>OY755039.1:120875388-122075388 GCA_963576565.1 Aspidapion aeneum
TAAACCAATAGCTTGTCATACTTAACACAAATCATATAGTTCGATAACGGGGTCTCTTTTTAAATCATATTTTTTCAAAAAAAAACTTTCCTGATTTCTTTACCGGGATCCTAGAGGGTGTGTAACTAAACCGAACCGAACCGAACCAAAACGAACCGAACCGGTTTGATTCGGTTTAGTTTTACACCTTGTAGGATCCCGGAAAACATTTCATGAAAGTTTTTTTTTTTGAAAATACATGTTAGAAAGAGACCCCAGTCGAACCGGTTCGGTTCGGTTTAGTTACCCACACTCTAGGACCCCGGAAAAGAAATCAGGAAAGTTTTTTTTTGAAAAAAACCATGTAATAGCGATATTTTGAAACGCGCTATTTTCGATCTTTTGTACTTTCGATCTTTTGTACTTTCGATCGTTTGTCTTTCGATCTTTTGTTTTTCGATCTTTTGTATTTTCGATCTTTGGCATTTTCGATCTTATGTTTTCGATCTTTTGTACTTTCGATCTTTTGTTCTTCGATCTTTTGTCTTTTCGACCTTTTGTATTTCGATCTTTTGTCTTTTCGATCTTTTGTTTTTCGATCTTTTGTATTCGATCTTTTGTCTTTCGATCTTTGTTCCGCCACCCCACTAGACCCACTTTCTCTATTTAAAATATAGAGGCAAAGTATACCCCTCGAAGGGGATTCGCTACAAAAATTTCAAAAAGTGCCCTCCTTGCAGACAAAATCGATGTGTTTCGGCGTTTTTTTAATTCCCTGATAATTTTCGAGAAAATCCAGGTGGATTCTTTTTAATTTGTCACCTTGTATATATAGAGATCATTGTCCGTTTGTGTTTTTTTCGATACATAAGGAAATTCGTACCTGACGCTGATGAGAATATTTGTGACGTGTCTACACATTGACGGATGCGTTGGCCTAGTCTAGTTGTATGCGGCAAGCCTTATAGGAAGCGAAGCTAACGTCAGGCTTTCCATTTTTTGGTTATTATTTTTGACATATTTTCCTCGGTTTCGCATTGGCGGTTCTGTTTTATTTTGAACTTGTTGTTTTACACAGTATGAAGGTACCTAAACTATATATATTTTTGTAATTAGAATTAAAAAGTTATGGTGCAAACATCTTGAAACTGTATCATTATTAAATAGATCTTTAGACTGTGTTAAAACCACATTTTTAAAATAACAACGAGCCGCCAATGCGAAACCGAGGAAATCATGTCAAAAATTATAACCAAAAAATAGAAAATCAGAGTTAGGCTTCGCTAGAGTCCCTGTATGTTGACATATTTTGAATCCAAATATGTCAACATACAGGGACTCTAGGCTTCGCTACCTGTAAAGCTTGCTTGACGATGAATGACCTTAATCGTACCCATCGAAAAAAATAAGTAAAGAAATCTAGTTAATATAAAAATGATGGAAGATGAGAATTGATTGGCTGGGTCAGTTCTGCTTCATCATTTTATTTATAAGTATCAGACCAAGCTTCTGTGACCAAGCGTCAATCTATTTTTAGAATCTGGTCCAAACTAATAGTCAGGAGCTGACGGCGCAATACATTTTATTGCTTATAGCTGGCTTTCTAACTACATATTATATACTCATTCATCTAGGAACTTTATTTGGGGGGGGGGAATGTCATAGGAATCAGGAGGCGTATTCTGTGTGTTAAAATTAAATAGGTATACTTTGAGATTTGGGGGGGGAAGTTTTCCCTTTTTCCCCTCCCGTAGATCCGCGCCTGACTCAGCAACGCCGTTGGCTTTCTATGCCTTGTACACTTATATCATATACCTTCATATACGTGTCTAACGCACTCATTATTTTTCAAATAAGGGATTGAATTGGGACAACTCATACTTTTGCGAAATCGAAAAATAAATGTTCAAAGTATGTACCTATCTACTTGCAAATATGGCATTCTCCCGTTTGCGGTTTTTCCCTGTGCGCAAATTTTCGGGATTTGTGCAAGATATTCCAATAGGGTATTTGACAAATTTTAGAAAAGAGTTTAGAATGATGCATAGATCCCTAATTTGATACGCAAAATTATTAAAATAGTATATTTTATCATGACTACATTTAAAATCAAGTTTTCTAATTTCCGATTTGAATTTGCCGCTAAAACGCTCATTTCTAGCATGGCGTTGCAATGACGTCACAGCGCAGTAAACTCGGGGACAGATACACGGCATTCAAGTGTTTATTTGTTTTTGGTCTGTGTTTTTACTATTTTTTATGCAAAAAAAATTTCCTATAAGTGGTGTGTAGTGCCTCAGTGTTCGAATACTAGCATAAAAACATCTGAAGTAAAAGAACAGAAAAAGTGGCTAGAACTTGCTCGAAGAGACCCAAGGGCCTTATCTAATACATCTTTACTTTACATTTGTAAAGATCAGTTTGATGTGAGTATAACTAATTTGTTTCTAGAAATAAAATTTCGGACTTCCATTGTCTTTATTTATTTTAAAACACGACGTTTCGGTTAGTAAATATCTCTAACCGTTATCAAGTGTAAACTAAACAATCTAGTCTCTAGGCTACTACTTATACTACTTGGTGTGCAGTCAGGTGTGACGACCCGCCCCCTTTTTAATCCTAAGACGCCTGTTTTCCTTAAGGAGTGGTTTCCATATGTTTGGTATGTCCGTGCTTGGTTGACTGAAAACTTCTTTATTCTGCATTATAAACGCAGCTTCAATAAACTTTCGTTTTCGCCAATGCGACTCCTTATGTAAAACTTTAGCTTCTGACCACTGAATCCTGTGATCATTTGACCATGCATGATCTGCTAAACCGGATTTTTCAATATCCCCTAATTGGGTACTTTTTAGATGTTCATTTACTCTAACTTGACGCCCTCTTTTCGTTTCGCCCACATATGATTTACCACACTCACACGGGATTTGGTAAATACATTCCTCATTATTTGAGGGATTGTCTGGTTTTGTTTTAGTTACAAAACTTCTTATCGTATTTCCCGAAGAAAATACTGGTTTTATATTATAGTGTTTAGCTATTCGTCTTATGTTTTCTGAAATCCCTTGAACATATGGAATGATAATAACACCTAACGGATTATTATTTTAAGAATTTGGTACATTTAGTTTGTTTTTAATTTTAAATATCGTTGAGTTTATTAATTTCTCGGAATAACCATTCTGTTGAAAGTCCTTTTTAATGTTGTTAATTTCTGTGGTTAATTCTTCATTATTACTACAAATATTTATGGCTCTTAAATACAAACTTCTTATAACTCCTTGTTTTGTTGCAACAGAATGATTAGACTTAAAATTTAGGTACTATCCCGTGTGTGTAGGTTTCCTATATACAGTGGTTTGAATGTTTCTGTCTAATCGTTTGACAAGAACATCCAAAAAAGGTAAGGCCGAATCTTTTTCAATTTCCATGAGTAGTAGTAAAAGTAGGCGAAGAATATCGTTAAAGAACTTTCAGTTATATACAAAACAACTCATCGAATACTTACATCAACATTTTAACGTTTCTAAATTCCGCAGAACAAAAATCACTGTTGTTGGCAAAGAAGCCTACACCATAAAGGAATTCAGCATTGGCAATTGAGAATCCGTTTTCCATTGAAAATGTTTTTTATGAGCAAAACACAAAATAAAATCTAGTTTCAGACGATAATTCGCACTTTAAACCAAAGCAAACATTACCATCCATAAGAAAATAACACAGAAAATAGGTTCGTTTGAGGCGTTTACTGTTTTGTGACGTCACTCGCAGCTGATTGTTAGACCACCTGTTTTGAATCACGTGGCTAATTGTTTTAATTCAATGAATTTATTTAATTAGAAGAACTATAAATTTGAGAAAAAATTAAACAAAAAAGTTTGTTTTTAGCATGCCCAAGACCTAAAGAGATACCTAAAAATAAATATATATTAATTTTTTACTACTGTCAAACACCCTATTACTTTCTAGAAACAAAATATAATAAGTGTCATAGCCTATTATTTATTTTTAACTAATTTATTTATTACTATTTTTGTTACAGGCCGCCATTCTGCAACAAACAGCCGAATACATCTACAACTTGGAGCAAGAAAAGACAAGGCTGCTTTCACAGAACTGTCAACTAAAAAGGCTACTTGGCCAGCATGAGGGTGGAGAATTACCTCCTAAAAAACGATTGAAGACCGAACTGATCCTACCAGGTAACTATTATTTATAATTGAAGTGATTAAAAATCAAAATTTCATTTAAAAAAAAAAGTAGATGGGTGAAATTTGTGACAAGTAGTTTTAGGCCGATTTTATCCACGGCAAAAAGAAGCGAATTACCGCTGTTAATTACATTTGTTGAGTTTACAGGGTGTCCCAAATTCGATGTTTTTGGGGGGTTTCGGGTATTTCCAGGGGTGATAGAAAAAACCTACGTTTCTCAATTTTTTAGAGAACCTTTTTTTTATTGAAGTGTAAACTTCTTTAGGCGCGTTTCGCAGTTTTTGTGGGTAGTGAATTGAACTGAGCCGTCAGGCTCGGCTATGTAACGCTCATTCGGTTGAAGTCGACTAACTGTGAGAGGAACATTTAGCGAGCGATATGATGATGCAGATGAAGGCCAGTATTATTAATTTCGCCTTGTTGAAGTTTACACTTCTGCCGTGTGGTCTTAAGCACACACAATTTTTTTAAATGTTGTAGTTTCTTTTAATAAAGTATGCAACTGTCAAATTAAATATTATCTGTCACTTTTATTTTTTGAGATATTAAACAAAATTGGTTTTTTTCTTACAAAATAATTTTAGATTTGCAAAAATTATTAATACTTAAAATCAGAAAATTTTGAAATTTGAGATTCTTCATTCCCTTGACAATGAACCAAAGATCATTAAAATCGCCAAACCTTTTTTTCGTCGATTTCATTTGAATTGACCCCTGGGGAAAATTCCACACGTCTAGGGACTTTTTTGACCCTGGATTCATATTCAGCGTCGAAAAATACATAAGATCTCGAAAAAAAATTGTTTAGCGTTGTGTAATCGAAATTAAAAAGAAACGATTAAAAATGTTGGTGTGCTCCAGGAAACAGGAATAAGTATCAAGTCTCGATTGGATTACTCACAGGTCTCCTCTTTATGAATATTTGTTTATTTCAGATAATGCAGATGAGGGTTTGGGTTCCATGTCGCCAGAGATAATAACGGTTCAAGTGAATGACAAAGACTCAGCCGCGTTCAACCAGCTGAAAATGACCCTTGACAGAGAGAGAAATGTAAGACTGCTGCTTGAAGACCAAGTCAAGCAGCTTGAGCAGCAACTTGAGCAACAGCTGTATCAAAATACGGTGAGGTTAATTTATAAATCAATTTAAAACGGATCAGTAGTTATAGTATTATCCGAGAAGAGCAAACACATGCTCTTCTCGGGTATTATAGAGACCATGTATTTATATATTTTAAAGAAATAGACTCATCAAAGTTAAATTTATTTAAGTGAAAATCAAAGTCCTCTTATACTCTAGCATTGTTTAGAGAGAGATGCACCCTGCGTCTTTTTATTAAGAATCATCGGGGAATAAACGCCAATGCACTTCACAAGAAAATAACATAACATAAATAATACGCACAGCCCACATTGCACAATCACGTCTTTAACACGTAAAAAAGGCGTGAGAAAAAAAAACGTTGATTTTAAAAGCTGCTAGAAAAATAGTTTATTTCATATATGAAAACAAGCTTAATAGGTTATTCATTAACGTTAACGTTATAAAAACCAAATTAAAACAGCACTGTTTTTACGTTAGTTTCAAAAATTCACACTAGATTCGCGCCTTTTCTACACGAATTTTAAAACGGGACTTGCATGGCTTTTCTACCGAATAATTTTGAGGTTTTACTAGCAGCAGCGCCACCTATTGTCGGCATTTTTCACTTTGACGAAATCTATCAGGCAGTGCTTTGGCCTTTAAACTCTAAAAACCTGTTAAGAAACTGATCTCTGATCCTTTACGATCACGACGCATCAGTCATTTAACCTGATAAAGACACATTAATAAATACTCTGTGAAAGTGTTTACTGTTAAATACTCTGCCAATATATGGGCCCCTAAGCTCACACTAGGTACTATAGTTAAAGTGTACGTGTGAGCTAATATAACTAAAAACTGAAATATATTTTATTCAACTCCACACTAAATTACTTTTTGTTTGATACCACACAAGCCATGTTTTGACTTAAACTCAAATTTTTGAAATCCACCCCCACCCTTAAAAAAACAAAAACTAAAATGTATTTTGTTGAACTCCGGACTTAATTACCTTTCGTTTGATATCACACACGCCATATTTTCACTTAAACTCTAATTTTTGAAATATACCCCCACCCTTTTTTTAAAATAAATTAAAATGTATTTTGTTTAACTCCAGACTCAATTACCTTTCGTTTGATATCACACACGCCATATTTTCACATAAACTCTAATTTTTGAAATCTATCCCCACCCTTTTATTTGGTTTGTGTTCGGTGGATTTTGTTCATTTTTAAATGGGACCATCTCAACCCAAGACTCAGCCTAGGTACCAAATTTCATTGAAATCGGCCAAGCGGTTTTTGAGTTATGCGCGTTGGTCGTTACAGACAGACATACAGACAGACAGACAGACAGACATACAGACAGACAGACAGACAGACGGCGCAACAAAAAAGTTTCAAAATCATCTGAAACGCAAAGATATATAAACATTTTTGAAATCGGAGCAACTTTTTTTTTCTCGAAAAAATTAGGATCACCATAGCTCACACTATTATAGTATAGTATATGTGTGAGCTAAAAATCTTGTTTAGCTTTAAAAAAAACATAATGTATATATAGATATATAGATATTTTGTTTTGCCTTGAGCGCCATCTTTAAAATTATCTTGAATTGTTGAAGTCTTAAACTAGTGAACTTTTATAACTTCATTTCGCGTCTCTTTTAAGTTAAAAAAATGTTATTAAAAAAACGTGACCAAAAAAGACGCAGAAAGTTAGTAGGTTTTAGAAGTCTTAATCTAGTGGCATTTTAGAACATGTTGTGGAGGACTTTTCAAGTGTGAATTTGGTACATGAAAATAACGAGGGTAAAAAACACGTTATATACACATCAGCAGAAACTTCAGCAAAAAGTGGATTTTTATAGCTTGATTTCTCCTTGTTTTTAAGTTATCTTTAAGCATGTAGATTTAACAAAATACATATTACATGGTATGAGGTTGTTTTCAAGTAAAAAAAAACTTTGTTATTTTTGTTCACGTTAATTTAATGTTGATGTGATTTTTGTGCTATGTGGGAGGATCTCTAAAGTTTTACAACTACTACCTGCGCGCGCCATATAGTTAAATATAAAAAAATTGACACTTTTTATGTCACCACCTATTTACTTAGTCAATCCAAGTTTTTGAAAGTATATTAGCTCACACATTACTATACTATAGTAGTGTGAGCTATGGTGATCCTAATTTTTTAGAGAAAAAAAAAGTTGCTCCGATTTCAAAAATTTTTATATATCTTTGCGTTTCAGATGATTTTGAAACTTTTTTGTTGCGCCGTCTGTCTGTCTGTCTGTCTGTCTGTCTGTATGTCTGTCTGTCTGTCTGTCTGTAACGACCAACGCGCATAACTCAAAAACCGCTTGGCCGATTTTAATGAAATTTGGTACCTAGGCTGGGTTTTGGGCCGAGATGGTCCCATTTAAAAATGAACAAAATCCACCATACACAAACCAAATAAAAGGGTGGGGGTAGATTTCAAAAATTAGAGTTTATGGGGAAATATGGCGTGTGTGATATCAAACGAAAGGTAATTGAGTCTGGAGTTAAACAAAATACATTTTAATTTATTTAAAAAAAAGGGTGGGGGTATATTTCAAAAATTGGAGTTTAAGTGAAAATATGGCGTGTGTGATATCAAACGAAAGGTAATTGAGTCTGGAGTTAAAAAAAATACATTTTAGTTTTTAAAAAAGGGTGGGGGGTAGATTTGAAAAATTAGAGTTTAAGTCAAAACATGGCTTGTGTGGTATCAAACGAAAGGTAATTGAGTCTGGAGTTCAATAAAATATACTTCAGTTTTTAGTTATATTAGCTTTCAAGTAGATACACTAAAACTATAGTACCCAGTGTGAGCTTATGTGCCCATAGATTGGCAGAGTATTTTTTTAGGAGCTTCAAGAAAAGGAGTTTGAGCTTATTGTAAATTACTCTAAGAGTTTGAGTATAAAGTGTATGAGATCTGTTTTTAATTAAAACTATCCTTTCTCTACCTCACCTGGCCCGAATTTATTCTTTTAAAAATTTGTACATAGCTGTCGACTTTTTAAAGAAAAAGGTCCATAATCTTGTTTTTTCGCATTAATCTTGCTTTTACCGTACAGGAAAGTACTATTAGGTTAGGTTTAAAAGTAAAATCGATTAGGATGTTTAGGTCGAACAATTTCAAGATTATAAACTCGTCTGTGATAAAAAAACAATAAAAACATATTTTTTTTTAAAAATCATTTTTTTTCTTTTTTTCAGAATATACACCAAACCCAAATTCAGTTCCTTGCCGACGACCAAGAAGTCGAAGAAGAAGAAGTAGTGGAAACAGACGAGATAGCCAGTCTGCAGTTGGTGGCTGACGACACTCTACCCGTGGGACATATGCAAACTGTGGTCTGTTCGCCATCCGCCTCGCGTTGTTCTAGTCCGGAAACCATTATTAGCGCGCCTACTGCGACTGTCAAAGGTCAGAAAGTCATCCTCGAACGAGTCGGGCTAGACAGGTTACCTAGCGTGCTAGAGGCTGCGATCAAGGCTGAACCCAAGGTAATGGGCAAATGTCAATATATTCTATTATCTTTTTTTACAGCTTTTTTTACCCGTTTTTACCTTCCTAGACCGCGCAGCAATGGTTCGATTCACAGTTAAAAAACTGTAAAAATGCTAACTTTTTAACGGAGCATCGCATACAGAAGATCGAAAAACAAAATATTGAAAAGGCAAAAGATCGAAAATACAGAAGATCGAAAGTACAAAAGATCGAAAGACAATAGATCGAAAGGCAAAAGATCGAAAAACAAAATATCAGAAGACAAAAGATCAAAAAAAAGTAAAGTAAATAAGATCGAAATATACAAAATGACGCGTATCATGTTTGCTTAGGTATATTATTCGCATAAACAGTTTAACCGTTAAATAAACCAATGGATTGTCATACTTAACACAAATCATATAGTTCGATAAAGGGTCTCTTTTTGAATCCTATTTTTTCAAAAAAAAATAAAAGCTATCCTGATTTCTTTCCCGGGATCCTAGGGGGTGTGTAACTAAACCGAACCGAACCAAAATGAACCGGTTCGGTTTGGTTAGGTTTGGTTTTACACCTTGTAGGATCCCGGGAAACATTTCAGGACAGTTTTTTTTTGAAAATATAGGTTAGAAAGAGACCCCATAGTCGAACCGGTTTGGTTCGGTTCGGTTTAGTTACACACCCTCTAGGACTCCGGAAAAGAAACCAGGAACGTTTTTTTTTTTTTTAAACTATGTAATAACGTTATTTTGAAACGCGCTATTTTCGATCTTTTGTACTTTCGATCTTTTGTCTTTCGATCTTTTGTATTTTCGATCTTTTGCATTATCGATCTTTTGTACATTCGATCTTTTGTTTTTCGATCTTTTGCGGTTTCGATCTTTTGTCTTTTCGACCTTTTGTATTTCGATCTTTTGTCTTTGCGATCTTTTGTTTTTCGATCTTTTGTATTCGATCTTTTGTCTTTCGATCTTTGTTCCGCCACCCGTCCCAACCTAATGGCGTAAATCCATTTTTTACTGGGTAATGACTATTTTTTTGTAATTTTTAAAATATTAATATCTTTGTTAGTTATAATAAAGCTCATTTCTTTACCATCTTACTTAGTGTTCTATTGCAAACAAAAACTGTATTAACAGTTTCTCTATAAAACTAATTTAAAAAAGTTATAAGCCAAAGTTTGTAAAAAAACATGAAAGAATCTATCTTGGATTTATGACGTCACCCAGTAACTTAACATAGTGTGATCTATTACGAATCGATCTAAGGCAGTTTTAAAAAATCTTCCACAACTATCCCACAGGATACCACAGGCCACTACTATTTAATATTAATCTTGAATTTATGTTTATTTTACAGGTGGAAGTGGAGAGGTTACCAGAAGATGGAGTCGAAGACGAAGAAGAGGAAGAGATCGACGAAGAAACTTTAAAGGCTGCCGCTGCTGCAGGTCGACTGTACACCCCCGGGCAATTGAGCCACACATCACGTCAGAACCTGGAAACCATTGTTGAAGCTATAAGGCACCTAGAGGGTAAGGTGGAGTTCTCTACTTTATACAGGGTGTTCGGTACATGAACCGTCAAAAATTTTTGGGATATTGTTGGGGTCATTTTCAACCTTGGAACTTGGGTCCTAAGGGTCACGGCTAAAGAGATATGAATTTTTTAATTTTTTTTCTTAAATTACCCAAAATCCCACCTTTAAACCCTCGTAAGCTTTTTATTAATGTCTGGAAAAGCACCATTATTTTTTTATAATTCTGTAATCTTATGCTTCTTCAACTAATTAATAGATTTGTTAAAATTGATGTACCAAAGGGACATACGAGGTTTTTTATTGAAGAAGATTAGTGATGTTGTGAAAAAAAATCAATTTCAAAATTAAAAATCAAAAAAAGTATCGACAATTGAGAAGTTAATTTTCTTTTAAAAACTTCTTTAGTTGATTACTTTTCTAACGGTATGCCACACATTGATAAAAAAAAAAAACATTTCTGCTTTAAAATAGGGATATTCCGTCAGAAGGGCGAGACTCGTTCGGAATTGGTAAGAAAAACAATTTGATGTTTATGATCGTTTACCTACTTAAACAAAAGTTAAACTTTTAACAATAATGTATTGTGTTGTTCATTTATAAATTTTGTTCTAAACGATCATAAACATCAAATTGTTTTTCTTATCAAGTACGAACGATTATTGCCCGTCTCACAGAATACCCGTATTTTAAAGCAGAATTGTTTTTTTTTAATCAATGTGTAGCATACCGGTAGAAAGGTGATCAACTGGAGAAGTTTTTAAAAGAAAATTAAGTTCTCAAGTGACGATACTTTTTTTAATTTTTAATTTTGAAATTGATTTTCTTTCACAAAATCACTAATGTTCTTCAATAAAAAACCTCGCCCTTTGGTACATAAATTTTAATAAATCTATTAATTAGTTGAAGTAGGATAAGATTACAGAATTATAAGAAAAAATGGTGCTTTTCCAGACATTAATAAAAAGCTTACGAGGGTTTAAAGGTGGGATTTTGGGTAATTTGAGAAAAAAAATTAAAAATTCATATCTCTTTAGCCATGACTCTAAGGACCCAAGTTCCAGGGTTGAAAAGGTAGCAAATGACCCCAACAATATCCCAAAAAATTTTGACGGTTCATGTGCCGAACACCCTGTATACAGTATGAGCCAAAAGTCTAGTTACTCCCTAAAATTTTATATTAATTTGATCCTGTAGTATCAACTATCCACTTCAATCCAGATCTCAGTTTACGCGTTTCGGCGATAACACCACAAAATCATGTAGTGCCTTTTTGTCACATAATTAACACACATATTTCTAATTATTTTTTTACAAATATGAAAAATAATTAATTGTACAGACAGGGACTAATTGAATGACCGCTACCAAGTTGGGATGAGAATTTCGGACTTTTTATTTAGTCCTTTTAATTTTAAAGTATGAATGGATCCATTTGGCGCTATACTATATTACTATACCAAACTATACAGCCTAAAAATATTAATGATTTTGCATTTATCAATGAAGTTGAAGGCTCTGCGATCAAGAATAGGCTACTCGGTGATACCTATTATGTTCTTCTTTATTTGTTTCACACGGTTTAATATTCAGTGGTCAGTCTGAGACAATTTACGTAATTTCGAACGTTACGCTTTGCGCTCAAGAATCACCCTTCTTTGTGAGTTTGGGGTTTTTTCTTTATTTGTTTCACGCAGGTAAATCTTCAGTGCAGTCTGCAGGGTGCATTTTTACGTAATTTCGAACGTTGCCCGCTTATTTTTCATTAGTTTGATCATGGCTGGATATGGCTGTGTATACAGGGCGGGGCAACCGGCCTGCAGGACGCATCTAAACGTGTTTGGTCTGCAGGCTGCCTGCACGTAAATTGAGACCATATTGAAAGGAACGTTAAATTAAAATTTTATTTGCTATTATTAAGAACACCGGCGTATACAAAGGGAGGTAATAGAGTACTTAATCTTCCCAAGTTTGGTAAATTGCAAAGAAACCAAGTAATAGTTTATCGGACAAGTGCATCTTTTCAACTAAAAAAGCAAAAATTTTGCCTGCGGGCTTATTACCAAAATTGTATCAGTATTTAGTAATGATATCTTCTGAAAAATATACACGATTTACCCTCAGATGCACTTAAGCGCAATTTTGGTTTTAATCGCGATTAAGTCCTTGTTCTTCACATACAACACAACAAAGAGGGAGAATGGATTAGCTAAGCCTTGTTACGGTGGATCTGAAGGTTAAAAGCAAATTTGTGCGAGAAGATCGTGTTTAATATTTGTCTTGTTTCAAGTACGTGTAACTGAGCAATAGCGCACCCAGGAATACGTTTTAGGGGGAGGCTCAAAACCCGATAATGCCGTATCTTATGCTATTTTTATTAAACATGTAAAAAATATCCAAAAAATCCGAAGGTTTTGGAGGGGCCCTTGGGTGCGCCCATGACTGAGAGAGATGGTTTGGATAAAGCATATAAAAGTTTGAGTTTTTTATGTTGGTGTTAAAGGTGTTAGTGGTAGCTGTTTCCTTTTAAA
This sequence comes from Aspidapion aeneum, assembly GCA_963576565.1. NCBI lineage: Eukaryota > Metazoa > Arthropoda > Insecta > Coleoptera > Brentidae > Aspidapion > Aspidapion aeneum. The sequence continues at coordinate 120,888,252 of OY755039.1, forward strand.
TAAATATTAAACACTTAAAAAGACAGGAAAAATATATTATTTTTTTATATTGTTCTAGTGCGTTTTGGGGTGACGAACAAAACATTTAAACACAAAATGACGAAAGTATAAAATTACGAAGTTATTTAAAAAAAACCTGTTCTGGTTAGGTTATTATAATTAAAAAAAACTAACCTGACCAGATCAGGTTAGTTTTTTTGTATAATAATAATAGGTTTAAAACCTGACCTGGTTACGTTAGTAAACAAAAAGTACTAACATGTTCTGGTTAGGTTATTACACAAAATCTAACCTGGCCAGATCGTGTTAGGTTGGGTTTTATTTTGTATTTTGCATTTCGACATTTTGTAATTCGACAATTTGTCTTTTCGGTGTTTTGTAATTTTGATTTTTTGTGTTTTCGACACTTTCGAACCGAACCGACACTTTGAACTGTCGATATTTTGTGTTTCGATGCTTTGTTCGCAACGCTTAAAATTTTTAAACCATAAAACAAATAAATAATTTTTCCTCGAATTTACCTTTGCCCGACTCCAGTTTTATCTGCAAAAAAGTCATAATTTAGTTTTATTTTAGGGCTCCACCAACTTTAAGGGCCTAGATAGGCCACTGCTTGGGAACAAATGGGTTAAAGAGGTTACTCAGTAGCGCACCGACGAATATGTCTGAGGGGGGCGAGACCCCATGATGTCGGATTTTATGGAATTTAAGTTTTTTGTTCATGTAATATGTGGCACAAAAATCTTAGCGTTAGGGAAGGGGCCGGGCCGCCCCCCCATGGTTCGTCCCTGGCTCCCTATTTTTTGTTAAAAATGGTCACTAAAGAAACATAATTACCTTGGAACTATATCACCGATTTTAAAATCTTTATTAATTAAATTAATTGCCGCTTATCCTACTAAAATCAGTAGTATAGTTCGAACATTATAACAAAAATCATTTTGTCCTGTTTTTTGGCTTACCTGGTATATACTTTCATGAATTAACTAATAGTACATAACAAATTTGCAAAAAGTAATAATTATATATTATTTTTGGGCAACCCCAATTTTCGGGGTCTAGATCCGTCACTGATTATATCTGAGGGCACGGCAAGGTCGCGCTGCCTTACCGTCTTTTCTTGAAACCACAGAAGAGCTCGGATCGGTCCGCTTTCAATATGTTATGCTTGAAACATTTCGGCAACATAGCCGCCAGTCAGAAAGACGATTTTTAAATTTTATGAATTAAGAAATATACTGCTATTTAATTTACTGAAGTCAGTTTATTCGGCGTTGGTGGAATCCATTATTCGTTATGGGATAGTTTGTTGGGGAACTACGTTGGATCCTTTGCTTATTGCACAGAAATATATAGGTATTAAAAGTGATGTAAGGTATTGCAAACCAAGAATGTATCCGTCTGAACAACTATTTCAAGGTACTAAAAAGCTTAAAATTAGAGAGCTTTTTGTATATAGAGCTGCATTATTCTTCCTTAAAAATAAATTTTTCCCCCAATCTGTGACACATACTATAGTCACTAGGGCGGTTACCAGTTCAGAACGTTATGTTCCTTTCCAAAACTTCAGCGCAACACAAAGGCATATAAATTATATTGGACCTATTATTATTAATTTTCTGACACCAAAACTCTATAAACAAAAACCGTCACATTCGCAAAAATTTGAGATCAAGTCATTCATAAAGGCCGCTTGACATGTCGCATGACGCGCTGCAAAAATTTGCAAGCAAAAAATTTCGGTCAAATTGTTGCCTGCAAAAAATCTTCTTTTCGTTTGACATTGTGCATGGCCATGCATTGATTCCCCAGAATCTAGGTAAAAATTCCCCAGTTTGCATGCAAGTTTTATTGTCATGCACCATGTCAAGCGGCCTTAAGAGAAAACTTTGTAGTACTTTGTGAAAAAATATCATGGTTATAAATACATAATACTTTATAATGATATATTGAAGTTACATTATCGTAGCTAAATAAGTGTATAATTTTAAATTTATTTTTGTTTTAAGTTTTACTGGCATTCTAAGGAGGCACACACATATGAAACTGATACATGCTGCCTTCTTTTCTTCTTCTTTTTTTTAGTATTTCTTTTTAATACTAGAAATTTTTTAGGTATTCTATTGCTATTATTTTTTTTTGTATTATTTTTCTTTTTGAACTAAATAAATAATTAAATAATAAATAATTTAAGCCGATATTTGACCTATGTAAAAGTCTACTTCGGAATGAGCTACGAATCTCAAACTTTGCACACTCGTAGACCTTCATGAAATTAACAACCCCTCCAAGTTTTATGGAGTTCATAAAGTAGTCAAGTAGTTACGAAATTTCAAAAAACGTCGAAATTGTCACTCACTCACTCACTCACTCATGTATAGATCATCAAAATTCTACTGTACTTCCAGACATGCTACAAAGCTGAAACTTGGCAGACTGAGAAATTATGACCAAACCCCTGGAAAAAATCAAGAAACCCCAAAATTCTAATTTACTCCCCTCCCCTATACATTTAAAGTTATGTAAAAGTAACATTGCCCACTTCCAGAAATGCCAGAAAGTTGAGCTTTAGCAGACTGATAGGAACTATGATAAAGCTACAGCAAAAAATTAAAACACCCCAAAATTATAATTTACTTCCCTCCCCTATAAATGTAAAATTAAGTAAAAGTAGCATTGCCCACTTCCAGACACGCTAGAGAGCTGAGCTTTGGAAGGCTGATAGTAACTATGATAAAGCTATAGAAAAAAATTAAAACACCTTAAAATTCTAATTTACTTCCCTCCCCTATAAATGTAAAGTTATGTAAAAGTAACACTGCCCACTTCCAGAAACGCTAGAGAGCTGAGCTTTTTAAGACTGAAGGAAACTATGTTAAAACACAAGGAAAACATTTAAAAACACAAACATTTTAATATACTTCCCTCTCCTATAAATGTAAATTTATATTAAAGTAACATTGCCCACTTCCAGAAACGCTACAGAGCTGAGCTTTGGAAGGCTGATAGAAATTATGTATATATATATAAAACCATGGTAAAAAATTTGAAACCCCAAAATTTTTATTTACTCTCCTCCTCTATAAACGAAAAGTTATGTAAAAGTAACATTACCCACTTCCAGAAACGCTAGAGAGCTGAGCATTGGAAGACTCATAGGAACTATGATAAAACTATAGGAAAATATTTAAAGACACGACAATTTTAATTTACTTCCCTCCCCTATACATGTAAAGTCACTGGCGTATATAAGGGGGGCCGGGGCCGGGGCCCCTCCCGAAGCTAAGATTTTTTTAGATATTTTCCACATATTTCATGAATAAAAACATAAAATAGCCTAAAATACGGCCTCATGGGGTCTTGGGCCCCCCCAAAACTGTCTCGGGCCCACCCGGAAACTTCTTTCTATATACGCCACTGTGTAAATTTATGTAAAAGTAACATTGTGCACTTTTAGAAACGCTAGAGAGCTGAGCTTTGGAAGGCTGATAGGAACTATGATAAAACCATGGAAAAAAATTTTAAAACCTCAAAATTTTAAGTAAGGCATTGCAAAAGTTTTGAACAATATTCCGCATATTTTACTAATTTAAAAATTAAATATTATCCAATTCCTTTAAAAAAGAAGTAAAATCATAACAAAAACATTTCATGTAAAAAAGAAAGTACGCCAAAATGGCATTCCGTAAAAAGAATTGAGAGAAAAGTAAAGCCAAGTTCTCCAATACAAATTTCAAAATGAAAGGTTCTTACCAGTTTGGAAATGTTTTTCTAAACTTGGCTATTATATTTTTATAACCTAACCAAAAAAAGATTTATATTTTAATGATCTTCATTTTCCTAAATAGGTAAATTACCTTTTATCTTGTAGTCAGTTTGATTACTGTAGTCAGGCAAGCCACGCTGACGATGGAAATTCCTTTTTCCTTTACCCCTTTAAAATTGCCTTTTATACTTTTTTGCAAACATATTGCCTAATTACTAAAAATATTTGGTTTTATTTTTTTTTAAATATGAACTATTTCTATTAACTATACTATACTTACTAAGTTAAAAATTCCTTTTTGCGAAACACCCGTGTCCGTGGTTGACTTTACCCCTTTGAAATTGCCTTTTATACTTTGTTGCAAACATTGCCTAATTACTAAAAATATTTAATTTTATTTTTAAAAAAACTATGAATTCCTCTGAAACTATTTGTTGTTAACTATACTATTAAGTGTTGTAAAAATGGGAACGTTGACAGTTAAGCGACTAAAATATATTTTTTAATTTTTGAGTTATCGTGCCCCAGACAATCGACGCGACGTGTCGCTATCAAAAATTTTGGTGATTAGGTTACATTATTTTGATGAAAAATAAAAAAAAGTTTTTTTGACGATCCTAATAGCCTTCCTACCTATGGATGGCTAAAAAATAAGTCAACGCAGCATACTTTTTTAGTCAAATTTATATTTGTCAGGCAAAAACTATCCTTGACTAACTATTTTTCAACAGCTGCTCTAATCCTGGATTAATTTCGCAGTCAAGTCAATTAATATTATTTAAAACACAACTGTTTATTTATTAATAAAGTTATTTGGTGTTATTAAGAAGTACGGGCTTTTTTAGAAATTGAACAAAAATAATTTGTTACACATTTTGCATGCATTTATCTATAAAATACGCTTAAGGTTTTAGTTTTTTTAGAAAATAGAATGCTTAACCAAACTGTAGTTTAAGCATGTTTTCAGCTGCTATAAGCAAAAATCTTCAGAGTCAATTCTGCCATAAATATTTTAGTATTTGTGAGTCCTTAAAATGTCGGGGATCTTTGATTGATCCCCCCTAGGTAAGGCACTGCGGTGGACTGAGTCTAAGTCAAGATCTACAAGTTCAGCTAGTTTGCAAATATTTTTTGTATGTGTATTTTTCCATAAACCTAATTCTTCTCATTTCAGAACAAATAAAAATAATAAAGTCACTTTGCAGCCTTTATTAATAAAGGCTGTAAAGTGACTTATTCGTGATTAAATTTTCACTAACTTTGCTGCATGTTTTCAAACCGCCCACCCTCGTTTCAGACATAAAACTTATACAGTGAAACCTCCTATAGGCGGGCACTCACGGTTTTGTGAATTTGGTCCGCTTATTGGAGGTGTCCGCTTATGAGAAAGAACTGTGAAATTTTTATATATATTAACAATTTCCACTGCTTGAGTTTTTCCGATATTAAATTTTTCAGCGATCTTTCGTGCTGATAGATGTTCCTTCTCCGAAACGTTAACAACTCTCATTTTTTCACCTAAACTAAGAAATTTTTTACTAGGCGCCATTTCAAAGACATCTATTCCTACCCAACTGAACAATAAAAAAAAAAATAGCAGTCCCGCCAAATAAAATATGTTGTAAGTACGACAGAAGTATTTATTCTCAGTATAAAACCGAAACAGGTAATTCTCCAGCTGCAGAGTGCGTTCTAGCCCATGTCGTGTAGCGGTCCGTCCCGCTGTTAGAGGTTCGCGTCCGGTCAAGGGAGGTTTCAAAATTTTTTAACCAAAAAAAATGTCCGGTTATTAGAGTGTCCGGTTATAGGAGTGAATTTTACATGCAAAGAAATAGGGAATAGCTTGGTTCCAACAAATTTGTCCGCCTAAAGGAAGTGTCCGCTTAATAGAGAATTGTCCGCAAGGAGGGGTTTCACTGTACTTTTTAGTTCTGATAAAAAAATACCATATGCACAGAAAAGTTACTTTTATTTCCAATTTATTTCTGACAAACAATAAGCTTTGGATTAACTTTCGAGCCCATTTTAAATATTTTGGCGGGCAAGCAAATAGAATTATAATTGTTTCGGCATAAATGTAATTAGACAAAAGTTGGGTTTTTTGTAACTACTTTTTAATTTTTTTTTAAATTCCAACTTTTGATTCTAATATGGCGGCCCTAGTAGCTCCTTTGTGAAACGGTATCAAACAGGAAAAATTTAGCGCATTTTATTTGTGTATTGTTGCACTGAACTTGAGAGCTCAAACTTATTAAAAACGTACAAAAATGGTTTTTGCTGCCTCCTTGACCCCTGAAACCAAACCGCCTTCCTCCCTCCCCCGGACATCACGGATCCGCCAATAACTTGCTATCTTCATTCCAACTGCGACGGCAAACGAGAACAAGCTCCCTCAAAAAAAATTTATTATGCGTCCAGAAGTCAGGATAGATACCAAGAGCCTACCCAGGACTGGCAAGGGAGCTCTTTTTTACAAGATAGAAATTGAAAAATTTGTGTTTTAAACTCATTGTCCAACGTTCAATATTTTATTTACCATTTTAAATTTAGCTAGTATGCAATATACCTAAACATGTATGTGAAAAAACTTTATTAAAATCAGTGGCGTACGCAGAAACACTGAATATTAACCACTAAATCATGAATTTTCCCCAAAAATCAACATTAAAAACGGACTTTTCTAAAACTTTTCCCTTACGGCACCAACAACTTTTTATATTTTTTAAAATAACCTATTTTATTTTTGCTTGTAGCGCCATTTTTATAAAGGTGGGGCTGAACGGAAGGGCGTTTTTAAAATGAAAATAAATGTTTCTTAACTACAAAAAAAATAATTACGAAGAATTGTTGTTTAGATGTTAACATTAAACAATTAGAAAATAAAACTATGTTTTGAAAAAAATTTCAGACTGTCCACGGAGGGAAGTACCCAGAAAACAATTTCGGAGGGGATTAAAAAATATGAATAAAAATTATCGTATTGTGTAATTTTTTTGTCCTAGTTGTGTCGGTCTAGGACAACTGGGCGCCGGCCAACTCGGCGCCGGACTAAAAAATTTTTTTTTGATAAAATGTGTAGATGAAAAATAAAATATATTATTTATATAAACATCTTTAAAAAATCCTTTACGCAATTTTTTTGACATTTTTTTTGTTAAGTAAAGTTAAATCCATTAAGTCGACTGTTGAATCTTGGTAGTTGTAGTGTTTGGTAACCTGGTAACACTACAATTTACGTTTTTTATTACAACAATGGCGGATCCAAAAATAAAAATGGCGGATCCAAAATGGCGGATTTTCTTATTTACCAACCGATTTGTCTCAAACTTGAAATATTACATTGCTTGAGGTCATTTAACACAATTTTTAACTCAAACTTAAAAAAAACAAAATGGCGGATCCAAAATGGCGGATTTTCTTATTTACTAACCGATTTGTCCCAAACTTGAAATATTACATTGCTTGAGGTCATTTAACACAATTTTTTACTCAAACTTAAAAAAAACAAAATGGCGGATTCAAAATGGCGGATTTTCTTATTTACTAACCTATTTGTCTCAAACTTGAAATATTACATTGCTTGAGGTCATTTAACACAAAAAATTGAGTTAAAAATCAAACTTAAAAAAAAATCTTAAACCTAAAGTTTAGTACTCGTGAATGAAGAAAACAAAAATTGTTCGTGGCTAAGCGGGTATTGAAAGATTTTGTTTCTCTTGTCTTTTTCCGTGGGCAGCTCGAAAGCTGCACACTTACGGGGGTCCAAGATCACACCCTTAGATCGTCGACCCCTGTCGGTATACAGCTTTCGAGCTGCCCACGGAAATAAATAAGAGAATCCGCCATTTTGGATCCGCCATTTTGTTTTTTTTAAGTTTGAGTAAAACATTGTGTTAAATGACCTCAAGCAATGTAATATTTCAAGTTTGAGACAAATAGGTTAGTAAATAAGAAAACACGATGTAGCACTCCGATGGCTCAGATTGGGTTTTGGTAGATACAGTGGACTATAATTAACATTGGCGCAAAAAATTCATTTAACTAGAGAAAGTAAATAATTTAAAAATTGTAGGGTAAATTTGAAAGAGAAACAAAATGGTGATATAGCCTCATAGAGGGACTTACCGCTGTTTTGAAGTTCCAAAGTGCAAGGTGTACACCTTTCCATAAGAGCTATGTGGCTTGAAGTTCCAATGTACACCTTTCTATAAGAGCTATGTGGCTTGAAGTTCCAATAGGATGATGGCACGATAATTTTAATTATTTGTGGAATTTTAAAGTGAATTTTCACTATTTTTTAAATTTAAATTTTAAGGTTGTCGTTTTCTAGACATGGCGACGCGCAGCACACTTTGTCTGTCTCTCAATCCTGCGCTTGCAGTTTTTTCGCACATGCGCACAGCACGTCTCCCTCTATAGGAAAACCATATCACATTTTAAATTTTATGGATATGTGAAAAACACGATAGAGGACGCTTGTAGTGCCAAAGTATATAAAAATAAAGAAATAAGAAATAAAATGATAATTCTTAAATTTAGAATAGAAATTACATTTTTTGCGTTTAATTCTCGCATTTTAATGTAATTTTGCTTTAGGTAAATTTTATAATAACTAATAGTTGACCCATTTACTTAGGATTAATATAAATTTAAGACTAATAATTTTATGTTCAAGACAAAATTTTAGTCCATGAAAAATAGAAAAAAATAAAAGTAAAATTCAAAAAAAAAAAAATAATAAAGAAGTTTTTTATGGAAACCGAACATATTCCCGGCCGAAAATGCTATGCATTTTCTAAAGTATCAAGTGGCAAAGGACATAGCTTTGCGATTGGTCTCTTTAACATCGAGTCCCTTGTCTTGACATTAGCAACTCGATTTACACCGTCTTTACCCGGAAAAATTTCAATTATTCTACCGAGCTGCCATTGTAGCGGGGGTATAAAATCATTCTTGATTATTACCAAACGACCAACTTCTGGAGTACAAGTGGGGTCCAGCCACTTGCTCCTTTGTTGAAGTGTATGCAAATATTCTTGCTGCCAGCGTCTCCAGAAATCCTGATGGATTCTTTGAAGTAGCTGCCAACGAGTTAATCTATTAATTTTGACATCTGTTAAGTCAACGTCAGGAAGAGCTGTCAACGGTTCCAATGATAAAAAGTGACCTGGTGTCAAAACAGAAATGTCATTTGGATCCGAGGAAATTTCAGTTAGCGGTCGAGAGTTCATAATAGCTTCAATTTGACAGGTGACTGTATATAACTCTTCATATGTTAAAATTTGTGAACCAATGGTTCGAAATAAATGTTTTTTGACAGTTTTAATCCCTGACTCCCAAAGACCTCCAAAATTGGGACTGTGACTTGGAATAAAATGCCATTTAATTGGACGAGTAACAACTGTCTATTTGCCGAAACTAGGTTAGTTCCATTATCAGAATACATATCAGTTACGTAATTTCTACGAGCCACAAACCTACGCATTGCTGCGATAAAAGCATCGGCTGTCAAATCACTGACTATTTCGATATGTACCGCTTTCGTACTCATACAAACGAATAAGCAAATATATGATTTTAAAGTACGTGGTGCACCGCGGGTTCGGTTAATTAAAATAGGAATGGGGCCACCTAAATCTACTCCCGTATGCAAAAATGCTCTAAGTTGAGAAACTCGTGGAAACGGAAGTGAACCCATTGGGGGTTGTACCGATTTAGGGGATAATTTAAAACAGGGGATGCATTTTGCTCAAACTTGACGAATTTTGAGTTTTGCCGCAATTATCCAATAATTTTGGCTTAGTAAAAAATGTACTGTTCTTAATCCAGCATGTAAAAATTTTAAATGAAAATGTTCGATAATTAAATAAGTAATTCTACTTTCGCGGGGTAATAAAATTGGAATTTTTTTGTCATAAGAGAGAGAAGAATTGTGCAATCTTCCACCGACGCGTAATAAATTTTTGTCATCTAAAAATAGATTTAATTTTTGCATCGGTTTTGATAATTTTATATTATTTTTAAGAGACTTTATTTCTTCCGAAAAATAGATCGATTGTTCGTTTTTTATTAATAAATAAAGTGCGGTTTGAATTTCTTGAAACGTTAAAAAAGTTTCAAAAATTATACTTTTATTTAGAAATTTTTTATTTATAAAACGTAAAATATACGCTTAAATTCTACAGAGTTTAGTAAAAGAGGAGTTTTTATTAATAAGCGAAGTTAAAAAATTTAAGTTTGGGGTTTGCGGAGTAATTAAAGTTAAGTTTTTATTAGCTTTTTCTTCATTTAAAGTTTCAGAAGTGTCTTTTATTTCCAAGGTTATAGGCCAGTAGTCATAATGTAATTTTAAAAATTGGGGACCGTGAAAAAATAAACTATGATTTATAAGTTCACTAGGATAGAGACCTCTTGAAGCTACATCAGCGGGATTCTGAGAAGTGGATATATAATGATGACACGATAAAGCTACATAAGAATCACTCCATGCGAATATTTGGTGAATTTTAAGTCTGTTTTCAAAACTATGAAGAACAAATTGAATTAAATCAGCTAATATATTACAAGCGGCTAACTCGAGTCGTGCGATACTTGTAAATTTTATAGGGGCGACTTTAGTTTTTGAGCATAAAAATTAAATAAAAATTTTATTTTTATAAATTACGCGTAAATAAACAATAGCTGCGTACGCTTTACTTGAAGCGTCTGAAAAACCGATTAATTCGTATTGAGCGTTTCCAGAAAAAATATTGATAAAGCGGGATAAGCGAAATTCTTTTAAAAGTGGTAATTCTAACCTATAGCGTTCCCAGAGGCTACTTATCGCTATAGGAGCATCTTTGTCCCAGTCCAATCCAGATTTCCAAAATTCCTGGATTAGGCATTTAATTAAAATAGTAACTGGCGACAACCAACCAAGGGGATCATAAATAAATTTTAAAAATTTCTGAAAGGATATTGCGTTTCGTGCAACTACGATTTAGAGGCTCTACTGAGTATGAAAAATAGTCTGAACAGGGTTGCCATCTAAGTCCTCAAAATTTTTGTAGTTTCTTCTATATCAAGAGAAAGAGCTTTAGGGTTAATATCGGATTCTGGCAAGTGCTCTAAAACAGTTTTATTGTTGCTAGCCCATTTATGTAATTTAAAAAGTGATAACTCCTTTTGGAGAGATATAGCTTCTTCAACGGAGCTACAACCTGTGACAAAATCGTTAACAAAATTATCTGTCATAAGAACTTTAGCGGCGCGGGGAAAATTATGCTTTTCGTCCTCAGCTAGCTGCTGTAAGACTCTTAAAGCTAAAAAAGGAGCGGGGGTAGTACCATATGTAACGGTTTTTAAATTATATTCTTTTATAGGTTCGGTAGGACTAAACCTCCATAAGATTTTTTGATAATTTTGATGATGCGGGGCTATTAAAATGCCGCGAAACATTTTAGAAATATCGCAACAAAGAGCGACTTCATTTAATCTAAAATTTAATAAAATAGAACAAATGTCCTTTTGTAATTTGGGACCGGCGTAAAGCGTGTCATTTAAGGAAATTCTTCCAGTATTTGTTTGCAATACTGCGCTTGCGTTAAAAACTACTCTGAGCATTGAGTTGTATAAAGGCCCTGAAAGGGCCTTTAGAGACGGAAAGACAAGGCATTTTTTATTGACTCTATCTAATTTGGTTGCTATGTCCAGGTATTTCTTATACAATAAAAAACTAGACAGAAACTATTAAACTTATGAAACTGACAAAGATAGACTGATTCTTACATACTAATACCACCCTAGATAATATATGGGTACTTTTATCCCTTTCACATTGTCAGCATAACTGCGAAAGAAAAGCAGCTTGCTAATTTTAATGTACCTGCCGTATTTTGAGTGATTCAACCTGCTGTCGTTTTTGACAGGAAAAATTGATGGTTTGTGATGTGCAAGGTTGATAATATACGTAATGGAATTTTTTTGATTTTTGTGCGTGATTTTTCACAAAAAGTCCTAAAAGCTTTTAAAAACAAGTTTATTAGTAACTAATTTAGTTCAATTATGGTAAGAAATTGTTGTTTGTGCAAAAAAACAAAAAAATCGATGAGAAAACAACATTTCATGAGTAAGTCGTCTTGACGTATAGTTTTTGTTCAAAATCGACAAAGTTCAGTAGCGATACGATAGATAGTTTTTTATACGATTTTACCCTCACTCATTTTAATTCAGAAAGTTTCACTTTCCCGCAATCACAAAGATTATTTTTTAATAATTTGTTCTTAAGTCCCGTAATGTAGTAGTGTGTGCATTTAAAGTTTTGTGTATAATATCTCAAAACAAAACAGCTTTTTTAAAAATCATTATATGTATCATAATATATATATATATATATATATATATATATATATATATATATATATATATATATATATATATATATTATAAACTTTAATCTAAGTTTAACAAATTTTGATTTTACTGTTATACAAATGGTCTTTAATTTCGTCAAAACTTTTCTCAGATTTCCAAAGAACAATGACCAAAAAAAATTTCTAGATTGCCCTGCTGGGAATTCAATATCAACTACCTAGATATGCAACTCTGTTTGTAATATGTTCTGATCATTTTGAAGATAGTGCCTTTAGCGTAGGAAAAGATGGCAAGAAGAGGTTAAAACAGGGAAGTCTTCCGAAATTAGTCGACAATGTTTTTCGAAGTGAGAGGTAAGTAGAAAACTTTTTTATCATTATTATCTATTACGCTGTGGTTCTGTAAATATATTTTTTTTCGTTTTAAGCAAAACATAGTCTAAAGCTTTTTTAAATAGGTCGGCCAAAATGTTAGAGAGGTACATGATCTTATAAACCTCGGAGTAAAAACTCATAACATTTTAATAGGTTCCTTGGGTTGCTGAAGAGTTTAAAACATCGTCTAATTTTTTAGACCAATATGAAGTAGCTATAATAGTATTCGAGTTTCAAAGCTTAATATTTTGAGGATTTTTGTAAATGATATATATTTTTAAATTTTTAGTTTATCTATTACTTGCTATCAACTAAATAATACCTTAGGAAATTTTGACATAACAACATTGAACATTTTTAGTTACGAAATTTCTGACTCCAGCATAACTTGTAGTCCACCCAAGAAGAGAAGAGTTGAAGGAGACACTTGTACAAGGTACAACATTTGTAAAGAACACCGCACCCGTTTACACAGGCCTTATGGAAAATGTTTGGCTCCGTGGAATTGGCTATAATTTAAACATGTTATAGTAGGATGTGTAAATAAAAAAAATGTAAGTAAAGTTAGGCTTTTCTATGTTTTTGAGATATGAACGGTCAAAGTTCGTTAAATGGTCGTTTTTGTGTATTTTCTAATACTAATAACTCTTACATCTTGACCGAAAAAAATTATTTGGCCATAAAAATGACTTAGTAAATATCTAAAGACAAAGTCGCTTATGATGTCATTCTTATCAATTTAATTAATACCGTATATTATTGTCAATTTATTAAATAATATAGGGGGGATAGTCAAAAAACATTTTTTTATATCTGCACTATTACCGAATTTTATAACTGACGCTTTTTATTTTGGCATAGGTTAACAGTTTTATATAATATTTAAAGAAAAAAAATATTATATATACTTTTATAGATATTAATTTTTTTATTGCAGGTATTTTTTCTTACTAAATAAAATTGACTTTAGCTGTTTTAAGCTATTTTCCGTATCACAAAAATCAATTTGTTAAATATTTTGTAATAAGATACAGCTCAAAGAATGTTTTTATTATATAAAAAAATACTATAGCTTCAGTCAAAGGGTCTGTTCAAAAAAAACATTTTAATTTTTTTTTGCCCTTATATAGTTTTTAATTTATTTTTGGAAAACGGCTCGGTGAATTTTAATTAAACTTCACCTGCTTATTTTTGTAACTTAGCGTCACACTAGGAATAAAAGTGTTTTTTTTCTATGTCTAGTTTTGAAGATATTAATTTTTGTAGCTCTAACTATCTTATATTTACAGGACGGCGACAAAAAAAAAAGATATTTAACGTCCAATTTTTGCTGTACGTACAACTCTAAACAACTAAGAGCCAAAACAGTAGAAAAATAAAATATGTACAGGGCGTCTCAAGAAAAAAGCTTGTTTTATTGTACTGTTTTAATACTAATAATGCTAACAAGTAACTAAACAAATTAACTTAAATTAAAATTATCTTAAACATGTACTATAACCTTCATAATTTCTATTTATATGTTTATTGATTAATATTATGTGATCTATTTGCGGCATCCATTTTGAAGCAAACTTTGCCTGGAGTACATTATATACCCCTGATGACGAGCGTATCCTAGGTACCATAGTACACTGCAAATATGAGAGCAGCATCCTACTGCCCTTGCTCCACTTTTACATATACAGTAGTATCCAGTGGCGTGTCGTATAGGGGGCCAGGGGGGTCGGTTCGGTTCGGTTCGGATCGGTTCGAAATAGAATTAATAGTGTTATTATTTTAAAAAGGTTTGTAATTTATTTGACTCCCATACCTATCGCCCCCCCCCCCCCGCCATTTTATCCACGACACGCTACTGGTAGTATCCTAGGATACGCTGGTCTACGAAGGCTTCGGGAATTACCGAGAATGACACCCATAACTGGCGCTATAATAATAAGTTACGTACTATTGACATTTTCTAGTTAAGTAAAAAAAAAAGTACTACATTAGTACTAATAAAACTCATGCATCAAATAAACCTATTTTTTGAGACGCCCTGTATATATTTTATTTTTCTACTGTTTTGGTTCTTATTTGTTTAGAGTTTCGGTACGTACAGCAAAAATTGAACGGTAAATACCTTTTTTTGTCGCCGTCCTGTAAATATAAGAATAGTTAGAGCTACAAAAATTAATATCTTGAAAACTAGACATAGAAAAAAAACTTTTTTTTCCTTATGTGGCGCTAAGTTACAAAAATAAGCAGGTTAAGTTTAATTAAAATTCACCGAGCCGTTTTCCAAAAATAAATTAAAAACTATATAAGGGCAAAAAAAAATAAAAAAACATTTTTTTGAAAAGACCCTTTGACTCAACCAAAAGCTATAGTATTTTTTTATACAATAAAAATATTCCTTGAGCTGTATTTTATTACAAAATATTTAACAAATTAATTTTTGTCATACGGAAAATAGCTTAGAACAGCTAAAGTCAATTTTATTTAGTAAGAAAAAATACCTGCAATAAAAAAATTCATATCTATAAAAGTGGAGGCAGTTAAAAAACAAAAATATTTTTTTTCTTTAAATATTATATAAAATTATTAATCCGTGCCAAAATAAAAATTGCTAGTAATAATAAAAATTCGGTAATAGTGCAGATATAAAAAAATGTTTTTTTGACTATCCCCCCTATATTATTTAATAAATTGACAAGAATGACATCATAAGTGACTTTGTCCATAGACCTTTACTAAGTCATTTTTATGGTCAATTGTTTTTTTTTTTTGGTCAAGATGTAAGAGTTATTATTATTACAACATACCCAAAAACGACCATTTAACGAACTTCGATCGTTTATATCTCAAAAACTGTACATAGAAATACTTAACTTTACTTACATTTTTTTTTAGTTACATATCCCACTCTAACATACTAAAATTATAGCCAATTCCACTAAGTCAAAAAACATAAGGCCTGTGTAAACGGGTGCGGTGTTCTTTCTACGATGAAAATAATAATTTTATTACATCCACTGCATTTTGCATGCCAACAAATTCTTTTTACTCTTTTTTTTTTTAGTGAAGAAAATTTTGTAAACACACGGACAGATAGGTTTAAAGTTTAGTAAGTATTCATGAATTATTTAATTTGCAAAAATCGTTGATAAAAAATGCTAGTGGCACTCACACACAATTTTTATTTTTCGCCGCCACTGACTTTTTTATCCAAGACAAATCAATAGAAATATTTTTGCGATGTTGCATGCGTCCGGACTTACCAAACCGAAATTCTATTTTTATCCCTGTCTTGCTCATTAAATTCTTACTTATATTTGGTCAATTGCGATAAAAGCTTGATATAATGGCAATTTAGGCCCATGCCGGGTCTACCCGTAGGGTATAGAAGTCAATGACTCTGAGTTTTGTGGTTAAACTTTCAGGTCTTTCAATATGGTGGTGGGGGATATAGTAACTTTTTTCCGTAAACTGTTCCTCCGGGTTAGAAATTAATTCCATGTGACCTAAGTCTAAGTATTCTAAGTCCGAATATTTTTGATAGGTTTCCGGTGTTTTAATTAAGCGGTTTTCGAGAGATAAAAATCGATAAGTTGGCGACTATTTGGAAAACTTGGTTCACTATTTTCGCAAAAGGGTAAAGTCACGACGTAACGCCCTGTATTATCACGAAAAGTAGTATTTTTAAATATTTTTTCACATGCTTCGTCAGCCGGGGAAAGAATAGGTTTAATTTCCGGTATATTTTCAGTTTCCCAAAATTTCGATAGTGAATCATTAAGTTGATTATTTGAAATTTGGCATAAAAGGGATACCGAAGCAAGGCGAGTTTGTCTTACTAATTTGTCCCATTAAAATGTACCCAAAAATTGAGTTTAATGCGATAGGCTCATTTATATTTTTTATAATTCCCATTTGACTAATATTTATGTCATTTAAGGGAAGCGAAGAACAAATTTGAGGTAAAATAACTGCACTCTGTACTGATAAGGTCGGCTCAGATTGATTGCAAGGGTGAATGATGATTAGGATCTATTGATATCCTAATTTTGATTGCATACTGGTCTCACCAATTCCAAAGACTTCAGTTTCAATATTAAAGCGGGGTAGGCCTAGTTTGTTGGCACATTTTAAAGATACAAAAGACAGATGCGATGCGGAATCTAAAACTCCACGAAAAGTTTGATAATTACCTCTTATATCTTTTATTTGAAAAAGAGCGGTAGAAAGCAAAGTACTAGAGTTACTGTAACTCTGAGTAGAGTAGCAAGCACCTTGATTTTGAGTTTGCGAAGAGGATGAGTTACTAATTTCATTTCTTTCCTGCCGAAACGCGTTAATTTGTTATCTATTTACAGGCAAATCTGCATTATTATTTTTTTGCCGTTGAGACGAGGATTCGTTTACATGGCGCAAGTCAAAATGAACTGAGCTATGATGCCTTTTTTGCAAAATCGACAATTAAAAGTGCTTTTGCATTGGAAGGTTTTATGACAATTAGAGGTACAGTTTACGCACCATCGTTTTGCTTTTAATAAATTAAATCTTTGTTGAGGCGTTTTATTTAAATAATCAGGACAAAAAGTCAAATTATGAGTATTCAAATTGCATAAGGAACAATTATTTTGAGAATTCTGCTGCGCGGTAAAAAATGCACGAGGTGTTTGGCGGGTATTATAGTTATTTTGCGGTTTTTGAGTTATATGGGGCGGTTTTGGAAATTTGGGCTTCATAGAAAATTGCGTACTGGATGTACTGGCGGCGTTCAAAAAGCGAGCAACAATGTTGATCCAAAAAATTATAGATTGATTTATATGAAGGTATTTCGGTAGGCTTACCATGAAAAACTTCAAATCGCGTTTGAATCGAACTATCAATAGATTTCAACAGCTTTTGGGCTAAGACAAAGTCCTAAAAATCTGGTTGCAAACCAACAGTTTTTAAAGCTTCAATATTTTTTGTGAATATATCAAGCAAGTTTCTTAGAGCTACGGAGTCATCAGAGTTTACTTTAGGGCAATTTTCGATAGCATTCCAATAATTTTGGGCTAAAATGCGATAATTTTTATACCTTTTTACAAGATTATTGAAAACAATAGGATAGTTTGCATCCGAAACTGGTAATTGCGTAACTAATTCCTTTGGAGGACCATCTAAATAAGTAACTAAAAGCGAATATTTTTGTATATTTGGAATTTGCGGATTATCATGAATCATTGTTTTAAAAAGATCATAAAAGATAGGGAAATCATTGACATTGCCAGTGAATTTTTCAATGTCAATTTTCGGTAAACTTGGAAAATAATCAGGGGTTTGTGAACCTCCTGGAGAGTAGGGGTTAATAGTAAGTCGGCGAATTCCACCTTGCGAAGGCGGCGCAGTATTTTCTGCTTGAAACAACTTATCATAGATTTCTTTGACTTGAGCAACATTTGTTTGAAATGAAGATGCTCGATACAAGTCTTAACTTGTTTTTGATCCTGGTAAATTTCATTTAATAAAGCTGTGTGCTTTTTAAGGTATTCCTCTTGGACGTTGTCAAGCTCTTCGTAACGAATCTTAAAGTTAAGATGTTTGGTTGCATCAGTTTTAGCCAATTTAGCTACCGTTAAAATTTCATTTAAATTTGAATCTTCGATGTCACGAAATACTTTAATTTTCTTTACCTTTTCAGACATTATTTTGGAATAAATTAGGCAAAGTAAACAAAATCAAAATTTGTAGATTAAATATTTTTTTAAAAATTTAAATCGATTTAAAATAACCGTATGTAACCGTAGCCTCTTACATATAGGCATGCAAACTACAGCGAAAAGAAAAAACAAATAAACATGTAGGTATTTATTTGCGCGTTATAAATTAGGAAATAAAATACTTATATTCTGAAATTACCTACACACAGATATATCTTTCAAAAATACAAAGATAAACTTTTTGCATTTACCTACACATAGCGACTCCAATCACGAATATATGTCCCCTTGCGTTTTTTATAAAATTTGCGAGATGTAGGTATAGGTCTACTAATACAAATTCATATGTACCTATTTATTACCTATATTATAATTTTAATTTATTAATGGCGTCTCTTTCTTACCTTCACACTACTAGCGTTTGCTCTCACTCTAGCGAAAATGAATTTTTTGAAATTTCAAAAAGAAAATCAAAATGGAAATCAAAATCCGGCTCGAAGGACCAAAATATGTAGCACTCCGATGGCTCAGATTGGGTTTTGGTAGATACAGTGGACTATAATTAACATTGGCGCAAAAAATTCATTTAACTAGAGAAAGTAAATAATTTAAAAATTGTAGGGTAAATTTGAAAGAGAAACAAAATGGTGATATAGCCTCATGGAGAGGGACTTACCGCTGTTTTGAAGTTCCAAAGTGCAAGGTGTACACCTTTCCATAAGAGCTATGTGGCTTGAAGTTCCAACAGGATGATGGCACGATAATTTTAATTATTTGCGGAATTTTAAAGTCAATTTTCACAATTTTTTAAATTTAAATTTTAAGGTTGTCGTTTTCTAGACATGGCGACGCGCAGCACACTTTGTCTGTCTCTCAATCCTGCGCTTGCAGTTTTTTCGCACATGCACACAGCACTTCACCCTCTATAGGAAAACCATATCACGTTTTAAAATTTATGGATATGTGAAAAACACGATAGAGGACGCTTGTAGTGCCAAAGTATATAAAAATAAAGAAATAAGAAATAAAATAATAATTCTTAAATTTAGAATAGAAATTACATTTTTTGCGTTTAATTCTCGCATTTTAATGCAATTTTGCTTTAGGTAAATTTTATAATAACTATTAGTTGACCCATTTACTTAGGATTAATATAAATTTAAGACTAATAATTTTATGTTCAAGACAAAATTTTAGTCCATGAAAAATAGGAAAAAATAAAAGTAAAATTCAAAAAAAAAATAAATAAAGAGGTTTTTTATGGAAACCGAACACCGCCATTCTGGATCCGCCATTTTGTTTTTTTTAAGTTTGAGTAAAAAATTGTGTTAAATGTTTGAGAGTTTGAGACAAATCGGTTGGTAAATAAGAAAATCCGCCATTTTGGATTCGCCATTTTGTTTTTTTTAAGTTTGAGTTAAAAATTGTGTTAAATGAGCTCAAGCAATGTGATTGCCCGCAGTTAGAAAAACGATAACTGCAATGGACTGTATATCTTTTAATAAATGAAAGCGCGAACAAACATAAATTAATTGATATGTAATCACGAAATAATCAAAGGTCCATAGGTTAATTGCTGTTACCCACACAACGGAAATCAGAAACAAAGTACTCACCAGTTTGCAGTCAATTTCTCCACGTTCCAGGGGCCCCTTTCTGGATCTAATGATGGCACCACGTAGCTGAAGGGCTGAAGTTTCTAGTTCTATGCTTCAGTACACCAAAATCGAGCACTTTTAAGTGTAGAAATTTGTAAGAGTTGGAGAAAGTAATTAACACGCCATTTTTCTCGAGGCGGTAGAAAGGATCTCTCTGATTCTTGGTGCGCATGTCAAATGCGCGAAAAATATACTCTGTCTTTCATCCAATTGTGTGGTTTTAAAATATAAAAACAACCGCGAAATTTAGCGGGAGCTAACATAACTGCCCTCCAAAACACACAATTTTAGAATATCCGCCGGACAGATATAGATATAAGAAAAATGATCGACCGATAAATATAAATGAATGAAAAACAGATAAGTAGCGTAAGTTTATTTAGAGATAACGAAAACCCGAAAAAGGCAAAACAAACAAACAAAAATTCAAAAAAAATAAAAATAAAGAAAAACCTATTGTAATAGGTAGAAAAATGAAAATTAGTTTTAATTCGGCAAGAGGCACAGTTTTACAACTGGCCGCTTGTAAACACCGGTAGCCGTTCGTACCGTCGCTACACGCACTTGACCGTCTCCGCCGGGATGCAATTCGAGAACCCGACCGACTGGCCATTTCAAAGGTGATTGGATGTGATCACTCGTTATGATAACCAAATCATTTAATTTGATATTTGGGAACGAATCAGTCCACTTGTGTCGCTGTTGTAGCGTATGCAAATACTTTCAATATAGAATACCTTTTCCAAAAATCTTTATGTAGTTTTTAGATTAGTTGCCATCTCAAGAGCCGATTTAGGGGAACCTCGGACAAATCTGACTCCGCAATTTCTGAATTAAGGGGTTCAAGTGTCAAAAAATGCCCAGGGGTAAGAGGTTGAAGATCGTGTGGGTCTGAAGAGGCAGGAGATAAAGGGCGACTATTAAGTACAGCTTCTATGCGACATGTAAGGGTGGACATTTCCATGATGGACAACCTCTGGTCGCCGACAACTCGAACAAAGTGAGTTTTAAAACTTTTGACCCAGGTTCTGCCAGGCGATTGAAATGTGGACTGAGAGGGGGTCCCAGATGCCAACGAATAGAAAGTCTGGTGGACGCACTTCTTGCGTAATCAAGTAATTGGTTACGAAACCTTCTAAAATTACTGCCCTGATCTGACCAGCATTGCGTCACGCTTCCACGTCTGGAAATGAATCGATGGAATGCACCTACAAACCCTTCGGTGGACAGTTCCATGGTTAATTCCAAATGCACGCAATGTGTGGCCGTACAGACAAACACACAGACATACGATTTGAAAGCTTTACAACCACGGTAACGATGAGGAATCACAAAGAAAGGTCCACAAAAGTCGATAGCGACACTCGAAAAAGGTTTAAGTTGATTGATTCGATGAGCGGGAAGTGAACTCATTATGGGCGGTCTATAGGGTTTAGGGTTGATTCTAAAACATTGCAAGCACTTGGATATGGTTCTTTGAATTGCCCGTCTGGCAGATAATATCCAAAATTGCTGTAAAAGCAGATTATGTAATCTTTTAAACCCAGGATGAAGGTATTGTCGATGAGTGGACTCGATAAGAAGAGTAGTTAAACGATGGTTACTCGAAAGTAAGACGGGGTGTTTTGCAGAATAACACAAAAGGTCAGATTTTTGTAATCTGCCACCGACTCTAATGATATTATTTTCATCAAGAAAAGGTGAAAGTTTTCGAAAAGGTTTCGGTATTGGTTTATCCTTAGATAACGCGGAAAAAAGCTCAGAAAAGCAAGAACCTTGAACGCGTTTAATAAGAAGGTAAAACGCACTTTGCATCTCACCGGTGGTAGGAAAAACAATATTTTCAAAAATAATTTTTTGGTCCGGTAGATTAGTGGGTTTTTGATAGGAATGGTTTTGAAAAAGGTTCACTATTCGAAGGTCATAACAAATGATACGTTGAATTTTTGATATAGATGAATATTTGATAAGAAGCTGATCTAAGAAGTTAACGTCAATTATCGCATTGCAACAGACCTTTGGCTTTTCCTCCAGATTAATATCTCCGAAATCAATCGGCATTTTTGATTTATGAAAATCGGGCCATTCGTTTTCAGGAGA
Organism: Aspidapion aeneum; assembly: GCA_963576565.1. Lineage (NCBI taxonomy): Eukaryota > Metazoa > Arthropoda > Insecta > Coleoptera > Brentidae > Aspidapion > Aspidapion aeneum. Next base: position 120,910,192 of record OY755039.1, read on the forward strand.
CCACAAAAACGACGGTGCGTTCCACCACATGTCATGTGAAATGAGCTGTGAAGGGTGGCCCCTCGTGACGCAATATCGGCTGCATTTAAAGCAGAAGGAATGTAGCGCCATGAGTTTGAGGGAATGATTTCTTGGATTCTACTGACTCGATTTCCAACAAAGGTTTGCCAGCGATTAGGAGGGGATGAAAGCCAGTGCAATACGACTTGCGAATCGCAGAAAGTAACGATATTTGTAAAAGTTATTTTTCCTTCATAGCTAGATAAGACGAAATCAATTAATTCACTTAAAAGAAGTGCGCCTAGGAGTTCTAGCCTAGCCAAAGTTTGTGACTTTATAGGCGCGACCCTAGATTTTGCAGATATGAGAGAAACAGATATATTGTTCTCCTCTTCGACACGAAAATATACGACGCCTGCGTAGCCTCGAATTGAAGCGTCACAGAAGCCGATGATTTGACAGGTATTGGTTTTTGACAGTTTGATTTGTCGGGGTAATTGAAAATTGGAAAGAAGCGGGAATTCAGAACGAAGTTTGTTCCAAGAGTCGATGATAGAAGAATCTGGTTCTTCGTCCCAGCCTATTTTCGATATGCACAACTGTTGCAAAATAAATTTTGCTTGTAGCAACAAGGGACAAAGAAAACCTAAGGGATCGAAGATTGTTCCTATGATAGATAAAATAGAACGTTTAGTTGGGGGTTTGTCCTTCATTCCGCATTGATAAGAAAAAATTTCGTTTTTTGGATGCCATTGAAGTCCTAAAACTTTGATAAAGTGTGGTTCATCCTTGTCAAAAGAGAGAGGCATTTGACGATCGGATTCTGGCAATGTTGCCAATAACTCAGGACAATTGCTTGCCCATTTTTTAAGTTCAAATCCTCCCGATTTCAACAAATCATTGAGTTCCGTCTGAAGGGAAAGGGCTTTAGAAAGCGAAGGGCTAGTTCCCAAGATATCGTCGATGTAAATTGACGTTTTTAGAACACTACTAGCCATAGGAAAACGTTCCTTTTCTCTCTCTGCCAGCTCATTTAATGTACGCATGGCTAGAAAGGGTGAGCATGTCATGCCAAAAGTGACAGTAGAAAGTTCCCACACTGAAAGTGGGTCCTGTGGAGAAAACCTCCACAATATCCTTTGATAAGGACGGTGATAAGGATTGATAAGGACTTGACGGAACATCTGTTTGATATCAGCAATGTAGGCAATAGGATTAAGACGAAACGTAAGGAGTAAAGAAGCAATATCCTTTTGAAGTTTCGGTCCAGACAACAACGTGTCATTGAGACTAATATTCTTTGGGGTGACTGCCGAACAATCCCAGACTACCCTTAATTTTGTACTTAAGCTTTCCGGCTTTAGTACGCAATGATGTGCCAAAAAACATGATACGTCGACTTTTGATTGACTAGATAAAACTAGACTCATGTGATTAGAATCGATATAGTCTTGCATGAAACTAGAATAGGCAGTGTACAGATCAGGATTTTTAAGTAATCTTTTTTCTAGAAGTAAAAAATTTACGATAAGCTTGCGGATAAATATTTCCTAGGTCAGGGTTTATTTTATCTTTAAACGGAAGATCTACCATGAATCTACCGCTCGGTTGTCGTACGACACTCGCAGTAAAAATTGATTCCGCTTGTTTTTCTTCCTTTGATAAGATTTGTTTTGTAGGCAAATGTTCGATTTCCCAAAACCTAGGGATAATGACCTGTAAAGGAGGTGAATGACTCATTAAAAAACAACTGGTTCGTTCCGTAAGACTACCTACTTCGTCCACTTTTCCCATGACGACCCAGCCAAAGATGGTTTCAAGGGCTGAAGGTTGCCCTATTTGTCCAAGAACCCTGCCCTCCTTAAATATCTGTGCGAATAGCTCGCAACCAATATCTAGGTCCACAGGTCTAGATTTGAAATAAGATGGGTCGGCAAGTTTAAGGTTTTCCAAGTGTTTCCACTGATTATCGTTCAAAGTGAATGTAGGCATATTGGAACCTAGTTGTGGAACAACAATTGCTTTGAAATTAAGTAAAGGATTGACCTGTCCTTGTGGCTTAATGTGACATTGAACGAGCCCTTTGGAAGTAAGAGAAGACATTTGATTTAATCCGAATATTTCAGTGGTGTAACTTCGCCTAGGAAGATTAAGACGCTGAATACACTTTTCACTGATGAATCCTGTCTGTGATCCAGAATCAAGCAGTGCCCTTACAGGTTGAAAATTTCCGCAACCGTCCATAACATCTATTATGGCGGTGCATAAAAGAAAGGTACCTGAAGGTCCTGAGGTATTTAATGACACATGAAGATTATTGACAGGTGGTGTGTGAATGACAGGACTAGTATCTTGGCTTCCAGACTCTTTATTAGTTTCTAAGATATTAGTTAAAGTGTGGTGCCTTTTACTATTGCAAGTCCTGCATGAATATTTTGATTTGCACGTGTCTACCCCATGCGAGGGATGAAAACACGCTAGACATAATTTTTTCTGCTTGACGAAAGATAGACGATCGATAGGTGAGAGGTCAAGAAATGTTTGACATTTCGAAAGCACGTGACCCTGATTATACCGGAAACATTTTATTCCCATACTTGAATTAGTTGAGGTGCCAGCCAGTCCTATAAAAGGCGAATTAGATGATTTATAGGTAGTCTTTTGCCCAAACTGATTTGGCATAGAATTTGATTTTTGATAGGTAGGCACCTTTTTGGGTGCTGTTGATTGAGGAAGTGATTCCAAAACTTTACATCTTTTTTCTAGAAATTGAAAAAGTGACTGAAAAGTGGGAATTTCGGTATTAGTATTGGCGTGACTCATTTCGAAATTTGAACGCGTCGGAATATCCAATTTTTCTAACAAAATGAAAAAAATAATAAAGTCCCAACTGTCAACGTCAAAGCTAAGTGATTTTAAAATTTCTAGGGATTCTGAAAAGGTGTCAATTAAATTACGCAATTCTTTAACTGACTCGTTTTTTAATGTAGAGTTCATAATTCTGCTTAAAGCATCATTTGCGAGGTCTCGCTTGTTTTGATATCTATTGACTAATTTGTCGTAAGCAATTTTATAATTTTGATCAGATAAGCTAATCCCTGATATCAATTTTAAAGGCTCATCCTCGAGATATGAAAATAAATATTGAAGTTATCGAACGTTACTTAGACTTTGATTTTGATCTATAATGTTATTAAAAAGATCGAAAAAGCTTGGCCATAATTTTTTATCACCTCGAAATATGGGAATACCTAACTCTTTGAGTTTTGGAGTTTCAGATTCGTTTTGACGAACATATGATCCCGAAAAGGATGGGGCCTCAACCGGAAATATTTCAGAGTAAACCCCCTTACACGCATAAAAATATTTACGAGCTTCTGAAAGGATCGCATCTTGCGTTTTAAACTCATCGTCGTCCGAGTCGTCTATCAGCATAATGACATCATTATGTGCCAACATGCATTTATCGAAGGTTTCATCCAAATCGGAATACCTCACTTGAAACTCGTTTCTCGCTTTTGCGTCCGTTGCCGCGGTTTGTGAAAACACATAACACTCGGTGATCGCAGATAAAAAACCCTTGCGTTTTTGCACGGCTTTTTTGATAGACATGATTTTACCTTTGAAATGTCGAAATTGTTGGTAAATATACAATTAACGCTAAATTAATGCTTCTGAAATAGAAAAATGACGAATTGTCGAAAATATGCACTAATTTATCGCAATTGATGAAAATTGTTTTAAATATCGAAATGGTATGGAACAAATCTAATCACAGAAATGTTGTTTGTTTGTTTTGATTGATCCTCGATTTTGTTTACTGAAATGACCACGCGGTAGACCCTGCGTTGCCATAGCAGCGGACCGAAAACAGCTGAATTGCGCCGATAACCGAAGGTCGAACGAAAATCTACGGTTCAATACGATTGGCAAAATTCAAGGCCGTGTCGTCGCGGCGAAAATGTGAAAATGGCTGCCCTAAAATACCGTCGAATGGATTTAATTTATCTGGTTCGAAGGACCACTTTATGATTGCCCGCAGTTAGAAAAACGATAACTGCAATGGACTGTATATATTTTATTAAATGAAAGCGCGAACAAACATAAATTAATTGATATGTAATCACGAAATAATCAAAGGTCCATAGGTTAATTGCTGTTACCCACACAACGGAAATCAGAAACAAAGTACTCACCAGTTTGCAGCCAATTTCTCCACGTTCCAGGGGCCCCTTTCTGGATCTAATGATGGCACCACGTAGCTGAAGGGCTGAAGTTTCTAGTTCTATGCTTCAGTACACCAAAATCGAGCACTTTTAAGTGTAGAAATTTGTAATAGTTGGAGAAAGTAATTAACACGCCATTTTTCTCGAGGCGGTAGAAAGGATCTCTCTGATTCTTGGTGCGCATGTCAAATGCGCGAAAAATATACCCTGTCCTTCATCCAATTGTGTGGTTTTAAAATTTAAAAACAACCGCGAAGTTTAGCGGGAGCTAACACAATGTAATATTTCAAGTTTGAGACAAATCGGCTAGTAAATAAGAAAATCCGCCATTTTGGATCCGCCATTTTGATTTTTTTAAGTCTGAGTAAAAATTTTTGTTAAATGACCTCAAGCAATGTAATATTTCAAGTTTGAGATAAATCGGTTAGCAAATAAAAAAATCCGCCATTTTGGATCCGCCAATTTGATTTTTTTTAAGTCTGAGTAAAAAATTTTGTTAAATGACGTCAAGCAATGTAATATTTCAAGTTTGAGACAAATCGGTTAGTAAATAAGAAAATCCGCCATTTTGATTTTTGGATCTGCCATTGTTGTAATAAAAAACTTAAATTGTAGTGTTACCAGGTTACCAAACACTACAACTACCAAGATTCAACAGTCGACTTAATAGATTTAACTTTACTTAACAAAAAAAAAATCAAAAAAATTGCCTAAAGGATTTTTTAAAGATGTTTTTATATAAATAACATATTTTATTTTTCATCTACACATTTTATCCAAAAAAAAATTTGGCGGCGCCGAGTTGGCGGCGCCTAGTTGTCCCATTCCGTAGTTGTGTTGCTACGAAATCTTTTTAAACACACTTTATACATTCTTCTTTGGGGGAAGATTGATCCCCCCCCTAGGTACGGCCTGGTGGTCACGTGATCTCCCGTCTCGGTAAAGTGTCGTGGCTTACTCGTTTCCATGATACCACAGCTAATAATTATTATTTATAAACCACCCTAAGGCTCTATCCACATCACACGCTCCACGCTCTCACCAATAGCAAACTCTGAGCAGTTGCGTGTTGTGCGAAATGCCTTGTCTCGACCAATGGCATAGTCGCCCGCTCTTCAGAGTTAGTGAATTTTACGCGTTTGATGTATAACATGTTATCCTGCCCCGTACCGACTCAACGTTTCTCGTTCGGCCCGTAGGAGAACCTGGCGCAGTAGAGGTCTTTCCGCATACCACGTGACGGCTCGGAGCTAATTTAGCTTACCATTGGCCAGAGCATGTGATGGGAACTATCACATCGTTCAAGTACGATATCGTTCAAGTACGAGAACAGATTTCACTTCAAACGCGTAAAATTTATTAACTCTAAAGAGCGGGCGACTATGCTATTGGTCGAGACAATTCAATTCGCATAAAAAGCGACCGCTCAGAGTTTGCTATTGGTCAAAGCGTGTGATGTGGATGGTCACATCATTTAAGAGCACAAGTTAGGGCATTGGCATCGCATTATTTGGCGGGACTGCTGTTTTTTATTTTTATTGTTCAGTTGGGTAGAAATAAATGTCTTTGAAATGGCGCCTAGTAAAAAATTTCTTAGTTTACGTGAAAAAATGGAAGTAATTAACGTTTCGGAGAAGGAACATCTATCAGCACGAAAGATCGCTGAAAAATTTAATATCGGAAAAACTCAAGCAGTGGAAATTGTTAATAAATATATATAAAAATTTCGCAATTCTCTCTCATTAGCGGACACCTCCAATAAGCGGACAAAATTCACGAAACCGTGAGTGTCCGCCTATAGGAGGTTTCACTGTATAAGTTTTATGTCTGAAACGAGGGTGGGCGGTTTGAAAACATGCAGCAGAGTTAGTGAAAATTTAATCACGAATAAGTCACTTTGCAGCCTTTATTAATTATTATTTTTATTTGTCCTGAAATGAGAAGAATTAGGTTTATGGAAAAATACACATACAAAAAATATTTGCAAACTAGCTGAACTTGTAGATCTTGACTTTGACTCAGTCCACCGCAGTGCCTTACCTAGGAGGGATCAATCCCCCCGACATTTTTAGGACTAACAATTAATAAAATATTTATGGCAGAATTGAATTGAAGATTTTTGCTTATAACAGCTGAAAACATGCTTAAACTACAGTTTGGTTAAGCATTCTATTTTCTAAAAAAACTAAAATCTTAAGCGTATTTTATAGATAAATGCATGCAAAATGCGTAACAAATTATTTCTGTTTAATTTCTAAAAAAGCCCGTACTTCTTAATAACACCAAATAACTTTGTTAATAAATAAACGGTTGTGTTTTAAATAATATTAATTGACTGCGAAATTAATCCAGGATTAGAGCAGCTGTTGAAAAATAGACTATTGGTCGAGACAATTCAATTCGCATAAAAAGCGACCGCTCAGAGTTTGCTATTGGTCAAAGCGTGTGATGTGGATGGTCACATCATTTAAGACCCAGAATAACTACCCAGAGCACGAGTTAGGGCAATGGCATGGGCGTAGTTAGGTGTTCTCATCTGGGAGGCTATAGTCATACTTTCTCTTCTGAATTGTGTTTGTGTGTCTATGGTAATGTTCGAATAATTTCAGGGGGGGCTAATTTTAATAAGCTTTGGACGGGAAGGCTTAAACTCCACCCAAGCCACCCTAACTACGCCCATGGGCAATTGAAATTGATTTGTGTGATGCGGAACTTTAAGGAACGACTCCAACATTGTAGAAAACGGACGTCATCTACCTGACATTACTCTCAAAACGCAAATTCACTTTTTAACTGTTAAATGTTAACATCTCAACTTATGTTTTTATCAAAACTGCGACATATGGGGCATTTTTGGAAAGTATATTCCAAGGCTAATCTATTAATTAAATAATATAAGGAGCATCCAATTTACAAAAACTATAAATTTGAGCGCCTGTCAAATACGGTAAGCATCAGGAATAAAGTCAAGATGCAATTTAAAAGTAAAAATTTCGCGAATTCGAACACAATTTCTTTTATATTCCTATATCAATTATTAATGGTCTAAAATGGTGGGAAAAAATATAATGAGACACCCTGTACAAACCTGGCCACGGTTTTTGGAAGAAAATTGTAAAAATAAGAATTTTTGTATTTTACTGTGTTTTATTTTACAAAACAGGTAAAAAACATGACTGATGACAGCCTCGGTGTTGACATTTTGGGCCTAAAATCGATCAAAACTGGTATAAGCAGTTTTTTTTTAATACCATTGGTGGTCCAAATTCATCTAACGTCGAACTAAACGGTTAAAGACAATTAAATTAAATCTCAATGCGTACTGGTTCTGAAGGAAAAACCCAGTGACATATTTTGCTACTTTTTTAGGCGATTTCGTCATTAACAATTCGAACTATTTTAGTTTGATAAATTCACATATAAAATTAAAAAACAAAATAAAATTTTACTTGGAAAAAACTTTGTGTTTACAAGAGAAAAGGGAAAAATATTGTGTTTTTGCAAAAATATTTTTAAGAACCTATGAAATGTCTAATTCCTTAGATTTTGATGGTAGAAAAAGCTCCTACCTAATCCTACAAAAACGAGTATAAATTCTCCATTTAGTCTAAGAGGCCAGTCATAATAACTGTTCTAAAAAAATGGAGGTGCTATTATGCAAATGTATGTACCTCTTTTATAATTCCATTGATTGTCCTCAAGCAAAATTGTGATTGGCTTCTCTATAATGGTTTTTTAAAATTAGAAAGATGTGCCACAATGTTGGTAGCCGATAAGATTTTAAACAGTGGAAGGCCAAGGCCTGTCTTGGCCCTTTAATGTGACGCCGCTGATGTCATATGCAAGGGGGGGAATGTCAGAATGAAAAAAAAAATTTTTTCCTTAAAGCAAAACAACTTTTTTTTAATAAAATGGATATTTATTCACACCCCCGGCGCACAGTGCGGACTCCTGTGGGCAATAATCGAAAAACTGAGGTTATATTTAAAAAAATTTAATAATGCAAAAATATAGATAAATGTCCAGTTTATCTATAACCATAACCTATTTTTTAGTCACACTTGCAAAAGTGGACAAAATAATTAGTTAAATTCGTTATTTTAAAACAGGCACAAAAAAATCGTATGGATGATTCTCAAAATTTGGGACAATTTGATGTAACCATCCGATATTATTAAAACAAGAATACTCTTTATTAATCTATAATTTTTAGGTAATAATATAAAATGCCTTTTGTTATGATCTTTTATTAAATTATTTGTTTTCAGTTTAAAAATATTTTTAAAAACAGCCCAAAGGCATCAAAATTCCGCTCCATGGACTGTAACCATAACGTTTTGCCTAAGATATTGCTTTATTTAAAAAAACCTGTTTTTTTTCGGGTCATAACAGCCATTTACATCAAAAGATTAAATGTCAATAAGTATTATACTATAGCCAAAAACAAATATTTACTAAAAATAGTTATTAAAAATTATTAAGAAAAGTGGGTACCTACATTTGAATTCTACTACGTGGACCTGGGAGAATTTTGCCGCCAAGGGTTGGTACTAGATTATTAAGCGCGCCTGGACTATTTGACACTTGCGTTTTAGTTTGGTTTTGTCGTTCGATATGATAGCATTGCTCAATTTTGTGCGGATTGGTCGTCATGATTGTCGTAGTGCTCGTTGGCAGGTACGTATTTTTATTGTTTTCTACTCCATGGACGCGTTTAAAATTTTTTAGCAAAGTTAAATTTTTTTAAAAAATATGCGTTTAGTTGACCATTTGTTGGAATTTTAATCTTATGCGCCAATTAGTACAGCTTTTTTTGTTTCGCGAATATATAACAATTTTTTTCCAAAAAAATTCTACTCCATGGACTTCTGCTCCATGGACATTTATAAGTCCATGGAGTAGATTGGTGTCTATGGAGTAGAAATAATAAGTGTTTTTTAACCTTAGAAGACGCTTTAATTTAAATTAATTGCTAGTATTTGTTAAGTACTGGGGTTGAAGAGTCATCTCCTAGGGTGGGTTAATATTTAGCTATATGACTTTGTATTTATTTAAAAGAACAGCAAAAATAAACTTTAAAAACGTATACATTTTTGCATTAAATACAGGATTTCTGTTCTTGTTTTCGTGCTTGTGAGAAAATCAACAAATAATTTACTCATGCTGCATTCTGATTTTAGACTATAATAGTAAACCGGTCATAAAAATTAATTATTTTTACATAGATTTTTGTTTTAGCAAAAATATGGCGAAACCAAAGGGGGTCTTAGAAAAGCGAAGACAGCAAAAAAAAGATTGTCACCAATATGAAATGGCAAAGCAGGAGAAAAGACAAAGATATTACAAGCGGCAAAAACAAGGCAAAATTAGGCTTATTGGGACAAAAAATTAACGCAGCGGTACAAAACAAGACTACATAGAATAATAATAATTATAATAGAAAAATTCTCCATTAACAAAAATTTGTTAAAAGATCAAACCGTTTCTTCGGAAGTCAGAAGTTTTAAGAAAACAACTATTTACCAATTTTATGTCTATGAACAAAAGCTATAAGGCTAAAAGACAGTTTATAAAATGCACATCCAGGTAAAAACGATGTAATTACCTCCAAAAAAAGTAAGAAACAAAAGTGATACTTAACAGACATAGACTAAATCTCGAAAAACTGATAAGCAACAACATAAAGAAGATAACTCAAAATATGATATAGTAGTTAGCCACCAACAGCAAATCTAAACATAATACTAATCTTGAATGGATTCAATGCTTAAATTGTCTTAAATGGATTTGTAGCAAGTGCAATAAGGGGAGCTAGAACGCGTTTTTTACTTGTTCTGTATGCGACAACAGCGACGACGGTTATGCATGCAAAATTATTAAAATAAATTATCCTCTGTTTAGCGTTTTTTATGTATTTATACATACTAAGTTATTTAAAACCTGTTTTTTTTTTAAATACGAGTTTATTGTTTCTTTGTTTATATACTAAAACAGAAAACCTTTCTTTTCTTTAAAAAAGTAAGCTTACCATCCGTTTTATTTTCTCTCTCCTTAATACAGCATTTTTAGTAACATATACCATGCGAAAATTTTAGTTTTAGAATTTTTTTAATATTAAATTAATTCTAAACTACATGAAATTTCAACTCCGTGGAGACACCATTCCACTCCGTGGACACGAATTTTTATTTTTTATCAATAATATTTAAAATTTTGACATAGATTTTTGGCCACACACCTAAACATTATCAGAAAGCGATATTCCATGCAAGTAAATTAAAAAGAGTGTTAATATTCATAACTTTGGTCGATTACACTTTTACCCCTCATATTGTCCCAAATTTTTAGAATGACCCGTATACAATACCTATCAGAAAATTAATTTTACTGGTTCTGCATTTAAATATAAAAAAAAATTTCTTTAAGTATTACAGTGATATAAGTTTACCCTATTTGTTTAAATAAAATTTTGTACAATTGACATCTCGCTTTTAAAATAATTTAAATAAAACTATTATGCTTACAAAAAAAATATTTTTTAAATTTTATTAAGGTTATAAAAAATTGCAAAGATTTACAAGGTCTGGCATATATCCTAAATATTAGTCCAATGAATTGGCAAAAAGGTAGCATAAATATTTTTTGCTACTGGCTGCTACTAAGGGTGCTGTATTTTTTTAAATAATATATTTCAATCCTAATAATTTATGATACATTGGTTGCCACCCCGGTTGAGAGGCCTCACATCTTCTCCTGTTTAGGTATACCCTTACAACCAGTGTTGCCGCCATTTGGAAAAATATAAAATTGTGACAGCTGTCATCAACGTCGAAAATGGCGGCAGCAAGGTGTCAAAAATGGCACTAAATCTGGAGAGGATATGAGGCTTATTATTCCGTAATGGCGAGTGGTTATATAGGTGATAATAAATTTGAAAAAAATTACCAAAATATTTATGGTACTAAGTCACCTTATACTACTGTGAGCAAAATGGAAAATTAAAATATTTAAGAATCGCATATCGTATTGGCATTTTTTTTTATCGATGGGAACGCACAAAAACAATAATTTGAGGTAGTCAATAAAATTATAAAAATATTGCTATCAGTCTTAAAATATATATGCCGAAAATTATTCTGATGTTTGTGTGTGCGAATATTTAAAAAAAATAGTTTTTTTGCACTTTAGAGATCAAAAGCACGGATTTTGTTAGGTGATCCGTGTCAAAAGTGCGCTTTTTATCACAAATTTTAGGGATAAAGTATCACTTTTTATCCCGTGGATAAAAAGTGACGTTCAAAGATAAAAGGTGAAAATGTGTCTGTTTTTCTTGAAAAATAATTTTAACAAAACCGGGGCCCAAAAGTGACTAAAGTATCTTTTGAGCACTCGGCGAACTGAAGCTGCATACAATTTTTTCTTCTCGGGATAAAAGTGCCACTCAAGTCCCTAAGAATATAATATACTATTTTACCACTTTTTTTTACTTTTAGAACGCATAAGCATAAAAAATTCAGACTTGTTAAATGGTCTTTCACGAAAATTTAAAGGTGTTAAATGTTTTTAACAAAACTCAAGCTTTGTTGAGTTTAGAAGAATGTTCTGACAAAAATAACTAAATTCTAAATATATTATTAAATTTTTGCAAAAGTCTCGGTCTCAAATGGAAGCTATTGGGAGGAAACAAAATTTATTTTCAAAATCGTTATTTCGGTTGGTTAAATAAAGATATTATATTTGTTATAAAACGGATTCAGAAAAATCAAAAAATTCAGACTCGGAAACAGAGGCCGTACCCGGACCGAGTCGTGGACGGCCTAAAACCGCTTTCTTAGAATCATCTTTTAGAACAAAGAAACGGGGCACCCTCCGTGTGTGTGTGCATGGTAAAAATAATTATTTCGGGGTTGCTAATTTGATATTTCTAGGAGGGACTTAGCCCCTCAATCCTCCCTAACTACGCCCATGAATCCGAATAAAAAAAATAATTTTAGTTTAATTTCCAACACAAAAGTAAATTGATTTTTATTTTTAACATTACTGTAGGTTAAACTAAACGTACTTTAATTAATTTTTTTAAATATTTTAAATAAAATGACTTATATTTATATTAAAAAGTTCTGCTTATTTTAACCTTAGGACTACACTTTATCACATATCCTATAAAAAAATTAACATTTTTGAAAAACAACAAAGATATTAAATATTGTCCAAAAACACTATTTTTGTCCGCACTTTGCGGCGCCTCAATAAGACTGCTCGCTTGCCCATATACATATAACTACGGCCAAGGCCTCCGCGCACTTACACAAGAATTTTTCTTTTTGGCATTTATACTTCTCGGCCCACTCTAAAATTTTTAAAGGCAATAGACAAAATATTGGAGCATCATCTGTCAAAAAGTATAAAAAATCGAAGGGGTCACATTTTCAAAATGGCGATTTTTTAAATTTATTTTCTTGTACTAAGGTCATTGATGCGATGATTTGTCATTTTCAATTATTTTTCTTAAAGCCTCTTGTTTTTATTTCTAAACAGTAGTAAATATTTTTTTGCCAAGTTTGTATTTTTTTAGTAAAAATCATAAACCGTAGATATGTTTTGGCCAATTAAGAAGATAAAACACCCTGTAGATTTAAGGAAACGCAACATTTTTTCAAATTTTTCATCTTGTTGTAATCGGTATCTATAGAGGAACCAAAAAATAATTTTTTATTAGATTTACAGTTTTTTAGTGACTTTTATGACTTGAAAAAAAATTAAAATTTTGTACCTGAAGGTAGGTATAGGCTAATTTCGAGGTTTTTAAAATATAACTGTAAACTTTTTTTAAAACTCAAGTAACCTATAAAAAGAACTGCGCCGTTCAGGATATGATAAAATTTTCAGTATATAAATAACAGAAAAACACACTATAGTAGAGGCTAATAACAAATTTATTGAGGAAAATCGATAAAATAATAAAAAAATTACTTACATTTGATTCAAACCCATTTTCGTCATCTTTAAACAAAGATGGCGTATCTGCAATTTTTTTGGGTCACGGTCTTATGAAGAATCAACTCAAATACAGAAGAATCGGTTTACAATAAGGCGTTGACACGCAGTGGCGTAGCGTGGGGGGCGCGGGGGGTTCGTCCCCCCCCTTCGCCCCCAGGGTGTTGGCGCCCCATGGGTGGCCGAAGCGCCCTAAGCTTAGTTGCAGGACCGGCAACGGCAAATTAAGAGGCCGGCAAAGAAGACATGATGACCTTTTTTGTTGGTCGCAAGATACATGATGACCTTTTTTTTTGGTCGCAAGATTTCTGACTGGCGCCTTTTTAGCAGCCTGAAGGGGCGGGGGGCGCCCCTTCAGGCACGCTACGCCGCTGCTGACACGTGACGTAGCTCTAAAATTGCACCCCGACATAAATTGTAATTTTCGAACATTCTGATTTGTACCTTAGTTTAATACACAGCTAATTTTCTATTGCTGTCTAACTCGCGCGATAGATGAAAGTCAATAGGGACTTATTGGAATAAAACCTGACCTTATTTTAAAATCGACCCTATGGTGACAGATTTACATATAAAAAGCAGCTACTCTACTTCAACATTCGGCCTTTGTGTATTTAAAAACCGGGTTTATTAGTGACAGTATTTATTAAATGAAAGCGACTGTATTATTAAATTTTGAGAGGTCAGCTGTTAGTTTTCTGTGCAAATCTGTCAGAATAAAGTCGACTCTAAAATAAAGTCAGGTTTTATTCCAATAAGTCTCTATTGACATATTGTCACAAATTAGCAAAACAATCCCAGGGCTTTTTTAGATTGATATTCGCCCGTACCAACACATTGATAAAACGAGTAGACCACTGTTTCTTCATTGATGTTAGGGGTATTATTAAAATTATTAGGCGCCCTTACTAATTAATACCTTAAATTAAAATAATGTGAGTTCAGTCAATGAAACGAATAGGTTTGTTTTTTTTTTTGTGATAAGAAGGGGGCTTTGAATGGTGGAACGTTCCGGAATTATATTTTGTGTCGGGGTACATTTTCTGCTACGTCACAGTCAGCGCCTTATTAAAGCATGAATTCCTACTGAGCTCTTAAATTAATTATCAAATGCAAAATGTGTATGCAAATTTTTCTGTTGTTTCCACGGATTATAGAACATTGAAAGATTGGATTTGACCCAAGTAAAAGCGGCAAATCCAAAATGACCGCCGTTCCGTCCTTTTTTACTATTGAGATTTCGTTCTCTGGTTTAGAAATGTCAAGTGCTTGTCAACCGCTATTTTTCTTCATTTGAGGTTTTGATAGTTTTTTTTTTAAATTAAAATTGAGACGAAATTCGAGAGTTTCTTTCTTTTCAACAATATAGATATATTTATCGGTTTCACAACGTTCTTCCGATACCCAATGTCCACTCGTTTCTGTTTGCCCATAATTCATAATCTTGGCCTCTTATTCTTATTTCACTGTCTATTCCTTCTCTCCAGCTTCTCCTTGGCCGTCCTCATTTTATTCGGCCAGTTGGTTTCCATTGTAGTATTTGTTTAGGTAGTCTTTCATCATTCATTCTTTGTACATGTCCGTACCACACCAATTGTTTTGTTCTTATATATCATCCACTAAAGTACGTTCACCCACTGTCATAACTTCTCTTATTCTTTGAACTCTTTCTCTTTTTGATTTCCCTGCTGCTCTTCTCCAATAGTCCATCTCCGTGGCGCAAAGCATTTTTTCTGTTCTATCTTTGAAATTTTTAGACCTAAGTATTTATACTCATCACAGGACTGAATTCGCTGCCCAGTATTTAAGATTAGATCCTGTTTCGTTCCACCAATACACATATACTCTGTCTTATTGATATTAACCTCTAGTCCCCACTTATTGTACTCTTCTATTAGTTTTCGTGTCATATATTCGAGGTTGTCATAATCCTGAGCCACCACTATCTGATCATCGGCGAAACATAAAGTATACAAGGTGGTTTCATCCAACGGAATTCCCATGTTTTGGCATTTTCTCTTCCAGACTTTAAGGACTTGTTCCAAATATATCTTGAAGAGCGTAGGCGAGATACAGCAACCTTGTTTAAGACCTTTATTTACTTGAAAGCCTTTAGTTAGTTTTGCTTTTATTTTAACTTTTGCCTTACTATTGCGGTATAACTCTCTGATGGCCTTAATTACTTGTACGCTTATGTGGGTGTTTTCCAACAATTTCCAAAGTAGATTTAGTGGTATACTATCATATGCCTTTTGCAAATCTACGTAAAGCAAATGCAGCTCTTGTCCGTATGCCATTTTCTTTTCAATAACTTGGGTTATACAAAAGAGATGATCTGAAGTCGATCTACCCGCTCTCCATTTTATTTCTTTTCAACAAAATACAACAAAAATAACAACAACTGACAGTTTTCGCCCTTTTGAGAAGGCACACTTTCTATTTTGGTTGGTTGTAAAATCCAATATCTAGCTGTTCTAATATCTCTGGTTGTTTCAGGTGATCACATGTTCAGCGACGAGCAACAGCAGCAGCAGCAGCAACAGCTTCCGATCTCGGGAGTTTCTCGTAAGCTGCGGGCGGTACCACAAGACGTACCATTGGCGTTGACCACGCGAACCGCGGACGGAAAACAGGTTAGTTGAGTTGCAATTTAAATGTTGAAACTTGTCATATAGTTTTCTTTAATAGTCGAAGCAATTAGACTTTTTAGAAGAAAGAATTTAAAGTCTTGAAATTTTAGATGTGAGCTCTCAGTAGAAAACCAAATACTGATCCGAAGAGATCTCACCTCCCGTACCACAATGGGTTATATGAGAGGACTAGCGCGACACTCAATTTTAACTCAGTTATAACCCACTGCTAGACATCGGATCAACTTCAAATTTGGTACACACTTAAAGTTCCAATGACAATACAATATAATGATATTATGAAGTTTACAGCTCCCCCCCCCCCTTTGGGAATGCTGGAGGGGGGCTACTATCTAAGTATGTCCGATATCGTTCAAAATTGGTATGCAGGGACTTTTGGGGATGAGGATCAAGAATTTTTAATTAGATTTTTAAAATTGTGAAAGTGGCGCCCCCCTCCCCCTTGGACAATTTTAACCAACTTGTTCATATCCTATCAACATCAAATTTGTTGTGGACTTATAATAGTTATTATAAGTTACAGTGCCAATACAATATTATAATGCTTTAAAGTTGGCAACCCCCCACCCCTTTGAAGAGGGTGGAAGGGGACCATCTAATCATTTCTGATTTCGTTCAAAATTGGTATGTAGGGAGTTTTGGGGATAGGGATCACGAATTTTTAATTATATTTTAAAAAATGTGAAATTGACGCCGTCCATGTCAATTTTGACCAACTTGTACATATCGAATCCACATCAAATTTGGTGTGGACTTATAGATACAGCGACAATACAATATTCTAAAGCTCTAAAGTTCTAAACTCTGAACCTTTAAGGATGGTGAAGAGGTTTTCGGGGTTTAGGATCACGCACCATCTTTTTTCTTCTTAATAAACTTTCGAAAAAGTTACCACAAGTTGGGTCTCCCAGTTGCAAAAGAGGTTGGATGTTATTAACTTTTTACTTAAGTTTTTTAATTAAATTATAAATTTTACTTAAAACGAAATTTTTTATTGTCTAAAAATGGCAAAGAAGTAAAGGTTATCTTTGTTTTAATATTTGACAAGTGTTAAAAAAAGTAGTTCATGGTTTTTTTTTTGATAAGCTTTCGAACAAGGTGCCACAAGTGGGGTTATCTCATTTGAAAAAAAAAAGTTGTATGCGAGTTGACCCCTTTGCAGGGGGTCTATACAAAAAAATGTCTAACAAAAATATTGCTCGTTAAAAATCTCAGTTGACGTACTTTTGGATTTTTCAGAATAATCTATCAATCAATCCGCTGTCGAATTTATTCCATTTGGCTAATACACTCACTGCATAAAGATCACGTACATGTTGTAGTGTTTAGGGCTACCCCCAAAAGAACGGGGCAGCTAGGGGCAGCAAATTTTTTGTTTTTTAGTAAAATAATATTCTGGTGGAGATTTTACTAAGCCTTGCTAAGCTTGTTTCTGCAGGCTTTACAAAGAAAAATAGAGATGAAAATAAACTTTCTTTCAAAACTATATTTCAAAAATTTTACACCATAAAAAGGGGTTTGGAATGAGGAAATTATTAGTAGTTTTTAAAAGTGCAGTTACTGGTTATGCCCACTTTTTACCCATATACTCAAAAAGTGCTGTTTGTATTTTCATTTTTTTTATTTAAAAATACTGTAAAAATACATAAATTTTTTTCCCAAAATATTTTTCAACTTTAGGGCCCTGTTACAGAGAAATACATAAAGACTTTTTTTTCAATTGAATTTTATTTTATTAACTGGACTATCTGCAATAAATTTCGGTGGGTTTGGTTATCATAATTTAAAAACATATACAGGGCTAATGTCGTGCTAGCTCCGCCTTATAACCCATTGTGCGTACGCTGAGAAAACTTCCTCCCTAGGCTTACAAATTCCTCTCCCCAAACGTGATCTCCCGACGCTTTTACGAAAAATTGTTATGAGTCTTATTATATTCTTAATTAAATTTCTTATCAAATTTGTTATATAAAGTTTTTGCGTATCTCTTACCTAGCGCCCATAAAGGACCTTGGAAAATAAATATATTTCTTAGCGCGAAGGCAAAAATAAGCGGTCTCTTGCGGCGAATATCTAAAACTATTAGTATGAGCAAAAAATCTATAGAATAAAAATTGAAGGGCAGTTTTTTCACTACAAAATTCACATTCAAATAAACATTTGTGAGAAAGTGTTATAGTGGTCAAATAATAATTAAGCGTTAGCAATACACACTACACAGTGTGCCCGAATGAGGTATAGGTTGCATAAAAATGGTTCCAAAAACTAACTGCACATTTTAAGTATGGACTCTTTCCTGATTTCAGAGCCATATTCATTTAAATCTTAGCTGATCCTCTTCTCGAAATTTTTGACATTTTTCTAGTTAGTCTAGGCGCTGGCTCCTGTCACGTGTGACCTGATATGTGCGCTTAGTTAAGCACCCATAGGTATATAAAACAAGTTTGGTCACGTGGTCGAACTCATGGTCGTTTGGCCGCAATCTTTAAAAATGGCCGCCAATTTGATGGACTTCTTTGTTTAAGCATATCTCCCTACTCAGTGGTCCTATTTGAATTTTTTAAAGCTTGGTTTACTCTTTCTTTACAGGCAAACAAATTTTGTTATTACACTTTTTTTGATGAATCAAGTAATTTTTGAGATATACCAAGATTATTAGTACTTCCGCTCGCAAAAGAATTAAAATAATACCCATACTCATTTTATTGTAGCTACAATATTATTAACTTTTGTTTTTTTTTGTTACATAGAAGGCTTTAAACCTTTCACAGAAGAGAATATTGACTTTATGTTTTTAAAGTTCGATGGATGGTACCCCTAAAGACTGCCTTAAAGAGGGTGGTTTCTAAAACTGTTCACAAGATTATAGAAAAAGTGAATTTGCAGCGAAACGATGTATCCTAGCAAGACACATTAATAATACTTTTTTATAGTATTTTTAATTCCACTTCTTTTGGTTTATCACTTGGCATCCTAGCTTTAGTAGTTAGCTGTACTAGCCAGCTAAAATATACAATTTTGTAAAAATTTCAATGTGTTCGCTCCAAAATCGATTTTTTTCTTAAAATTTGTAAAAGATGTAACTACTAAAGTTAGAATGCTAGGTGATACATCAAAAGAAGCGGAATTAAAAGTACTATAAAAAATTGTTTTTAACGTTTTTTGCTAGGATGAATCGTTTCCTTGCAAATTCACTTTTTCTATTAACTTGTGAAAAGTTTTGGAAACCATTCTCTTTAAGGCGGTCTTTAGGGGTACCATCAATCAAACTTTAAAAATATAAAGTCAGTATTCTGCTCTGTATGTAAAAAAAACAAATAATATTGTAGCTACAATAAAAAAAGCATGGGTATTATTTTAATTCTTTTGGGAGCGGAAATACTAATAATCTTGGTATATCTCAAAAACTACTTGATTTAATACAAAATGTGCTAGAACAAAATTTGTTTGCCTTTAAAAAAGGAGTAAAACAAGTTTTAAAAATTTTAAATGGGACTATACACTTAAACAAAAAATCTATTAATTTTACAGCCATTTTCAAAGATGGCGGCCGAACGACCATGAGTTCGACCATATGACCAAACTTTTTTACTTACAGATATATATATATATATATATAAGAGAACCGTAATAAAATACTAGGAGCATATTTTAAAATTCTTTCATTATTGGAAATTGTTATCGCATACAAATAAAAACTTATTTAAGACCCAAATATGTGATTTTATCCATCAATGAAAATCATTTATTTTCTAGCAGTTTTTATTACTTAATATTTGTAATTATTAGGTTATCAAAACCGTTAAGACTGTCAAAGGTCTCAGCACCTTAAAAGCCGTAAACGCTGTCAACACCGAACAAGCCACCCTCGTGGAGTTCAGTCCGACAACTTTGCAGCAACATCAGCAGTCACGGCCGGGGGTCATCGTTGTCAAACAGGTATGAGACATTTTAGGTCAATTTTAAAAACCTGAACCAACAGAACTTCCATGCATCTATGAGCTGCTTTCGGTATTTGCATCTCAGACGTGACGGATTCTTGGTCACGTGATTACAGATTAGTCTGAGCAAATTGGAATTAACGAACGATCCAGATCAAATCGATCAAATTTTTATAAATGGTTATAACCTTAAATATAACCAAAAATATTATGTATAAATTTATATAATTTGTTGTCTTCAACATCAAATAATTCGATTTTAATCTTTTTATATAAAAAAATTATTTTTGTAAATAAAACAAATACACAACATACGTCACAATCTCAGATTAATCTGTTTCGTCGATCAAAATGTACGGAGCAACTAGATTTACGGCCGACTAGTCTGACCAGAATAACCGAACGATTCAGATCTACCTCCCCTAGATCTAGATGGAATTAACGAACGATTTCGATCAAAAAGATTAATCCGACGTAAATACTGGCACCTCTAAAGAACAACGACCAAAATGTTTTTTTTTTAAATTTATACTCGTTATACGACTAGAACGAGTTCACTCTTTCCAGAGAAACAACGCCGTGCGTTGTTAAGTTACGTCATCTGAGCGCAGATGCGTCATTTTCTAGTATATTGATTTGTAAAGACTTTTAGGGCCAAAAACTTCGCAACGGTCAGGTTTTGCAGGGACGTTTAGAGGGAGATAGAAAAAACGGCTTTACTTGACTGTGCTTAAATTTCAAGAGAAGAATAATATTAAAAACGCATTTTGCTATGATGATCCCTATTCAAGTTGAGAAGTATTTGAAATAGTTAGTCCCTTGATACATTTAGACAGTTATTTTACACCAAAGGTCGGCAACTCTCTTTGATAGTAGGAAATTTTGTTTTGAATGAAAAATGATTTCGTAAAATTTCGTTGCACCGAAATTAAACGTAGACTTATTATATGATTGGTACCTGCAGGTTGGCAACTTATCTATCAATAATTATTGTCAAAATTGCCCTTTGCTACTGCTTCCACAGTAAACCGATAATCGCAAGGACAAATTGTATTCTAGAAAAAGATTAAGGGGGCAAACTTCGCCCGAAAACTTACCATTTGACAACAAACACTGATATCGCGTTTATTGGCCAAATTTTTGTTCTAATAGAAATAGAAAACGAGAACGCGAAACGCGTCGAAATTTTGAGGGGTAGTTTTTTAAGGCATTTTTAAATCTAGCCTTCTTTTACAATAAAGTTTTTCAAAATTATTTTTATAAATTTTAAAATTTTTTTTACAGTTTTTATTAAAAAAAACTTGTTTCTTACTTTATTTACTCACAAAACACAAAAAGACACCTTCACTTTAATCACAACACTCTGCTCATTTGTAGGTATTGTCAGTTGCTATGACTATGCCAGACGGGTAACATTATGTGACCAGCATCTTATCTTTAAGCAGCTCTTAAGAAACAGTAAAGTCACGAAAAAAGGTGGCTTAATTTTAACAACACTAGGGAAGGAATAAGTCTGCCTTTAATTTCGGTGCAACGAAATTTTACGAAATAAGGTATTCTTTAGGCTAAGAAACGGAAAAAAGGTCGGTGCGATGGGCCCTAAGTATATTTTTGACAACATTTTATTATGTTTTAAAAGTCAATTCAAAAATTTAAAATATACGTATAATATATAAACTACATATCATAATTTTTGACATAACTTTTTGACAGTTACCAGCTGTTTACCATAACAAATAGCATAGGCCAACGAAAAAAAGTTGTCTCAAAAATAATGATATAGGGTGTAGAAGCGCGAAGCGTTAAAACCAGTTTAAACAGTTGAAATGTGCATTGCTTTAAGAGCTTGACTTGTACGTGTTCCATTTCTTTCTGTGGTTAGTAATCTGTTTTGTTTTTGTTGTCAAAGTATGAAGTATTTTCTAACCTAACACCCGGTTTCCACCTATGCATGCCCACCCTGATTCAAAAAACGCATCAGCTGACGCTGCATTTAAAACCGGTGCAAATTCATGGCCCATCACGTGATAGGTGGAAACAGGGTATTATATAATTAAAATGTCAAAAAAATTTTCAGAGAAAAGCCACAAACAAAGAAAGGTATATCTATCTCTAGAAATCGTTTTTACATGTAAAACTGAATTATGATAGAAAGGGAGGCATTTTGCATGCATTTTGAGTTGTCCAGTTAAAGCTGACCTATTTTTCATTCACTCTCTCCCTTTTCTTTTTAATACAACATCTAGATACCTTGTTCGAGTAACCAAACTTGTTTAAAGAGTGAGAAGAAATAGATAACTTCGAAAATGCACATTTTATAAAAAGATATGTTGAGATTTTCTCAAAACTATCAGCTCTGGTACGAAATAGCGTGGACAAAATAGCGCAGGACAAAATAGCGCAGGACAAAATGGCGCAGGACATAATGGCGCAGGACAAAATAGCGCAGATCAAAATAGCGCACGTCAAAAATCCCAAGTCGATTTGCCCTGTCCAGCCGAAGTGGACCAGGGGCCGAGGATAGGTTAGGTTAGTATCCCAACCTAACCGGGTCAGGTTGGGATACTAACCTAACCTATCCTCGGCCCCTGGTCCACTTCGGCTGGGGCAGTTTGCGTGAAAAGGTTAGGCCTTCACTGTATATTAAACTAACCAAGTAAGGTTAGGTTATTTGTTTAGTATCTTTTTGAGATCTGCGCTGTTTTGTCCTGCGCTATTTTCTCCCGCGCTATTTTGTCCTGCGCTATTTTGTCCCGCGCTATTTTGTCCGCGCTATTTTGTCCTGCGCTATTTTGTACCAGAGCCATTTCAAGTTATCTAGTTGTTGCATTAACGGGACGATATGAGTTCACTATCAGTCAAATTTATCCAAAGACTCTAGTTATGCCTTCTTCACCGATATTCTTAAAAGATTTTTTCCTTGTTACAGGCATCGTGATCTAAAATTCTTCAGTTCGCCAAGCAGCCCTTAGGAAGTAAAAATAAGGGCGGGTTGCGCGCATCAGAGCTCGACGGTTGATTCGGCAACGCCGCAAAAATATTCTTCAACATAAAAATGCATAACCGGCCCATGAGGGCCAAAGTTTTATATTTTCATCATAGTTTTCCATGTTCCAGTCAGTTGGTGTGATGACGTAAAAACGGATCTTGTTTCGGTAAATGTTGACAATACGTTAAAAAAATAGGTACTTTAAACGTTGTACGAGGGTTGAAAATTTTTAAATATTTCATTAAAAAGATTAATATTTTTTATAATGTTTTCTACTAAACTCTACATTTTTCTCCTCTTTAATAATAATTGTTCAATAGGTCTGGAAAGTAGGCGGGATAAGGATAAGATAACAATTTAATTAAACACACTTTTTCCAGAACATCGCTTGGTTAGACGTGGATATTTTATTAAAATAGTTTGTTGATCTAATTAAATCGTAAACTCTCCTCGATTTCATCATACACTTTAATTAATTTAAGAACCGTAGCGAACTGCGTATTTATCTGATCAAGACTTTCTCCCGGCCATAAACACAATAATGATCAAGTCGTCGTTGATCTGACAAACTCATTAATTGTAATTTTACAAGAGAGCAATTTCAAGTTTTAGGGAAAGTTTATATTGGATTTATATCACTAAAAATGTTCTTGGATCTAATGCTTTTTGTGCTATTTAAAGGATTTTTATGAGTTACGACACTTTGTGAGATGCAAGAACGACACAAATAAAGTATTATTATTTTCTTACCTCAAAACTTTTTTTTGAGATACGTCAGTTTGTAAGATCAACGACGAAGTATTCTTCTAAAAATTACAATATTGTTTCCGAATGCCAAATTGCGTGTCTAAAAATCTTCAGCATAAACCTTATACTACTTTTATCACAAGTGTTTTTGGCGAAAACATTTTTATTGCAACGTAGTACCTGTTTTTTTTAAGTATAATTTTTTGCATAGTGGCAGCAGCAAAAGTATAGTAAGGCAAATTATTTATTTATCGTTTTTTTTTCTTTGTATCTAGAAATTAGTTTTTATTGTTTAAATAAATTTCATTAGATTCTGAATGTAAGTGTTTGTCTCTCGCTACTTTTGTGAAACTAGCTTGGTGGATTTTAATTTTAAAAATAAATTACATTAGCTTACATCAACTTATTTTTTACCGGTCTACCTAATTTTAAGGAAGTGTGGGCTGAAAAGTTTTGTCGGTCACTTTCTAATTTATTTCAACCTAGTATTAGTTTACAGTGTCTGTACTACTACTACTACTCAAAAATATCATATGCTGCGAGTTTTGGCTGTAAAAGGTGAACGTAATTTGGGCATTTTGTGAGTATGAACTCAAGAAAAGCAAAATAACAGGTTTGTAAAAGAGCCGTTTTTTTGACTCCCTTGCTGGCAAAAAACAAGCTAATTATTCAGTGCAAATGCCTAAATTTGTCACACCGGCAAATAATTCTATGTTAAAAACGTGGCAAAAAACATGGTTTTGTCATCATTGTCGACGGTTTACCACAAGATAATGTTTCAAATAATATTGATAACTAATGCAGTCATTTAGGGCCCGTTATAAAACTTTAGAAAAAAAATATAACCCTATATTTTAAAAGAGTGATATTGGCAGGGTTATATCAAAAGATTGGATGTTTTTAGAAAAGCTAGTACAAAGCAATTCATGCATTTGCCGCACATTTGTCTCTTCACGCTCAGTACTAGCCTTTTTAAAAACGTTCATTCCTTCTGCATTATCCGCTATAGTGATTTTGCTTATTAGTCATTTCTTAAATGATTATAGATCATTAAAGATATAACGTGTCTAAAATGGTTACAACAATCAATATTCTTGGCTTGGTTAATCAGCGACATTTTTAAAATTTGCTATTTTATATTAAAATCTTTAGGAGAGAGAACTAACTTAATGACAACATTAAGAATATATTTTTTAATAAGACGACCGTCGCTTGTTAAAAATAAAGTTTTCTCAATGTTATTTGTTTTTTGTTCCTTTTGTGTATATACATACTAGGTACATATTGAGTTAAAATATTTAATTTTTAGAATATTACGCGTAACTTATTCAGAATCGCGCAAAATTTAGACTAAGGGCGATTTTATTTTTCTTTTTTATATTCCGCATCATTTCAGTAGGTTATGACACCGGTTTTGCCTTTTCATAATATTTAAAAATTCCAAAGTACTAAACCAACGGTAATTTGAAGGATCTTCTAAAAATTTTTGAAAAAAATATCTGCGGCCGTTTTTTAAAATAGAAGACTGGGACAGACCTATTAGCATAGCAAATAGAAGATCCTTTACTTTAAATTGTTTATTAGATATGTTTCATGTTTATGAAAAATACAAAAACACTAATGTGTAAATTATTAAAAGGCAAATAAGGGGTGTAGATTTTTTATTGTTTTTTTTTCTTTATGAATGTATAGGGTTAAAATATGCAAAAAGTGTACATATAAAAGAAGGGATCAAAACAACGTGTATTTTTTACCCGACTATGTCTTAAAACCTATTTATCAATTTTTTGCTAATATTCTAATCACGGTCTATTAAATCCACCGTGTATTCTAATAACCTACCTATTAAATTAAAATTGGACAAATAGTTTTTATAGGAGATATGTTTCGGGAAATACACGTGTTTTAAAACCCTAAAACTTGAACAAAATCGTATACGTGATTATGAAGTTTTTGAGAAGTATAAAAACTTGTTTTTGTTATATGTGTAGGAATTTTGCAGTTGAATATTTTTTATTTTATTAGGATATTTTAGAAAAACGTATTATTCACCCACGACCCCCACTTCAATAATTTAAGAGCCGAAGACTTATAATATGTCATTTCTGGTTCTTTGGCCGTAATTTAAACATTTGATTTTAGAGTTGAGCAAAAAACCTTTTAAAATATTCGAAATTAAAAACTTAAAATTTTTAGGCTGTGGTTAAAAGTAAACAAAAAATTTAATTTTTTTTTCAAGCAGTTCCGATAGATTTTGGAAACTGTCTAAATGGCCAGGAACATGATTAAAGGTGCAACCCGTTTTTTCTTTAATTTGTGACAAACATACAGTGTGTGTCAAAAACTTTGATAGTTTCTGCATGTCAGAAAACAAATAAAAGCAGCAAACTTATATATTCTTCAGGTAAAAATAATGGATTTGACCCGGAGCAGGACTATTTGAAACAAAATTTCGGACTTCCATTGTCTTTATTTATTTTAAACACGACGTTGCGGTTAGTAAGTACCTCTAACTGTTTTCAAGTGTAAACAAAACACACAAAGAGGATTATTTGAGTTGGCGCTGACCTGAGAAGTGAAAAAAAAATTAACTTATAAAAAACTTCCATAGGCAAATATTATTGGTATCGTTTTATAGGTTTTAAAGTTAAAGATTTCAAAAATCATAAAGAAGCAAAATTTGGTAAAAAACAAACTGTTGGGTTTACTACTTGTAATCATCCCATATGTGAATAAAACAAAAACTTAAAGTTCATTTTTAAGGTCAACCAAAAACCAAAACTATTTTTTATATTCTACTGCCACAATTATTTCCAAATCAACTTTCATCTTATCATTTGATTTCTAAAACACTTCAGTCAATAAAAAGTGGTTATATGTCGGGAAATCATAAATCAGCTGGAATTGTTAAGGGATTAATTAATTTTTTATGGATGTTTTCAAATTAAACTTTTTTTGATTATTCGTATAGTAATCCTAGCTGCTATCAAATGATTGGTACATCTACTCAAATCACATTTTATTGTGTTATCAAAAAATATCAATATTTAATGGGTGATTTCTGATATTATTTTTTTTTTGCGTTTTCGGGATATTTTACTGGAAAAGAAGCACTTGTACAATTTTTTATACGGTAGATGTCACCCTTTCAGTTACATATCCGGTCTCAACGAGGAAGCGGTAAGTCGATTTTTATGGCCCCTCTTTCAGTCAAGGTGGTCATGACTTTTGTTGACATTTTTTAAATTGAATTTATATTTTGAATGGTTTGACATTTGCATTAAAATAATCCAAAATATAAAGTAAACATTTCCGAACCAGGAGTGAAATTAAGAACGACAAATTAATTTAAAAAAGTTTTCCAGTGCTTATAATTTTTCGTTTTTTTAATTTCACCCCTGATTTGGAATTTTTCTTTATGGTTTTGAATAAAACGTTGCATTATTGCATTTTGGTTTTAAAAAAAAGTAAACATATTGAGAATAATTGGAAAGTGACCAGCTATCACATGAACTATTGGTTTTCTGATTGTTATAAATATACTTGCTTTTGAGTAAGTAACTTAATATTATTTACATGTGGAGTGTGTTTGTGGTGTTTTATATCGATTTACAAAATTAGTATTTTTTGGTGTTTTATGTCAGTTAAAGAAAATACGGCGATGGGACAATTTGCCGCGGTCGATTCGCCGCAGCCGATTCGCCGCGGGACAATTCGCCGCCGGCCGATTCGCCGCGAGGACAATTCGCCGCGAGATTTTTGGTTTTATGATATTACCATTGGCAACTATTTAAACAGTTTTATTTAGCTTGACTTCATATAATATATTTGTTTATTTGTTTGATCGTAACTTTTTCAACTAGTTATTGGTGGTTAGTATAATATGATTCAACATTTTTTTTATTAGAAAATTAAATAAAATGGCGTATATTCCTATTTATGAACCGATTTGCCTCAAACTTGAAACATCGCGGCGCTTAAGGTAACTTAAGGACTTAAAATGGCGGATTTTCCCATTTATGAACCGATTGGCATCAAACTCGGAACTTTGAGATCTTTTAGGTCGCTGATTATTATTTTTAACTTAATTTTAAAAAATCAAGATGGCGGTGCCACAATGGCGCACTTTCTTGTTCATAAACCGATTTGCCTTAAAATTGGGAGGGGCTGATTTCTCTGGGGGGGGGGGGGCGAAGCCTCATGGTGGCGAATTTTATACTCTTTAGTCTTTTTATTCATGAAATATGTGAAAAATATCTAAAAAAATCTTAGGCTTGGGGGGGGTCTAGGCCCCGAGGAATCCGCCATTTTCAAGTTTTAAAATTTAAATCAAAAATTGTATTGAGTTACCTTAGGCGCCGCGATGCTTCAAGTTTGAGGCAAATCGGTTTATAAATAAGAAAGTGCGCCATTGTGGAACCGCTATCTTGATTTTTAAAAATTAAGTTAAAAATAATAATCAGCGACTTGAAAGATCTCAAAGTTCCGAGTTTGATGCAAATCGGTTCATAAATGGGAAAATCCGCCATTTTGGATCCGCCATTTTGGATCCGCCATTTTATTTATTTTTTTAATAGAAAAAATTGTTGAATTGTATACTAACCCCAAATACCTAGTTGGAAAACTTTCAAAAAAGTTATGATCAATCAAATAAACAAATATATTATATAAAGTCAAGCTAAATAAAACTGTTTAAACAATTGCCAATGGTAACATCATAAAATAAAAAAATCTCGCGGCGAATTGTCCTCGCGGCAAATCGGCCGGCGGCAAATTGTCCCGCGGCGAATCGGCCGCGGCGAATCGGCTGCGGCGAATCGGCCGCGGCGAATTGTCCCCTACCCAGAAAATACATACGATATACGACCAGAACTTCATTTTACAGGTCTCTCCAAGTTTACAGCTTTCGCCTGTAAATTTCCTGGGTCGATTTCTAAAGTTCAAGTTTCCGGTCAACGTAAATATAAATATTAAATCCTTAGACCCTTGAAATCCATCTATATTGCCTATGGAAAAAAATTATTACATCGTTCCCCTTTTTTCTCTTACTACGGGTCAAATTAACTTTTATTAATGACTTTGAAATAGACATTTTTAAAAAAAATATTAGACGTTGCTACCGACTAAGGCTTCCCCACTTTTACTATCTTAAAATTACAAAATTACCACCATTCGTTTAAGTGGAATTACCTTTTCTTACTGTCCCATCGCCATTATTATTTTTGGAACACTCAGTTTTGAATAGCATTCATCAGAAAAAGTCTGATTTAAAAAAAATCTGCGATATTATATTATTTTTAAAAAAATTGTAAATTATAAAATGGGTAGGTAGATCAATTGAAAAAAAAAACAGTTTTCATTAAATAGATAGAACGAGGTTTAAGAATATATCGCTAAAAACAAGACGCGGTTTTTTAAAGATTTTTCCAAGTTGTTTAAAATTTCATTGTTTGTTTAAAGACAAATTGTGCATATGAAGTCTAGCAACCAATTTTTCAAAATGTTTTAAGTGTCGCGGTCTGTTTATAACTACCTCAGTATCAAATATTTTCAGAACATATTTTTTATATGTTATCCTCGTTGGGAACCCTGAGAGCCATCGTATTATTAGAATTAGTCCACAACACACTAGTCTATGTTTTAAGTGACGAAAGTGATTCCTAACAGACTGCGCAATCGCAGACTTCGTGCGTCGAACTGACTAAAAAAAACATACGATTTGTAGCACAAAGTTGTTATTTACTTTCAAACACATTTTTTAAGCCACAGAAACAAAATTAAGTTATTTATCACTTTTTTCATCTCGTTATTTCGACATGTTTGAGGTTAGGGACAGGGTTGTCAAGGAATCTAATTTGTAGGACAAACGTTTGCTTATATGTGTTATAAAATATTCAGATTTAAGCAAAAAAAAATTTTTGTTACTACTTAATTATTTTTTTACATCCACCAAATTGACATGTTTAGCGTGGCGCATACTTAAGAATCACTTTCAAGTTCGAAAAGGAAAAAGTTTAACGTCTCGGCTAGAGCTATTTACAAAAATTCAGCCTATTACTCTTTACTTAAAAAACAGACCGGTGTACTGTGGACTAAATATGTCAATCTTCAGTTGTAATCCAGATTTAGTTTACAGGCAAAGGATACTGAATTTTAATAAATCAAGTTTTATTTAGATTTTTTCAAAATTATTTTGTAAATATCAAATCTTAAAAATTTTGAAAAAAATATAAGTAGGAAATTGTAGTAGTTAAAATTTTTAGTAATGATTTGGGCATACATTTTTGACGGTTTTAAAACCTGGCATTATAATTTTGGCCAAACTAGATTTTAGTAGTTTTTCAAAAACAAAACATGTTAAAATATACATATTAGAATTAATTGACTTAAGAAAACCGCGTTCTTGAAAACAATTTTAAATATAAAGGGATGCGTATAATTATTTTTTTTTTAATTAAAGAATGTTAGGCAATTTTTTTGCGTGTTGTAGATTTGACAATTGCGTATAGCGTATAGCTGATAAGCCCAAAATGATTAGTTTGGGAGCCCCAAACAAAGTAATTCAATTCAGGTGCATCATTATAAAAAGAAAAATCTCAAGTCTTTTCTTAAAACATTAAAAAGAGTATTTACTAAAGGGTACCAGTTTATAGATTTAGTCCTGACCGGTCTACATTTTAATTAAATGTTTAACTTATTTATGGCCTTGAATGTTATACTTTTTAATATTTATATAAATGTTTATTAATGCCTTGTAATAGGCCATTCTTACCTTCCTAGCCCGCGCAGCAATGGCTAGAGAAAGTATTGTTTTCGACAATTTTTTTTTTTGAGATAACGTCAAAAATGTTTTATTTGGGTGTATTTTAACCTATCCTAGCAATATCATCGTGATGTATGTCTGTGTGTGTGTGTGTGTGTGTGTATTTTTTTTCTGTCCGTAACACGATAGCTCCTAAACCGCTGAACCGATTTTCATAAAATTTTCAGGTAAAATAGTGTTCGATACTCCAAAGAGCTGATTAAATTTTAGTCCAAATCCATAAATGCTAATGACGGGTTGGTCACTGTATGCCTAATCCTCCAAAATACTCTGAGGTTAGAATGACATATCCATTCAAATATCCATCCAGCTATAAAACTTAAAAATTAATTTAAAAAAGAAAATGTTTTGGTTTAAAAATGGCAGCCGTATTTCAACCTCCAAACGTCACTAGGTGATGTCAAATAAAATCGAATTCAGTGTTCGTGTTATTTTATGTGTTAAATATTTGGACACCGAGTCGTTGTTCAATTTTGTTCGGTAGATTCTTACAGAGATAGGATTCCAATACAAGTGTCGCTTTTTATAATAGGTAAATTTTGGTTTGTCTTCAATTCAATAATGCATCTACTGATAAGTTATTTATGTATTATTTGACTTAAATTTTATTTATTGAACATTGATTATTTCTGTAGTTTTACAAACTTTTAACCACCCCTCAGGGCTAGTACTACTGGTAAGACTATTCACTATTTTATACGGAATCCTTTGACTACACGGACTAGATTTCCAAAACATATCGTTACATAATTATTCTTTTGTTTTCTTTTAATTTTTGTGAGATAACACTAAGAAATGCTTTTTTAAGTTAGCGTAACCCAAATCTTTACAGTTATTTGATCTGTGGGTATTGAAAAAAATCACTTAAGCCGGTCTGAACTAATTCTATAGACAGCATACTCAGACCCTGGTCTACGAAGTAAATATTGGTGTAAGCGTTTGATAAGAACAAACGTTAAGATCCACCTTACTTAAACTTGGCATAAGAAGAGTGGGGTATTTTCTGACATCTGATGTAAAGATGTCACATATTTTTTTATCGTTTTAAGGGAAGAAATGACCTAAATTTTTATTATCAATACGTAACATTACACTAGTTTCTTTTGCAAAACTTGCTGTGGTATTGCTAAAATAGCACCTTTAGTTCTTCGAATAAGAATAGTGAAGAGTTTGTTTGCATCCATATATTACTTAAATTTGTAACATACCCCCATTTGCACTAGATTTTTTTTGTGTAAGCAATAGCTAAACATAGGTTTTAAAATAAAATGAGGAATGAGCTCTGCTCTGATAAATGTCTAAAAATTAATTCAGAGATGGTTATTTTGCATAGCTGATTTTCTAGGTAATTGTGTGTATTATTTAAAAATTCTTGGCATAAAGTCGCTGCAGATGGGGATCAGATTAAGTTTTATTTTGCAAGATATTGTTTTTAACTGAGGAAAATTCAGTTTTTTGCATTTTATTTATTTTGTCTTTCAAACAGAGCAATAGAAGAATAATATCTAAATTTTCCTGTAATCATACCTAGATATAAAAAGTAGCTTTTTTCATTACTTTGTTTAGTTTAAACAGTGTTATAACATGAAAACAAATGTTATTGTAACTTTAGACGTTAGCAAACTAAAAATATAGAGTTTTTAAAAGGCTTTTCTACAAAGTTGTCCAAGGGTTAAATGCACAAAAAAAAACTGAATACCTAAATTTTTAATTAATCTAAAATAATAATATTAATAATTTTTTATTTAAGACGGTTTCTTTAAACGCTTTTCGGGCTTAAAGATAACCGATTTTACGTTTGAAAGATAGGTCATGCACGCATTGTAGTGGTGGGATTGATAAATATTCCTAGGTGCGCCAATGAATAGATACAAACGTCAAACTTGACAAATCGCTTTATTGTCAACAAGTTCATGTCGGGTAGTATACTTATAGGAGCCAGTGTTGGCAAGGAGAAACCAACTTACCGAGAGGGCTAAAAAAACCCGATAAAATGTTTTTCGTTATAACGCTTAAACGAAACGCCGATTTTAATAAGACAATTAATGTCTTTCTTGGTTCACCCGGTATATAAAATGAAAGTGTATCATGCTAGGTATTGACCTGTATGATTTTTAATAAAAAAAATTATTTCACGTTTATAAATTTAATAATTTATAAACGTCACTGGCGTTATGTCAGCGGCTAAAACTGGAATTGCCCATAGATACGAATGTATTCGCGTGTCAGGCGGCAATCGCGCGCACTCGGCAGTTTCAATATACAGTTTTCTTTTTTACTCTAGGCTAATAACTTTTAGCTTTAGTGTTGTTACTACTACCAAGGAGATACGCGCGCTTTTCGTTCCGGTTCCATTCCAATTTTTAAAATATGGCGAGCATAAGTGTCCAAAATATTTTAAAAGGCTTTAGCCCCTTGGCTAAACAAATTCAAATTAAATCGGCTCCCATTAAATCTTTGATAAGCTCTAATCCCGATTTAAAACTTACACATGCATACTAAAACTTCAAAAGTAGCCCCCTCGTAGACTTATCCAGGTGCCGCCACTGCCAGGAGCACTGATAATGAGTATGCGCGGTACCTCTCATAGAGAACCTGGTACATTTGTCTAAGATGTAAAATAACTATAAAAATTAGGGAGCTCGTTATTAGTGACTCTAATGCCGGATTTGCTGCCTTTAATCACAGAAAAATCTTTATGCAAATTAAGTTTGCGTAATTAGTTAAATGTCAATTTGCTGCTTACCAGCGCAGCGATAAGCGCGTATTCACTTGAACACGAAAACCCATTCCTCGCTGCGAGGCCAAACGAATGCGACGTTTGCATTCATGCTTAAGTGAAGGCGTCGCATGCCTCGGGTCCGAACCGAATGATGTTTGCTGCGCCTCGAAGGCACGTACACATACATATTCTCGTTCGGCCTCGCAGCAAGGCATTTGAATTCTGCCTCCAATAAATGCGCACTTCAGCAGGTGCGAGAATAACTGACAGTTACTCTCCAAAATGTACCAATTTGCAAGAAATGCTCTCGACAGTAGCTCTTGAGAGCATTTTGCAAGGGAATTCCTGGTGCGGTGGCTTCTTAATTCATGGACGCTAATTTTGAACTTTTAAGCGAATATGTAACAGTTTAAAAACTCATATTTAAATAAAAAGATCTGAAACTTCTTTCCATAGTGTATAGTGTTTTAACTACATATAAAAAATCATAAATATAGTTTTTAGGGTCCGTATTAATTATAAGAGGTTTGGTGTAAAATACCTAATTCTGGCTAAAAAAATTGTGAAGACACAAGTGCATGAAGGGTCTATGTAACAGATCCATTATTAACTTTTTAGAACAGTCAGTGGCAAAGTTCTGTGTTAAAAAAACGTTAATTTTTCAAAACATTTTTTAAGCTCTTCATGTACTTATCTATTATTATTTCTTGTATAAATACAGGCTGTTTTTTTGAAAGGTAATGGAGGCTTTTTCGGGTATTTATCATACGTTTTTGGCAAAACCCTCGGACACGTTGATGTTGTTTGCGAGAGGGATACTTTTTGGTTATCTTAAAATTCTTGTAGCCCACACCCCCTCCCAGGCGTAAACTTTACCTTTATATTTTGAATAGGAAAAGTGGGTCGAGTGACACCTTGTTTTGAAGGTCTAATGAACGTCTTTACAAACCTGTAAAAATGTAAAAATCTATCAATTAGTTTTTGACATATTTGCCGTCAAATTTTCAAATTCAACATGGACTGATAAAAAATTATTTCAGAATTTCATATTTTTCTGATTTAATTTTTATTTTATCAGTCCATGTCGATAATTTGAAAATTTCAAGGCAAATATCTCAAAAACTAATCGATAGGTTTTTCACGGTTGTAAAGATATTCCAGAGACCTTCAAAATAAGGTCTCACAGACCCACTTTTCTTATTCCAAATGTAAAGGTAAAGTTTACCCCCCTTCAAGATAACCAAAAAGTGTCCCCCTCGAAAGCAAAAGCGACGTGTTCGAGGGTTTTTCTAAAAACGTACGACATATACCCCAAAGAAGTGTCTGTCACCTTAAAAAAAAACACCCTGTATTATTTATTGTATAAATATATTGTGTAAAAGTGATTTTACTTCTGACCAAGAAATCCACTAACAAAAGTATGATTTGAGTTATATTTCTGTTTGTGGACTCACCTCATTAGTAAAAACTTTAAAATAACACTGTTTAAATATTTTTTGTGGAAGGATGAAGTGGTTTTTTATCCCCTACAGGATGTATTTATAAAATATTTTGTGTTGCTTGTGTCCATATAAGTATTTTAAAATAAACCCGATTATATGAAAAAAATATAGCAGTTTGATTGATTTTAATACCTAGAGTTTACTATTAGCTAGGTAACTAACATTACCTAAAGAGTTAAATAAGTAAAAACGCTCACTTAACATATTGTCAGGATAGAAAATAATGTCCTTTTAAGTGAATGACACAAGTTACGTTTATAAGCAAGTGCACATTAACCCTAAACATTCTAAGGAAATGAACTTCTGTATATAGTTCAAATTGTATTAAAAGTAATAAATTGTATACAGATTTATTATAAACAACGTGGTTAATGGGATTTCGATGATGTTTATACAGGAAACAAAACACATCTCGATATCCTATCAATGGCAAACGGTTTGTAATAAAAGCATCTCCAAAAGAGTTTAGCAGTTAGTTGTACGCTGAGAACCTAACGCCCAGGCTTAGTTAATAGTGAACAAGTAGTACGTTAGTCAAGTATAAGAAGTTAAGCCTATAAAAGAAGATTTGTAGACAAGATGTATTTAAGTACAATGTAAGTAGTAAATATTAGTATTATAATAAAACCATTACACCTAACTTAAACTGTGTTCGTCACGATAAAACCCCCTCGTGACATATGGTGGAGGCGCCGCTGTCTTTTTTGAAAGACATATAGGCATATAGTGGAAAAAATGTATTTTTCAAATTATTTTTAATTTTTTTTATTTTTCTTAATTTCACTCTTTTCACTATTTGTTATTTCATTTTTAGTTTTTTTTAATTATTTTAAGGAGTATCGAAATTATTATGACGCTCCAGCCGAAACAATCGATTCCGGCATGCATTAACTAAATATTGAATATTACATTTATTTATTTTTTATAATATATTATAATTTTTTTTTTATTTTTTTTTCTGTCATTAGAATTATTTCTCCTATATAAATACCATTTTCATAAAATTTTCAAACTAGATGGACAGAAAAAATAATATATTTTTTTTTAAATCAAAAAACGCAGTTTAAGTGTGGTGACATGTTACCTGTTATTAGTGTATATTTTTTCGCATATTAGTTTAATTCATTTGTCTCGACATTTTCAATTCGGTATACTGTTGCCCCGGGCAAGGTGGTACATACGTTTGGAACAAGCTATACTTTGGATTATCGGGAGCTCCTGGAACATTTCAAAGATTGGCAGATATGGTTTTTCGTGATCTAAAATGGAAAACGCTCCTGGTCTATTGTGACGACATCTGTATATTTTCAGAAACACTCTCTGACCATTTAGAAAAATTGCGCACCGTTTTTCAAAGACTACGGGATGCAGGGCTAACACTAAAACCCTCAAAATGCGAATATATAAAAGAAGAACTAGATCTGCTCGGTTATACTGTATCGAGCCAAGGCCTAAAACCCGACAAAAAGAAATTAGTTTGTATTGAAAATTTTCCAAAAATTAAAACACAAAAAAATGTCATGCAATTTTTAGGCCTTGCAAATTTATAGACCGCTTCACGATTTAACCAAAAAAGACACACCTTTCTTTTGGGAAGAAAAACATCAAAAAGCATTTGAGGAGCTAAAACGAAGGCTGATCACATCACCAGTTTTAGCGCATTATCAACCCGAAAAAGAATGCGTTTTACACGTCGATGCAAGCAGGCAAGGCCTAGGCGCCATACTTTTGCAAGAGGGGGAAGAC
Source organism: Aspidapion aeneum (assembly GCA_963576565.1). Lineage (NCBI taxonomy): Eukaryota > Metazoa > Arthropoda > Insecta > Coleoptera > Brentidae > Aspidapion > Aspidapion aeneum. The sequence goes on from OY755039.1 coordinate 120,946,536, forward strand.
ACCCATCTTCACCCTGTTGCCTATGCCAGTCGAAGGTTAACAAACGCAGAAAAAATATGTCAATCTCAGAATTAGAGCTAGCAGGAATAATATACAGTTTAGGCTATTTTAGAACATTGGTATATGGTAAGCATGTGCGAATCGTAACCGATCATCACGCACTGTGCTGGTTAAAATCAGTTAAAGATCCCGTAGGAATATTAGCCAGATGGGCAATAAAATTGTCAGAATTTGACTACACAATAGAACACAAAAGTGGAGCAAAACACAGAGATGCCGACTGCATGAGTAGAAATCCCGTGCTAAAACCGAGCGAAAATGAAGAGGAACAATTAGAGGAGATACCCACGTTCATCATTGAACCCGAAGATATGGGAAAATTACAGAGAGAAGACGAAAGTTTGCGAGAGATCATAGACGGTTTACAAGATCCTGACAAAATTGGCAGTATTGGACTAAGAAAAAGAATAAAAAATTTTAGGCTTATAGACACAGTTTTACACAAAATAAATCCTAGGCCAGAAGGGCGAGAATTTTTACTAGCCATACCAAAAAATTTAATTGGAGAGATTTTATTTGCACATCATAACGAGCCGCTAGGAGGCGCCCACCTAGGAGTGGCCAAAACAACAGAAAAAATTAAAAATCGATATTTTTGGGACCATCAACAAAAACATATCGAAGATTTTATTAAAAGATGCCCCGACTGCCAAGCCAGAAAAGGACAACAGAATAGAATTCCCATAGGGCTATTACAACCTATGCCGATAGGCGTTCCTTTTGAGAGAGTGTCTATAGACCTTCTCGGGCCATTCCCATTATCAAAACAAAAAAAAAACAATGATTGTAGTCGCGACAGATTATGCGACAAGATGGGCCAAAACAGCGCCATTGCCGGACGGAAAAGCAAATTCTGTCGCAAAATTTATGGTCGAAAAAATAATCACAAGACACGGATCGCCCAAGTATCTGCTGAGTGACAGAGGTCAAATTTTTAGATCCGAACTAATAAGAGAGATGTTAAAAATGATGTGCGTCACAAGCCAGTTTACTACGTCATACCATCCACAGTGCAACGGACTAGTAGAAAGAATGAATAAAACTATCGCAGATATGTTATCAATGTACACAAACTCGTCACATACAGACTGGGATACATTTTTACCTTTAGTGACATCAACCTATAATTGTTCAAAATAAGCAACGACCCAGTACTCGCCATTTATGCTGGTCTATAGTAGGGAACCAATATTACCTATAGAAGCAAATATCATGATGAGTCCACCACCGAGTAACACGGAAGAAATCCGAAACCGGGCACTCGCAGTGCGAAATGCCGCAGCGGAAAATATAAAAAATCAGCAGCAAAAAGACAAAATTCACTATGACGCAAAACACAGACACGTAGAATATGAAGAAGGCGAGAAAGTGAAAGTTTTTACTCCCGTCAGAAAGGTAGGAAGAAGTGAAAAATTATTGCTCAGATGGTTCGGCCCATATTACGTTACACGCAGAATGTCGGATGTGGATTACGAAATAAGAAAAGGACCATCAAACAAATGCAAAAAAGAAGTGGTTCATGTCAGCAGGATGCTACCTTACTATGACCCATGGACACCGGAAGTAGTCCCAGCGACAGAAAATTAAGCTGCCCAAAAAAATTTTTTTAAGGCCCTTATGGCAAGGCCCTTAGGGCAAAGCCCTTATAACAAGACCTTGTGTCACAAATATTCCCCTGTATATAAAGACACTATTTAAAGTGAAGTGAAATAAAATAAAGGACGCTATTTTAGTGAAGTGAAAAAGACATTTTTGTTCAATGCAAAATTTAAATTTTAAAAAAGATACCTACCTATAATTAAATTAGATTTTTATTTTTTATTTTCAGTGCAAGTATAAATAAAACAATTAAAAACCGATTAGGAGGTGTACGGTATCATGTTATTAAAACACTACACCAAATAATATAACAAAGTGTCAAGCAACGACCGCTTTGAAATCTTTACATACATAAATATAAACTGTTTATAGGAAATATAATATCAATGGTACACGACCGACTAATTAGTGTTCACCAACCTAAGTTTAGAAAACAATTAGGTAGTAATAATAATAAATTAAATTAAATGTTGGGATAACACTCCCGCAAAGTTTAAAAATAAGTTAAAAATTATTGAAATATTTAACTTATAAGTATCAACTAATTAGATAAATTGTTTTTAAAACATTTAAGGAATATAAAAATTTTTGATTAAATTTGTTAAGACAACTCGGAGTTGGTTTAATAATATCCAAGCCGGTTGTTTTAAACATTTATATTAACGATCAAAACTTTATAAATAATTAAAGTATTTTTTTTTAAATAAATTAAGATGTTGTGGAAATAAACCACAACTTTATTTTGATAACTTTTAATATTTTGATATTAATAATATCCAAGCCGGTTGTTTTAAAAACACTTAGAAGTTTAATATTTTTCGTTAAACATTTATATTAACGATCAAAACTTTATAAATAATTAAAGTATTTTTTTAAAATAAATTAAGATGTTGTGGAAATAAACCACAACTTTATTTTGATAACTTTTAATATTTTGCTAACAAGGAACAGACGGCAATAAAACAAATAAAATGCAAAATAAATATCGTAGCCAAACACTATGAATGCTATTATTTATTATTTTATTAAAGTAAATTTTAATTTTAAAAAGAGACATTTAATTTTTTAAAAACACATCTAATGGCATGTAAATAACATATATTTGCAAAGAATTTTTTTAGATGGAACTTCATATTGTGCATCATAGCAATTAAGGTCACAGAAGCCGAAAACAACCAATCCTACCTAGTAGAAGTCAGTGCCGGAGCATTTTGGAAGGCACTACCGCAAACTGTAGCATACGAAGCTACGATTCCGATTACATATAAAATGGACTGGTCAGAAGAGATCATGACAGAACCAGAGTTACCAAGATATATCTGCGAGTCATATGGCGACAATTGTAACTTGGTATCACACACACATGAGTTAGGGAAGGCATTTAAAAAAGAATTCGATTTGTTAAACGGTAACTGGGGCGCATCTTCGATGAGGACACAAAAATCTAAACAAAATTTAAGGCCAAAAAGGGCACTAGGCTTCATCGGAGACGCTCTAAATTGGTGTTGTGGGGTCGCGACCGAAGAAAAACTCGATATAATTTCTGAGGATGACGAAATAGTAAAAAGGCAACTTAACACAATCAGTAAAGGGCTAGGCGAAACCCTTCACAGTATCGGGGAACAGTCAAACATTTTTCCGATTACACTACAAAAATTGGCGATACTTTTAAAGATACAGAACGTAAAATAAAATTTATCGACTCAAAAGTTTCAACTTTAAATAAAGAGGTTAAAGTAATCCTGAGGGATGAAGAAAGTTTTGCTAGCACGTCTCTGGTCAATCAGTATCAAAATTTAAGGCGAATAATATCTCTAACTCGCGCACTAAGAAAACAAAAAATTATTGAATCATGCAAAGCAAGAAAAATCCCTATTGAAATAGTCAATCCAGAGGTTCTACGAAAGGATTTAGATAATCTGGAAAAACAAATCTATTCGTCAAATCAAGGTTTGGCAATTTCAAAAGAAAAAATTTCAAAATTTTACGAACTTCCAATATGCGACTGCAGCATCACGGAAAATAAAATTTTTATTCACATTAAAATACCGATTATACAACACAGACAAAAGTGGGACCTTTATGAACTGACCACCACACCCTTCGCATGGTTCAATCAAACATGTACAATACCACACCAGGCATTGTACATCGCTGTCTCAAAAATAATTACGGAAAAGAAGAGATTAGACAAATTTCAGGTACAGGGCTACATTTATGTAGACCTTATCACGACAAATTATGTTTTATTCCTAGGTTTTCTTCTAATAATATACAGGGACCAGAGTGCGCCAAAAAATTGTATCATGGCGCGTCTGTAGAAGAAATAAGTCATACTGCCCGATGAATTGCCACTCGGGTAACTCGTTGATCATCTCAGAAATAAATGACATAACATACATACTTACACATCTGCAAGAAAAAACCTATCTCTCATGCGGTAGTGAAAAAACCGAGCTAAAAAACGTTTATAACAAAAAAGGAGCTTTAAAAATTAATATCCCATGCAATTGCCAGTTAGAGTCATCCGGAGAAATTATTATCCCACAAAAATTCCCATGTAACAATAAAATCGAGACAGCGAGCATAGCTCACATTATACCTGCAGTTTGGTCAAATCTAAAATCATTTATTTTAAGACCAAAAATGCAACACATGCAACCCACATATAAAGATATGCAAGAGTGCCTTAACTCAAATTGGACACTAAATATACCTCATTTAAATTTCACGTCATCAGAGACAACATTAAAACAAATTGAAAATTCAGTAGACACTATCATACCGCAAACATACGGTTTCAGCGATAAATACGGTATGGGAAGTCACGGAATTTTTCTGCTATGGAATTTTCTGCTCTCAGTGTCGACTGCATACCTATTTTTTCATCATCCGATTGTAAGTCTGGCAGCATCACCAGTTCAAGTTGCTAACGTACAAAATATTTTAAACACAACACAGATACACTACGAATATGACATATTATTCGGTGTCACGTGCCTTGCCCTGCTTTTGTTTTTAACCTATGTAAGTATAAAACTTCTCAAAAAACATTCAAAAAAATCGGCGTCACTAAATTTAAAAGAAAATACACCCGAAATCGTAATCAACTACGGTCACACAAAGTTTCAAATCGAATTGAAAGAACAAAAAGATTTATTCTCCCTTCAAATCGGCGAAAAAGTTAATGCAAACATTGTCAATTGTGGCTCCGGCGAATAAAAAATTCGTCGTATAATTAAATGCCGGTATATTTTATTTATACACGTGCTCAATGTAATTATAAAAACCGCATAGATTACATAACCGTATACTATGCCGGTAGTTTTGTATAATAAATAATTTTTATAAATGTTTACGACCTGCACTGCGCGTCGTAGTCCGCAAATGGAAGAACTCATTTTTACCGTGATATTTCATGTCAAAGTCTACGCGAAAAGATTATTGAAGAAATATTATAGTAAATGATAGGAGCTAACCCATTTGCCGACAAGCTGATTGCCACATAGAAGAGATCGCCAAGTATAATTGTATATTATTACAATGTTAATAATTTTTATGAATCACAGGAGTGAGATTGAGAGATGTAAGGGGAATAAATTATAATGAAGGGCGTATACCATAGAAAAAATAAATGTATGACATACATATTTTAAACTTAGTTAAATAATTTCTATAATGTCTTAAAAGGTGCAAAACGCACACATTGTTTTGAATGTATAATAAAACAAATTGTGGAATGTATAAACAAAGGTGTATTAAATTAAACATATTTTTTCGAATGTTATCAAATGATATAAGTATAAGCAGGCTAAATAAGCAGGGTTGCCAGGGTATAAATAATTCTAAAATGAACCGAGAACAATTAAATAATTTTTTCTCATTTTTGTAATTTTTGTCTCTTTTCAATGTAAACATGTAAATATTTATTATGTCCTAACATCGTCTGTACATTAATTTTTTAGATCCACCTATTCTACTCGTTCCCAACATGAAGAAAGAAGACATGGAAGAACGATGACAACCTGACATAACCAAGACGTCACAAAAGGCCTAGCAAAGCGGCCAAAAAGATCAACCAAAGTAATGCAAAAGACGAAAAAGTGGTGAGCAGGGCCGATTAGCACTGGTGTACAGCAGACAAATCGCCATAGAGCCAACCCACCAAGTAGTCAACCCAGACAGAGCTAACAGCCGATACCACAAGGCAACAGCCGATACCACAAGGCAACAGCCGATAACACAAGGCAACAGCCGATAACACAAGGCAACAGCCGATACCACAAGGCAACAGCCGATAGCACAAGACAACAGCCGATACCACAAGGCAACAGTCGATACCACAAGGCAAGACAGCTACCCAGAGCGCAGCATGAAAAAACCGGGGGGAGCCAACTCTAAAACCCCGCCAGTCGTGCCGCCAAATCAAACACTACGAACAGAAAAAAGGACCTACCATCCAGGTCTTCCTGAGGGAATGGACCGCACAAGTCAAAACGAGATAAGGACAGTTGGCAACAAAGCGAGATCTGAACATTTTCAAGGCAGCATGCAAGACCCACAAATTCGTCACGGCAACACTGCGGTTGATACTTCTTTATAAACCTACATTGGACTAGGTTGCGTCACCTGAAGAATCAATCGGAACGAGTAGATGGGAATGGATAGACAATTATTTTAGTTAATTAGTTTTATAATTTATTAGGTACAGACGACTGTTATATTTTTTTTGTGAAAAATAGTTTAGTAGACAATCTGTGGGGACAGATTTTTTTAAAAGCAAGGGGGATGTGTCAGGATAGAATATAATGTCCTTTTAAGTGAATGACACAAGTTACGTTTATAAGCAAGTGCACATTAACCCTAAACATTCTAAGGAAATGAACTTCTGTATATAGTTCAAATTGTATTAAAAGTAATAAATTGTATACAGATTTATTATAAACAACGTGGTTAATGGGATTTCGATGATGTTTATACAGGAAACAAAACACATCTCGATATCCTATCAATGGCAAACGGTTTGTAATAAAAGCATCTCCAAAAGAGTTTAGCAGTTAGTTGTACGCTGAGAACCTAACGCCCAGGCTTAGTTAATAGTGCACAAGTAGTACGTTAGTCAAGTATAAGAAGTTAAGCCTATAAAAGAAGATTTGTAGACAAGATGTATTTAAGTACAATGTAAGTAGTAAATATTAGTATTATAATAAAACCATTACACCTAACTTAAACTGTGTTCGTCACGATAAAACCCCCTCGTGACAATATAGTGGTTTTTATCAAACACGCACCAAGTATTTCAAGAAAAACAGGTGTAACCGATGCGACGTTTTTCATACTTTTTAACTTGTACTATTTGCGATGGCTCTGTAACGAAATAGCGCGTGTCAAAACAGCGTGTGTTCAGAATAGCGCGTGTTCAAAATAGCGCATGTTCAAAATAGCGCGTATCAAAATAGCGTGTGTTCATAATAGCGCGTGTTCAAAATAGCGCGTGTTTAAAATAGCGCGTATCAAAATAGCGCGTGTTTAAAATAGCGCGTATCAAAATAGCGCGTGTACAAAATAGCGCGCATCAGGTCTGCTTAGGTATATGCACCTAAACAGTTTGAGCAAGGTCAGATAAGTTATACTTACTTAACCGTTAAATAAACCGATGGCTTGCTATACTTAACACAACTCATATAGTTCGACTAAGGGTCTCTCTCTAACATATTTAAAAAAAAAAAAACTTCCCTGGCTTCTTTTCCGGGATCCTAGAAGGTGTGTAACCAAACCGCACCGAACCGGACGGAACCGAACCGAACCCAAACATTTTCTCCAGTAACTTCCTGACCTTTTTCCACCAAAAAAAATGTTCCCAAGTCACAGGTTAGAAACCTACGAAATAATTTTTTGAAAAAATGTTCCGGTTTGGTTCGGTTCAATTCAGTTCGGTGGGGTTTCAATCGGTTAGGTTCGGTTTGGTTAAACCCTTTAGGATCCCGGGAAAAGTCAGAAAAGTTTTTTTTTAAATATGTTAGAAGAGCCCCTTACTCGAACTATTTGGTAACAGCGACGTTTGTAATGGCGATCTTTCAAAACGCGGTATTTTTAGACACGCTATTTTAAGACGCGCTATTTTGAACACACGCTATTTTAAACACGCGCTATTTTGAATACGCGCTATTTTGATACGCGGTATTTTGAACACGCGCCATTTTGATACGCGCTATTTTAAACACGCGCCATTATGATACGCGCTATTTTGAACACGCGCTATTTTGATACTCGCTATTTCGTTACAGAGCCGGCGGAAATATATGGAGTAAAGCCGTTTAATGGAAATAACTTTTCAACCTGGAAGTTTAGAATTGAACTGATTTTGGAGGGTTCATAGATACGAATGTCATCAGAAAGCCATTGTTGTAATAGAAAACGTAAATTGTAGTGTTAGCAGGTTACCAAACACTACAACCACCAAGATTCAACAGTCGACTTAAACTTTACTTAACAAAAACAAATTTCAAAAAAATTGCGTAAAGGATTTTTTAAAGATGTTTTTAGGCTATAAATAATGTTACGGGTTCTCCACTACAATTAAAACTCGCAAATGTCAAAAACAATACGTCAATTTATTTCGACAAATTATGTACAAAAACACGCACTTAAACTTACTAATAACTTGCTAATAATTCACTACTTTAATCCGCCTATTAACTTCGCGTTAACATCTAGCGATCACTACCATTGGTTATCTTTGACTGCCCGATGCACGACGTCCGGCCCTATATATAAGGGTCTGCCTACTATTCGAGAATTTTTCATCCTTGTTCGATTCAGGATTATACCACCCTTTTCTAGAACGCGGACCGTTCGCACACCAGTTTGTCACAGATAACGCAACTAAAACCTAGACTAAGAATACAACCATAAAATACGTCAACCTAATACTACACTAAACCTAAATAAATTCTAACTATAAAATTTTAAGGATGTTTTCTTCTACTATCAGTGAATCCCATTGTGCCCACAGTGATTTGAATATCGCAAGAATCGGACTAAAACATAATGCTGCTTTTAGTCTTCTAAATGCTTGGTCACATTCGGTATTCCATTTGTAAGAAGCTTTATCTTCTGTAAGTCTATGTAATGGAGACGCTATTTTGGCGAATCCTTCTACAAATCGTCTGTAGTATGTACACAGACCCAAAAAGCTTCTCATTCTCAATTCATGTTTGTCACGAGGTTGAGGCCATTCTTTTATTGCTTGTAACTTCTTTTCGTCGGTATGGATGCCTTCTCGGGAAACGACGTGACCCAGAAACTTTTTCTTGGAATAGAAAACATTTCTTTGAGTTTAATTCAAGATTGGCATTTCTGATTCTCGAAAATACTTCTCGTAAATTGTCTAGATGATCTTGAAATGATATACCCATTACTATGACATCATCCAAATAGACTAGGCAGGGTTTCCAAGTAAGGCCTCGTAGAACAACGTCCATTAGTCTTTCAAATGTAGCTGGGGCATTGCATAGGCCAAATGGCATCACATTAAACTGATAAAGTCCACTTCCAGCAGAGAATGCTGTCTTCACTTTATCTCTTTCAAAGATTCCTACTTGCCAATACCCACTTTTTAGGTCAAGAGTAGAAAACCAATACGATCCTGCCAACGTTGTTAATGTGTCGTCTATTCTTGGCAGTGGGTAACTATCTTTCTTGGTCACATCGTTAAGTTTCCTGTAGTCGACACAAAATCTAGTACTTTCATCCTTTTTAGTGACCAACACCACAGGAAACGACCAAGGACTTGATGACTCTTCAATAACACCGTCACCGAGCATTTTATTAATGAGATTGTGCACTTCTTCTTGTTTGGCCAATGGTAGTCTTCTTGGGGGCTGTCTTATCGGTTGGGCATCGCCAGTGTTAATGGAATGTTGAATAAGGTTTGTGCGTCCCGAACTACTCTTAGTTTCGAAGATATTACTTTGTTCTTCTATAAACTCTCTCGCTTTACTAAATTCTTCTGGAGTGAGATGTTGCCAAGTTGACTCAAATTGCTCGAGTACCTCCATTGGTAACTTGCTTTTATCCTCAGAAGTTGGCTCTTCACATTTTGTTACTTTCTGTACTGGTTCAAATAATGCTACCATCTCCCCCTTATTAATTTTGACACTATTTGGGAAAATATTGGCGACTCTAATCGGGATGTCTCTATCGGTTTTAACTAGTGACTTTGCAACGAGGTAGGTGTTGGGTAATTTCTGTTGGCTTATGAGTCCGACGCAGCTTGATGTTTTACTTTCTAGCCTCCCAAAAATTATGGTCTCACTGTTACCGACCAGTCTTGTTGTACATACTGCCACGACCTTTGGTTCTTTATTGAAGTGACTATTTGACAAAATGAACTCTTCATTCCCAAATCTTAGGGTATTAAGTTTATTATCAAACGCAAATCCATGTGTACTTATCAAGTCCATTCCCAAAATAAATTCGTCTTCTATTTCGGCAACCAATACAGTGTGGCGAATCTTTAATCTTCCCAGCTGTAGGTCTATGTCTGTCTGCCCCAACACGTCGGCGGATTCTCCAGTCACAGTCTTAAGTGTTATTTTCTCTTCTGTTGGTCGAATTTTATATCTCATTGCAATTTTGGACTTAAGCAATGATATGGCAGCACCAGTGTCTACTGTTATATTAACTTTTCTTCCATTAATAAGTCCGTCGATGTTCAGGCTGTCAGCAATATGTTTTAAGCTCTTAATAGAGTAAATTTTGGGGGCTACCTTTCCATTAATTAACACCCGCCCTTCCGCGTTATCTAGTTTTAGTTCCTCCTGATTTCTTTTTCCGTACTCGGTTCCGCTAGATTGAAGGCGAGACTTCATTTGGACACGACAATAGCGTTGGATATGCCCTGTACGTCCGCATCTGAAACACTTTACATTTCGAGGGGATCGTCTGATTTCTTTCAAAGAATCAATCTTCTCTATCAGTGAAACATTTGCTTTAGCGTTTTTGAGTTGACCAGTGCTCATTTCTTCTCCCTTCTGAATTGAAACAGCTCTTACTTTAGGCCTGGACATATTGTTTGATGATTCTATTTCAAGGGCTCGGATCAGCACTTCACTGCTGTTATGGAATCGTTCTCGACGAAGTAATTTTGCTAAGTCCGTGTCTCGCAAGCCGTTAATAAAGCGATCTACCGTGAAGGGATCTCTGTAATTTTCTGGCATTTCTGGGTAAGCCAAGTACATCAGCCTCCTGATATCCGCTTCATACTCTTGTAATGACTCCCCTGCTCTTTGTTGACGAATATTTAATTCTGACCAATGCAAATTTCGTAAATGTTCATCTCCGTATCTTCTTTCTAAAAGTAAAAGTCCAAGAGCAGGTTCTCGCCCTATAAAAAATAATGGATTCAATGGCATTAAAAAGTATTCAGTTTTTATACCTTTTAATAACTATGTATCCTGCTCAATTCCCTGAGCAGAGGATAGGTATTCAGAATTTATTCCAACCAATACTTTTTTATACAAAACTGTTTTGGTTACATGTATATACCAAATTCTGAATTCATTTTTTTATACATTTAAATACTTCAATATCTTTTGAAACCTATCCATTAAAGCATTGTAACTCTGTTTTTGTTCCGCTGGAATAGACCGTAAAAGTCCAAGAGCAGGTTCTCGCCCTATAAAAAATAATGGATTCAATGGCATTAAAAAGTATTCAGTTTTTATACCTTTTAATAACTATGTATCCTGCTCAATTCCCTGAGCAGAGGATAGGTATTCAGAATTTATTCCAACCAATACTTTTTTATACAAAACTGTTTTGGTTACATGTATATACCAAATTCTGAATTCATTTTTTATACATTTAAATACTTCAATATCTTTTGAAACCTATCCATTTAAATGACTTTTTATGAATTCATTATTTATACCGTTGAATACTTTTCAATACCTTCCTTTATCAATACAATTGAATGAACTTTTCAAGTATTCATTTTCTATATATTTGAATACATAGTTATACTCTTTAAAGCAATCCAATTAAATACCTTTTTATGTAATCATTATTTATACCAATGAATACTTTTTAATTCCTTCCTTTCTCAATGCAACCGAATAAACATAGAAGGATTCATTTTTAATACATTTGAATACATACTAATACGCTATAGAACAATCCATTTAAATGACTTTTTATGAATTAATTATTTATCCCGTTGAATCCTTTTCAATACCTTCCTTTATCAATACAATTGAATGAACTTTTCAAGTATTCATTTTCTATATATTTGAATACATATTTATACTATTTAAAGCAATCCAATTACATACCTTTTTATGTAATCATTATTTATACCAATGAATACTTTTTAATTCCTTCCTTTCTCAATACAACCGAATAAACATAAAAGGATTTATTTTTAATACATCTGAATACATACTAATACGCTATAGAACAATCCATTTAAATGACTTTTTATGAATTCATTATTTATCCCGTTGAATACTTTTCAATACCTTCCTTTATCAATACAATTGAATGAACTTTTCAAGTATTCATTTTCTATATATTTGAATACATATTTATACCCTTTAAAGCAATCCAATTAAATACCTTTTTATGTAATCATTATTTATACCAATGAATACTTTTTAATTCCTTTCCTTCTCAATACAACCAAATAAACATAGAAGGATTCATTTTTAATACATTTGAATACATACTAAGACGCTATAGAACAATCCATTTAAATGACTTTTTATGAATTCATTATTTATCCTGTTGAATACTTTTTAATACCTTCCTTTATCAATACAATTGAATGAACTTTTCAAGTATTCATTTTCTATATATTTGAATACATATTTATACTCTTTAAAGCAATCCAATTAAATACCTTTTTATGTAATCATTATTTATACCAATGAATACTTTTTAATTCCTTCCTTTCTCAATGCAAGCGAATAAACATAGAAGGATTCATTTTTAATACATTTGAATACATACTAATACGCTATAGAACAATCCATTTAAATGACTTTTTATGAATTCATTATTTATCCTGTTGAATACTTGTTAGCTCCCGCTAAATTTCGCGGTTGTTTATATATATTTTTAAAAAACACACAACTGTATGAAGGACAAAGCGCATTCCGCGTATTTGGACATGCGCACCAACAACCAGAGAGATCCTTGTCAATCGCCAGAGAAAATGGCGTGTTAATTTCGTTCTCCAACTATTTCAAATATCTACACCTGAAAGTGCTCGATTTTTGTGTACTGAAGCATAGAACTAGAAACTTCAACCCTTCAGCTACGTGGTGACATCATTAGATCCAATCAGGGGCCCCTTGGAACGTGGAGAAAGTGGATGCAAAGAGGTGAGTGCATTTGTTCTGATTACCGTTGTGTGCCACCAATATTTTACCTATGGACGTTTTGATTATTTCGTAATTTCATATCAGTATTTATGTTTGTTCGCGCTATCATCAATTAAAATTTATACAGTCCATTGCATTTAACGTTTTTCTAACCGTGGACTAACATAAAGTGTTCCTTGCGAGCCGAATTATTTAGAATAAATCCATACGACGGTATTAATAATTATTTTCATGCCAAGCCACTTATTTACCTAATCTGTGGCCAAGCCAAACAAGGTGGCCTTGAATTTTCGCACGCATCGTATTTGAAACGAGAAAGTCGTCCGTGCAGTGCACGTGCCTTTCGCGTGCTCGATTCAGTAAACAAAGCGAAGGAACCACAAAACAAAACAAACAAAAACATTTCTCATTTATGTGTTAGGGTGTTTCATATCATTTCGATATTTAAAACAATTTTCATCAATTGCGATAAATTAGTGCATATTTTCGACAATTCGTCATTTTTCTATTTCAGAAGCATTAATTTAGCGTTAATTGTATATTTACCGACAATTTCGTCATTTCAAAGGTAAAATCATGTCTGTCAAAAAAGCCGTACAAAAACGCAAGGGTTTTTTATCTGCGATCACCGAGTGTTATGTGTTGTCAAAGACCGCGGAAAAGGATGAAAGAGCGAGAAACGAGTTTCAAGTGAGGTATTCCGATTTGGATGAAACCTTCGATAAATGCATGCTGGCGCATAATGACGTCATTATGTTGATAGACGACTCGGACGATGAGGAGTTTAAAACGCAGGATGCGATCCTTTCAGAAGCTCGTAAATATTTTTATGCATGTAAGGGGGTTTACTCTAAAATATTTCCGGTTGAGGCCCCATCCTTTTCGGGATCATATGTTCGACAAAACGAATCTGAAACTCCAAAACTCAAAGAGTTAGGTATTCCCATATTCCGAGGTGATAAAAAATTATGGCCAAGCTTTTTCGATCTTTTTAATAACATTATAGATCAAAGTCTAAGTAACGTTCGAAAACTTCAATATTTATTTTCATATCTCGAGGATGAGCCTTTAAAATTGATATCAGGGATTAGCTTATCTGATCAAAATTATAAAATTGCTTATGACAAATTAGTCAATAGATATCAAAACAAGCGAGACCTCGCAAATGATGCTTTAAGCTCAATTATGAACTCCACCTTAAAAAACGAGTCAGCTAAAGAATTGCGTAATTTAATTGACACCTTTTCTGAATCCCTAGAAATTTCAAAATCACTTAGCTTTGACGTTGACAGTTGGGACTTTATTATTTTTTTCATTTTATTAGAAAAATTGGATATTCCAACGCGTTTAAATTTCGAAATGAGTCACGCCAATACTAATACCGAAATTCCCACTTTTCAGTCACTTTTTTAATTTCTAGAAAAAAGATGTAAAGTTTTGGAATCACTTCCTCAATCAACAGCACCCAAAATGGTGCCTATATATCAAAAATCAAATTCTATGCAAAATCAGTCTGGTCAAAAGCCTACCTATCAAAATTCAAATTCTATGCGAAATCAGTTTGGGCAAAAGCCTACCTATAAATCATCCAATTCGCCTTTTATAGGACTGGCTGGCACCTCAACTAATTCAAGTACGGGAATAAAATGTTTCCGGTGTAATCAAGGTCACGTGCTTTCGAAATGTCAAACATTTCTTGATCTCTCACCTATCGATCGCCTATCTTTCGGCAAACAGAAAAAATTATGTCTAGCGTGTTTTCATCCCTTGCATGATGTAGATACGTGCAAATCAAAATATTCATGCAGGTCTTGCAATATTAAAAGGCACCACACTTTAACTCATATCTTAGAAACTAATCAAGAGTCTGGAAGCCAAGATACTAGTCCTGTCATTCACACACCACCTGTCAATCTTCATGTGTCATTAAATGCCTCAGGACCTTCAGGTACCTTTCTTTTATGCACCGCCATAATAGATGTTATGGACGGTTGCGGAAATTTTCAACCTGTAAGGGCACTGCTTGATTCTGGATCACAGACAGGATTCATCAGTGAAAAGTGTATTCAGCGTCTTAATCTTCCTAGGCGAAGTTACACCACTGAAATATTCGGATTAAATCAGATGTCTTCTTTCACTTCCAAAGGGCTCGTTCAATGTCACATTAAGCCACAAGGATAAGTCACTCCTTTACTTAATTTCGAAGCAATTGTTGTTCCACAACTATGTTCCAATATGCCTACATTCTCTTTGAACGATAATCAGTGGAAACACTTGCAAAACCTTAAACTTGCCGACCCATCTTATTTCAAATCTAGACCTGTGGACCTGGTTATTGGTTGCAAGCTATTCGCACAGATATTCAAAGAGGGCAGGGTTCTTGGACAGGTAGGGCAGCCTTCAGCCCTTGAAACTATCTTTGGCTGGGTCGTCATGGGAAAGGTTGACGAAGTAGGTAGTCTTACGGAACGAACCAGTTGTTTTTTAACGAGTCATTCACCTCCTTTAGAGGTCATTCTCCCTAGGTTTTGGGAAATCGAACATTTGCCTAAAAAACAAATCTTATCAAAGGAAGAAAAACAGGCAGAATCAATTTTTACTGCTAGTGTAGTACGGCAACCGAGCGGTAGATTCATGGTAGATCTTCCGTTTAAAGACAAAATAAACCCTGACCTAGGAAATACTTATCCGCAAGCTTATCGTAGATTTTTACTTCTAGAAAATAGATTAATCAAAAATCCTGATCTGTACACTGCCTATTCAAGTTTCATGCAAGACTATATCGATTCTAATCATATGAGTTTAGTTTTATCTAGTCAACCAAAGGTCGACGTGTCGTGTTTTTTAGCACATCATTGCGTACTAAAGCCGGAAAGCTTAAGTACAAAATTAAGGGTAGTCTGGGATTGTTCGGCAGTCACCCCAAAAAATATTAGTCTCAATGACACATTGTTATCTGGACCGAAACTTCAAAAGGATATTGCTTCTTTACTCCTTACGTTTCGTCTTAATCCTATTGCCTACATTGCTGACATCAAACAGATGTTCCGTCAAGTCCTTATCAATCCTTATCACCGTCCTTATCAAAGGATATTGTGGAGGTTTTCTCCACAGGACCCACTTTCAGTGTGGGAACTTTCTACTGTCACTTTTGGCATGACATGCTCACCTTTTCTAGCCATGCGTACCTTAAATGAGCTGGCAGAGAGAGAAAAGGAACGTTTTCCTATGGCTAGTACTGTTCTAAAAACGTCAATCTATATCGACGATATCTTGGGAACTAGCCCTTCGCTTTCTGAAGCTCTCTCCCTTCAAACAGAACTCAATGATTTGTTGAAGTCGGGAGGATTTGAACTTAAAAAATGGGCAAGCAATTGTCCTGAGTTATTGGCAACATTGCCAGAGTCCGATCGTCAAATGCCTCTCTCTTTCGACAAGGAGGAACCCCACTTTATCAAAGTTTTAGGACTTCAATGGCATCCAAAAAACGACATTTTTTCTTATCAATGCCGAATGAAGGACAAACCCCCAACCAAACGTTCTATTTTATCTATCATAGGGACAATCTTCGATCCCTTAGGTTTTCTTTGTCCCTTGTTGCTACAAGCAAAATTTATTTTGCAACAGTTGTGGATATCGAAAATAGGCTGGGACGAAGAACCAGATTCTTCTATCATCGACTCTTGGAACAAACTTTGTTCTGAATTCCCGCTTCTTTCCAATTTTCAATTACCCCGACAAATCAAACTGTCAAAAACCAATACCTGTCAAATCATCGGCTTCTGTGACGCTTCAATTCGAGGCTACGCAGGCGTCGTATATTTTCGTGTAGAAGAGGAAAACAATATATCTGTTTCTCTCATATCTGCAAAATCTAGGGTCGCGCCTATAAAGTCACAAACTTTGGCTAGGCTAGAACTCCTAGGCGCATTTGTTTTAAGCGAATTAATTGACTTCGTTTTATCTAGCTATGAAGGAAAAATAACTTTTACAAATATCGTTACTTTCTGCGATTCGCAAGTCGTATTGCACTGGCTTTCATCCCCTCCTAATCGCTGGCAAACCTTTGTTGGAAATCGAGTCAGTAGAATCCAAGAAATCATTCCCTCAAACTCGTGGCGCTACATTCCTTCTGCTTTAAATGCAGCCGATATTGCGTCAGGAGGGGCCACCCCTTCACAGCTCATGTCACATGACATGTGGTGGAACGCAACGTCGTTTTTGTGGTCTCCCGAAAACGAATGGCCCGATTTTCATAAATCAAAAATGCCGATTGATTTCGGAGATATTAATCTGGAGGAAAAGCCAAGGGTCTGTTGCAATGCGATAATTGATGTGAACTTCTTAGATCAGCTTCTTATCAAATATTCATCTATATCAAAAATTCAACGTATCATTTGTTATGTCCTTCGAATAGTTAACCTTTTTCAAAACCATTCCTATCAAAAACCCACTAAGCCACCGGACCAAAAAATTATTTTTGAAAATATTGTTTTTCCTACCACCGGTGAGATGCAAAGTGCGTTATACCTTCTTATCAAACGCGTGCAAGGTTCTTGTTTTTCTGAGCTTTTTTCCGCGTTATCTAAGGATAAACCAATTCCGAAACCTTTGCGAAAACTTTCACCTTTTCTTGATGAGAATAATATCATTAGAGTCGGTGGCAGATTACAAAAATCTGACCTTTTGTCTTATTCTGCAAAACACCCCGTCTTACTTTCGAGTGACCATCGTTTAACTACTCTTCTTATCGAGTCCGCTCATCGACAATATCTTCATCCTGGGTTTAAAACATTACATAATCTGCTTTTACAGCAATTTTGGATATTATCTGCCAGACGGGCAATTCAAAGAACCATATCCAAGTGCTTGCAATGTTTTAGAATCAACCCTAAACCCTATAGACCACCCATAATGAGTTCACTTCCCGCTCATCGAATCAATCAACTTAAACCTTTTTCGCGTGTAGCTATCGACTTTTGTGGATCTTTCTTTGTGATTCCTCATCGTTACCGTGGTTGTAAAGCTTTCAAATCGTATGTCTGTGTGTTTGTCTGTACGGCCACACATTGCGTGCATTTGGAATTAACCATGGAACTGTCCACCGAAGGGTTCGTAGGTGCATTCCATCGATTCATTTCCAGACGCGGAAGCGTGACGCAATGCTGGTCGGATCAAGGCAGTAATTTTATAGGGTTTCGTAACCAATTACTGGATTACGCAAGAAGTGCTGCCACCAGACTTTCTATTCGTTGGCATCTGGGACCTCCTCTCAGTCCACATTTCAATGGCCTGGCAGAAGCTGGCGTCAAAAGTTTTAAAACTCACTTTGTACGAGTTGTCGGCGACCAGAAGTTGTCTATCATGGAGATGTCCACCCTTACCTGTCGCATAGAAGCCGTACTTAATAGTCGCCCTTTATCTCCTGCCTCTTCAGACCCACACGATCTTCAACCTCTTACCCCGGGGCATTTTTTGACACTTGAACCCCTTAATTCAGAAATTCCTGAGTCAGATTTGTCCGAGGTTCCCCTAAATCGGCTCTCGAGATGGCAACTAATCCAAAAACTACATAATGATTTTTGGAAACGGTATTTTATAGAGTATTTGCATACGCTACAACAGCGACACAAATGGGCTGATTCGTCCCCAAATATCAAGTTAAATGATTTGGTTATCATAACAAGTGATCACATTCAATCGCCTTTGAAATGGCCGGTCGATCGGGTCATCGAACTGCATCCCGGCGGGGACGGTCAGGTGCGTGTTGCGACGGTACAAACGGTTACCGGTGTTTATAAGCGGCCAGTTGTAAAACTGTGCCTCTTGCCAAATTAAAAGTAATTTTAATTTTCTACCTTTTACCGGGTATTACAATAGGTTTTTTATTTTTAATTTTTTTTGAATTTTTTGTTTGTTTGTTTTGCCTTTTTTCGGGATTTCGTTATCTCTAAATAAACTTACGATGCTTATCTATTTTCATTCATTTATATTTATCGGTCGATTCTTTTTCTTATATCTATATCTGTCCGGTTGAGATTCTAAAATTGTGTGTTTTGGAGGGCAGTTATGTTAGCTCCCGCTAAATTTCGCGGTTGTTTATATATATTTTTAAAAAACACACAACTGTATGAAGGACAAAGCGCATTCCGCGTATTTGGACATGCGCACCAACAACCAGAGAGATCCTTGTCAATCGCCAGAGAAAATGGCGTGTTAATTTCGTTCTCCAACTATTTCAAATATCTACACCTGAAAGTGCTCGATTTTTGTGTACTGAAGCATAGAACTAGAAACTTCAACCCTTCAGCTACGTGGTGACATCATTAGATCCAATCAGGGGCCCCTTGGAACGTGGAGAAAGTGGATGCAAAGAGGTGAGTGCTTTTGTTCTGATTACCGTTGTGTGCCACCAATATTTTACCTATGGACCTTTTGATTATTTCGTAATTTCATATCAATATTTATGTTTGTTCGCGCTATCATCAATTAAAATTTATACAGTCCATTGCATTTAACGTTTTTCTAACCGTGGACTAACAATACTTTTTAATACTTTCCTTTATCAATACAATTGAATGAACTTTTCAAGTATTCATTTTCTATATATTTGAATACATATTTATACTCTTTAAAGCAATCCAATTAAATACCTTTTTATGTAATCATTATTTATACCAATGAATACTTTTTAATTCCTTCCTTTCTCAATGCAAGCGAATAAACATAGAAGGATTCATTTTTAATACATTTGAATACATACTAATACGCTATAGAACAATCCATTTAAATGACTTTTTATGAATTCATTATTTATCCTGTTGAATACTTGTTAGCTCCCGCTAAATTTCGCGGTTGTTTATATATATTTTTAAAAAACACACAACTGTATGAAGGACAAAGCGCATTCCGCGTATTTGGACATGCGCACCAACAACCAGAGAGATCCTTGTCAATCGCCAGAGAAAATGGCGTGTTAATTTCGTTCTCCAACTATTTCAAATATCTACACCTGAAAGTGCTCGATTTTTGTGTACTGAAGCATAGAACTAGAAACTTCAACCCTTCAGCTACGTGGTGACATCATTAGATCCAATCAGGAGCCCCTTGGAACGTGGAGAAAGTGGATGCAAAGAGGTGAGTGCTTTTGTTCTGATTACCGTTGTGTGCCACCAATATTTTACCTATGGACCTTTTGATTATTTCGTAATTTCATATCAATATTTATGTTTGTTCGCGCTATCATCAATTAAAATTTATACAGTCCATTGCATTTAACGTTTTTCTAACCGTGGACTAACAATACTTTTTAATACTTTCCTTTATCAATACAATTGAATGAACTTTTCAAGTATTCATTTTCTATGTATTTGAATACATATTTATACCCTTTAAAGCAAAACAATTAAATACCTTTTTTATGTAATCATTATTTATACCAATGAATACTTTTTAATTCCTTCCTTCATCTCAATACAACCGAATAAACATAAAATGATTCATTTTTAATACATCTTATTACCTTCCCTTAACTTTTCAAGTATTCATTTTCTATATATTTGAATACATATTTATACTCTTTAAAGCAATCCAATTAAATACCTTTTTATGTAATCATTATTTATACCAATGAATACTTTTTAATTCCTTTCTTTCTCAATGCAACCGAATAAACATAGAAGGATTTATTTCTAATACATTTGAATACATACTAATACGCTATAAAACAATCCATTTAAATGACTTTTTATGAATTCATTATTTCCCACATAGCATTGAAAGAACATTCAAATGCTTTGTATATGCTTTTTAGGCACTTTAAAGAATATTCTTTTAGTGATATGCTTAGCATATTTTGAAAAGAAGATTCACATCCCAAGTATATGCGATGAATATACTGTAAAGGATCTTCTTTTAGGAATCAGCATACCATATTCTTGGCATATACCATGTGAGAATGTTTCACTTTAGTTCATCCATAGTATATACCAGTTATGAACGTGCCAAGAATATTCTGAGATTAACATGCTAAGAATATTCCGGAATGCACTAGAAAATACACATATATTTTAATAATATTCATGGCATGAATACATTCTACAAAAAACACTACAATATTATTTAAACATTTTTGAATAATAAAACTGTACAAAAATATTGCTTTTTAGAGAATTGGTAATTTTAAGTATAGGTACCTTGTGTAAAGAATATTCTAAAAATTCTAAATTTAAATGATAATTAAATACCTGTTGAAAATTGCTTAAATTCTTATAGCTGGGCAATTTTTTCTCAAACTTATGACGTCACAGCCGAGATCATTTTTACAAATTTTGATTGAATAACTTTTTCAATCAACGATGTGATTGCGTGTCAAACTGTTTAAGAAATTTATAACCGATCTTTCTGACTGTGGCGTTCCAGGGTTCCTAATTTGGTCATAATCAGTGGCGTATATAGAAAAAAGCTTCGGGGTGGGCCCGAGACAGTTTTGGGCGAATATGAGGGGGGGCCCGGGCCCCCCCGTAGCTAAGATTTTTTAGATATTTTCCACATATTTCATGAATACAAACATAAAATAGCATAAACTACGGCCTCATGGGGTCTCGCCCCCCCCCCCCCCAATATGGCTCTGGTACAAAATAGCGCAGGACAAAATAGCGAGGACAAAATAGCGCGGGACAAAATAGCGCAGGACAAAATAGCACAGGACAAAATAGCGCAGGACAAAATAGCGCGGGACAAAGTAGCCCGGGACAAAATAGCGCAGATCTCAAAAAGATACTAAAAAAATAACCTAACCTTACTTGGTTAGTTTAATATAAAGTGAAGGCCTAACCTTATCACTCAAACTGCACCAGCCGAAGTGGATCAGGGGCGGAGGATAGGTTAGGTTAGTATCCCAACCTGACCCGGTTAGGTTGGGATACTAACCTAACCTATCCTCGGAGATACTAAAAAAATAACATAACCTTACTTGTTTAGTTTAATAAACAGTGAAGGCCTAACCTTATCACTCAAACTGCCCCAGCCTACGTGGACCAGGGGCCGAGGATAGGTTAGGTTAGTGTCCCAACCTGACCCGGTTAGGTTTATTTACAAAAAAAACTTACCTAATCTGTTCAGGCAAGTTTTTTTTTTCTAAAAAAACCTAACCGGGTCAGGTTGGGATACTAACCTAACCTATCCTCGGCCCCTGGTCCACTTCGGCTGGACAGGGCAAATCGACTTGGGATTTATGACGTGCGCTATTTTGACATGCTCTATTTTGTCCTGCGCCATTTTGTCCTGCGCTATTTTGTCCTGCGCTATTTTGTCCTGCGCCATTTTGTCCACGCTATTTTGTCCTGCGCTATTTTGTACCAGAGCCCCCAAAACTGTGTTGTTTTTCTTTATACGCCACTGCCGTATTTTATGTTTTTATTAATGAAATATGTGGAAAATACCAAAAAAATCTTCGCATCGGGGGGAGCCATTCGGAATCCTTTAAAAATAGTGTCACTTTTTCAAATTTTATTTCATTAATTTTTGAGCGGCTCCTCTTCGAATACACCATATACACCAGGTGGTGTTATTCATATTGGTTGGGTGACTACGTCCTTATTTACCTAATCTGTGGTTATGTAAATATTTGCGTGCTAAAATCAATGAAATTGAATGTTTTTCAGTTTTTCCGTTTTTCCTTTTTCTTGAGTTTTCAATTTGGTCTTTTGTTTTTTGGATTGCCAGATCGGTTTGGCCAGGTACGTTGTTTTAAATTTTATTTCGAATCCGTGTGTTCTGTAAGGCCCCTCCTTAGAAAGGAGGGTAGTTAAGTGCCTATTTATAAACTAGATGTATAAGAGAAATCAGAAAGGTTCTTAGCAGTCAATTTTACCATAAATTAATTGACAAATACAAATATTATTTTAGTTCTGGAGTGTTTTATATAAAAGCATTTTTTAGTTTTTTTTATTTAATAAATTTTGAGAAAAATTATATCAAAAAGTTTTCTTTTAACTTGAATCTTTACCTAACTTTTTAAATCTTGCAACAGATATTTTTTATACTTCTCAGTGAGCTAGAGACTTTTGGTAGGTGATTATTGCTTAAAACATTAGCTTAAAACAAGTCAAGTCATAAGTTTTGTTTTAATAGGGACATTCCAGTGAACTTCCTCTCACAGTACGCGTTATATGAGACCATTTTTTCCATTTGGTAGAGGTTCAAGGATGATTCATGATTCATATGTGAGTGGGCCTTGGAGCCCTTCTACTGCGACTACTATTGGGTCTATTGTGGCTCAGCTTCAAGGATAGTGTTTATATGGATTTTAAATCAAGGATAGTATTTATGGTGCCATTTTGCTAAGGATGTTTTTCAGCTAAGTGAATAGAAATTATGAATTAAAGGTTGGTTAATTTGAATCTGTCCTCTTCTTTATTATTTTTTTGCACCATAAATAGCTATCCAACAGATCCAGGAAAAATTCCAGATCTAATTGATTTTTTTATAGTAAAAAATATATCTTTAAGCTTTGTAGATATAGAAGAAAGTTTTGATTTACACTCAGATCATTCACCTATTATTCTAACTCTTAGTAAAAACATAATAAAGAAAGAAGCAAATATCTCACTAGTTAATAAACTGACTGACTGGATTAGTTTTAAACAAAGTCTGTCAGAAAAAATAAACCTATCAGTACCATTGCAAACACCAGAACAAATCGATAAAGAAGTTGAATATTTTGTTACAAATATTCAACAAGCAGCTTGGGAAAACAGTCCAAAACCAAAGATAATTTTTAAGGGAAAAAACTATCCAAAGGAAATTAGAGACCTTATATTGGAAAAAAGGAAACTAAGAAGAAAGTGGCAGCAAAGCCGTGATCCTCGGGACAAAACAAATCTCAACAACATGACGCAGCGCATTAGGCGAGAAATTCTAGTAATAAAAAATGAATCTATTAACCATTTTCTTAATGACCTTACAGATGATAAAAATACCGACTATTCCCTTTGGAAAGCAACCAAAGATTTTAAAAGGCCAATTATCCAAATTCCACCCATACGAAAATCTAACAACCAGTGGGCAAGGAGTAACGAAGAAAAAGCAGATATTTTTGCAAGTCATTTAGAAAAAACATTTCAGCCCCACGAAGCACCAGATGAACACTTTCATTTAAATGAACCCCATCAAATCGAGGACCATATTAAGCTTACATCACCAAAAGAAATATTAACAGAAATCAAAAATATTAATTCGAAAAAAGCCCCAGGGTATGATCTTATTAACGGGGTAGTCATAAAACAACTCCCCAGAAAAGCTATCGTAAAACTATGCAACCTAATTAATGCGTCTTTTAGGCTTAGGTATGTACCTAAACTGTGAAAAGTTGCAGAAGTTATCATGATTCCAAAACCGGGAAAACCACTCCATGACGTGTCATCTTACAGGCCAATATCTTTGCTGCCAATTATATCCAAGCTCTATGAAAAATTATTGCTTAAAAGAATAAAACCCATCATAGAAAGACAAGAAATTATTCCATCTCATCAATTTGGTTTTCGAGACAAGCATTCCACGATAGATCAAGTACACAGAATTACTAATATAATAGAAAAAGCACTAGAAGAGGGAACAGTTTGTTCTGCAGTTTTTCTAGATGTAGCACAAGCATTTGACAAAGTGTGGCATGAAGGCCTTAATATTAAACTAAAACGGTTTCTGCCAAAACAATATTCGGATATTTTGGAATCATACATATCTGATAGACATTTTAGAGTAAAACAGGAAGACTTATACTCCAATTTAAGAGAAATTCAAGCAGGCGTGCCCCAGGGTAGCGTACTAGGCCCTTATCTATACTTATTATTCACTTGTGATATCCCAAAGCCAGAAAATTGTCACTTAGCAACATTTGCCGATGATACTGGTTTATTGACGGTAGAAAAATCTATTGAAAAATGCATAGAAAAACTTCAGGATGCAGTCACCCAAGTTCACAGTTGGACCACAAAGTGGCGAATAAAATTAAATGAAACCAAATCAATTCATGTTGATTTTACAAACAAAAATATAAATCACATACAAATAACAATTAACAACATTCCAGTACCATATTCGAATCAGGCATAATATCTAGGTATGACACTTGATGCCAAATTGCGCTGGAAAGCACATGTTAAGAAAAAAAAGGAAGAACTTGAGATAAGGTATAGAAAAATGAACTGGCTAATTGGAAGGAAGTCCAATTTAACAATTCATAATAAGTTACTGCTTTATAGACAAATACTGAAACCAGTATGGACATATGGTATTCAACTATGGGGTTGTGCTAAAGAGAGTAACATTCTAGTTGTACAGAGATTTCAAAATAAAGTATTAAGAAACATTGTGAATGCACCTTGGTACGTTCGAAATAGTGACCTTTATCGAGATCTAAAAATCGAAACTGTAGCAGAGACTATAAAAAAGTACGCAAAAAGCCATGAAGATAGACTCCATCGGCATGTGAATGTGGAAGCAATTCAGCTTCTAGACAATACTATGCTAGTTCGAAGACTAAAAAGAGTGAAGCCGTTTGAGCTAGTAAACTAAGTGAATTACACATAAAACAAAATAATGCTATAAACACAACACAATTGTGAGTTACAGACTAAACAAAGCGGGGAGAACTGTTGAGTGAACCCTAAGTTTAAATCTGACTTTTCTAGTAAATTAAGTTAAAACAAAATTGCTAATTAGTCTTACTGCCTAGATTGTAATAAAAAAAAAACACAGTGTGTTTGACAAATAAAAAAAAATAAATAAATAAATAGCAGAACATAAATAAGAAACTATATAATATGTATACTTATATATAAATAGGAAGCTAGCAGTTTGTTTAAAAGGAGAGTTTTGAGAGAAGCTTTGAACTTAATCCAGAGAAATTTTTCAGTTAAGAATTAACCGTAAAAATCTCCTGTTTAACAGTTTTTTGAAAACTGCTAGTTTCTAATATATTGAGGTGTTCTGCTAATTATGGTACCCCCTGTATAAATTGTATACATGGGTAGGATCGAAGAAATAAGAACAAAAGTTTTTTCAAGTTATTGCCAATCTATAAATAGAAACATTTTTCTAGGTTAGGTATTTGGTTGGTGTTATTATTATTTTTTTTTTTGGTTTAACTAGGTACTTATAGGGCTGTCTAGCAAAACATATGATCCAATCTAAGATATCTTCCGTAGGACAAACAAACTGATTTATCATAAGCTGTAATGTTAACAAAAACGTAAATTGTACAAAAACAACAAGAGATTGAGTCTCAAAAATTATTCAGTTTTAAGAACGGATCCTTTGTGCATATGGGAAAAATGTAAATTTTGGAGGTATTAAAATGTATTTATTCTGTATACTTGAAAGGGGATTCAAAAGGATAATTATTTAATGGATTGGAGGGTATTAAAAAACCCTTAATGGTATAGAAATGGATTCTTTTTGAATGACACAAAGTGTATTAAAATTGATGAAATGTTCATATACTTTTTAATGACAATTTAATACACCTTTTCAAATCCTTTTTTTGGATAAGAAAGAATTGAAAATGTGAATTTGGGAGGTATTAAAATGTATTAGGGCAGTTCTTCAGAAAACCTGTGAAACAGTGTCACAGGGGTAAATATCTCATTTTTTGAAGCAGAACCCTACTTTTTAATTTTCAATAGGATAAAATGCAATCTAATTTGCTACCTCACCAAAAAAAGAAAAAAATATTTTAATTATTAAGGATTTTTGCTGTATTAACAGTAGCTGAGGTCTCAGGCTTTGTTAATGTCACAACCCCAAGGTGAGCACATTCCGACTTATTTTTTAAAGTTATGGTTAATGATTTACATTAATATAGTTAAGTTCTAACAAGATCAACTCAAAAAAAACTATTTTGAGCCAAAATAATAATATTCAACAAAAGACACTCTGATTTTTTAAAAATAATATCGTTGTCACACCCTCTTTGCATCAGCTTTGTTACCAATTTTTAAATCGCACTAAAATCCATATATGGCAACACAAGCAGCCGCCATTGCATTGTTCCGTTTACTTTAGTCACATTCTTCGCTGTCAAGAAGCAGGTGGACGCTGTGAAGTGTTGGTGTTTTTTTTTAAATTTTGAAGTGACAAAACAGGTAAGTGACAAGCACACTTTCTCAACTTTGTTGTCAAGTTCCTGACAATACAAAAAATGTCTTAAATAATCTAAATGTGACTTAATAATGCGCAAAACGTAATAAAAAACAGGGCAAAAAAACAGATCCCAACATTTTGTTTTCAAGGAGTTAGGCGGGAAATATGAATAGATTCCTCAGCTCCGTTAATATCAGCTTTGTTAATACTGGTAGTAACAAAGCTGAGGATGTGTTAACAAAGTTGAATATTATAGTATAATTTACTGAAAAAGCTTAGGTAGCAAAAAAAAAAAAAGTATTTTCGAATTATTGGGGTCAATTATTAGGCAGAAACGACAGTTGAAACGTTTCGGCCCTTTTCGTTAACACAAAAAGTCCATTAACGGTAGCTTGGGTCAGGTTGGGTTGGGTTTACTTACCATTGCATTTCTTTTCTAGTTATAGTGAATTAACATTTTTTCAAACAATAATAAATGTAATAACATATCTTATCAAAAAATCATGGTCAAAATTACAGTCGAACCTCTATAACTCGAACTTCAAGGGACAACCAAATCAGTTCGAGTTATGGAGAGTTCGACTTATAGAAATTCGAGTTAAAGAGGTTAAAATTTATATAAAAAGTGCAGAACTTAGATTAATAAATTTGTTAGTCTGAGGTGCAGAACCACTTAAAAGGTTCGAGTTATAGAGGTTCGAGTTAGAGAGGGTCGACTGTATTACAAGGCGGTCATCGCTTTTATTATTATGATATCGGAATACCAACAAATTAATTTTTAACTTTTTAGTAAATTTTATAAAAGCTTAAAAAATAGGTACATTTTTTTGACATATAAACTTTTTTATAAACATTAATTTTTTGATTTCTAGAAAAATTGAAAAAAAAAGAAAGACACAAAAAAGGTGCAGATGAAAAAAAGCAAAATCTAGAGAATGTATGATGGGGATCATGGAACACTTGTTCCTTATCAGAACGTGTTCCAGACGGGGATCATTCGTGTCCTTGTGATCGACGTTGGAGAGAGTGAAAACCAAACAGTTTTAACAAGTTCCCAACAAAAGCATCAAACCATCAGTATAATTTAATACGGGTAGGAGTATTTTCCCTCTGAGTAGTTGTTTCTGTTGGTTTCACACAACTTATGCTCTACACGGAGCTATCGCCTACATTCACCTGAGGATGGCCCAAAAGGCCGAAACCGGACGTGGATTGGCATGGATCACTTGTTCCTGATTGTCAGAACGTGTTCCAGACGGGGATCATTCGTATCCATGTGATCGACGTTGGAGAGAGTGAAAACCAAATAGTTTTAACAAGTTCCCAACGAAAGCATCAAACCATTATCTGTAGATTAACTTTTTATATTGTTGCTCATTTAAGATTTAAGTGGTTCAAGAAGAGATTAAAAATTTGAAAATAATAGGTTTTAGGTTTTTTGTTCATTATAATTATTTTTGTTTATTTGGTAGTAGTAGTTTTTTAAATTTAGTTATGAGAAATTTAAATACAATAAGCTTTGCAATATATATTTTCTAAGTAATTTATCAGCTTTGTTAACTTGACCTCAGTTTCGTTAATATACTTTTTTTTTAAATTCTTCTATTTTTGCTGTGTTTTTTGATAAAAAGTAGTTTTTTTTTGTTTTGTTATGACTTTTTTATGTAAAATTTGTTCACTACATATATTTTCTAAGTAATTTATCAGCTTTGTTAACATAACCTCAGCTTTGTTGAATCACTTTTTCTTATTTTTACTTTTTCTCCAAAAATATAATTTTTTTTTCTGGGAAACATACTCTATGCAAAATATTAAAGCATTTTCTTTTTAACAGACAATAAAAAGCTTATTATTTAATATTATATTTTTCAAAAAAAAGGGAAGCTCATTTCACAGGTTTTCTGAAGAACTGCCCATTAATTCTGTATACTTAAAAAGGGACTTAAAATGATAAATAGTTTATGGATTGGAGAGAATACAAAATAAAAACCCTTAATGGGATAGAAATTGATTCCTTTTGAATGTCACAAAGTGTAATGAAATGGATGAAATGTTTGTATACTTTTTAATGCCAATTTATTATGCCTTTTCAAATCCTTTTTTGGATAAGAAAAGATTCAAAATATAGATCTTGGAGGTATTAAAATGTATTCATTCTGCATACTTAAAAGGGGATTTAAAAGGATAAGTAATTTTATTATTATTTTTTTTTTTTGAATGCCACAAACTGTATTGAAATGGATGGAATGTTTATATACTTTTTAATGCTAATTGCATACGCTTTGTGAAATCCTTTTTTTGGATAAGAGAGGATTAAAAATGTAGATCTCGAAGGTATTAAAATGTATTCATTCGGTATTCTTGAAAGGGGATTCAAAAGGTTAAAGATTTTATGGATTAAAGGGGATTAAAAATAAAACCCCCTAATGCCATAGAAATGGATTCCTTTTTTTGGATAAGACAGGATTGAAAATGTAAATTTCGGAGGTATTAAAATGTATTTATTCTGTATACTTGGAAGAGGATTCAAAAGGATAATTATTTTATGGATTGAAGGGGATTAAAAAAACCCTTAATGGTATAGAAATGGATTCTTTTTGAATGACACAAAGTGTATTGAAATTGATGGAATGTTTATATACTTTTTAATGACAACTTAATACGCCTTTTCAAATCCTTTTTTCGGATAAGAAAGAATTGAAAATGTGAATTTCGGAGGTGTTAAAATGTATTAATTCTGTATACTTAAAAAGGGACTTAAAAGGATAAATAGTTTATGGATTGGAGATAATTCAAATTAAAAACCCTTAAAGTGTATTGAAATGGATGAAATGTTTGTATACTTTTTAATGCCAATTTAATACGCCTTTTCAAATCCTTTTTTTGTCATGAAATGTAGATCTAGGAGGTATTAAAATGTATTCTTTCTGCATACTTAAAAGGGGATTTAAAAGGATAAGTAGTTTATGGATCGGAGGGGATTAAAAATAAAAACCCTTAATGAGATAGAAGGGGATTCCTATTGAATGACACAAAGTGTATTGAAATGGATTAAATGTATACATTCTGTATACATGAAAGGGGATTCAAAAGGATAAAGATTTTATGGATTAAAGGGGATTAAACATAAAATCCCTTAATGACATAGAAACGGATTCCTTTTGAATGCCAAAAAGTGTATTAAAATGGATCGAATATTTTTATACTTTTAATGACAATTTAGTACGCTTTTTCAAAACCTTTTTTTGGATAAGAAAGAATTGAAAATGTGAATTTCGGAGGTATTAAAATGTATTAATTCTGTATACTTAAAAATGGACTTAAAAGGATAAATAGTTTATGGATTGGAGATAATTCAAATTAAAAACCCTTAATGGGATAGAAATGGATTTCTTTTGAATGTCACCAAGTGTATTGAAACGGATGGAATGTTTATATACTTTTTAATGACAATTTAATTCGCCTTTTCAAATCCTTTTTTCGGATAAGAAGGAATTGAAAATGTGAATTTCGGAGGTATTAAAATGTATTAATTCTGTATACTTAAAAAGGGACTTAAAAGGATAAATAGTTTATGGATTGAAGAGAATTCAAAATAACAACCCTTAATGGGATAGAAATGGATTCCTTTTGAATGTCACAAAGTGTATTGAAATGGATGAAATGTTTGTATACTTTTTAATGCCAATTTAATACGCCTTTTCAAATCCTTTTTTTGGATACGAAAGGATTGAAAATGTAGATCTAGGAGGTATTAAAATGTATTCATTCTCTATTCTTAAAAGGGGATTCAAAAGGTTAAAGATTTTATGGATTAAAGGGGATTAAAAATAAATCCCCTTAATGACATAGAAATGGATTCCTTTTGAATGCCAAAAAGTGTATTGAAATGGATGGAATGTTTATATACTTTTTAATGCTAATTGCATACGCTTTTTGAAATCCTTTTTTTGGATAAGAAAGGATTGAAAATGTAGATCTCGAAGGTATTAAAATGTATTCATTCTCTATTCTTAAAAGGGGATTAAAAATAAATCCCCTTAATGACATAGAAATGGATTCCTTTGAATGTCACAAAGTGTATTGAAATGGATGAAATGTTTATATACTTTTTAATGCTAATTGCATACGCTTTTTAAAATCCTTTTTTTGGATAAGAAAGGATTCAAAATGTAGATCTCGAAGGTATTAAAATGTATTCATTCTCTATTCTTAAAAGGGGATTCAAAAGGTTAAAGATTTTATGGATTAAAGGGGATTAAAAATAAATCCCCTTAATGACATAGAAATGGATTCCTTTTGATTGCCAAAAAGTGTATTGAAATGGATTGAATGTTTATATACTTTTTAATGCTATTTGCACACGCTTTTTGAAATCCTTTTTTTGGATAAGAAAGGATTGAAAATGTAGATCTCGAAGGTATTAAAATGTATTCATTCTCTATTCTTAAAAGGGGATTCAAAAGGTTAAAGATTTTATGGATTAAAGGGGATTAAAAATAAATCCCCTTAATGACATAGAAATGGATTCCTTTTGAATGCCAAAAAGTATATTGAAATGGATTTACTTTGAATGCCAAAAAGTGTATACAAAAGGATAGAATGTTTCAAAATGGATTTATTTTGTATGCCAGGATCTGTATTGAAATGAATTAAAAATTTGTTATCCATTTTAATACTTAACACTTTCTATCCCCCAAAGGTCAGAAAAAGGATTTCAAAAAGCGGATAGAAAATGGATTCATTTTTTTTTATCCTTTTTTATCCATTTTTTTATAGGGCGTAGAGCTGCTAACAAACCTCTAGCTTTTTCGTCCTCGTCCCAACCATTTGCAGCGGCGGCAGCTTCAAATTGTTGTTTGTAGGTGGACCAGGAAGACGTTCCATCGAAATTTGGAGGCTTAATGTTTTGGTTGGAATTCACAACACATCCCTGAGCTTTTATTTTGTTGTGTTCTTTTTGGAGCTGTATAAGCTGTTTTGACACGTCCTGGAATTTTTCTTCCATGGTCTGAAAAACTTCTTCCCTAACATTCTGTACCTTTTCTTCAACATTTTGTACCTTTTGTTCCACACTATGCATTCTTTGAGTTATTTCTTCCTTAAGATCTTCGGTTGCAGTCTTAAACTCTTCTCTCAGCTGTTCGGAGTTGCTCTTTATTTGATCAATGTTTGCCTGCATGTCGTTCTGGTTTTGTTCCATGGTCTGCTTCATGTCGTTCTGCTTTTGGTCAATGGTCTGTCTTATATCGTTCTGGTTTTGAGCCACTTGAGCTGCTAGAGCCTGCATCATTTTAGTTAGATCTTCCATCTTTGCCGATCCTTGTCTAGTAAGCATCAACTTCGTGATAAATCACTTAAAACGTTTATTTTAGGGCTATAAAGCGAATGTCGAACTTGGTTTTTTAATATCTCTTCCAATTCTTAAATAGAATAGAATGGAATGTTCTGGAATATACTGGTAAATGTTACTCTTTCTGCTACTAGACAAATATAGAAGACACTTTTTGATTATCTCTTTTGGTTCTCGAATAGACCGTCGTAGAATGTTATGGAATATTCTAGAAATAATTTCTAATTCTTACTTTTAAAATAACTAAGCTACTGTCGAAGTCGATTTTTATTTATCTCCTCTGGTTTTCGAATAGAACGTTGTAGAATGTTATACCATATTCTAGAAAATCTTGCTAATTCTTACTTTTGAAATAACTAAACTAATGTCGAAGTCGGTATTTGTATATCTCTTCTAGTTTTTGAATAGAACGTCGTAGAATGTTATGGAATCTTCTAGAAATTCTTTTTAATTATCAATTTCTGACTGTAATGTTAATGTCGATGTCGGTTCTCAAATATCTCTTTTGGTTTTTGAATAAAACAATATCGAACTTCTTCGAATATTCTGGAAAAATCACTTACTGTTCTTCTGTCCAATTGTCCTAGCCGGTGGTACTATGTAAGGGTAGTCTTTGCACTATTCAATTCTGAATATTCTGGCAAAATCACTTACTGTTCTTCTTTTCAATTGTCCTAGCCGGTGGTACTATGTAAGGATAGTCTTTGCACTATTTATTTCTTTTAATCTCACGTCTGAAACCAATTGTTACGGGTTTTCCACTACAATTAAAACTCGCAAATGTCAAAAACAATACGTCAATTTATTTCGACAAATTATGTACAAAAACACGCACTTAAACTTACTAATAACTTGCTAATAATTCACTATCCGCCTATTAACTTCGCGTTAACATCTAGCGATCACTACCATTGGTTATCTTTGACTGCCCGATGCACGACGTCCGGCCCTATATATAAGGGTCGGCCTACTATTCGAGAATTTTCCATCCTTGTTCGACTCA
Source organism: Aspidapion aeneum (assembly GCA_963576565.1). Classification (NCBI taxonomy): domain Eukaryota; kingdom Metazoa; phylum Arthropoda; class Insecta; order Coleoptera; family Brentidae; genus Aspidapion; species Aspidapion aeneum. Next base: position 120,980,077 of record OY755039.1, read on the forward strand.
GGATTATACCACCCTTTTCTAGAACGCGGACCGTTCGCACACCAAGTCGACTCAGGATTATACCACCCTTTTCTAGAACGCGGACCGTTCGCACACCAGTTTGTCACAGATAACGCAACTAAAACCTAGACTAAGAATACAACCATAAAATACGTCAACCTAATACTACACTAAACCTAAATAAATTCTAACTATAAAATTTAAATAACTTAAATTTGTAACAATAATATATTTTGTTTTTCATCTACACATTTTATCAAAAAAAAAAATTTTTGTCCGGCGCCGAGTTGGCCCGGCGCACAGTTGTCCTAGACCATCCAAAAAGATGGTAATACCAAAGATTATTTAGAAAACATAGTTGATAAAATCAAACATTACTGCAATTTTGTAAGTATATAAGTTTTCTAATTTTAATTTGAAATAGTTTGACAAAAACATTTTATTTTTATACATCCTATCCTACATGGTCCTATAAAAGAAATAGATTGAGTGCAGAAAATCGGTTCCTCCGCACGCAATTGCTGTTCTTGGAACGACGCCTAGTGTTATAAATGATAAGCCATAGCCAAGACAAACCATCTGAAAAGGCTTTCGGTTTTCGATCTAGAAGCAGTTTATATTACTTTTGAGCAAATGGTGAATTTCCCCTATTTTCACCCCGCGGAATCCGAATATCTTGGTTAACCCTCCCCCCAATATTGACGGACTGAGAACCCCCAAACCCCTCAAAACATGGATTTATGAGGTTTTACTAATTTTTCCCAAAAACTAATATGTTTATCAGTATGAACACTTTTTTGTGAAAAACAGAATTCCCGAGGGGTGGCTTGGTATTTCCTTTTGGTGTACAGACAGGCTAGGGAAAATACCGGAAATACGTGGAGGTACTTGGGAAATACTAGGAAATACGTGGAAGTACTTGGGAAATACCTTGGAAATTTGGGCAAATACTGGGAAATAGTCCGGGAATTATCGTAAGTATTTCCTTTTGGTGTACAAAAATTGACGATCGAGCCACCCCTCGAGAATTCCCTTTCAAACAAAGAATTATTCGACAAAGTTAGGAGAAGAAAGTAGCTCTTCAGTGGCGTCCGTGAATTGGGATTATTTAGAAAAGAACGTGTGAAATCTACTCTTCTTGGAAAAAATGTGTAGTATACTTTATTGTAGAAGATAAAATTTTCTTTTAAACCCTGTATTATAATATGACGTTTATGTCATATTTAAGACTCCAGGGGGTTCTTATATAAATAAATTTTCAAAAATAACCAAAATAATCAATTTCTGTTACATATTTTATCTATTTTTTTAAGTAAGCTTCTTAGGAAAAAATAGATTTTTTTACCCTAGCCCATCCTACTGATCTTAAATTAAAAAAAAAAATAGTATTTTGTTTTTGTTTTGTAATTTTTGACCCCAATTTACGGGCGCCTTTGGCGAGTTAGTCACGACATATATTAGATGTTATGATACACGGTGGATAGAATAGACCGGTGTTCGGATCTTATAAATATATGTCGAATTTTTACGTCACTGGTGGTCCAGCTGATTTTTAGAAACAATAGTTAGATATGATATGAACAACTAATATTTTTTGATTTTTTTGTAAACTAAGGCAATTTTCCTAATATTTTTTAGTATATCTTATAAAATAGTATTTTTCAGACATACCAGTCGTTATTCTTTTTAGCCCGCTTCATTTCTCTTTACACAAAAATTAAAATGTGTTCGTTTCAGCTTCAAAAGTCATCCGCTGACCTACCTCTTTGTTTACTACTTAATAGTCCTCGGTTCATTTTTGATACGAAACGATCACATTCAGTTTGACTTGTAGTTTAAGTTTTGTGTAATAAAAAATAAAGCGGGCTAAAAAACAATACCGACAATACGTCTAGAAAATTACAATTTATAAGGATGTACTAGAAAACAGTAGGAAAATGGCCTTAGTTTTCAAAAAATTCAAAAAATATTAGTTGTTCCGTTGTTCATATCAGATCTAACTTTTGTTTACAAAAATCAGCTGGACCACCAGTGACGTGGAATATTCTACATATGTATATATATATATATATATATATATATATATATATATATATATATATATATATATATATATATATATATATATATATATATATATAATAAGACGAGACCCGAATATCTAACAGCCTCTCCGATAGAAGTACATGAAGAGGAAGTAATCATCGAAAAAGAAATGATAAAGAATAGTATAAAAAAGCTTAAATCCGGAAAAGCTAGCAATATATGCTGAAATGCTCAAATATGGATCAGAGAAACTACTCGAAAATCTCACATATATTATCAATCACTGCATAAACGGACATCCAGTACCTAATGATTGGAAATACAATACATAAAAAAGGAAACAAGCTGGATTGTAACAAATACAGAGGAATTTCAGTCACCAACACTCTAAGTAGATTGTACGGTAGGATTCTTAGAGATCTAATAGAGAATGATTTTCATGAACAAGAAGAAGAAGAGCAAAGTGGGTTTCGTGCAGGCAGATCTTGTAGTGATAATGTTTTTTGTCCTAAACAAGTAATTGATAAAAGAAGCGCCAGAAATATAGAGACTCATGTTACCTTTGTGGACCTACAAAAAGCATATGATACCGTTCCACTAGAAAAATTATGGACGGTGTTGGAACAAACTAATATCAATAATACATACATAAAAGCGATAAAAGAACTATACAAAGGGTCAAAATCTAAAATTAAAATTGGAAATCGACTTTCAAAAGAATAATGAAAAGGATTGAAGGGAAAGTCCAAAATACTTCACAATCTTTTTTATTTCTCAAAACACACTACGCGTTTCGATATGTAAATATCATTATCAAGTGTGATCTGCAAGCAAAATAAAACCGGATCTTAGTTAATAAAAAAGAAAAGTATCAAAAAAATTTTACTTACAGAAAATAAAATCCCTTTTTTAAGGACAAAATCTGGAACACAAGTCAAAAAAAATTAAAAGAAAACCACACAATTAAACAAACATCTTAACCTTAAAATTTAAATACATACAACAATATTAAAAACAAAATAGATAAAATAAATTAAAAATTGGTACAACTAACGACATCTTACAACAGTTTAAAATACTAAAATTAGTTTAAAAGAGTAAAGGTTCAAAGTTAAATACAATATGTTAAAAATCAATAAAATATAAAGCAAAATCGATCGGGACAAGAAACAGTTTTTAAAAACATTTCATTAAAATAATTGATAACTTTCGCTACCTCTCTACAGTGGGCGCTGGAAGGTTCGTTCAAGCTTAGAACATTAGTATCATTTTCCAATTTAGCAATTTCAAAGTTTTCCAAAAAATTAAGTTTTCTACCCTTATGTGCATCATGTAACATTTTAAAGTTATTATCAATACTAAAATTATGACCTAACTCTCTCAAATGCATACCGAATGCCGAACGTTTATCAGACGGCGATTTTTGAGAGTTAAGGTGTTCTCTAATTCTAACTTTAAAACTACGTCCCGTTTGTCCTACATATTTAGCAGGGCACGAACCACATGACAACAGCTCCGCTCTTTTCTAAATTCGGAACATGGTCTTTTAGTCTACTAAAATATGTTTTTAAACTGGAAAATGACTTTAACAACACACACTTTTTAATGAACTAAATGTCAATAAACCTTATATTTCTATGAACTGCAAAACTCCTCTTTTATATGGAATGGTCAAAATCCACAAAAATAACATGCCCATCAGGCCAGTAGTAAGTTTTGTTCAGTCAGCAGCTTATCATCTAGCGATATGGTTAGATAATATTTTGAAAGATGTTTTAGACTTTTCTAACAAGTATAGCATCAAAAATTCTCTTCATCTAATAAACAAACTTGAAAATCTGAAACTATCAGATAATTGTTGCTTAGTCTCATTTGATATTGTTAATTTGTTCCCCAGTATCCCCAGGCTGGACGTAGTCAATATTATTGAAAGAAAATTGAATGAAAACTTAAGCTTATCGGATAGAGTTAGGAAAACAATTTTAATGCTTTTAAATAAATGTTTAAATTTAGACTTTTTTCAGTTTAACAGTAAGTTTTTTCGTATGTTAGATGGACTACCTATGGGATCAGGTTTATCTCCTTTGCTTGCCGAGATATTTATGTCGGATTTTGAAGGTAAGCTTTTTCTTCTAATTTTCATCTTTTAAACAAAATTTCTTTTTGGACCCGATATGTGGATGATACATTCGTTGTTTGGAATGGCACAAATGATGAGTTGAATGATTTTTTGCTTTATCTGAATTCTTTAAATAGTAAAATACAGTTTACGATGGAAGTTGAAGAAAATTGTACTCTGAATTTTTTAGACTTGTCAATAAGAAGAGATAATAATAATAATAAACTCCGCTATTCAATTTTTAGAAAACCGACTCAAACTGATAACGTCATTCCTTCCGATTCGAATCATTTTTTTGCCCATAAATTAGCTTCTTTTAACTGTTTAATTCATCGACTATTTTCAGTTCCTTTATTGCCTTTAGATTTTGAGATGGAGAAAAATGTGATTTACCAAATAGCTATTAAATTTCGTTAATTAACAGATTGATTAAGAAAAAGTATAATTTGTTTTTAAAAAATCTTCTGTCTGATCCTCAAGATGTATCCATTCCTCCTTATCAGCCACCAAGATATGTTAAACTAACTTTTCTGGGTACTGTCTCTTTACAGATTGGCAATGTTTTAAACTCGTTAAATAAAAATATTAGAATACTTTATAAGTCTTTTTCCAGTTTAAAAACATATTTTAGTAGACTAAAAGACCATGTTCCGAATTTAGAAGAGAGCGGAGTTTATCTGTTGTCATGTGGTTCGTGCCCTGCTAAATATGTAGGACAAACGGGACGTAGTTTTAAAGTTAGAATTAGAGAACACCTTAACTCTCAAAAATCGCCGTCTGATAAACGTTCGGCATTCGGTATGCATTTGAGAGAGTTAGGTCATAATTTTAGTATTGATAATAACTTTAAAATGTTACATGATGCACATAAGGGTAGAAAACTTAATTTTTTGGAAAACTTTGAAATTGCTAAATTGGAAAATGATACTAATGTTCTAAGCTTGAACGAACCTTCCAGCGCCCACTGTAGAGAGGTAGCGAAAGTTATCAATTATTTTAATGAAATGTTTTTAAAAACTGTTTCTTGTCCCGATCGATTTTGCTTTATATTTTATTGATTTTTAACATATTGTATTTAACTTTGAACCTTTACTCTTTTAAACTAATTTTAGTATTTTAAACTGTTGTAAGATGTCGTTAGTTGTACCAATTTTTAATTTATTTTATCTATTTTGTTTTTATTATTGTTGTTGGTAATTAAATTTTAAGGTTAAGATGTTTGTTTAATTGTGTGGTTTTGTTTTAATTTTTTTTGACTTGACTTTTTATTTTCTGTAAGTAAAATTTTTTTGATACTTTTCTTTTTTATTAACTAAGATCCGGTTTTATTTTGCTTGCAGATCACACTTGATAATGATATTTACATATTCTAATCGGAACGCGTAGTGTGTTTTGAGAAATAAAAAAGATTGTGAAGTATTTTGGACTTTCCCTTCAATCCTTTTCATTATGATTCTACTTCACCCTGGAGAAATCTACGATTCTATTTCAAAAGAATTCCTGGTAACAAAAGGCTTAAGACAGGGATGTTGTATCTATCCAACTCCTTTTAAAATATATATCGCAGTGGCTCTAAAAAACTGGAAACGTAAAGTGCACGGCCTGGGAATACAACTTAACCACCGATTTACCATATACACACTACAGTTTGCTGACGACCAAGTAATTGTAGCTAATGATAAAGAAGACATGGAGTATATGAAGAGAAAGTTAACGGAAGAATACCAAAAGTGGGGACTAACAGTGAACGTGGACAAGACACAGTACTTATGTATTGGAAACGAATCCAGTGAGTTAGAACTAGACAATGGACAAACAATATCTCCATGCAATGAGTATGTATACTTGGGTGTCACATTTGATAAGACAGGAACAGACTGTAAAGAATTGGAAAAAAGAATAGTAAAAGCAAAAAAGGTTATTGGATGTCTTAACAGTATTTTATGGAGCAGAGAGATAAGAAAGAATGTAAAATTTAACATATATGAAACAATGGTAAAAAGCACGCTGAGACTTGTCGCGTAACAGAAAAATACAAAACAAAAATGGAAAGTGTCGAAATGGATGCAATAAGAAGATCAATGAGAATATCTAGATTAGATCACATAAGAAATGAGATCATAAAAGAAAGAATGGGAATCAAGGGAAGCATAACAGATGACATCACTAAAAGGCAATTGATATGGTACGGCCATGTACAACGGATAAACGACGAAAGATTACCAAAACAGGTCCTAGAGTGGCAACCAGTAGGGCGTAGAAAAAGAGGACGTCCTAAACTAGAATGGCAACAGTCAATCCAAAAATCAATGAGTCAAAAGAATCTGACAGAAGATGATTGTCAGGATCGAAGGTGAAAAATAGGCGTCGGACAACGTAGAAAAACGTTCTAAACCGACATAGTAGTAGTAGTAGTATATATATATATATATATATATATATATATATATATATATATATATATATATATATATATATATATACCCAGGTAGCAAGGGGTCATCAAATGACGTCTTTTTTTCGTCGAACAGTGGACATTTGGATGACCAGCAATTCATCTACCAAAAAATGTTGACTTAAGTCTAGGTTTAGGTCTATTTTGATCTGTCCCTCACAGAACACCGCTGTACCTGTTCCAGTACTTCCACAGAGAGAAGAGTCGCCTTCTGTGTCTAAGTTTCCTTGAGTGTTCTCAACTGCAGGAAATATTTCATACATTCAGGCAAGTTTAAAAAAAGTCATAAATAGGTCTGTGTGTGTGTCTGATGTTCTGATTTGGTCCCAAATACGTCATATTGCTGACGTCTTTAAAACGTCTGAAAATGACGTCATTTTGGGTGTGTCTTTTCAACGTCATTTAAAGGTCATTTACACGTCAGGTTAGAGACGTCAATGGTCATAAAAAATGACCTGTTTTTGACGTTTAACAAACGTGACATTGCTATCTGGGTAAGATCCGAACACCGGTCTATTCTATCCACCGTGGTTATGATACACCGTTTGAAACAAAAGTACATTATCCACCGTAAAGTAGAAATTTTTTTTTTTTAAAATGAGTCCTAGTTACACATTATTAAAACGGGAATTTTACTGTCTACATAAAAGTATATTACATATTTTTTCATATTAAGCTTAGTTTCTAGAAAATTAGATAACCCTTGTAACAAAAATGGTTCATTTTGGGATTTTTAAAAATTGATTTAATTTACGGACAAGTCATGAAACTGATCCGATATTGTTATTCAGCATTTAAAATGAAATTTTGTTGACTACGATAAGGTATAACACAATTTTTGCTACGAAGCTTGGGTTAAAAAATAAATCAAGAAAAAATATGTTTTATTTTTAACTTTTTTAAATTACTTCCGTGTCCTACCAACTTATATATTGTTAGAAAGAACATTTTTTCCTTAAAAATTTTTTGAGAAAATTAAGAAGAACCTAAATATTCCACACTTTGTGGGGTCTGAGGAAGTTTTTACCTCTACCTATGTCTAATGGGGATTTACAGCGAGAATTTAAAATTTCGACGCCTTGTTGGCCGCCATCTTAAATATCTCCGTCCCTGTCAACATTTCAGGGGGAGCATATTTCAATCATTCAGCGGGGTTGAAATAGGGGAAACTTACTATTTGCCCAAATGTAATATAAAATGTTTCTAGAAAGTCAATTTTTCGAAATCTTGTCTTGACGAATCTGTGTTAACTTGATTGGTTGTGAATTTAAATGAATAGATAATGTGTCTTGGATTATAATGTAATTTTTTAATGAAAAAGAAAATCTCTGTCTTCCTCTACTAATTTTTAATTTTCGTCGACTAGTTTCGGCTTATTGGGCCATCATCAAGAACTGTAGAAAAATAAATCACAATCAAGAAATTATTCAGTATAAAGTGAAAAATTCAAACTTACCTACTAACTAATAAAAACAGTTGAAACTTCCCAAGAAACAATGTTCTCTCACAAGAGATAAAAAAAATAAAATACATGGGACGAACAAAAAATTGACAAACAAATTAAAATTGTGTAGGACTATCACATTATTTAAAAAGTCTCTGAAAAATTTGTTAAGTTGTTAATTTTTTTTTTTAATTTTTTTTTTTACTTTAAAATAATTTTTCAGAGACTTTTTAAATAATGTGATAGTCCTACACAATTTTAATTTGTTTGTCAATTTTTTGTTCGTCCCATGTATTTTATTTTTTTATCTCTTGTGAGAGAACATTGTTTGTCTTGGGAAGTTTCAACTGTTTTTATTAGTTAGTAGGTAAGTTTGAATTTTTCACTTTATACTGAATAATTTCTTGATTGTGATTTATTTTCCTACAGTTCTTGATGATGGCCCAATAAGCCGAAACTAGTCGACGAAAATTAAAAATTAGTAGAGGAAGACAGAGATTTTCTTTTTCATTCCTTGGAACCTCTACAAAAAGTTATGAAGTACTTCTTCACATTGAATAATTTTTTAAGACTGAATTTTATTATTGTCCCAATGTGTTTTTTGTATATTTTTATAATTTAAAAGACAATATTGATATTGCAAAAACTTTATTTTAAAATTGAGTATAAGACAATCACCTTAAAGTTACGTTACGTAGCATTTTTTTTATGTGGATTGATTTAGACGAAGGTACCAAAGCGTAGAAGGGCTACAAAATAATTAATTTTTTTTATTGTTGGATGAAATTGGGTGAAGAATTTCTCATTTTGTGAGTTTTTGCCACAGTTTTCATTTTACACTTTCGTAGACTTAAAACTCCTTTCTTAGCATCTTGCTTGTTTTAGTTAATTTTTTAGCCAGTTGGTCGTGATTGTCGACATATAGACCACAGGAAACCAAATAATAGATAGCGGGACTAAGGTTATTCAGAAAACGTTAGACCAACTAACCTATTTACCGACAATCTATTATTTTCTTTTCTGTGACTTGAGAATAGATAGATCGTAAAAACGAAACGAAAGGGAAACTAAAACAAAATTTGATTTTTAGTAGATTATACAGGATTTTTCACAAATTTTCCGACAAACTTTAACCACAACTTCGGGTTACAAAAGCAGATTTATTATTATGTTTTTTTAGAGTAGAGTTTCTTTATTTGCATAAAATTATTAAAATTTTCAAACATATTTGAGCAAAAAGCGTCAAAAATGAGCAAAAACAACATAATGATCCTAACGACTAATAAACAAAAAATGTCTTTAAAAAAACAAAAAAAACAATACCTATTACAAAGCAAAATTTGACCTACTTAATATCAATTAAAATGTAAGAAAAAAATATTAATCAATAAAATATAATAACGAATTAAAAGTACATTATATCACTTGTCAATTATTGGATAGATATGTACTAGAATTATTTTAAAAAACATTTAATTTTAAACAAAACAGGAAACAAAACAGGATAAAAAACTGATAAAAAAATAATTAAAAAAAAAAAAGAAAACACTATACTGCTGAGCCAGGAGAGAAAGCCAGATATTCTTCTAGAGAATATGGCTCTATGTTTTTAATATAATCAAAAACAGATTTTTTAAATTTTTATACATTTGTTTCCCTCCTTATAGTCAATGTTTATGTTTTAGGTTTTTAATAGGAGCCATAATTTTTTTAAAAAAGGTGTTTAAAATTGTTCAACATTGAATTCAAAAGTAGGATTTTTTAATCTTTGTAAATTTTTGTTCGAATGTAACCCAGAACATACGGTTTAAATTTGTCAGAACGCCCTGTATGCGTAAGCGTCTGGTTACACATTTTCCACCTTTTTCGGTATCCACGTCGTAAAATCCAAATCACAAATCGATACAGACGAAGTAACGTTACAGATGCGTATTCGTACGGCGAACAAAGGCAAAATTAATGGCCCGAACGGTAGCGAAGCGGCACGAATTCATTGGCTTGTATTTAGTCACACGTACACACTACTACTAACTAACGCATTTGCTCGCTTGCAGTTGGTTCACCGTATGAATACCGTAATTTCCCATAACTATAGTCCATTTTTTTGAATTTTCGTGAATAATTTCATGGTTTGAGCCTATTTCCGACCAGAAATATTTTCCTTGGTGCCGTAGAACTCATACAATTATTATTCCTAAAACTAAAATAAAATTTGTTAAAAATTTTTTTTTAAATTTTTTAGTGTGCAAGGACCTTAAACTATTAATTAAAACTTGCATTATTTGCAATTTGGTATTTGATAATTATATTGGCAATCGCCCATTGCGATAAGAAATTTTAACACACGAAAAGGTGATATCATGCTTTCAGACGTTGATTCTTTACGTCTAGTTTGACTTATCATACCTTTGACAGTGGGAAAGAAGAATTTAAGAGATCTGTTGGATGACTTGGTCGAGTTAATACCCTGAGAATTTCTCGTTCTTGTATTGAGACACCGCAGCCTGCATGGATGAAAGTTTTCCGAAAATTTATGTATGGCTTCGGTGGTTCAATGTTTAAAATGTTTGCCTAGAGAGCAAGAGATCCCGGGTGCGAGTCCCGGCCGAAGCAAAAACTTTTTTCTTATTTTTCTTTCTTTAATTTCACTTGTTGTTTATAGTTTTAGGTCCTTGCATTATTTGCAATTTGGTATTTAATGGAGCAATACACTTGCAGTTGTATGCAAGATTAATGAGACATATTTGTTTGATTATACAACTTACGTCATGTCAGGGACCCTATAAGAAACACAAAACAATAAAAAAAACAAAACCTTTTAATTAAAATTTGTCAACAAACATGAAGCAAAAAACCCTTTTAGGCACCGCACAGTGGGGCCGGGACACATAAAAGTTACCGAAAATTCTATATGCTTGTAATGTTTATTCTTAAAATTAATAACTTGATGAAAAATTATTGTCGCACGAGCAGTTAGCCGAGGTGTGCGGTACGCTAACGCAGTACTTACATATAGCAACAAAATGTAATAATAATAATACAAAAGTAATTAAAAAAAACAACAACCTTTATGTTCCCTGATTGTAATTTCATTATCTAGGTAAAATAACCTTTAATTTGATAGACCACAAACCATGTTAATAAAATGAATAAATTTAAAACTGATCTATTTAAAAAAAGTATATTTAAAGGAATAAAAAAAACAAAACAAAACTAAACTACCCTATAATTATCACAATCTGAAGTAGCGGGGATTTTTTGGGAGTCTTTTGATTGCGGGTTCCCGACCACCAATTTTTATGGAACCAGCCAGGTAACAAAAGCAAATTTAAGCAAGGAAATTTACTTGTCTTTTTCTCGGATGAGATAGTACTGATTCTTTGATAACCCAACTTCTACAAGAACCAAGAGCGCCTCATCTTGTGACAATTGATTGTTAGTCGTTTCTTTTACTACTTTTGTTAAAAAGTTTATGTATTCAGAAGCTCAATCGGGATTTACAGATAATTCTTTTAATAACTCCATTTGGGCAGCATATAATATTTCCTCAATTGTTTTTTTTTTCGCAAATGTGCAGTTTTCTGACGTTCACTGTTTTCACTGCATTCTGTAAACTCTGTTAGCTAAGTTAAATTACTTTCCAACCAATTTCTGTTTGTTCGAATAAAAGTTAACTCATTTCTAGCAGCTTTTTTTCACTTCTCTTTAAACTATAACATACATTTTAACATTTTTGGTCTGAATTTAAAGACGAACATTCTTTTACTTTTATTAGTTTTTTTTATTTAAATAAAAAATTTTCGACCCTAATATTTCTAAATTCTGTCTTTACTAAAATATAACAAACTTATTTTCTCCTGTAATTTTAAGCGCACAATATACTAAACTATAATTAATTATTATCTATAGTGATCCTAGTGAAAGCTACAAGAACAAAAAGTGCGATGATTTTACCAAAATTATATATTATATTATCTTTGCTTTTGTGAAAAATAATTCGAAGCATTTTTGGATTTTGCATTTTTGTCTGTATGTATGCCTGTCTGTTTATATAACTGTAACCAAAGCTTATAACTCAAAAAATATTTATTAAATTTTTTTAGGAAATTAATAAATAGTTGCGGAGAAAATAAGTATTTATTTTTTATTCCAATTCTGATTTTAATCATTTAAGCTTAAATGCACAAGATTTGGCAGAATATAATTCTAAAATGTGTTTAGTCCCTTTTTTAACTAGGCAAAGTTGTAATAAACCAAAACAGAGTGATAATTGTTTATTAAATTTAAATTATAGTGTGTGGGACATTTAGACGGAAATGTGGCTTGTTAAAATGTCACACAATATGCAAATGCTTCAAACTCCGGAAATCGTTTTCTTGAATTAAACCGCAAAATACCGCAAAAAATGCTTATACCACATTAAAGATGAGGTTTTGTAGAAAAGGAAGTAATAAAAATGTGTGATGGATTCGAATGGATCCTTAACTTTTGAGACATCTGAAACTACAGTTTTAAAACAAAACTCAATTTCTGTTACGTTTTGATTAGAATTTAATTATCTAAATAACAATAAAAAATAAACTAAATAAATTTATACTAAACAAATCTATACTTACCGTAGTTAGTGCTAGCCATTTACTTTTTAGTTCTAAGAAATTCTGTCACAGAAAAGATGACCTTTGAATGTACCAAATATTTTACTTTAAAGAATGCATATGTGACACAATTAAAATGACGTTACCTTTGACAAGCGCTATCAACTGTTTTGTTGTATGCACTTTTTCATGGATGCCTTAAATAAAGAAAGAGATGCAAGGAGGATAATTTTCAAGCGTTTTTTTCACTTAAATTTCATATCCTGAGTTTCATATTTTTGGTAACTTTTATGGGTCCCGGCCCCACTGTGCACCGTTTAATTTAACTTACCGTTAAGCAGCAAATAAACAAGGTTTGCAAGTGTTTTAAAAAATGACGAATTCGCCTTTTTTTCATTAATAACCTAGGCGATACCTAAAAGCCTTTCAACCCATATGACAGATGTTCTCAAATGTCATTCTATAAGTCAAAATTTGACATCAACTTATATTAAATGAAACACCCTGTATAATATTTTATTTTTAAAATTTCTTAATTCTGATTTTAAAAATGTATAATATGTCTATACGGTGGTAAACATTTTCTGAGATATATTGTATTATTTTTCCATTATGATCCGAGACACTTCATTTATTTGGTTTTACCCAAATACTTTAGAGCTTAAATATGGGGCATACCCATGCATGCTCACACGCGATGCTTGAAGCCAGGACCCCCATTTAATTCTTAATGTTCTTTTTTCGGGTAGACTGGATTTTGGTTACTACGCATGCGTCAGTTTTGGTGGTTTTGGAACATACTCCGTTACGTCACTCCAATATTTGACAATTGTCAAAGGTTTAGGGTTATGTCTATTATATTTTTCTAAAAACTAGTTGATTGGGTGAAAATTTATCAAACTGTGGATTAAAATTGTAGTTTTTCTAAAACTAATTGTGCAGATTTATTGTGGACACCATGAAAAGTGTTAAATGTCATCTATAAACCACTCTCAACGTTATTAACAAATCATAAAAAAAATACACGTAGTTATCTATGGAATGACACTCCCTTACTTCTTCCGGGCATTTTTCCACAAACCGCACATGTTTTACATGAATTATTTCCCATTTTTCACAGAAAAAAAACATAATTTTCCACGACAAACGCAAAATGTCAATGTGGCCTCCATCTACATAGCAGCTGTGTGTCTACATGACAAAACACACGCATGCGCACTTGAAAATTCGCATCCGCGAATTTAAATTTGCCATTATTTTCAAGGCGAGCTATGAGCGCTTCACTTTTCGATTCTTTGAACATGTATTTATGCTATAACGTATTTGGTTTTACCCATGCGTATTTTGGTTTTACCATAGGAGTATGGCAAATTTAAATGCAATAAATCCATCTAAAATATTTATCGTTATATAGGCAAATTATACATTTTTAAAATCAGAACGAAAAGGCGGATTTAAATAAGAAAATATATACAGGGTGTTCCAATTAATATAAGAAAGTTGATCAAATTTCGACATATAGAATGATATTTAACAACATCTGTCATATGGGTTAAAAGGCTTTTGATAAATAATTATAAAACTTTAATATTTAAACTTTTATTTTATTATCAATAATAAAGGCGCTAACTGAGAGTTTAAAATATGGTGAATCACCCTGTACAATTCACCGAAAGATGGCGCGTGGTCGGTAATATGTTTTTAATACACGTGGACCTTTTTTTTTTTAAACCTTTATTAACAACTATATATGTACATAATAACAATAAAACATCTTAGCTAAGATGAAAAGTTTAATATTTCAACCTAATATCTAAAAATTTTCTTTGATACTAGATGTAATTTATTATTTCTTATCAATTGTAATCTTTGAAATCTCATTCTGTCCAAGAAACTATTAATGTCAGAAGACTTTTCTTCTATATTAGAGTAAAACAAAGCACTTACATAAAACAACCATACATTATTTTCTTTTTTATTTTGGAGCTTCACTTCCAAAATTTCACCGCACTGACTAAAACAATCTAAATTTTTTCCGCATATTTTTATTAGTTTTTTTTGTACCCATTCCCAAGTTCTAATCGAATGTCTACAAAATTTAATACGGTGCATAATATTTTCGGTGACATTACAAATGCTGCAATTATCATTTTGAGATATCCCATGTCTTTTAGTTTTTTCAGCAACTGGAATAACTTCATTAATTACTTTATACACCGTACTACGCCATTTTGTAGGCAAGACAGGGTTTGCAGTAATGGACCAGATATTTTTCCAATTCAATAAGGGATATTCTTCTTCAATTGTCGGCTGTTGGTGAATTTGGCTCATTATGTTTTGATATATATTTTTCGTTGATATTTTAACATTTTTATCGAATATTAGCGAAAACTTATTTTAGATTTAACTTTTCTTATCATAAGGTTCCTTTGTAAATTATTTTCAAAAATATTATTAAGACTAGATTTAAACCAAATTTTTGTTTCTTGGTCTTTCCAAGAGCCAAACTGCGTTTTTAAAAAAAGAGCAAGTGCCTTGATTTCTACGTTTACTAGATTTAGCCCGTCCACTTTATAATCGGATTCAATCTGTTGCCTTTTAACCCTATATAGACAGCCCCCCCATATGAATTTGCCTGTAATTAACACTATTTTTTGGCTATGCTTTTTTGGAAGCGGTAAAACCTGAGCTAGGTACCATACTTTAGATAATAAATACGTATTGACCAACCATACTTTTCTTATTAAATCTAAGCAACGAGGGATATTAGATAGCAGAGTACTTTGAATATTTTCTATTATTCTTTCCCAATTCCTATTAACCATATTAGAAAAATGTGCCCTGGTCAACATACCCAAAACCTTTATTTCTTGTTTTATGGGGAAATTAAAGAGATGCGTTCCATTGTGGGACCAAGAACCTAAAAGAAGTATACTCGATTTTTCACAATTTATTTTAGCACCTGAACCTCTCTCAAAAATATTAATTAAATTTCCGATTTTTTGAAGATCATTTAAGGACTTGACAAAAACATTATCATCCGCTAAAGCCGATATTTTATGGGTTTCTTGAATAACCTCTAACCCGTCAATGGAAAACTGAATTAATTGTAAAAATGGTTCTAGGCTAATACTAAAGAGCAGCATCGAAAGTGGGCACCCTTGGCGGATTGAGTTTTTAATTGCGAAACTATCAGAAAGAAAACCATTGATCTGAACTGTTGAGTTTGCCCCTAGGTAAAGCTTTTTAAGGATATTTTGAAAATGCGTTGAGAACCCCATTTTTTCTATCACTTTCCATAAATATAAATGATTTACTCGATCAAAAGCTTGGTTAAAATCCAAACTCAAGATTGACCCTGGTAACTGATTATAATTCTCAAAATGAATTATAGTGTCTCGCACAAGCATTAAATTATTAAAAATCGAATTTTCCGTAGCACCGGATTGAGGTTTTCCGATAATTTTGCCAGTTATTTTATTTGTCCTATTAACCAATATTTTTGCTAAAAGTTTATAGTTGCAGTTCAATAATGTAATGGGCCTAAAGTTGTTTAAAACCTTTGCATTTTTTATTTTTGGAATCAGAGTAATAACTCCCTTACAAAACTCGGGTGGTATTTCAATATTTTGGGATATGATCAAATTAAATAAGCGTTTTAAGTCATCTCCTAACAAGTCAAAATATTTTAAATAAAATTCATATGTGAGGCCATCCATACCTGGCATTTTTTTTGTTTGAACAGACTTTAAAACGTCATAAATTTCTTCTGTCGAGATTTCGGTAACCAATTGATTGTTTTCATTAAGGGTCACTAATGTGCGTGTATGTGCCAATAGGCACTTTGTTTCTTTTTCTGATATTTGAGTTTCGGAAAATTTTTGTTGAAAATAGCTTAGTGGTATTTCAGGACAGCGCCGTAACTAGGGTTATTGGCGCCCGGTGCAAGATTAGAGTTTGGCGCCTCCCCCTCTACAAAAATTGACTCAGAAGGCGTCTGACACTGCCCAGGACCATAGTTGTGGGAAATCACGGTACGTACTTTTACGATATCGCAAAGCCAATATTACACATGCTCAATATTATACCGATTAGGTTCCCGCACGTAGAGTCCCTGTATGTGACAGATATTGAATATCTGTCACATACAGGAACTCTACCCGCACGGTGTCTCAACAAATAATATAACTTATCAAAACTGCGATACAGTTACCAATAAGCTGCCAACGATCCAAGCCATTTTTTAAGTAATTCTTATTTCTACTACCTAGCATTTAAAATCGTTTGGTACTTATAGCACCATTAAAGCATTATCAGAACACTCTTTAGCTTTTTTAAGTAAAACAAAATACAAAAAAAATTGTATATTACATAACGAGTAAAGAAAGTGACATATTTCACACGAGTGTGAACGGTCTAGGGCGACTGCGCCGCCAACTGACAAATCGGTTAAAAAATAAAGAAATCCGCCATTTTGGATCCGCCATTGTTGTAATAAAAAACGTAAATTGTAGTGTTACCAGGTTACCAAACACTACCACTACCAAGATTCAACAGTCGACTTAATGGATTTAACTTTACTTAACAAAAACAAATTTCAAAAAAATTGCGTAAAGGATTTTTTAAAGATGTTTTTATATAAATAATATATTTTGTTTTTCATCTACACATTTAAAAAAAAAAATTTTTAGTCCGGCGCCAAGTTGGCTCGGCGCGTAGTTGGCCCGGTGCCCAGTTGGCGGCGCCCAGTTGTCCCATTCCGAATGTGAAAGGTTTAGCACAAGGCGCCAGCCGAGTCTAATAAGGTCACTTTTCAATGAGTTACGTTCGATATTTTTCCTACGGCCACAACTTCCCATTTTTGTTAAAATCAACTTTTTTTACTTTCGACAAAATACTTTTCTCTCTAGAGCTATATGGGTATAAAGGAAAGAGCTCAGCCAAAGCTATACTGTGAAAAGCATATTTTCTCTCTAGAGAAGAAAATATCTAGTGACGGTGGTAAAAATTAATATGCACCTTTCTGAAACAGAAAATAGTAGAAATATCGCTAGATTCGTATGTGGTCGCAGGAAAATTAGTTTTTTTTTTAAACTTACATATTTATTAATATTGAAACGTGGGGTTCCTTGAGACCTTACAGTGTTTAAATTTGCACAGGGTATTTTTGTATAAAAGCACAACTCTTTTTTATTATTTACTTTAGATAGAAATAGAGAACAAAAATAAGATAAAATTAGACCGATTTTATTTGTTTCAAAAGTTTTGTGTTTCATGGCAGTTTCCCAAATACAGCATATTGATAGCAAATAAATGTATCCATGACGGATCTGATACCTTCCTAGCCCATTAGCACAGTCCAAGTGAACTTCACGCTATATCAACCTTGAAACAGTTTTTGTAAGTATTGTAGAAAGGAAAGCTTCTACGAAGTTTTTGGTTATAACACCAATAGGGTGTTTGACAGTAGTAAAAAATAAATATATATTTATTTTTAGATATGTCTTTAGGTCTTGGTAATGCTAAAAATTAACTTTTTTGTTTAATTTTTTCTCAAATTCATAGTTCTTTTATTATAGCCACGTGATTCAAAACAGGCGGTCTACCAATCAGCTGCGAGTGACGTCACAAAACAGTAAACGCCTCGAATTAACCTATTTTCTGTGTTATTTTCTTATGGATGGTAATATTTGCTTTGGTTTAAAGTGCGAATTATCGTCCTAAATTAGATTTTATTTTGTGTTTTGCTTATAAAAAATATTTTTAATGGAAAACGGATTCTCCAAAGCCAATAGCTCCAACTTGCCAATGCTGCATTCCTTTATGGTGGCAGGCTTCTTTGCCAACAACAGTGATTTTTGTTCTGCGGAATTAAGAAACGTTAAAATGCTGATGTAAGTATTCGATGAGTTGTTTTGTATATAACTGAGTGTTCTTTTATTATATTCTTCGCCTACTTTTACTTATTTAGATTTTGAGGTTAGGTTATATGTTTTGCTTTTTTGTTTAATATGTTACTTACAATAGATTCAATTAAATACCCAATCATTATTATTTTAAGCATTAAGAAACAATCAAAAATTGCAGGACAGGGAGGCAAAAAGTATACAACGACCAGCAATACTTGAAGTACTGCATAGGTTACACTGCATAGTCCTGCGTACGTACTGCCTAGTCTTGCCTATGCACTGCCGAGTCTTGCATAGGCACTGCTCAGTCCTACATTTAGCCTGCATGTGCACTGCCTAATCCTACATTTAGAGGTACTTCCTAGTCCTGCCTAATAACTGCTTAGCACCGCCTAAAAATTTATACACCTTTCTGCCTGTTATAGTTGTTCACCCCTTATAATAAAAATAACCTCAAAAATTTCATCGTCATTTACGAAATAGTTATATATATTATACACAACGTGAGAAAAATTAATAGAAACAATAGACTCACATCAAAGTGATCTTCACAAATGTAAAGTGAAGATGTATGACCAAACACAAAGAGACACTTGAATGCCGTGTATCTGTTCGCGAGTTTACTGCGCTGTGACGTCATTGCAATGCCATGCTAGATATGAGCGTTTTAGTCATGATAAAATATACTATTTTAATAATTTTGCGTACAAATTAGCGACCTATGTATCATTCTAAACACTTTTCTAAAATTTGTCAAATACCCTATTATTGAGAAAAATGTGTTTATATTCCGAAAACCGCATATTGATGCGATGCTCCGTTAAAAAGTTAAGCATTTTTTTAACTGTCAAACAACTGTCATTAGTACTAATGGATTATGACCAAAATTTGATCAGTGTTAGAACACTATTTTTCATGCAAATCTAATGAAAATTAGTCCTGCAG
Source organism: Aspidapion aeneum (assembly GCA_963576565.1). Taxonomy (NCBI): domain Eukaryota; kingdom Metazoa; phylum Arthropoda; class Insecta; order Coleoptera; family Brentidae; genus Aspidapion; species Aspidapion aeneum. Next base: position 120,999,590 of record OY755039.1, read on the forward strand.
TTCCCGAGCTATCGTGGACCGGACACACATACAGACACACACGTAAACGGGCAGACGTCACGACGAGATTGCTAGATATAATAATCGAAAACAAAAAAAAACGCGGGCTGGAAAGGAAACAAAATCCGTTATAATTTTGTGGTCTTATGGTTGGATTTGCTACGATGAATAATAAAATAATATGTGCCTTTCAAAAAATACCCTGAAAATGTTTTTAATGTTAGCAAGCACAATATTACGGAATGTTTTACCCAAGGCGATTTTGTTTAAACAGGGTTAGGTTAGGTTCTGCTAACCAGAATGATTTTTAATGTTTTTGGGCAAGTCCTTACTAAGTATCAGCGACCAAAGATGAAATTGAGGTAATTATGTGGTGAGAGGTTTTTTAATTAGACACTTATTGGAATAAAACCTGACCTTATTTTATAATCGACTCTATGTGACAGATTTACATATAAAAAGCAGCTGCTACTTCAAAATTCGGCCTTTGTGTATTTAAAAACCGGATTTATTAGTGTCGGTATTTATTAAATGAAAGTTAGCGTCTTTATTATTAAATTTGGCTTTGGTATGTCAATTTTAAGAGGCCAGCTGTTAGTTTTCTGTGTAAATGTGTCAAAATAAAGTCGACCCTAAAATAAATTCAGGTTTTATTCCAATAAGTCCCTGATATAACATTTTAAAATTTAGTATTAATAGAAATACTACTAAAATAGTAGTTATTAGGCATATAACAGATTTTATAATTTTTATTCTTTTACTTTTAGACAATAAGATAGTTTTTAGCTCACACATATACTATACTATAGTAGTGTGAGCTATGGTGATCCTAATTTTTTCGAGAAAAAAAAAGTTGCTCCGATTTCAAAAATTTTTATATATCTTTGCGTTTCAGATGATTTTGAAACTTTTTTGTTGCGCCGTCTGTCTGTCTGTATGTCTGTAACGACCAACGCGCATAACTCAAAAACCGCTCGGCCGATTTTATTGAAATGTGGTACCTAGGCTGGGTCTTGGGTCGAGATCCACCGAACACAAACCAAATGTGTGTGATATCAAACGAAAGGTAATTGAGTCTGGAGTTAAACAAAATACATTTTAATTTATTTAAAAAAAAGGGTGGGGGTATATTTCAAAAATTCGAGTTTAAGTGAAAATATGACGTGTGTGATATCAAACGAAAGGTAATTGAGTCCGGAGTTTAACAAAATACATTTTAGTTTTTGCTTTTTTTAAGGGTGGGGGTAGATTTTAAAAATTTGAGTTTAAGTCAAAACATGGCTTGTGTGGTATCAAACAAATGGTAATTTAGTCTGGAGTTGAAAAAATATATTTCAATTTTTAGTTATATTAGCTCACACGTAAACTATAACTATAGTACCTAGTGTGAGCTTAGGGGCCCATATATTGGCAGAGTATTTTGCTTTGTAAATAAGACTAGTATTCGCTTTATGCATTTTGCGTGTTGAGAGGTTGAAATCCCTTACATTTTGCATTTGAAATCCACTTATTGGACTTCTGTCAAACTTATACCATATACCAGATGGCGCGGAGGCTCAAACATGAAAAACAGGACAGTTTTGGAAAACTCACAACTGTTTAGTTTTTGCTAAAACTATCAATCACTTGTATTTTTGATGACATTAATCAGGGCTATCCAAGGCCAACACAAAAATAGAGGCCACGACCCTAAAAAAATCAGCTGTTCTCCGGGGGCTGAATTTTACATTGGGTCTTATGGGAGGTCAGAAGTTTTTTATGATATTTTCAAAATGGCACTACAGATTTCCGCAAAATTTCAGTAAAATATTCTCAGACACCATCCCGATATTCCACCAAAGGTTTGTAAGGAAGCAACATGATTAAACGGTTAAAATCTTCAAGCTTTAGCACTCCTTATTTTAAATTCAAATTACCCGCCATCTACCACATGCCAACTGTTATATTTGACATGTATTTGACTTTGTCATCTGTGATTGTCACATTCGCTTCTGCTTTAAACTTAATTTTTGTGTGAGCTAATAAAGCGGTTATGAAAAATTAAGAATTAATATACATTTTAAAAAATTGTTCTGCCAGAATAAAGTGAAAACAATCTCAAAAACGGCTTTATTTAAAAAAAAATCAAATATTCATGAACCGTCATTCCAACTTCAATATTTTAAAGACAATCAGCTGTGTCGTAACGTGACCATCAAAAAAAAATCAGCCCTGGATGTGACGTCAACAAAGTAAAGGATCGTGGCCCGTCCGTTTTGACGGGCCACGATCTACAACTTTGTTTACGTCACAGCGGAAGCTGAATTTCTTTTTGATGGTCACGTCACGCCACAGCTGATTGTGTTTAAAATATTACAGTTGGAATAATGGTTGATGAATATTTTAGCTCACACATATACTATACTATAGTAGTGTGAGCTATGGTGATCCTAACGTTTTCGAGAAAAAAAAAGTTGCTCCGATTTCAAAAATTTTTATATATCTTTGCGTTTCAGATGATTTTGAAACTTTTTTGTTGCGCCGTCTGTCTGTCTGTATGTCTGTAACGACCAACGCGCATAACTCAAAAACCGCTTGGCCGATTTTAATGAAATTTGGTACCTAGGCTGGGTTTTGGGCCGAGATGGTCCCATTTAAAAATGAACAAAATCCACCGAACACAAACCAAATAAAAGGGTGGGGGTAGATTTCAAAAATTAGAGTTTAAGTGAAAATATGGCGTGTGTGATATCAAACGAAAGGTAATTGAGTCTGGAGTTAAACAAAATACATTTTAATTTATTTAAAAAAAAAGGGTGGGGGTATATTTCAAAAATTAGAGTTTAAGTGAAAATATGGCGTGTGTGATATCAAACGAAAGGTAATTGAATCCGGAGTTTAACAAAATACATTTTAGTTTTTGTTTTTTTTAAGGGTGGGGGTAGATTTCAAAAATTTGAGTTTAAGTCAAAACATGGCTTGTGTGGTATCAAACAAAAGGTAATTTAGTCTGGAGTTGAATAAAATATATTTTAGTTTTTAGTTATATTAGCTCACACGTACACTATAACTATAGTACCTAGTGTAAGCTTAGGGGCCCATATATTGGCAGAGTATTTTTTTAAATAAAGCCGGTTTTAACATTGTTTTTACTATATTCTTGTAAAACATTTTTTTTTAATGTATAGTAATCCTTAATTTTTCAGAGCCGTTTATTAGCTCACACAAAAATTAAATTACAAGCAGAAGCGAATGTGTTCGTTTAACATAGCGGTAAAATTTTGAACAAAGTCTTCGAATTAGGATGTACCCAAAATTTAACTTTTTTATAAAAGTTGCAAAAACCGAAAAAAAGCGACGAAAATTGAAAGCCAATACCATTTCTAAATATTTAAAGTGGTTTTTAATAAACAAAGACGATATTTTGTCAAAGATTACGCCTTAAGCCCGGTGCCCACCTAGGAGTTTCTCGTGCGTGCCCGCGCACGCGTCACATGACTGTCATAACATTTTATGTTGAGATCATGTGACGCGTGAGCGGGCACCCACGAGAGAGTCGTAGATGGGAACCGGGTGTTAGATAGAGCCAACCCGCGATTGTTCACCAATGTGTTCCCGCTTTTTTTGTGCCCACGGTACCTCAACTTGTAAGGACTTGCCCACAAACACTTTTTGTTTGGTCATTTGACTGTATAATTTATAATTTTTTTATATTTATTTGATAGTCAAAAGGTTTTGACCCTACTAATATAAGAACACATACCGGAACCCTTTTTTTTATAACGCCCATTAGACTAGCCATTAATATTGCCGAAAAGTTATGGGTCTGTCCGAAAACGATCAAAACTGACATGAAAATAATCAGCAATAAAAAATTACGGAAATCTCCTTTGTGACGGGGCTTTGATCTGCAAAAAACAAAAATTAATTTTAGAATTTTTTCAATAATTTATTACAATTTTCTTTTGCCAAAAATAGAGTACGTTACGTTTAAAAAACAAATAATAATTTAGTAATTTTTGTATCAAAATTCAAATAAAATAAAATCATTATAATTGTGCTATTAAAATTATAATTAGAGTGAAGTCTTGTTTAGTTTAGACGATTGATTCATTATTCACTATATCAACAACTTACAAAAAAGTTTGGTCTATTGACAAAACCATTGTTACGAAAAAACTACGAACTTCTTACTTTTGTTGTTAGATAAAAAGAAGTAACACGTTCTACACGCATTGACTACTACTCATTCCAAAAACATAATTTTCCCGTAAAGGACTCTGTGTATATATCATAGACATACAGGGTTCGTCAACGATCGTTTGGCCATTGAAAATATGTGAATTCAAGTAAGATCGCTTTTTAAATAAATGGCACTAAGAGAGATAGTTTAGCGCTGTTGCCAAGTTAGCAATTCAAGAAAATGGTTTTCTTTTCGCGATCTAATGACGTTACACTTACCGGCTGAGTAGGCCAAAGCCGGCAATTAAAAAATATAAAAAACACCTTGATTTTAATTGCTGTTGCGCCATCTCTTAGATATCATTTGATCTGTATAACTAATAATCAATACTGCGAATCCGTAATTCTGCTTTTAGATCAGGCCCTACATTCGAGAATACAGCTCTATGCTGCGTTTAATGATAGAAGCAACACACTTCGCATGGATAGACATAAGACTCGCCCGAACATTTTACGAAAGGGAACCCCCCCTGGCAAGGGGTGCCCCCCCCCTTAAACGTGCTTTGTGATAGTTTTTTCCTAATAACTCGAAAACAGTCAACTTTTTCAAAAATGTTCTAGAAATAATTTTTCAAGCAGATACAATTTCCTTTTTAACGATGTACAGCGTGTCCCATTTTCGATGGGATTAAATGGGAAACTCGGTTATTATTAAAGATATTGATTTTCTGATTGCACCTTACCGTGCTCTTTTTTTGAGCCCTTAAAAATGGCGTAATCAGATTTTTGCTATACCCCGTAGTTTGGCTAATACAGGGAGTTTTTGAAAAAATTGTATTTTTAATAATCCCTTGTATCCCGCTTATTTTGCGAGATACTTTTATTCTGTAAAAACATTTTTATGGCAACTTTTTTAGAAGAAAATAATGACCTCAATTTTTTAAAATATTGTTTAGTTTTTGAGATATGGTATTTATCATAAAAAAATTAAATACGGACCTGGATTTTTTTATTACTATTTTAATTGGTTTCATGCTAGTATTATCATAAAATAATAAAAATTTAAAAAAATTTTGTTTTAAGGTAAAAAAAAAATATTTAATATTTAAAAAAAAAATTAGTCCGAACCTGGATATTTCCAACATAAATATAAACTAAAAATTGCTAGTTAAACAATTTTTAGTTTAACTGTTTTGATACTTAGCATATTAAAATCGTTTTACGTTAATTTACACAGATTTATTTGAAACAAAGTCTACGAAAAAAACAAATTATAAAAAATAACTAATTTTTCTGATTACCATTATGTGTAAGACATTGTTGGCATTTTTGAGTAATTTTTCTTAACGCATTTTGCATAAAAATATTTCTGCCATTTAAATATTGGGATTTTGTTGCTTGAATGAAGCAGTCAAACATATCACATTTTTCAAAATCTGGATATGGTCGATTTCTAGCCAGTTTAAAATAATTGTAAGCCATTCACAAAAATGACAAGTAAAATGACAATGTCAATTCCACGCTTTTGTTTTGTAAATTTCACGACGTGCTGTTCGGTTATCAAATAATTAGTATGATATTATTTTTGTAACTTTTTAACGTTTTTTACTTTATTTATAAATCTTTTAATTATCATTTCAAAACAGATAAACTAAAAATCGTTCAACTAGTGTGTCTTGCAATTTTTAATTTATAATTACGTTGGAAATTTCCAGGTTCGGACTATATTTTTTTTTTTCAAATATCACATAGTTTTTTTTAACTTTAAATCAAAAAAATATTAAAGTTTTATCATTTTAAGGTAATAATCGCATGGAACTAATCAAAGTAGTAATAAAAAAAATCCAGGTCCGTATTTAATTTTTTTATGAAAAATACCATATCTCAAAAACTAAACAATATTTTTAAAAATGAACAACGTCATTATTTTGCTCTAAAAAAGTTGTCATAAAAAGGTTTTTACAGAATAAAAATATCTGGCAAAATAAGCGAGATACAAGGAATTAACTAAAATGCAATTTTTTCAAAAACTCCCTGTATTAGCGAAACCACGGGGTATAGCAAAAATCTTATTACACCATTTTTAAGGGCTCCAAAAAAGAGCCCGGTAAGGTGCAATCAGAAAATTGATATCTCTAATAATAACCGAGTTTCCCATTTAATCCCATCGAAAATGGGACACGCTGTACCTTAGTACCCTTTAACGGCAGTGGTGCATATTTCATTAGCGTACGAAAAAAGGGAAAATTTTTGAAAATATTTTTTTATCTATTTTTTGTGGTATTATTATTATAACGTGGTATTATTTGCAAACTTTTAACTTGACAATTTTCGGTTTATTAGAAAAAATCTGAAAAAAATATTTAAGGGGGGGACTACCCCCCCTCCCAAGAGTAGGCGACCCCCTTCGTTATATTATATATCATTAAGTTTTTTCCACTCCTCTCATTTATTTAAATGCCTATAAAAGGTGCGCCACTGATGTAAGGGGAGCGTGTTATACATCGTTAGAGAAGACTTTTCATCTGCCTTAATAGTTATTACTTAGTTGTTTTTTTCCAAGTTAAAAGTTTGCAAATAATTAGGAAAATACTGTAAGAGAGCACTTTTGAGGGAGGTGAGAGGAGGGATCCCCACTTTGAAAAAGGTTAACTAGAAAAAGTCAGTTTTAAGTTACTACTAACCAAAAATAATTTTTTATTCTCTATTTTTATTTACTCAGTTACAAAAATGAATGATCAAAATTTTTGTTTGATTTAAGGATTTCTACAAACACATTTATTTTTATTTCAAGGCGGCTATTTAAACAAACATGCCTACCTTAATAAGTATTTAACTGTATACAATGGGCTTTTAAACAAAAATATTTTTTTGAAAAAAAAATAGTGTTAAGGATAAAAAATACCACAAAAAAAGAGAAAAAAAATATTTTAAAAATGTTACCCTTTTTTCGTACGCTAATGGAATGTGCACCACTGCCGTCAGAGGGTACTAAGGTACATGGTTGGAAAGGAAATTGTATCCGCTTGAAAAATGATCTCCAGAAGATTTTTGAAAAAGTTGATTGTTTTTGAGTTATTAGCAAAAAACTATCAAAAAGCACGTTTAAGGGGGGGGGCCACCCCCCTTTCGTAAAATGTTCGGGCGAGTCTTATGCCTATCCATACCAAGTGTGTTGCTTCTATCATTAAACGCAGTATCGGACAACGTAGGGCCTGAACTATTTTAGCAACTTGACTTCGTTAGCCGCCGTGAGCAGATCGAACGGCGCGAAGCGCGACTTTAATAAAAGAGCAAGGTTAATGTCTTAAGAAAAAATTATTAAAACATTGAATGATTCTCGATTTAATGTTTCCTGATTGAAGCTAAAATAACGAAATAAATAATAATGACTATTTCTTCTTCTTTTAAAAGTGGAAATCTTACTGTGCTTGCTCCTGTTTAGTAATAAAAAACTATTAATGAATTTTGAGTCACAGCGACAAACGCTCCTAAATATGCGCGTCTTTGGTCCCTCACTGACTTCTTATTTTCCATAAGTTCATCCCTTTTTATACGCTTTTCATAAAGGCTAAACGTTCGATGTCAAGCACTGTATACAACCAAACCTACGCTGTGCTATGATATGCATTTGCATCTTATTTAAGAGGGAGCTCTGCGTATGGCATATATTGAGCGCGCAAGGGTTTTGAAATAACTCTTTTATGGGAAAAGTATTTAATATTAAAGGGAACTATAAAATAATTAAAATTTGGTGAAGGCACTGCAGAATTATATCGGAATAAAAATATTAAATATAGTAGTCAAAAATCTAATTGTAAGGATTTTGAAATAACACTTTTTGGGACAGAGTTTTGCAAATTTAAAAAAAAATATTTTCTACATTTTTGCGCATTTAAAATCCCATTGTGATAAGTGAAATGGTTTTAGAAAAAATAATGAATCAAAAAATTAGGTAATCTAGGCACGTTTTTTTGAGGGTTGAGGTTTATTTTTTTTTATTGAGAATATAAATTCGCGCTAAGAAATTATTTTCTTTACTAATTGTCAGAAGTGTTATTTCAAAACGCTTACACGCTCATTATATGCCATACTAAGATCTCACTCTTAAGAACTCTAAGAGTCAATCTCCGAACTCTTTTTCGCGTTCTTTAACGTAGAGAGTTCCTTAATTTAATTACAATGTGACTTGCTGGAATCTTGGTCTTACTTCATGAAATTGAAAACGAGTATATTTTTGGACTGTTCTGAGTATTACTTAAGAACCACTACACTTAACGCAGAATTAGTACCCATGTTTTATGGGAGTGCGTAAAAAGTTTTAAAAATACTTGTATTTTTGGCAAGAGGTGGCAATAAAAAAAACAGATTTTGCAAAAATTTCACAAGACAACATTTAGAAACTATTCACCAATCGTGTAAAAAAAATAAATTTATCACAAACTTGTGGACAAAATTTTGTGCGCAGCTTGCTGTAATAGCTGGTAGTATCTATCAACTCCATAAGTTTTCGGCAACAAAAAAAAAGTACAAAAAATCGACGTGAACAAAAATAGTGAAAAGTAAGCATGCATCAGGGAGAAGGGGAATAAAATACAATATAAGGTTCTACGCTAAATTTGTCTATAAATGTCTACAAATGGACATTTCACAATATAGAATGGAATAAAATTAATACAAGAACATGATAACATTTATATAAAAATAATAGTAGAATTCATTTCATAATTTTTGAGACAGCTTTGTTTTTGTTGGCCTATATTATTATGATAGTATTACCAGCTGATAACTGCCAAAAACTCAAAAATTATGAAATGGACTTTAGACTAACCTAGAGTCCCTGTATGTTGACATATTTGGACATAATATATCAACATACAGGGACTCTAGACTAACCCACCTACAACTTTAATATAAACTGCTCAAAAATTGACGTGAGCCTCCTTATGTTTTTGAAAATTTTTTTAAATGAATTTATTCCTAAACAAAACGGAGAATTTCCAAAAATATTTTTGCTTGATATAGCGTCATTCATCGTCTTTTAATGTTTTGTTTTTTTATTGTCCTGTGCTTGACAGGTAACTTTACAGAGTGGGAAACGGAAGTGTAACAAAAGTGCGAAAGTTGAAGTTTTTGAAGATATATTCGAGAAAACTAAAAATGTAACAGGAGCTCCAATTGTCCTTAAAAATTCTGGGGAAACTATTTTTAAGGAATATATATTTTTTTTTTTTTTTAAATTTAAAGGAAGTTCACGAGGTATAAAGTCTTAACAAAAAAGTTTCACGGGCAAGACCTCAGAGGTAAAGGTAGCTACGGGGGCGCGTTTCTGCCTCATTAGGCTTCATTCAGCCCGAGCATAACCATAAAATGGAAGGAGATGAAATGATGATGTGGGTAACTGAAAAAGAAATATGAAATATGGTGTTTACTGAGGAGAGACCCACTGTCAATTTGCAGCTTCGGTCAGGGTTGCCTCGGTTTTGCGGCTAATTTTGACGTCGCGACGGAGACAGATATAATCTGCTCCCAGAAAACAGCCTGAGCCCTGAATTTTTTTAAATTTGAAGGAAGTTCACGAGGTATAAAGTCTTAACAAAAAAGTTTCACGGGCAAGACCTCAGAGGTAAAGGTAGCTACGGGGACGCGTTTCTGCCTCATTAGGCTTTATTCAGCCCGAGCATAACCATAAAATGGAAGGAGATGAAATGATGATGCGGGTAACTGAAAAAGAAATATGAAATATGGTGTTTACTGAGGAGAGACCACCTGTCAATTTGCAGCTTCGGTCAGGGTTGCCTCGGTTTTGAGGCTAATTTTGACGTCGCGACGGAGACAGATATAATCTGCTCCCAGAAAACAACCTGAGCCCTGGATTTTTTTAAATTTGAAGGAAGTTCACGAGGTATAAAGTCTTAACAAAAAAGTTTCACGGGCAAGACCTCAGAGGTAAAGGTAGGTACGGGGACGCGTTTCTGCCTCATTAGGCTTCATTCAGCCCGAGCATTACCATAAAATGGAAGGAGATGAAATGATGATGTGGGTAACTGAAAAAGAAATATGAAATATGGTGTTTACTGAGGAGAGACCAACTGTCAATTTGCAGCTTCAGTCAGGGTTGCCTCGGTTTTGAGGCTAATTTTGACGTCGCGACGGAGACAGATATAATCTGCTCCCAGAAAACAGCCTGAACTCTGGATTTTTTTAAATTTGAAGGAAGTTCACGAGGTATAAAGTCTTAATAAAAAAGTTTCACGGGCAAGACCTCAGAGGTAAAGGTAGCTACGGGGACGCGTTTCTGCCTCATTAGGCTTCATTCAGCCCGAGCATAACCATAAAATGGAAGGAGATGAAATGATGATGTGGGTAACTGAAAAAGAAATATGAAATATGGTGTTTACTGAGGAGAGACCAACTGTCAATTTGCAGCTTCGGTCAGGGTTGCCTCGGTTTTGAGGCTAAATTCGACGTCGCGACGGAGACAGATATAATCTGCTCCCAGAAAACAGCCTGAGCCCTGGATTTTTTTAAATTTGAAGGAAGTTCACGAGGTATAAAGTCTTAACAAAAAAGTTTCACAGGCAAGACCTCAGAGGTAAAGGTAGCTACGGGGACGCGTTTCTGCCTCATTAGGCTTCAATCAGCCCGAGCATAACCATCGGGCTCGGGCTGAATGAAGCCTAATGAGGCAGAAACGCGTCCCCGTAGCTACCTTTACCTCTGAGGTCTTGCCCGTGAAACTTTTTTGTTAATATAATTTATTATATTACGAAATTTTGGATTATATAACTTTTCAGTTACAAACAAGGATTAAAGATTTTAAAAAATTAAAATTTGTTGCAGTACTACACACCTCCAAGTTCGATGAATATTCGAAAAATTTTCCCAAAAAATGTATTGATAGTTTAGAAAATGCATATAAAAAAAGTTTGATTAAAAAATGAATTATCAGTAATTTAGAAAGACTAACATTTTAAGTGCCTAAAGTTAAATCTATGTGAAATTTTTAGTGAAACTAAAAAACTTTGTAATCTTGTTTTAACTATTCCAGTTACGATCAAAAATGACACAAGATAAACTTTCCGCGCTGGCAATTTTTTACATAGAAAAAGAACTTTTACAGACCCTGTATGAAAATGACAAAACTCGAACTTCTCTATAACTCGAACATTTTAAGTGGTCCCTGCACTGCACAGGAAGTTCACGAGGTATAAAGTCTTAACAAAAAAGTTTCACGGGCAAGACCTCAGAGGTAAAGGTAGCTACGGGGGCGCGTTTCTGCCTCATTAGGCTTCATTCAGCCCGAGCATAACCATAAAATGGAAGGAGATGAAATGATGATGTGGGTAACTGAAAAAGAAATATGAAATATGGTGTTTACTGAGGAGAGACCAACTGTCAATTTGCAGCTTCGGTCAGGGTTGCCTCGGTTTTGCGGCTAATTTTGACGTCGCGACGGAGACAGATATAATCTGCTCCCAGAAAACAGCCTGAGCCCTGAATTTTTTTAAATTTGAAGGAAGTTCACGAGGTATAAAGTCTTAACAAAAAAGTTGCACGGGCAAGACCTCAGAGGTAAAGGTAGTTACGGGGACGCGTTTCTGCCTCATTAGGCTTCATTCAGCCCGAGCATAACCATAAAATGGAAGGAGATGAAATGATGATGCGGGTAACTGAAAAAGAAATATGAAATATGGTGTTTACTGAGGAGAGACCACCTGTCAATTTGCAGCTTCGGTCAGGGTTGCCTCGGTTTTGAGGCTAATTTTGACGTCGCGACGGAGACAGATATAATCTGCTCCCAGAAAACAACCTGAGCCCTGGATTTTTTTAAATTTGAAGGAAGTTCACGAGGTATAAAGTCTTAACAAAAAAGTTTCACGGGCAAGACCTCAGAGGTAAAGGTAGGTACGGGGACGCGTTTCTGCCTCATTAGGCTTCATTCAGCCCGAGCATAACCATAAAATGGAAGGAGATGAAATGATGATGTGGGTAACTGAAAAAGAAATATGAAATATGGAGTTTACTGAGGAGAGACCAACTGTCAATTTGCAGCTTCGGTCAGGGTTGCCTCGGTTTTGAGGCTAAATTCGACGTCGCGACGGAGACAGATATAATCTGCTCCCAGAAAACAGCCTGAGCCCTGGATTTTTTTAAATTTGAAGGAAGTTCACGAGGTATAAAGTCTTAACAAAAAAGTTTCACGGGCAAGACCTCAGAGGTAAAGGTAGCTACGGAGACGCGTTTCTGCCTCATTAGGCTTCAATCAGCCCGAGCATAACCATCGGGCTCGGGCTGAATGAAGCCTAATGAGGCAGAAACGCGTCCCCGTAGCTACCTTTACCTCTGAGGTCTTGCCCGTGAAACTTTTTTGTTAATATAATTTATTATATTACGAAATTTTGGATTATATAACTTTTCAGTTACAAACAAGGATTAAAGATTTTAAAAAATTAAAATTTGTTGCAGTACTACACACCTCCAAGTTCGATGAATATTCGAAAAATTTTCCCAAAAAATGTATTGATAGTTTAGAAAATGCATATAAAAAAAGTTTGATTAAAAAATGAATTATCAGTAATTTAGAAAGACTAACATTTTAAGTGCCTAAAGTTAAATCTATGTGAAATTTTTAGTGAAACTAAAAAACTTTGTAATCTTGTTTTAACTATTCCAGTTACGATCAAAAATGACACAAGATAAACTTTCCGCGCTGGCAATTTTTTACATAGAAAAAGAACTTTTACAGACCCTGTATGAAAATGACAAAACTCGAACTTCTCTATAACTCGAACATTTTAAGTGGTCCCTGCACTTTTTATATGTATTTTAACCTCTTTAACTCGAATTTCTATAAATTAAACTCTCCACAACTCGACCTGTTCTGGTTGTTCCTTGAAGTTCGAGTTATAGAGGTTCGACTGTAATTGATAAAAGTTTGTATTGTTAAAAGAAAGAAGGATACCACTTGTTTACAAACTGTAATTTTTGTTTTTAGATTTAAAGTGAGTACCTAAGTATATTTATTATCTTTGTAGAAAATAAAATTTTTCGACAATCATGGAAAGGAAAACTGGAAAAAAATACACAATGCATTTGATCATTTATTCCCATTTCATGAAGGATTTGTTTTTCATTTTTGGCCTTGGTGCCTCATCAGTTTTACAAGTCACGAGTTACCACTGTGACCTACAGAATGTGAAACTCTGGTTTTTCCATAAAAAGTTGAATTTTTGAAAAATTATTTTGCACGCCCGTGTGGTTATCTAGGGTACAATCGAGTACAAGGCTCGAAAAAGCCAACATCTGGCTAGCCCCTTAGCAAAGTTGGTGGCTATAGGTCAACCCGGGTAGAAACGACAAACGAAAAATCATAAAAATTGCATATTTATAGAAAAAAAAACAATTTTTGGAAACTAAAAAGAAATTTAAAAAAAATAGAAATAACTTTTTTTGGCTTTACCTAAATATCATTTAGGGCATTAATTTTTTTTTTTAATCGTGCGGGAAATAGTAGCTGAGCAAACTTTTGCACTTTTGTCACACTTGCATATTAGCCACTCTGTAAAGTTACCTGTCAAATGCAGGACAACAAAGAAACTAAGCGTTAAAAGAGGATGATTGAGGCTATATCACAGGGAGTTGTGTGTTTCGTTTAGGAATAAATTCATTTAAAAAAATACAAAAAATGGGGTTTTCTGATAAATAGCCCCTACTACCACATTGCATTTGGCTATATATACCGAGAACTACGAATTTTACAATGGCAAATGCGTCCCAAAACTAAGTGACGGCCTACTACTACTTTATTTTTCCAAAGGAATACGTCTACTTTTTAGCTTTGTTTTAAATTCGTGTATACGTTACGATCACCAACTTTATAATGACCGTAGGTCTAGGATATTGACATAAAACATACTTGGAATTGAAAGCAGAATTTAAAAATAAAAGAAATAAATATTTCTATTTAAAAAATAGTGTCAAAAAAATATACTAATTTAATAAGTACTAATAGTATAGTGGGCGTAGTATAAATTAGATCCTTCCAAATTTAGCGCAAAATCCTTATTTCTCAATTCAAATAAAACAGTATTTTATTAAATATTTTTGTAAAACATCTTTAAAGAAATGCACAATATATTTAGTCTAATATAGAATTGTAAATCAAAATATTTTATTTGTATCTTTATACATTATAATAGGTGCACTTTTAAAGCCAGTGGCGATTTTATTAGTTATTACTTTTATATTTTTTTATAAAAGAAGCCTCAATAAAGTGTTTTGCTATCTTATTTAATGCTAATATTAATTAATTGACTTACATACAGGGTGGCCATTTTAAATGGAGAGGCACTGCGGGTAATAACTTGGTTTTTTAGAAGAAAAAAAACACGTCATCTGAGTTTTTTATGAGTTTTGTTGCTGACGCTAAAAATTTTTAATCGGACCCCCGGAAAACGTATAACTTTTTTTTCAGATGAAATAACCTCATTCGAAAGGTCATGAAAAAAGAAAAACAATGGAATATATTTTTTTGATATACGTCAATTTAAATGTCAATAAATTAGTTTTTAAATTTTTAACTGGTAGTAACCATATACGTAATATTCTAATACTCCCTGTTATCTATTTACACAATGGTTGGCGTTTGATGCAAACATTCAGAAATAAAGGTACGAAAAATGCACAGATACCAAATTTACATAGATAGAGTTTCTGTCAACTGTGAGCCGATGATTTGACATGACGAATACACGAATAAAATAATATGCATGTGTAAAGTATAAGCAATCAGGACATTTTAACTTAATGATCGCAAAAAGGATATACTTAGTTTCCATTGATTTTGCTATTTCAAATATGTTTGCATTCTGCAAGGTAAGGTACCGTAGGTATTGCAATAATACGTACTATATGGAAATAATATGCATATATCTTTGAAAGCAACCAATCAGGTCTTTTTTGCTTAAAGACTCCAAGGCCCTCATGTTTGCATCATGAATGGGCAGTTACCGTGGGTATTGGAATATTATGTATATGGTAGTAACCTATTCAAAAGATTGTTATTTTTTTATAAGCTTTCCAACGAGGTATAGTTTTTGCAAAGTCAGTTGAACAAAGGTTAAAGCCGACCATCGGCATATCCTTTAAAGAAAGTGACATGGGCGGCGGTAGATATACTCATGAAAATTATTTCATTTAATTATGGTGTAAACTAATTAAATAAAAATAGATAATAAAACTTTCTATTCCTACACCTACAGAAACGACACTGATTTATTTTCTAACTTTGCATACTGCCGACAAAAGGGGTTCCGAAAAGCACACCCGAAAGCAATTAAAAGCGCTCTCTCTCAAAAAAATCTGCCAATCAGGTGCCGTCTATCCACCTGTGCTGGGTCGGTCAGAAAACAAATTCTTTGTGCTCGGACCGCAAAGAGCCGCGCCTTTTCTCTGTCGGTAGAGTTGAAATTATACCAGGAAGATTATATATGAATTTGGATAACTTTTAAAGGGCAGATTGAAGCAAAATTTCATGAAATCGATAGAACCCCGTATTAGGAGCATTTCATGTGACTTTGCAAAAACTATACCGCAAGTGGGGTTATCTCATCTAAAAAAAAGTTCTATGTGAATAGACCCGTTTTCGCAGGGGGTGCGGCCAAAACATTTTTGCGTCATAAAGAAAGCTTGTAAAAAAATTCAGTTGATTTGTTTTTGTTGCAAATATTAACTCGCTAGAGGTAGTGTTCCATTTAAAGTCGCCAACCTGTATAAAAATATTCAAGGATAAAAGTCCGGCTTATTAGTTAAATACAACAAAAATAACCTGGTTAGACGTGACCATACACCTAAGATCTTAGAAATACCATTTGGTGTGCATTCTTTTACGTCATTTTTGAAACAAGGAACTCCCTTTATTCTCAGCAGATCTTAGCTAGGTCTAGACGCGCTCGGTTCGCGTTAATTTTATTGATTTTTATACATACGTTTGTGTGACACAAGCGTCTGGCCGTAAGTAAGGTTTCTAATTTAATTTTGTTTAAAAATTTGGTCAAAAATTGCGAATATACTGTGATGGTGCGGGTTTGGTGTAGGTATAGTTTTTGCAAAGTCACCTGAAATGCTCCTAATACGGGGTTCTATCGATTTCATAAAATGTTGCTTCAATTTGCCCTTCAAAAGTTATCCAAATTCATATAAAATCTTCCCGGTATAATTTCAACCCTACCGCCAGAGAAAAGGCGCTGCTCTTTGCGGTCCGAGCACAAAGTATTTGTTTTCTGACCGACCCAGCACAGGTGGATAGACGGCACCTGATTGGTAGATTTTTTTGAGATGCGTTTTTAATTGCTTTCGGGTCTGCTTTTTGGGACCCCTTTAGTCGGCAGTATGCAGAGTAAGAAAATAAATCAGTGTCGTTTCTGTAGGTGTAGGAATAGAAAGTTTTATTATCTATTTTTATTTCTTTAGTTTACGCCATAATTAAATGAAATAATTTTCATGAGTATATCTACCGCCGCCCATGTCACTTTCTTTAAAGGATATGCCGATGGTCGGCTTTAACCTTTCTTCAACTGACTTTGCAAAAACTATACTGTAAAGCACGTTGAGAGAAATCTGGGGCGTTTGCGCATTTTTTATGTTAAACATTGTATTTGCACCTGGCTGCAAGTATTATTACCCTTTTCTAAAGGTCAAAGCTAGATTTACAATAGTTTCTCGATCTTCCCATAGCTTTTTAAGATATTAAATTCAAAATGTAAACAAATAAAAAGAATGCACACTTTAAAGCATATTGTGCGAGTTGAAATTTGACATTTTCCGTTGTTTTTAGGACAAGCTATGATTGCTTCACTTTTCCAATTACTTTGGCCAGTATTTCGAATATCAGGTATATGGTCTTTTCCTTTCTAGCCTATACCCAGGTTACCTTTTGATTCCTGAACTGATAAACCGTTTTAAGGAAGACTCGTTGCGTAGAGGTTTTTAGTGCCCTTATTTTTGACATTTAACTGAATTCATGTAGTTAACGTTTCTTGAACCTGTAAACTTTGGATTCATGGCATGGGACCTTTTTCGACATTTAAAGTAAGGTCCGATTTAAAATTAGAATTCTTAAGAAAAAATTAGTCGACGCAAAGCTATTTTTCCCACTATCTGTTTAAAACTTCTCTTTAAAGCCCCACCCACCCAAAATGCGAATCACCAAGTTTATAATGACCGTAGGTCTAGGATATTGACATAAAACATACTTGGAATTCAAAGCAGAATTTAAAAATAAAAGAAATAATGATATGATATGATATGTCAACGTATTTCTGGAAAAGTACAGAAAAACGCCAAAAATAACAGCATAGTAAACCTAAAGTCAAAAAAATATAAAACAAAAAAAAACTAGTCGTGCCATTTTTAAACTAAAGCGAAATAGTTTTACAAAAATTAACTATGGGCAAAATCACTAAATGAACTAAACTTTAAGCAAAAAAAATGATTTAGCGTGTAACTATAAAAATAAATACATACATATTAAACAAAACATATAAATCATCATAATAAAAAAATCATATATAAAAGTTCCTATGTTTATTATTATCACTACAATATGAAAAGCCTATTTTCTTTTAAAAAATCGTCAATACTGTAAAAATATATAAATAATGCCTTGATTTTTATATTTTTTCAAAAGGTAGTCAGCAATTTTTAAGTACGTGTGAAATTTAGGAATGTAAGAAAGCAAGAAATAAAATTGATTTATTTTTTTATACAGTAGAATTAATATCTAAGGCTTTCACATTTAGGTAATTATTAAAAGGGAATATATTTTTTATAAATACACACCCTTTAAAAAAATCATTGTGTACAGGCTGTTTCCGCATATTTAAACCAAGGTCTACTGCTTTCTAATAATAAAACAAATGAATGTCGGAGAGTTATAAAAAATCAGAAGTATGGTAAATCTCTTACATAACCATATATATTGAACTCAAAATGAATAGATATTTTTTTCTAAACCCAAAAATATATACCTATGTTGACATTTGGTCCAGCCGCAAATATTTTAAAAAACCTAAATAAACAATAAGGATTTTGTCATCATTTTTGTTATTAAATAGAATTAGGTTTTTAAAATACAAATATTTCAACAACGCTGGCCAAAATACAGTGTCCCCCATAATGTTCGCGACATATGGGAAAACATTTTATTTGTAAGATATGGGAAAAATTTTTATATACGATCAATCCTGCTTGTTGAGTATCCTAAAAAGACATTTTGACATTTGTCACATGATCATGGCGGCAAATTCAAAAAATTAGGTATAAAATCCCACAAAATTAAGGTTAAATCGCAAAATATTGAAAAAAGTTAATTGAACAAAGTGTTTAGAAAGTCATTTTAGGGTCCTCTATGAAATTTGGAGCAATAATAATAAAAAATAAGAAATACCCTATTTTTGGCCCTAGCCTTATTATGAATTAATTTTATACAGATTTTATTATTGAAATAGTTTAAATAACGCAATATTTAATGGACAAAGGTAAAATGATTCCATATTCTTTATTAAAGTCGTTCATAAAAAATTAAATAAAAATATCCGATTAGCACATTTTCTTGTCGCAATCGCCTTTTTTTTGACAGTTTGTAATGTTTCCGTGAATTTAGTATTAATACCATAATAGAAGGAAACCCATCATTAATTATTTAATAATAAACTTTATTAAATATTTAATAAATAATATCAATGACGTTGTTCTTTTCCATTGTGGTATTAATACTAAATTCACGGAAACCTTACAAACTGTCAAAACAAAAGGCAATTGCGACAAGAAACGTACATGTGCCAATCGGATATTTTTATTTAATTTTTTATGAATGAGTTTAATAAAGAATTTGGAATCATTTTACCTTTGCCCATTAAATATTGCGTTACTTGAACTATTTCAATAATAAAATCTGTATACAATTAATTTATAATAAGGCTGGGGCCAAAAATAGGGTATTTCTTATTTTTTATTATTATTGCTCCAAATTTCATAGAGGACCCTAAAATGACATTCTAAACACTTTTTTCAAATAACTTTTTTCGATATTTTGCCATCTAACCTCACTTTTTGGGTTTTCATGACTAATTTTTTGAAATCGCCGTCATGATAGTGATCACGTGACTAATGTCAAAATGTCTTTCTAGGTTATTCCACAAGCAGGATTGATCGTATATAATTTTTTTTTCCATAACTTACAAATAAAAATTTTTCCCATATGTCGCGAACATTATGGGGGACACTGTATATTATATATTTTTGAGTTTGTTCTGTTCTATCTCATACAATAAGCGAAGTTGAAATATATTGAACCACCCTGTACAGGTATTTCTAGAGTATCTTCTGTAGAAATACTTCAGCCCGCAAAAAAATAGAATTTTGGATATCTTGTACACTAAATTCTTTTTTTTGCCCATTATAGGTCATTTAAAGCAGACTTTCAGTTCAAGTAGGATCGATTCTATTGCAATACAAGACTTTTTTGTGAATCCAGAAATACCTTTAAAAAAGATTGGGGATGTGTATTTATAAAAATTCTCCCTGTACTTTTTTGTTTTTAGAGTAGTTTTTATTTGGTCAAACTGTAAAGTTCTAAGTATATTATGTTCTGCGTTTAGGGTCACTATTCACACTATTAAACTGCATAATATACCACGAAGTTTAGAATGACCTCAAACTAGTTTTAGTCGCTATCACATAAAATATCTTACTAACTAAACCAACCCTAACTAAATTTATTAGCGTAATACTGCGCGAATGTCCAATACATTAACACTTAACAACTTAAAATCAACAAAAGGAGAATAGTATTGGAAATATGTATAGCCAATAGGTTGGAAGGAAAAAAAAACAAAATGTGTTTTAACAAACATCACTGAGATTTACGTTCAAAGCAAAAAAAATTAAAGTCGAATGCTTTAGCAATGTGGTTTGTATTATAATTTTAAAAAATTTTTTTTTGCATATTCATATCATAATAGTTCTAAATGTGGAAATAAAACATATTTTGTCTAGTTGTATAGTTTAAAACCCTGTCCAGTTTTTAATTAGTAATTACATTTTGTATTGCTACATAACTACCTTTTTGATTACAGAAGAAAATAACAAAAAAACGGTTTTAAAATTCATATCGACAAGTTTTGTGTTAAAACCAAAAGGCTACCTACTTGCCAATACATATTTTAAAATGTTTTCAATTTCTTTGAAGTATATTTATAGTCAGAGTAGGTATAGTTTTATTTGTAAGATAGCAAGAAAACAAAGTAACATCCCTGTATTTTCAAGATCCTGCATTGATCCTACATTTTATCCTTATAACTAAAACACAACTGCTTTTGTTCTACACTTACACCTTCTAATTTATTAAATTCTCTCGAAACTTGTCTAAAATGTTTATCCATATTTCCAAATAATAAGTCGTAAAAAAATGGTCTTGCAAAAAATATAAAAAAGGACCATTTTAGAAAAGTACATTTCATATTTTTTAAGAATACTTGTTATAAAAAACAGCATAAACCAGCGATAAAAAGTCTCAAAAATTATGGAATCCAAAATAGTGAGATAAATGTGGTATCATGAAGCAGATATAATACAAGGATATTTTTAAATAGTTATTTTTTAAGCATCTAAGATTTACTAACTGGTGTATTAATCCCTAGTGCATTAAACAGCTTGGTTTTAAGTCCGCTTTTCTCAGTGTCTGGAGTTCTCGCTGGATTCGACTGTCAAAGGGGAGAAAAAAAAACAATGGGTATTACAAAAAAATAAACTACGTGCATGGTGTGACAAATTAACACAAAATATAAACTTATAGACGAACAGTAAAGTATTAAGAAGCATGGAGTTGATAACATTAAAAAATGTTGTGCGGTAGGTATCTAAACTACTACATAGTAAAATTACTAAGTCTACATTGCTTTAAAAAAAACCTGTATTTACTTAACTTTTGTTTTTTTTTTGCGTTAAAAAAAACCTGTATTTTCTTAACTTTTGGGGGGAAATGTGCTATTTTATCCTCTTTTTTATGTCACATAGACAATGTAAAGGGTTAAAAATACAATAATGCTGGTGAAAATCCGAATACTTGCAATAAAAAAATCGTCCCAAAATAATGGTACTTTTCTTTCCCTGTACAATTAGTTAGAAGTCTAGTTTAATGATTTTAGTATTAAAAAAGGCGCTATCTATTGCAAGAGCATTGTTAAGACCAAATGGTATACTTCAAAACTGAAACAGTCCTTATCTGCAAATAAAACGGTACAATTATTTTATATTTAGAAGAGAAATATATTGTTTTATTACAGAATTTAACTTCTATTATCTAAGCAGAGACTACTTACCAATGATATTTTTTAAACCAACAGAATAGACAAGGCAAAATTACTATGACATCGGTTAATTTAACAATCCTTTGCTGAAAAGAACACATTTTATAGACCTTTTTCTAATTTACAACGAGTAGGCCACTTTTATATAGAGTGTAGAAAGATATTTGATAACTTTAATAGTCTATGTAGGGCAAAATTTGCAGATAAATATGATAACAGAATTTAACTTTCTATAATCTAACCAGAAGCGGCACTTTTGAGAACTACCAGAACAAGCAAAGCTGTTAAGGGCCTAAAATATGTTTTAGATAATACCTAGTAGATCCTTTTTATATCAAGAGTAGAAAGATATTCGATATTCTTTGTGCAGATTCTTAGACAGGAAAAGTGAGAGATAAACATTCTTACAGAATTCAACTTTCTAGTTCATTCAATGAACTATTACCACAGGCAAAGCTATTAAAGTCCTAAAATATTTCCTAAATAATACCTAGTAGGCACTCTTTAATATCAAGTGTATGTATATATGGTTTATCTTGGATATCCTTGAATTTGTGGAGATTCTTAGACAGTAAAAGTGAGAGATAATAAATATCATTACAGAACGCAACTTTCTAGTTCATTTAATCAACTATTACAACACGCAAAGCTATTAAAGGCCTATAATATTTCTTAAATAATACCTAGTAGGCAGTCGTTGTTATTAAGAGTAGAAATATCTTGAATATCCTTGAGTTTGTGCAGATTGTTAGATAGTAAAAGTGGTAAATAAATAACAATTCATTTTTCTATAATCTAAACACACGCGGAACTTGCCAATAATGTTTAGGCACTTTTTATGAAAAGTGAGAGATAAATATCATTACAGAATTCAACTTTCTAGTTCATTCAATCAACTTGTATTACAACAGGCAAAGCTACATCTTCTTAAATAAAATCTAGTCTGGCATTTTTTCATATCAAGAATAGAAAGATATTGGATATACTTGAGTTTGTGCAGATTCCTAGACAGTAAAAGTGAGAGATAAATATCATTACGAAATTCAACTTCCTATAATCTAAACAGAAGCGGTACTTCTCAATAATGTTCTTTTCGAAACCATCAGAACAGGCAAAGCTGTTACATACCTAAAATATTTCTAAAATAATAAGCAGTAGACACTTTTTGTATTAAGAGTAGATATTCTTGGGATTGTACAAATTCTTAGACGGTAAAAGTGGGAGATAAATATTACACACATCTAAACAGAAGCGGTACTTTCCAATAATGTTTTGAACTTTGTTGAACTATCAGAACAGGCCAAGCTGTTAAATTCCCAAAATATTATGCCTATACCTAGTAGGCGCTTTTTAAATCTAGAGTGGAAAGATATTGGATATCCTTGAAATTGTGCAGAATTTTAGACAGTAAAAGTGAGATTACAGAATTACTTGTCAATGGTTGAAGTTCTAAGTTCAAGTGAGTTGTGTATTATGGCTAGATGTCGATATATCAAAATATTGACATAATTTCTTCTTCCTAAGAGAGTTGCAGTGGAATGTTTAATAACTTTAAGAGGCTTTTTCTTATGAGACGTTATGGTCAGACGTTAGGATTTATGAAAAACTTAGTTTAAAATAAGAAGGAAGTACGGGTATGAGGCTATTCGGTTTATGTTTCTTTGCCTCACATGCGAGGTACCCTTTTGTTTGAGCCGTTTAGCTTTGAAGCATCTCACAAGGGTAGGAGAATTACTAATAGAGAAGGTTTTGTTAAAATTACGATACTAGAAAAAGTAAAGTACAAACCCCAGATTACTATCTTTGTTAATATACGAGTTTCCATTAATTAAAAAGTTGGAAAAAATTGGATTTCAGGATACAGATACAGGCTCTAGATCAAAGGAGATTTTTCGCGCTACTTTTATTTGGTCTAGTAACTACAATTTTTTATAAAGTTATTTAGACAATACCAAACAAGCTGTGTTTTTGCGCATGCACTATTCTAACAAGCAATTCGCACACCTTTACTATAATAACGTACCTCTTCCCCTTCATACGACATTTCTAACGATTCCCTTGAACCTCTGCGCTTGTCCTTCATACTCTTGCGCCTATCCTCCCCAAGAAGGTTGCCCACTTTCGAGTGTTTTACGATGTCGAGGGCTTGCTAGAAACCCAGGAATAAAGCGTAAGCCTAGTACCTTTTTGATCATCCAAATTCTACTTTGCTAATTTCAACTCTTACAGGATTTTTTTTTATCCAGCTTTCTTTCCAAATTATACATCGCGTTTCCTAATTAAGGAAATATCCTTCGATTCAAAATAATGTTACTTTGCTTAATAAACTTTTTATCGTCAAAAAAAACTTTTTTATTTTCACTAAAAATTAGTTATTTGCGTCAAAAAAGTAACTACCAAATTTCGTGATGGTGTCTGTCTGTCAGGGACATAATAACTCAAAATCCGATTTAACCAAATTTAACACAAAAATTATGCGTTACCCGTGGATGAGAATCAGTGGCGTATATAGAAAAAAGTTTCGGGGTGGGCCCGAGACAGTTTGGGGGGGGGGGGGGGGGCGAGACCTCATGAGGTATTTTATGATTTTATGCTATTTTATGTTTGTGTTCATGAAATATGTAAAAATATCCAAAAAAATCTTAGCTTCGGAGACCCCCAGGCCCCCCTTATATACGCCACTGATGAGAATAATAGTTCGGGGCCTAAGCCGGAAATTTAGGGGCTTGTCTGCATTTTCGCGTACCGTGACGAAATTTGGCACAGAGGTAGCATACGATGGAACCCAGTGCAGGGCTAAGATACAGGGGCGTACTTGAGATGGGAAAGGAAAATTAATAAATTAAATATAAAACTAGTTTCGCGTACACTTTTTGTTTCTTTAAGCTTATAGCTGTGTAGCTTATAAATTGAAAAAAAAACTATTAAAATAACACGTTGGAAATAAGGTTTTTTTTTGAGGGGAGAGGGAGTACCATTTGTTCAAATCTTATTTCGTCTAAAGTGGTCGTTTGGGGTATCGATTTTTAGGTAATTTAGTATTATAAACCAAGATAAAAAAAATTGAGTCAATACGTCAAACTGTTCAAATGATATGTCAAAACTGACACCTTAATCTGGTTTTACCCGAGAAGAGTCACCAACTATTCTCGGGTTTTACGCCAGGGATTATTAAAAATACCTGACCAAGCCTTAATAAAAATTAATAATTTAAGTAAAAGTGGAATTAAGTATCTAGAATTTTGAATTTTTAACATAATCTCCCTTTTCTTGGGCACCAAAGCATACACTTTTAATGAAATTCCATAATTGCATCCTGTTTGAGATTGGTTGTCAGACGTGATAATTAAACAGATATTTGAGAAATAATGATAATGCACAATATGTAAAAAATATTTTTATAAAATTAAAGTTACTGTATTTTTCATTAATAACTTTTTACTTAAAAAGTAAAAGTTATAAGACAGCTTTTATTTATATATAAAAAACATTTTCGATTGCTGGTACTGTATACTATGTGTATCTTTTAAAAATAATTTTTCCTACCATAACTTACCTACGCGTCGTTTAATTTTATTCTTGTTCCACCAATTTAGTGCGGAAAAAATATTAACATTTTGTATAATAACTTAACCGACCTTTTTGATAATAACAAAGTTAACAATATTACCGACTTTAATTCGAATACCTTGTACGTTTTAAAGTCTCTGACCAACAGCTACATCGGCGATTAACAGTTTAACTCTCTACTGTATATTTTCTAATTTTATAAGTGCTGGAAATAATGTTTTACGTATTAAAAAAAAATATATATATTGTCAAAAGAAACACCCTGTATTTTCTTACAATTACAAAGGTAAATTAAACAATGTACACCGTGTAAGAAAGGCGTTCTTCTAGTTTTAAAAAGTTGTAAAATTCAGAAAGTATCTTAACTTAATTCTTATTAACGCAGTAGCTAAAATATATAATGTAAAAAACAGTAAAAATGACAGCAAAGTTGTTGTCGCCCAGTATATACAATCAGAAAAAGGTAATGATGTAGCGCTTATCACAAAAATAGAGCACCATAAATAGTTTATAAAGGAGAGTATAATGATTGCAATGAGATGTTTATTTGACATATCTAGAGTTATTTGAATTTTCAGCACTAAAATAAAAAATTAGGACAACACTTTATTGTCTAGTTACTTTTTAACGCCCTGTACAAAAGTTTTTATATAAGAAAATTAAAGCTGTACTAGTATTGTTGTAACGTATTGACTTTGAGAGTTTTCCATAGTGATTTGTAACGTCGTCATAAAAAAAACTACTTAAATTGATCATGAAAATGTAACTTATTTTTAAAAACAGCCTATATTTTTAACAGTTCAACAAAATTTTTATTTTCTTTTCATAAAATATAAATAAACGGTAAGTATCTCTTATTTGGTATATATTTTTTGAAAATATCGTTAGGTCTAAGAAATCCACATACCTTTCTATCTTTTTAGATTTTTTCAATTTACAATTATTAATTAAAACCCCCTGTACTCCGACCCTGTATAAGTCACACCAGTCCAGCAATACTTGTTTTACAGAGAAACAGTTTGTTAATGCTCGCAGTAAGTTTTAGCAAGTTATCTTGCATAACTAACCGCCTGGATTTTTTTTTTCTACTCAACACCCACGCAATAAATTTTTCTAAAAAAAATTGTTATTTTTTATTTCTTGGAAGAAAATAAAACAATATAATTTTTTTATGGCTTAAAATAAAAACGTATAGGTCCTTATAATCGGTGCCAAGTTTCATTGCTCTAGCTTTACATTTAAATTTTATACAGAATTTTAATGAGATAGATGCAATTAAAAATAAAACACTCTGTATCTTTGCTCTGCACTGGGTTCGGGATGAGCACCACTTCGTAAAATAATACCATAGTGTATTACAATCGTGCCAAGTTTCATTACGGTACTCAAAAATGCAGACAAAAGTGGCTTAGGCTCCGGACTATCCAAATTCTACTTTGTTAATTTCAACTCTTAATTTTTTTTTATCCAGCTTTCTTTCCAAATTATACATCGCGTTTCCTAATTAAGGAAATATCCTTTGATTCAAAATAATGTTACTTTATTAATAAACTTTTTATCGTCAAAAAAAACTTTTTTAAATAAGTTATTTGCGTCAAAAAAGTAACTTAATTTCGTGATGGTGTCTGTCTGTCTGGGACATAATAACTCAAAATCCGATTTAACGATTTTACCCAAATTTGACACAAAAATTATACGTTACCCGTGGATAAGAATAATAAAATCATAATTCAAGAACCACTAGGTCTTATAAATGGCTGTACATGCCTACTACCGCCATTTTTTATATTAAGCTTACCCCTTTGCCTTGCCTTAATGTTAATAGAAAATCTTAATAGACTTAAAAACTACCCTGTATTTATTTGATAAAGTAGCAGTATTTTTAACCTAGGAATACACCTTAAATTTTTTTGTACAGGGTGTCCCCACCGTAGAGCGTGCACTCGTAGGCCAAATGTGTTAAATCAATAGATATGGAATAGAAAATATAATCAGCGCGTATTTTACAATGTTTCTACAGGGTTACATTTTTTCAAAAAAATATAAATTTTAGTAAAAATTAATAAAATCATACGTTACTAATTGGAAGTTAAACCAAAATTATAAAAATCTACATACAGGGTGTCCCAGAACTAATAGTACATAGTTAAACTGAAAATTCTTTGAGTCAAAATATTACAATTTAGCCATAATTACCTTAGTCCAAAAGTTCGTACTAACCGAGATTTTTTTTTTTCAATTCGATTTTCTTTAATAACTTTTTTACTAATTAATATTTTTGCAAGAAATAACCAGCGTGTGAGTTTTTTGAAATTGGCAAGACGATTCCGTTGAAAATTTTGATGTCCAATGTATAGGGTCTTCCTTGGACCACTACCATTGCATTAAAATCAGTGTATTTTTTTTGTGCCTCGGTGTATACCAGTTTTTATGTAAAATAATGGTTTTCCCATCATTTTTATGTAAAAAAGTTATACTGCTTTAAAGTCGTTCAGAGCAACGGTTTTTGAGATTTTTGCATTTAAAGTTTTTATTGCATGTGAGTGATATGCCTAATTTATGTATGATACTTTCTTCAATTCTTTCTACTAATTAATATTTTTGCACAAACTAACCAGCATATAGGTCTTTCTGAAATTAGCAAAGACGATTCCGTTGAAAAATTTGATTGATTACAGGGTGTTCTTTGGACCACTACCATTGCATTAAAATCATTAGTGTATTTTTTTGTGCCTCGGTGTATACTTAAGCAGGTTTTTAAACAGAATATTATTTTAATTATTAAATAATTATTAATAACAAGCCTACTATAATAAACAATTTTAAGTTTGATTTACTATTTGTGAATTTTAAAATTTTAAGTTATAGTTGCTGAGAGCGCCATGAAACTTTATATTTTTTTAAATAAATATTAAAATATAAATTTTTTTAATAATTAAAATTTTCTTTAAAACAATAAAAAAATACTTGCACTAATAAAGTATACGTACTTACCATTAAAAAAAAACTAATATGAAGAGGTTTTTGTTCCTTATTAAAAACATAGCCCTACACAGTTGCAATAACGGACAATAACTTACAATTGTTTTAACACACTTATGATAATTCAAGAACCACGCTGTATATTTTTTCACTTAATATTTTTGAAAAAAACGTCAAATCTTAGAATGCTATAAAAAAGTATTGATATGTATGAAGTAAGTAAGAATTTAATCTAAAATCTTTTACGCATACAATAAAAACTTCTAATTTAAATATCTTGAAAACCGTTGCTCTAAGCGACATCTAAAAACTATAACTTTTTTACTTAAAAAAATTAATGTTTTTAATAGAATCTTGTATACAACGCGGAACAAAAACGTTAGACCTATTTTAATGTAACGGTACCTGTATAATATTTTAATTTTTTTTACAAAAATTAAATTGTCCATGCCCAAAAACCACTAAACCCAATTTTTTGTGCAAAATTATTAATAAGTAGTGTTCGGTGTCCATAAAAAACCTCTTTATTTTTCTTTTATTTTCGAATTTTACTTTTATTCTTTCCTATTTTTCATGGACTAAAATTTTGTCTTGAACATAAAATTATTAGTCTTACATTTATATTAATCCTAAGTAAATGGGTCAACTATTAGTTATTATAAAATTTACCTAAAGCAAAATTGCATTAAAATGCGAGAATTAAACACACAAAATGTAATTTCTATTCTAAATTTAAGAATTATCATTTTATTTCTTATTTCTTTATTTTTATATACTTTGGCACTACAAGCGTCTTCTATCGTGTTTTTCACATATCCATAAAATTTAAAATATAGTGATATGGTTTCCTATAGAGGGTGAAGTGCTGTGCGCATGTGCGAAAAAACTGCAAGCGCAGGATTGAGAGACAGACAAAGTGTGCTGCGCGTCGCCATGTCTAGAAACCGACAACCTTAAAATTTAAATTTAAAAAATAGTGAAAATTCACTTTAAAATACCGCAAATAATTAAAATTATCGTGCCAACATCCTGTTGGAACTTCAAGTCACATAGCTCTTATGGAAAGGTGTACACCTTGCACTTTGGAACTTCAAAACAGCGGTAAGTCCCTCTCCATGAGGCTATATCACAATTTTATTTCTCTTTCAAATTTAACCTATAATTTTTAAATTAGTTACTTTCTCTAGTTAAATGAATTTTTTGCGCCAATGTTAATTATAGTCCACTGTATTTACCAAAACCCAATCTGAGCCATCGGAGTGCTACAAGTAGAAAGAATTGAAGAAAGTATCATACATAAATTAGGCATATCACTCACATGCAATAAAAATTTTAAATGCAAGAATCTCAAAAACCGTTGCTCTGAGCGACTTTAAAACAGAATAACTTTTTTACATAAAAAGGATGGGAATACCATTATTTTATATAAAAACTGGTATACACAGAGGCACAAAAAACATACACTGATTGTTATGCAATGGCAGTGGTCCAAAGAACACCCTGTACATTGTACATCAAATTTTTCAACGGAATCGTCTTGCCAGTTTTAGAAAAACTCACAGGCTGGTTAGCTTTTTCAAAAATATTAATTAGTAAAAAAGTTATTAAAGGAAATCAAATTGAAAAAATAAAGTTTAACACACTGTATCTTGGTTAATCCGAACTTTTGGACTAACGTAAGTATGGCTAAATCGTAATATTTTGACCCAAGGAATCTACAGTTTAACGATGTACCATTAGTTCTGGAACACCCTGTATAAAGCGTTTGATATCTGACGATCAGACGTCCAACTTAAAAATTACAAGTCGGTTCTTTATTCGTTTTTGCTGATATTTATATTGTGGTAATAATCTTTTCTGAAGAATATCTAGCTTTATTTATTATATTTTTCTTTACCACATTGTATAAAATAATATTTTGAGAATATCCAAAGTCGCGCTGATTTTTTTTGCTACAAATGCTATTTAACACTTAGCCCGGACCGAAACACCTTGTACTCACGTAGGAAATACCCTGCCTTTTTTTATTTTTCAATACCCAGTTTAATATTTGATACACTACTAAACAGTAGTTGCAGGGCTAACACAAAAATTCAGTAAATAAATATGTGAGATGTAATGTAAGATGCTTGCCGGGTAAGGCTTAAATAATACTACGAAAAGTTAATGGTAATGCACGCATATTGGTTGGAATGTTCTGCATAAAACCTCCTACAAACTTCATGTAAAACAATCAAAAGATTAAGCAATACAGAAAGAAAGCAATAAAAAGCCAGTTTAATATTTCTAACTTTTAAATTAGTTTTTGGACATCATAAAACTAATGCTAGGTACTTACTTGTTGCACATGCTACGCAGCATTGAAAAGAAATAAATCAAATTTTAAGTAAATGATTATAAGCAAAATTATTTAAAACAAAAAATATGCCACGTCCATCTCCTAAATTTTAAGCGAGAATTGGTGCTAAGAAGCTCGTAGAAACCCTAATTTAGATAAATGGTGTATTGGGGAAAATAGTAAGTTT
The DNA here is from genome assembly GCA_963576565.1 of Aspidapion aeneum. Classification (NCBI taxonomy): domain Eukaryota; kingdom Metazoa; phylum Arthropoda; class Insecta; order Coleoptera; family Brentidae; genus Aspidapion; species Aspidapion aeneum. Next base: position 121,030,200 of record OY755039.1, read on the forward strand.
TGTTAAAAAACCACCACAATTTTACAAAATCTACACAAAATAGTTTGTCTTAATGGTTAAGATTAAGGGGTGTGTCAATACCCCTTCAAAAGATTTGGATCTAACCATTTTACTTGAAAACTTTCTCCGCTCCGCTATATTAGAGGGAAAAGTTATATTTGAAAAAAAATTAAATGGTAAAATCACAATTTTTTAAATACTAGGAGAATAATTCCACGCCAAATCATCCAATGAAGGTAGCTGCTATGTCACGAAAAAAATCAAAATTTTGATAATATGTATTAGTGTCCTTAGGAATACCAAATTAACAAAGTTTTATTTTTAATGTCGCCTCCCGTATTTTACAGGCCACATTAAAAGTAAAAACAAGAAGAAAATCAGTTGTGGCCTTATTTTTTTTATTTCTATTGTATTAAATCTTATGTAAAAACAAATTTGACGGAAGAAATCTTTAATATTGGTTGGATAATCCTATACAGAAAAAAAAATTAACCTCACTTTTTTGACATGGCAAAAATAGTAAATTTTATGATTTTCTCGATTTTTAATTATTTACACCGGTGCGGAATATGGTCCATCACAAAAAAGTCTATACGCACATGAAAGCTCAGTGGCTTGACTATCATACAAGACAAAAGAAAAATTTCTAGGTCTATTGCTTTCAGCAAACTAAATTTTTTAAAATTGGAAAAACCGCAACAACCTCAGAATGGCAACTTTTGACTAAAAAAATTGTCATGTCTATCTGTCTATTAAAACTTTGCTTGTGCCTTGTTTTACTTGACAATGTATCGTCTAAATAAAAGTAAAATAAAAAATCTGGGTCTGTCATATTTTAACATCAACTTTTAAGCTATTTGGTTAGAGCATGTAAAAAATCAAATTTTTTTATTGAGTCGCAAAAGGAAAAAATTATGTATAAAAATCATCGTCAGGGGATCTTATTTATAGCCACATGCTGTTTTGCGTGACATCCTAGTTTGTGGGTTGAAGTCCCATCTTCGTACACTGTCGGATTTTTTTTTTTAGTTTTAAGAATACATTTTTGGTGAGACACGGACATTAATTAGTTTGTTTCTTTGGTAAATGAAATGGTTCAGGTTTAACAGTGGCGTACGCAGGAGGGAGGGGGGGTTGGAGGCCTAATCTTTCCAAAGCCATTAAATAACTTCTCCTAAAAATTGAATTTTTTTGAAAGAAGAAATAAATGGTTTTCTAGGACTTTGCTTTTACTCAAGCCCCCTCTCCCAACCCCCTTGGAAAATTTCTGCATACGCATTAAAAAACTAACTACAAAACCAACGCATGGTAAAAGCCCATGTGATGCGTTTGGAGGTACTGTGAAACGATTTGTTTTACATTAAAATCTCAAACAAACAACAACTGGCCACCATTCTTTCACTCCTCTGGATGATTTAACTATAAATTCTAAATTTACTTCAAGCTCAGATAAAAAATTTGTTCGGTTTCTGATATTATAGAACTCAACTTCTTTTCCGATTTTTTTAAATATAAACAGTAGGTAACTACTAAAAAAGTAAATAAACTTTTAAAAAATTTGTGTAGTGACCTTATGAAGAGAGTTTAGATCATAATTTATTAAACAGTGCTCATATAAATAAACTTTACCTTCTGATAAACCTTAATTTGCAGGGGCGGATCTAGAAACTTTATTTTGGGGTAAAATATCATAATAAATATTTTACAAAACTATTTTGCATAGTGACCAGGAGGTGTATTCTGTGTGTCAAAACTGAGTAAAGTTTCAGATTGGGGGGGGGGACATCCCCCCCCTGTAGATCCACGCCTGTAATTTGTGATGCAATGAAACATCACTAAAAATATTAACATAACAAAAAAATGTGTAGTGACCCTAAGGATTACAGACCCAGATTTTTTATTCTTGTTTTTAAAAGTATATGATACAGTGAAAAATTTACCCTACTTGATTACCACCAGCACCCCACCCCGATAGACAGGGTCATTTTTGATGCTGAAGTTGAGGGATTTCCCAGACATTCTTAACTTCTTCGTAGAACCCCAAGGTAACGTCTACTTTTTAAATATGTTTTATACAAGGAAGATATAGGCCTTGAGTATAGCTTTCCAACACTGTATCAAAAATTTAAGAAAACATTACATTTATACCCCAAAAAAATATGAAAACTTCGAAAATTTCTGCGTTTTTTGGATATTCTCTAAATTGCTATAATTAAGCCAGTATAAAAGATTTTGCTAAACATCACATTTTTTTGAAAACTACTTTTATGCATTTTTTCAAAATTATAGGTTAATTTTTTTTAGGTGCTGTTTACTATGAGCATAATTTTTTTCTTTAAAGTCCCATTATGCCCGTTTTTAGACTTTTCAAATGCGTGTACAACAGACTAATTGGATTAAAAAATCTAAAATTGTGCAAAAGTGGTTAAGCATAAGCTGTTTCATTTAGTAAGCATGATTAAAGAAAAAAATTAAATATCAGGGCAACACTTTTTTTGTAAATTGGATGACTTGGCGTGGAATTGCTCAGGATTAATTTCACCTACTCTACAACACAAAGTGGACAAAACGGTACCCCCGCATACAACATGTTTTTTTTTTAAATCTTAGATTGTCAAATTTTCGTTGAAACTACTCAATTCTTGTACTTAATTTGGCGTAATGACAAAAGCTGAATGAAAGGCACAGCATAAATAAACCAAAAGCACTTCTAGAATCTATTCAAGTTGTATCTGTGTTCTCACTTTAAGATTTAGGTTCCTGATGTTCGCTTTCAGAACCTATATTGGTCAAAAAACAAGTTTAAGTGGAAACAAATATATATATATATATATATATATATATATATATATATATATATATCGGATTCACAACGTTCTACGTCTTCCGATACCCAATCTCCACTCGTTTCTGTTTGCCCATAATTCATCATCTAGGCCTCTTATTCTTATTTCACTGTCTATTCCTTCTCTCCAGCTTCTCCTTGGCCGTCCTCGTTTTCTTCGGCCAGTTGGTTTCCATTGTAGTACTTGTTTAGGTAGTCTTTCATCATTCATTCTTTGTACATGTCCGTACCACACTAGTTGCTTTGTTCTTATATCATCTACTAAAGTACGTTCCCCCAATGTCATAATTTCTCTTATTCTTTGATTTGTAACTCTTTCTCTTTTGGATTTCCCTGCTGCTCTTCTCCAATAGTCGATCTCCGTAGCGGAAAGCATTTTTTCTGTTCTATCCTTGATTGGCCATACTTCTGAGCCGTATGTAATAATACTTTTTACAATGGTGTTATATTATAAGCTTTTTGTTATGTTTTGATATACTTTGGTCCCAAATTATTCCATTTAATAAAGTTATTACTTTTTTTCCTTGTACGTTTCGATCTTTTATAGCTTTGTCTAGTGTTCCGTCAGCTGTAATTTTTAGACCTAAGTATTTATACTCATCACAGGACTGACTTCGCTGCCCGGTATTTAAGATTAGATCCTGTTTTATTCCACCGATACACATATACTCTGTCTTATTGAGATTAACCTCTAGTCCCCACTTATTGTACTCTTCTATTAGTTTTCGTGTCATATATTCGAGGTCGTCATAATCCTGAGCCACTACTATCGGATCATTGGCGAAACATAAAGTATACAAGGTGGTTTCGTCCAACGGAATTCCCATGTTTTGGCATTTTCTCTTCCATACTTTAAGGACTTGTTCCAAGTATATCTTGAAGAGCGTAGGAGAGATACAGCAACCTTGTTTAAGACCTTTATTTACTTGAAAGCCTTTGGTTAGTTTTGCCTTTATTTTAACTTTTGCCTTACTATTGCGGTATAACTCTTTGATGGCCTTAAATTTTATTTAGTGGTATACTATCATATGCCTTCTGCAAATCGACGTAAAGCAGATGCAGCTCTTGTCCGTATGCCATTTTCTTTTCAATAACTTGGGTTATACAAAAGAGATGATCTGAAGTCGATCTACCCGCCCTGAAACTAGCTTGTTCTTCTGCCTCCATGTCTTTATATTCGCTCTCCACTTTATTTCTTATTATTTTACCGTATATTCTGCTTAGCGTACTAGTCACAGATATACCTCTATAATTGTCACATATATCTTTCCTTCCTTTTTTGTGTATTGTGGATATATATGACGTTTTCCACTCAGTTGGTACTACAGTGCCATTTAAATATTTTTGGAAAAGATTCCGTAATCTCCAAAACAGTTCTTCAGTGCCATATTTAATAAGTTTGGCTTGGATATTTCAGGGTCCGGCAGATTTACCGCTTTTTAAGGTTGTGCACACGTTTTTGACCTCAGAGATTGTGAAAATACCTATTCTTAAAACCAAATAAGAGACACCAGGTTACCATTGGTCAATATCAGACATCTGACATTACTTTTATATTAATGATATGTGTTTACGAGTGTTTTTGACAGAAATCTCACTCCAAAGTTGACCTGTTGCAAAGCAAGAGGGCAGTTATGTCAAAAGTTCACTAAAAAATAATCTTTTCTGCATCAGTTTATGGTCAAATACTATAAACTGACCCACGTTAACCATGGATTGAAGTAAAAATTCACTCCCAGGGGGCATTAACAGAATAAGCCCCCATAATATTATTAAAAAATAAACAAACAACGCCAATTATTGAATTGCGGTGTTCGGAAAACCCCTAATACCAAATGTTTTGTATATCACATTTTAACGAGAGTACCTAAATTGAACCGCCGCCTTTAACATACCTCTTTTCTGGTCCTTAAGGCGCAGTCCTCCAGGGTTTCAGCCGCCTCGTACTTTCCTTGTCGGCGGTAGAGGGCGCCGAGATTCTTTAAGGTGGTGGTGACAGTCGGGGAATCGACCTTAGCCGCTTTGTGCCACCCGCCGTATTCTCCATAGGGAGCATTCTCTCTGTTCTTTGCTTTGTTTTCTTCTCTTTCTTCTGCTACTTGCCATATTGGTTTGTTGTCACCTATACGAAAGAAAATCCGGCTGAGTTTTATTTAAACAAAACCTTGAAAAAGTCAATACTATTAAGAATACTAGGGACAAAAATTTCATTAATGGAAAAACGAACGGGAAATGTCGAATAAACATTGTTTATATACACTAAAAAAAGCCAACCTATATACCGTCCATTGGGCTACGCCAAAAGCAATGGTTGTCAGGTCACTCCTGACTCCATCCATCAACATTAACTAACTACTTTTTTCTTTTAAATAGTATTTTAAAAGATTAAAAAGAGCGTTTCCTCCAAAACCAAATCTGTTAAGCCTTGCTATAATAAGTTTTTTTATAGGAGACCGAATCAAAAGCTATTGTAAGGTCTTGTTATCAATTGCTTTGTAGCTATTTGAGGAGTAAGCATGCAAAACCTGATAAACCACTTTTCGACTTTTTTCGATTAGGTTTTGTGGATATTGCTTCAGAATAACAAGAGGCATGGGCGCACCCAGGGGGGCGGGCCGGGCCCCCCCTAAGCCTTAGATTTTCTTACATATTTTCCACATATTTCATGAAAAAACACGAAAAATATCTCAAAATTCGACATTATGAGTCTTCGCCCCCCCCCCCAAAGAGGCCTCGGGCCCCTCCCAAGACAGATTCCTGGGTGCGCCACTGCAAGAGGCATATGTGAACCACTTGGTGGCTCCGAACTGTAATAAGGTCACGTCAAATACTCGATTAGCCCAAATAAATAGGTGTCAACCCCGAAAATGTGTTATTTGGGTGTATTTTGACCTATCTTAGCCATATCGTCGTGATGTCTGTCTGTATGTGTGTGTGTGTGTGTGTGTGTGTGTGTGTGTATGTAACTCTGTCCGTAACACGATAGCTCCTAAACCGCTGATCCGATTTTCATAAAATTTTCAGGTAAAATAGTGTTCGACACCTAACGAGCTCATTAGTTTTTAGTCAAAATCCATTTATACGTATATATGATAGACCGCATTTTGGTCAATGATTTATGTTCTAATCAAAAACTACGTAGGAGCTTTAATTTCTGAGATATTTACAAAAAACTGTTTTCAAGGCTGATATATCATGGCTTCACTTGAAGTGTGCTAATAGGCTAGCTAGGAATTAGGATCCATTTATTTATTGCCAACATAGAATAATTGAAGGGTATCCGGTACAAACCGGCTAAGTGTCAATTTTCAAAAAAAACGTATTTATACATAAAAACGTTCCAAGTGCCATCAAACGTATCCTTAAACCACGCTAAGTGCTATTCTCACCTCGTATAGGTTTGCAATGCATTGGTAAAGGTGGGGGAAGTTACAAATCACATGCCCTATTTGTACTCGTCACTGCAACGACCGGGTTTGCACAAACGCGAGAGACATAACAACCAATCACGGTGGATAGAATAGACCGGTGTTCGGATCTTATATATATGTCGAATTTTTCACGTCACTGGTAGTCCAGCTGATTGTTGTAAACAAAAGTTAAATATGATATGAACAACGGAACTACTAATATTTTTAGAATTTTTTGAAAACTAAGGCAATTTTCCCACTGTTTTCTGGTACATCCTTATAAAATATAAAATATGAACCCGAAAATAAACGTCAGTCGTCTGTATGGGTGTTCCAAGATGAAGAAAAGCCAACAAAAGTACGTTCTCGAAGGGTATCCAAAAAGATGGTCGCGACATTTGTCCCAAAAGCAGGTCATGTAACAACAAGTATTAAGGTTGAATTTACTCCTTACCAACTTCCCTATCACATCCCCAAAGGAATCTATCGAATTACCAGTAACCCTGTATATGTAGGGCACCTATATTAAGGTCACTATATAACGAAGTTCCTTCCTTCGTTATATAGTGACCTTACCTATATCCCCCTTCTAGATAGTAGATTTCTTTCCTGTAAACTGATTTTTTTTGGTAGTTGTCCAAGAAGTACTTCGTTTAATTTTTTTATTAAATTAATAGTCTAAATTATACGCATTTGTAATGACGTCATTAGGTGAGAAAAAAACGTATGGCGTAGATATTTTTGCCAATCAATGTTTTTTGATTGACAGTGACGGATACTTCACATAACCAATTACCTACCTATTTAAATCATAGACACTACTTTTTTTTGAAAGTTTATTGTCACCGCTGTTTATAATATACTAAACAAAGATAAACAAAAATGACGTCATTACAAATGGGTATAATTTGAACTAAATCTTAGTCATTTTATATCCAGATTCATGTTTCAATATCTGTATCTTTTTAAAAGCCGTTAGATTTAGGACTGGATTAAAGAAAATCCGATAACTCCATATTTCGTATAATCAAAAACACAATGTCAAATAAAAAAATTTCATTTAAATTTTTGTTTAAGTAAATACTTATTATTAAATAATAATTTGAAATCAGCAAAAAAATAAGGTTTATCGGAACCCATTGCCAGGCCCGGACTGGCCTGGGCGGGGATCCCCGCCGGGGCCCCTGCGGCCCGGCAGGGGCCCTGGATGTGCTGGCCCTCGGCTACTTAGGGCCCGTGGCTACTTTGGGCGTGGATGTACGACTGTGAAAGTAAACGTTAGGTCTTTCCCTGTTCTGGTTAGAGGACGTCATTATGTGTATAAGTTGGGCCCCTTCTTCAATCAAAATTAAGACGATAATATTACTGAAAACATTACTGTTGATTGATCTAAATGGCCTTAAGAAAACTGAAAAGTTTTTCTAAACGTTCAGTTTGACTGCAAAGATTGCTTTTGTAATAGGGGGTTTGACAGTAGTAAAAAATAAATATGTTTTTATTTTTAGATATCTCTTTAGGTCTTGGGAATGCTAAAAACAAACTTTTTTGTTTAATTTTTTCTCAAATTCATAGTTCTTTTAATTAAATAAATTCATTAAATTAAAAAAATTAGCCAAGTGATTCAAATCAGCTGCGAGTGACGTCACAAAACAGTAAACGCCTCGAACGAACCTATTTTCTGTGTTATTTTCTTATGGATGGTAATGTTTGCTTTGGTTTAAAGTGTGAATTATCGTCCTAAATTAGATTTTATTTTGTGTTTTGCGTATAAAAAACATTTTTGATGGAAAACGGATTCTCCAAAGCCGATAGCTCCAACTTTTACGATATTCTTCGACTACTTTTACTCATTTAGATTTTGAGGTTAGGTTATATGTTTTGCTTTTTTGTTTAATATGCCACTTACAATAGATTCAGTTATATACCCAATCATTAATATTTTAAGCATTAAGAAAAAATCAAAAATTGCTTTTTTAAAAAAAAATTAGGTACTGCCTCGTCCTGCCTATGCACTGCCTAGTCTTGCATATGCACTGCTCATTTAGCCTGCATGTGCACTGCCTAATCCTGCATTTAGAGGTACTCCCTAGTCTGCCTAAGAACTGCCTAGCACCGCCTAAAAATTTGTACACCTTTCTGCCTATTATAGTTGTTCACCCCTTGTAATAAACATAACCTCAAAAATTTCATCGTCATTTACGAAATAGTTATATATATTATAGACAACGTGAGAAAAACTATTAGAAACAATTTAGTTATACTCACATCAAAGTGATCTTCACAAATGTTAAGTGAAGATGTATTAGATAAGGCCCTTGGGTCTCTTCAAGCCAGTTCTAGCCACTTTTTCCGTTCATTTACTGCTGTAGGCACATGAATAAATAGTTTTTCAGGTGTTTTTATGCTAGTATTCGAACACTGAGGACATTTTTTTACATAAAAACAGTAAAAACACAGCCCAAAAACAAATAAACACTTGAATGCCATGTATCTGTCCACGAGTTTACTGCACTGTGACGTCATTGCAACGCCATGATAGAAATGAGCGTTTTAGCGGTAAATTCAAGTCGGAAATTAGAAAACTTGATTTTAAATGTAGTCATGATAAAATATACTATTTTAATAATTTTGCGAAGCAAATTAGGGATCTATGTATTATTCTAAACTCTTTTCTAAAATTTGTCAAAAACCCTATTGTATACACAGTGATAACTGATAAATAAATTGATTTTACCAACACACCTTGTTTTCTTTTTGGTTACAAGCAGTAGGGGGTCCAGGAGAGCTCCTGGTTGTAACACAAATTATTCAGAAAAATGAGTTCTAGTATATTCCGAAACCCGCTTATTGATTGCAATGTTTCGTTAAAAAGTTTTTCAAATTTTAAAATGTCAAAACCCTGTCGTTAGCATCAAAGGATTCTAACCAAAATTTAACCAGTATTTTGCACTATTTTGCCACACAATTTCATGAAAATCGATTCAGCGGATTAGGAGCTATTGTGTGCCGGGCAGACATACACAAACGGACAGACGTCGCAATAAAAAAATTTTTTCGTCGAAAACAGTAGCTACCTTATCTAGCTATTGGTGCGCGGGTTAGGAAGGTAATAAAAAATTTTAAAAAATTTTACAAAAAAATTAAATTTTTCTTAAAATTACGTAAAAATTACTTTATTTTTCAAAAATTTTTGCCCGCGGCGCGTTTAAGTTTAATATAGTGCCAGTGCCAAACAATATTTTTTTGTTTCTTTTCCTTATTGGCTTTTCCCCGCTGGACTTCCGGGATCCGTCACTGGTTACGGGGCCCTTGGCTCTGCTCTCCCGTCGGGGCCCCTAAGTACCCAGTCCGGCCCTGCCCATTGCAAGATAATTCTTGCAAATACGGTAAAATATTATTACTTTTTTCTAATAATTGATAATTAAGCGGAGTTCCAGCTTAACGCCGTCAGAATTATAAAGTTAAAAAAAATACTTACCCCAATCATTTAAAAATACATGCAACTAATGAGTTTTTGGTTAAATCCATGCAAGTAGCCCATTCTTCTCATAGTAGTTATAAAGAGTGCTTTAAATATTTTCTGGTCCATCTACAAATGGGATAGGTCAAGAAATAAAACTACCAGATTTTTAAGAAAAACAATTATATTGCACAAAAATCCAAATTAATCTTAAAACACTCTCTATAACTACAGTTTTATTTTTAAAAAAATCCTGCAGTTATTTTAGAAACTTTTGTCTGTTTTTTGGTAAGTTTATTTATTTTTAACTGTGCTAGTTATTGAATTGAAACGCTGAAAACTTTTTTAATTCGTATAACCAAAACAGATAAGTAGTGTAACTTAACAATAAGAAAAAGTAAAAATAGTTTTCGACGAAAGTATAATGGAGGGAGTTTTAATAAAAATGGTAGGCATATTTTAAAATATGATGTTCCTGTAAGAATTTTAGTGTTCGATAGCTGTGGGTCTTCATTAGAAAAAATTAAGACGCAGCTCAAGTGGGTGAATTTTGCGCCGGTAATAATCTCATGAATTCAAGAATAGCCAGATTGATAATTTATCAAATTTTTTATCGATTTCAACGGCAGGATTTTTCCTAATTTTTCAAAAAACCCCAGCCCAAAAGGCTTGTAACTAGAAATTAGGTTGCAAGGTTTTTTTTAATGCCATCAGGATGGGGCTTTTTTGTTTACACTATGTCTTTCTTAAAGTTGGAATGTTTTTCTAATCTCTTAAAAAAAAACAAAATCTTATTCATGCGTTTCAGAGACAAATAAATATACTATACTTGATGTTGTATTAAAGTGGCACCGCGTCATAGCTATGGTAAACCAAATTTTGCGGCAAAATCTAAGTAAAGAAGCCTTAAAAAATTAGTGTTTCACTTTGTACATGCAGTGTGCCGCTCGGGGTTTAATGTTCGAAGGATAAAACACTAAGACCTTTTAAAGGAGAGATCAAATAGGTACTTACCTAATAAGTAACGATCCGAAACATAAAAGAGGATCCAAAATTATATTAAAATGTGCGCAAACATTGATTTAGTTGCAAAAACGGTAATTTGTTTTGTAAAAACCTCCGTCATAATTTGTTTGACATAAACAGTCAAAACAACAACGAATAGAAAACGGCTAAATGTTTGTAACAAGCAGATAAGAGTATATATGTTCCTTTCTAATAAAATCGTTTAGAAGAAGACATCAATAAAAAGCAAGTAAAATAGTAAGCTAATGACTAATTAGCGCAGTGCCTCATTTTGGGAATCAATATCAATAAAAAAATTAAAGGAAGTGCGTGCCACTGTATGTACCCCTCTACTCCCTTCCCGCCCATCAAGGTTTTGATGACGCGGTGTCACTTTAATACAACATCAACTATAGTGATATTTTACTATTCTAGAAAAGGACATAAGGCACAATATTTAAGACTAAAGGCGAATTTCCAGTGCGTTTGAGTTATGGGCAGAATTTCTAGCATTTCTATAGCATTTGTTTAAAAAATTTGCACATAAAAATTTGGAAAAGTTCAAAAAGATTTAAGGACTATTTGTTAAATTAATTCTCTTTTTGCGCACAACGAATAATGGCAAAAAGAGATATTACACTTATATTTCCGTAAATTTATGTAACATGTATGCAGATAATTTGACACAGTTGACGGTAAATATATATAACCATTAATAAAAAATGGCTGCTAAAAGTGTTCCGCCATATTGGATTCAATTGAACCTCAATGTGTGGCTTGGATTAAAAAAGTAGACGCTTTTAATAAAATTTTAGACATAGTGGTTTCATCACGGTGGATATCATATCTAACTTTTGTTTACAAAAATCAGCTGGACCACCAGTGTCGTGAAAATTCGACATGTATTTATAGGATCCAAACACCGGTCTATTCTATCCACCGTGGTTTCACATGACGTTTACAATTTAATAAATTTTTTTTGAAGAGAAAAACATTATATTGAGGCTACGTCAGCCACTTTTGTGGCGAGTTTTTGAAACAATTCGAAAGGTATTTATCCTAAGGTAACTAATATTGAGTGAGTTTAATTTATCCAAGACATACGTTGGGCTTAAAATGTAACATGGCAGTGCAATTTTTTAGAGGCCCTTTCCTTGTACAGATTTATTTCTGATTGGTGACGTACTAAGGGTTTTTGCAGTTGTTTCTCTCTCTCTCTCTCTCTTAGTTTTTTTATATTTTTCAACTAATTGAAGGCTTTCTTCTGCCATTCTTTTTCTAAGTTTGACACAGCGAGACGCTCGAAAATTCGCCAAAAGTCCGTGTTTACTAACGACTAAATTTAATCTAATTCCACAACAAAACGTGTAAGAAAGATAAGAAAAAGAAAATCGTTAGACATATCACAAAAAATACATTATGTAAAAAAATTTACGGTCCTAAGTTTAATCCAGGCAAAATGGGACAAAAATGGAAGGGAAAGCGAAATATTCATTAAAAGTAAAAACTATTTTGCACTTTGCTCGCAAGACTGTTGTGATTAAAATAGAAGAGAAATATATGGGGTGTTAACAATATGTATATTGAAATGGTTCATCGAATAGGTAAAAAAAAGGTTTCAAAAATTTTGGTCACAACTTTTATTTTTCAAAATATTAGATTTGTTAGGTGGTTACGCACGTCTTATTTTTCTGCCACGGAAAATTAATATTTGTCATTCGGCGCTTTAATATATTTTTGGTCCGTTTTCAAATGGGCTAGGTCAAGAAATAAAACCAGCAAATTTCACGAAGATTTTACCACCGCACAATGGGTTATATGAGAGGACTAGTGCGACACTCAATTTTAACTCAGTTTTAACCCACTTCTAGACATCGGATCAACTTCAACTTTGGTACACACAAAGTTCCGATGATAATACAATATACTGATATTATAAAGTTCACAGCTCCCCCCCTTTGAAAATGCTGGAGGGGGGCTACTATATAACTATGTCCGATATGGTTCAAAATTGGTATGCAGGGACTTTTGGGGATGGGGATCAAAAATTTTTAATTAGATTTTTAAAATTGTGAAAGTAACGCCCCCCTCCCCCTTGGACAATTTTGACCATCTTGTAAATATCCGATCAACATCAAATTTGGTATGGACTTATAGTTACAACGACAATACAATATTATAAAGCTATAAAGTTGGAAACTCTCCACCTTTAAGGATAGTGGAGGGGTTTTCGGGGTTTAGGATCACACACCATATTTTTTCCTATTTAATAAGCTTTCGAACAAGTTTTCACAAGTTGGGTCTACCAGTTGCAAAAGAGGTTGGATGTTACTAACTTTTTACTTAAGTTTTTTAATTAAATTATAAATTTTACTTAAAATGATATTTTTTTTATCTAAAAATTGCAAAAAAGTAAAGCTAAGCTTTTTTTAATATTTGACAGATGTCAAAAAAAAGTAGTTTATCGTTTTTCTTTTTTGATAAGCTTTCGAGCAAGGTGTCACAATTGGGGTTATCTAATTTGAAAAAAAAAAGTTTTATGCGAGTTGACCCCTTTGCTCGTTAAAAATCTTAGTCGAAGTACTTTTGGATTTTTCAGAATAATCTAAATTCAATCCGCTGTCGAATTTATTCCATTTGGCTGATACACTGATTGTATAGAGACCACTTACATGGCAGTGTTTAGGGCTACCCCCAAAACACAGGGGCAGCGAGGGGCACCAAATTTTTTGTTTTTTTAGTCAAATAGACCCCTCTCTCTAATATTCTGGTGGAGATTTTACTAAGCCTTGCTAAGCTTGTTTCTGCAGGCTTTGCAAAGAAAAATAGAGACGAAAATAAACGTAATATATTTCAAAAAATTTTAACCATAAAAAGGGTTTTGGAATTAGGAAACTACTAGTAGTTTTTAAAATTGCAGTTACTGCTTATGCCCACTTTATACCCATATACCCAAAAAGTGCTGTTGGTATTGTCATTTCTTTTTATTTAAAAATAATGTAAAAATACATACATTTTTCTCCCAAAATATTTTTCAAATTTGGGGCTCTGTTACAGAGAAATACATTAAGACTTTTTTTATCAGTTTTTTTTAATTAACTGGACTATCTGTAATACATTTGGGTGGGTTTGGTTATCATAATTTAAAAAACATATACAGGGCTAATGTCGTACTAGCTCCGCCATATAACCCATTGTGCACTGTTCACAGACACTGTGGTAAAATCTCCGTACCCGGTTACGAGTTCTGTTTACAAGGGTTGTTATTTACTTAAATTGAATTTCAACTCTCTACACAAAGCTGTAGCTAAACTGCTGTTTGTGAACGTCCATTTGGACCATAGACCTAATATTTTGACTAGTCTGATCAGCTATTGATTTTGACTAGTCTGATAAGCTATTGATCTGTAATTGTAATTATAGCTTTAGATAAATAAATGCCTTTTGCATTTAAATTTGAATACGAATAGACTGCTTGAAAATTAATTCCAAATTGAGACAGCAGGCTACTCAGGGCAAAAATGTAAAGCGCTACCATTGTGTCTTATGCGGTTCGTTGTTGTTTGGCTCGGTTCGGTATTTTTGCTATTTGTAACTTTATTAGTATGTAGAATCACAGAAAAAACTATTTTATATTATTCTGTGGAACTATTCCTAAATTAAGTCACGCTAAAGGGGGGGTTTAGACTTGCGTGATATATTGATTCAAAAAACGCATCAGGTGACGCTGCATTTAAAACGGTGCAAATACATGTCCCATCACGTGATGCGTTTTTTGAATCAGGGTGGGAAAGCATATTTTTTTAATGTGTTTTTTTCTTCAAAATGCGTTACAAAGGGAGGAGGGGGTCGAAAATCCTGAATTTTTGCGATACGTAATTTAGGAACGTTCTCTATGCTACAGATAATAAAAAAAATGGTTGAATTTTGTGCAGCCATGAATTGTACTTCTAGAAGAGTTCAGGAAGTCAAACAAAAGTTTCATAATTCAGGTATGAATTGTTTAAAACCATCTGGCTTTACCAATTTTTTATTCACTACGGTGACCATACATCCGGATAAAGCCGGACAAGTCCGGCTTTTTGGAAAACATAAAAATGTCCAGCCGGCTTTTTCTCGACACAAGAAACCTTTTGTTTTTGATTATCTATATCTATATCTATATATTGACTTCTATACCCTACGGGTAGACCCGGCATGGGCCAAAATTGCCATTATATCAAGCGCTTTTATCGCAATTGACCAAATACAAGTAAGAATTTAATGAGCAAAATAGGGATGAAAATAGAATTTCGGTTTGGTGAGTCCGGAAACATGCAACATCGCAAAAATATTATATTTGCTTGTCTTGGATAAAAAAGGGCAGTGGCGGCGCAAAATAAAAATTTTGAATTCCACTAGAATTTTTTTATCAACAATTTTCTGTTTGAATAATAAATAATTCATGAATACTTACTTGTGTGTGTTTACAAAATTCTCTTCAGTAAAAAAAAAGAGTAAAAAGAATTGCTAAGTGCAGTGGATGTATTAAAATTATTGTTTTCATCTTAGAACTTTACAAATGTTGTACCTTCCAGGTAAAATATTTTCTTTCTTTGAACAAGGGTCTTCTTCAACTCTTCTTTTCTTGGGTGGACTACAAGTTATGCTCGAGTCAGATGAAATTTCGGAACTAAAAATTTCAATTCGGAATGGGACAACCGGGCGCCGGGCCAACTCGGCGCCGCCAACAGGGCGCCACGCCGAACCTAATGGGCGCCGGGCCAACTCAGCGCCGGACTATTTTTTTTTCGATAAAATGTGCAGATAAAAACAAAATAAATATGTTATTTATACAAAACTTTCAACATCTATTAAGTCGAGTGTTGAAATTTGGTAGGTGTAGTGTTCTGCGACTTGAAACACCGCCAAGTTCCATATTCGATACATATCGATGCATAAATAAGAAAGTCCGCCATTTTGGATGCGCCATTTTAATTTTTTTAAGTTTGTTTTTCATCTGCACATTTTATCAAGAAAAAATATTTTAGTCCGGCGCCCAGTTGGCTCGGCGTCAAGTTGGCCCGGCGCCCAGTTGGCCTGCCGCCCAGTTGGTGGCGCCGAGTTGGCGGCGCCCAGTTGTCCTAGACTGCAACACATTTCAGGGGTCTGGTACGTTTTACCACCTTTCTTAAAACTACGAAGTTTTTTGAAAAATGATAATTTTAGACCATTTTATAGTGATTTCTAAAAAAAAAATTGCGGACTATCGTTGATTTTGTTAAAAAAATTGAAATTGAAACATTCTTAAAACCCCATTAAAACCCATACAAATTGCTACAAAAGAAGCATTTTCTCATTTCAAACTGAAACAAAACGGTCCCTGACGTCTATCAGCTGTCAACAAAAACTTGAAATAACTAAGGTCACTGATCGAAATCGGGTCAGTTTTTTTGGTCCTTTTATGAAAATGCACAATTTTTAAAAAAGCATGAAATTCAAAACAAAATCAAGAAAACTATGATTCCTACATTTTTACAAATAAAAATTAGTTTAATTGAACATTATATCAATTTTTATTCCTTAAAACACTAAAAATTAATAATTATTTACTTTTTTAAAATTTATCGAAGGTCTAACTGAACAAAAGCAAACTGAACCCATCCGTATCGAAATGAACCAAATCAAACCGAATCTAACGGTTCGGTTTGGTTCGGTTCGATTTGCTTAAACTGAACCGAACCTAACCGAATATAGCTAAACCTAACCTAAACAATCCTAGTGGAACCTAACCGAACATACTCAAACTGAACCAACCTAACCCAACCCAACCTAACCCAACCTAACCCAACCTAACCCAACCCAACCTAACCCAACCTAACCCAACATAACCCAACCCAGCCCAACCTAACCCAACCTAACCAAACCTAACCTACCTATTGTTAATAAATATAGTAAAAGTTGTTAGGTTTATGTCCAGGGGGTAACCATTGTCCATAATCGTCGGAAATCGAGTTAGGATTAGTGTATGCGACCATAAACATTGAGTGTTTGGTCTTCAATTTTTTTAGGGAAATTTTTCAAAATCTTTTTTTGCGCACTCTGGGCACCCTAATAAACCGTAATCTAGTCACCCTAATCCATCGCAATCAAAGAAAATGGGTAATCGAAGTGTCACAAATTTTTTGTTGGTTTCTATTCTTCTTTTATATTATGTAGGACAAAATTATTAATAAAACTAAGTGACCTTATTAAGTAAGACAGCATGAAGTCAAATGACATTAGAAGGACATAAACATATGATACCGGCCTGTAGACCGGTCGCGGTGGTCATATAATAATAAATATATACTTTCGCGATGAAAGACCAAAATTTAACTTAAAATTACTGTAAAGTCCGCAAAAAACATTAAATTTATCGAAATTTATAAAAACATAGATCAGTGTGTGTAACAATTCATCAAGATGTATGAAACTCGACCGTGACATGTCAAAAGTTTGGTTCGAAAAAACAAAAACAACTGGATAAAAATCGGTATGTAAGCATTTAAAAAGAAATCATTTTTAAGAAAATCAAATACTTTTTGTTAATTTTCATGCAATGCAAAAAAAAGTGCGGGGAAGTGACACTTTCTGAATCAAAATGTGTGAGGGTAAAATCGCACGGTCGCAGAAAAAACTATCTATCGTGACGCTACTGAACTTTCTCGTGTTTTAGGAAAAACTATCCGTCAAGACGACTTACCCATGAAATGTTGTTTTTTTATGGATTTTTTTTCTTCTTTTGCACAAAAAACAATTTTGGACCATGTTTAAACTCAAATAGTTACTTCTAAACTTGTTTTTAAACGTTTTAAGATTTCTTTTTGTAATATTCCCGCACAAAATTCAAAAAAAATCATTTCCGTACTTAGACAACATTGTCTATCAGTTTTCCCTGTATACACGGACTAACAGGTAGAATCACTCAAAATATGGCAGGTGGATTAAAGGTAGCCAGCTGCTTTTCTGTCGGACTTATGCCGTCAGTGTGAAAGAGATAAAAGTACCCTTATATTATCTAGGGTATTATTAGCATGCAAAATCACCCTATCTTTGTCCGTTTCACATGTTCAATAATGTCTATCTCTGTTTTTATTGTTAAAGAAATACCCGACCATAGGAACCAAATTGGATAGGGTCAATAAAAAATGCCTTGTCTTTCCGTCTCTAACGCCCTTTTAGGGCGTTATACAACTCAATGGCAAAAAGCATTTTTTTTCTGCAGTGCCTAATTTTTCAAAAGCTTTTAACTACTGCGCAATTTCTTTCAATTTTTTATATTTTTTTTTTTTTGGAAAACTATTTTATATTATTCTGTGGAACTATTCCTAAATTACGTCACGCTCAAGGGGGGGGGGGGGGGAGTTTAGACTTGCGTGATACATTGATTCAAAAAACGCATCAGGTGACGCTGCATCTAAAACGGGTGCAAATACATGTCCCATCACGTGATGCGTTTTTTGAATCAGGGTGGGAAAGCATAGATATATTTTTTAATGTGTTTTTTCTTCAAAATGCGTTACAAAGGGAGGAGGGGGTCGAAAATCCTGAATTTTTCCGATACGTAATTTAGGAACGTTCTCTATGCTACAGATAATAAAAAAAAATGGTTGAATTTTGTGCAGCCATGAATTGTACTTCTAGAAGAGTTCAGGAAGTCAAACAAAAGTTTCATCATTCAGGTATGAATTGTTTAAAACCATCTGGTTTTATCAATTTTTTATTCGCTAGGGTGACCATACCTCCGGATAAAGCCGGACAAGTCCGGCTTTTTGGAAAACATAAAAATGTCCGGCCGGCTTTTTCTCGACACAAGAAACCTTTTGTTTTTGATTATCCAGCGTCGCAACTCAGCCCCCCCCCCCCCACCCGCTTAAAATTAGCCGTCACCCAAACTATCCATCAGGTAAAAAATTTCCGGCGCGGTGTTATCCAAAACTTTTGCATTTGGTAACATATTTGTTTTCCCGAAAATTTTTGCCACCATCTGAATTATTTTTTCGTTTTTACTAAAGTTTCTTTTGCTGTGGCATTTTTTGCAAAAAGCATTTTTTTTCTGCAGTGCCTAATTTTTCGAAAGCTTTTGACTACTGCGCAGTTTCTTTCAATTTTTTATATTTTCCTTGGTCCTATTTTTAGTAAAATTATAATTTTTCGTTTTTCAGTATTTTTGTAATATTGCAGAAATACTACGACGCCAATTTTTACGAAAAGTGTTTATTTTTTTTTCTACAAGTAATTTTCAGTCGAGTTTTTCTAAAAAGTACCTAGGTAATTTTTCGATTTTCTAGTTTATTTCGATTGCAATATTTTATTCATCTTGAGGTGTGTTAAGCCACCTGTATATTTCACTTTATAGGATTCCAAAAGACTCAAACTTAAGGCAATAATTGTGGTTAAATACAACGGTTATTTGTGAAGAACATTTCACTCCTTAAGATTATGAGATAAATGTACAACTGTATTTGATTTTCCTCCTCATTTAATAAAAGTGGTTAAGGTCTATTATTTATAGTACCTTTTGGTGTTTTGTGGGTACCCTATAAGTGGTGACCTAAATAAAGGTCTCAACCTAGGAATTTCAGACCTGCAAACTTTACAAAAATATCTAGAGCAGTATCACAGATAAAAAAAAAAACACCCTGTATCCCAAAAATTAAGACGTTTAAGACATATGTTTATATAGGGTGTTTCAAAATTCAATAACAGCATTTTAATGTTAATTGCTTGAGTAATTTTCAGAAAAGGTCTACAAACGCTTAGTTTTCGAGATACTGGGTGTTAAAATTTTGTTTTTTTATAGCTCCTTCAGTTTTTTGCTTTTGAGATATTTAGCTTAAGTTTGGCACGTATATTTAGTTATAGGCACATTACTATTAGGTATGCCTTTGGTGCAACAGCGATTTTCTCTAAAACGGTTAAAGATGCCAAAAAAGTGCAGGAAAAAAAGTTGCAAATGGAACAAGGATTTTATTTCTTGTTTTAAAATCTACCAGTGGCTTAGAACAAAAAATAGTGTAGTGCCAATAGCTAAATATACGTGCCAAATTTGAGCCAAATATCTCAAAAACTGCACGAGCTATAAGCAAACAACTATACAAAAAATTAAACTTTATCACCCTGTATCTCGAAAAAAAGGTTTTATATTTATAAGAAAATTTTATCTTGAAATCACTTAAAGAATTAAAAACTAAAATTATATTATTGCATTTTGAAACACCTTGTATAAAGTGGACCAAAATGGACCCCTGAATTACCCCCTTTATATTAGCATCTTATTCAACAACACTCTGTATTATTACGGATTAAGAAGATACAGAGTAGCCAAATAACTTCTGATATGAGTACAAAATTATTTTAGGACAAAATAGCTCGTTTGATTATACCTTTGACAAAAATATCCTTTAGGCTGGCTTAGACAGCATATTCGTTTTATATAGAATTTAAGTTTAAAAGGAACAAAGCTGTAGTAAATCTGACAACTATTCTCTTCAAAACAAAGATGTTGTATGCAAATATTGAAGAACCCTTTTTATTTTACTTTTTCGTATTCTCTATTACAATATAAAACAGATTTTATCTAAACACTAAATTCTTCCTCCATTTTTGCCCTTAATTAAAAAAAAGCTTTGGTTTTACCCACAAGATCTGAAATGTTCAATACAAGGTGGCAAGTAACAGCTTACATGGAAAAAAAATAAGTTAAACCAAATCTTTCCAGACAATCAAAAACCAAAAATTACAACCTAAAAGCTAACTATATTTCATCTAGACTTTACCGTCGACAAACACAATTTTACTGGCAAATTAGTAATTAATCAAATCACAGTGCTCATAAGCAGTCGACAGATTTAAGAAAAATTAGGATTTAACGGTTTTATCTGGACACTTCTCTAGATTACAGACCCATTTAATTTCAAATTAAAAAAAAAAGATAATTGATAGTTAACCCATTCAGGGTGCTGATAGACACCGAAGTGTACCTTGAAACATACCAAACTTTTTTATTTTTTCATATTTTAAAATCTGCCAACATTAAGTTACGCCTAAATCTAAAATTAAAAATGGAAATTGAATTCTTGGTTACGAAAGGCTTAAGACAAGGATGTTGTATCTCTTCAACTCGTCTTAAAATATATATTGCAGTAGCTCTAAAAATCTGGAAATGTAAAGTACACGGCATGGGAATACAACGTAACGACCGATTTACCATATACACACTACAGTTTGCTGACGACCAAATAATTGTAGCTAATGATAAAGAAGACATAGATTATATAATGAGAAAGTTAAAGGAAGAATACCAAAAGTGGGGGTTAATAGTGAACATGGACAAGACACAGTAGTGTAATTCCACGCCAAATCATCCAATGGGGGTAGCTGCCATGTCACGAAAAAAATCCAAATTTTGATAACATGTATTAGTGTCCTTAGGAATACCAAATTAACAAATTTTAATTTTTAATGTCGCCTCCCGTATTTTACAGGCCACTTTAAAAGTAAAAAAAAGACGAAAATTGGTTGTGGCCTTTTTTTATTTCTATTGTATTAAAAATCTTATGTAAAAATAAATTTGACGGAAGAAATCTTTAATCTCCTATAGAGAAAAAAGAATTAACCTCACTTTTTTGACATGGCAAAAATAGTTTTAAAAAAATAGTAAATTTTATGATTTTCTCTATTTTTAATTATTTACACCGGTGCTGAATATGGTCCATCAAAAAAAAGTCTATACGCACATTAAAGCTTAGTGGTTTGACTATCATACAAGGCAAGAAAAAAATGTCTAGGTCTATTGCTTTCAGCAAACTAAATTTTTTAAAATTGGAAAAACCGCAAAAACCTCAGAATTGGCAACTTTTGACTAAAAAAATTGTCATGTCTATCTGTCTATTAAAACTTCGCTTGTGCCTTGTTTTACTTGACAATGTATCGTCTAAATAAAAGTAAAATAAAAAATCTGGGTCTGTCATTTTAACATCAACTTTTAAGCTATTTGGTTAAAGCATGTAAAAAATCAAATTTTTTTATTGAGTCGCAAAAGGAAAAAAATTATGCATAAAAATCATCGTCAGGGGATCTTATTTATAGCCACATACTGTTTTGCGTGACATCCTAGTTTGTGGGTTCAAGTCCCATCTTCGTACACTGTCGAAAATTTTTTTTTAGTTTTAAGAATACATTTTTGGTGAGACACGGACATTAATTAGTTTGTTTCTTTGGTAAATAAAATGGTTCAGGTTTAACAGTGGCGTACGCAGGAGGCAGGGGGGTTGGAGGCCTAATCTTTCCAAAGCCATTAAATAACTTCTCCTAAAGATTAAATTTTTCTGAAAGAAGAAATAAATGGGTTTCCAGGACTTTGCTTTTACTCAAGCCCCCTCTCCCAACCCCCTTGGAAAATTTCTGCATACGCCACTGGGCATTAAAAAAACTAACTACAAAACTAACGCATGGTAAAAGCCCATGTGATGCGTTTGGAGGTACTGTGAAACGATTTGTTTTACATTAAAATCTCAAACAAACAACAACTGGACACCATTTTTTCACTCCTCTGGATGATTTAACTATAGATGCTAAATTTACTTCAAGCTCACAAATTTTTTTTTTCGGTTTCTGAAATTATAGAACTCAACTTCTTTTCCGATTTTTTAAATATGACAGTAGGTAACTACTAAAAAAGTAAATAAACTTTTAAAAATTTGTGTAGTGACCTTATGAAGAGAGTTTAGATCATAATTTATTGGACAGTGCTCATATAAATAACCTTTACCTTCTGATAAACCTTAATTTGCAGGGGCGGATCTAGAAACTTTATTTTGGGGGAAAATATCATAATAAATATTTCACAAAACTATTTTCCATAGTGACCAGGAGGTGTGTTCTGTGTGTCAAAACTGAGTAAAGTTTCAGATTTGGGGGGGGGGCATCCCCCCCCCCCGTAGATCCACGCCTGTAATTTGTGATGCAATTTAACATCACTAAAAATATTAAAATAACAAAAAAATGTGTAGTGACCTTAAGGATTACAGACTCAGATTTTTTATTCTTGTTTTTAAAAGTATATGATACAGTGAAAAATTTACCCTACTTGATTACCACCAGCACCCCGATGGACAGGGTCATTTTTGATGTTGAAGTTGAGGAATTTCCCAGACATTCTTAACTTCTTCGTAGAACTCCAAGGTAACGTCTACTATTTAAATATGTTTTATACCAGGAAGATATATTCCTTGAGTATAGCTTTCCAACACTGTATCAAAAATTTAAGAAAACATTACATTTATACCCCAAAAAAATATGAAAACTTGGTTGTTTTGGATATTCTCTAAATTGCTCTAATTAAGCCAGTATAAAAGATTTTGCTAAACATCACATTTTTTTGAAAACTACTTTTATGCATGTTTTCAAAATTATAGGTTAAGTTTTTTTAGGTGCTGTTTACTATGAGCATAATTTGTTTCTTTAAAGTCCCATTTTGCCCTCTTTTAGACTTTTCAAATGCGTGTACAACATACTAATTGGATTAAAAAATCTAAAATTGTGCAAAAGTGGTTAAGCATGAGCTGTTTCATTTAGTAAGCATGATTAAAGAAAAAAATTAAATGTCAGGGCAACACTTTTTTTGTAAATTGGATGACTTGGCGTGGAATTGCTCAGTACTTATGTATTGGAAACGAATCAAGTGAGTTTGAACTAGACAATGAACAAACACATTGTGTCACATTTGATAAGACAGGAACAGACTGTAAAGAACTGGAAAAAAGAATAGAAAAAGCAAAAAAGGCTATTTGATGTCTTAACAGTTGGAGAAGAAAGATAAAAAAGAATGTAAAATTTAACATTATATGAAACAATGGTGAAAAGGACGCCGTTGTAAGGAATAGAGACTTGTCACGTAACAGAAAAATACAAAACAAAAATGGAAAGTGTCGAAATAGATGCAATAAGACGATCAATAGAAAAGCTAGAACAGATCATATAAGAAATGAAACCATAAAAAATGAATGGAAATCGAGGGAAGCATAACGGATGATATCACTAAAAGAACACTGATAATGTACGGCCATGTACAACAGATGAACGACGAAAGATTACCAAAGCAGGTCTTAGAATGGAAACCAATAGAGCGCAGAAAAAGAGGGCATCCTAAACTGGAATGGCAACAGTCAATCCAAAGATCAATGCGTAAAAAAAACCAACACAACAACGTAGAAAAACGTTCTTAACCGACAAAGTAGTAGTAGATATGGACTTAATTTTGTGTAATTTAGTTTTCAAGTTCGATAGATAGTCCTCTAAAGACAACAACATATAAAAAAAGTAATTTTTGTAGTGAAACGGTTTATTCCAGCAAATGAATTGAAGAATACTTTTTAATAGAAGCTTTATAAGTCCGCTTCTTAATATATAAGTCAGCGTCCCAGATCAGGTAAATAGCTGTTTTTTCTTCAAGCTTTTGCAATATTCGTACGTTTACAAAAATTGTTTTATTTTCAGTCGTTGCTCAAAGCTATACTATTATAACATTCAAAATTAAATATGTCATGTTGGCATAAAACTAAAGGTAAAACTGTCACTGTGACTGTCTGTGGATGAAAATATAAAATAACTCAAAGACGTGTTTCAGAACTTTTTTTGTTGCCGTCATTATGTTGAAGGTTGGAAATGTCTATGGCAAGAACTCTACTATAGCTAAAGTCCAAATTATACGCATTTGTCATGACGTCATTTTTGTTTATCTTTGTTTAGTATATTATGAACAGTAGTGACAATAAACTTTTAAAAAAAAGTAGTGTCTATGATTAATTCATTTTTTAATAGGTAGGCAATTGGTTATGTGAAGTATCCGTCACTGTCAATCAAAAACATGAGTTTGTCAACTTGTCCGAAATTATTTTAAAAAGTTTTAAAATGCCGAGAAACAAATATAATAGGTATTACCATACCTACGACAATTGAACAATCGCAGCTGATAATTTTAAATATATTGGCCTTTTTTCAACTGGAAAGGGAACAAGTCCGAAATGGAATCGCACTTCAATTTGAGAATGTGATACAGCGAGCCGCAGATGCAACAAAATGGAGCCCAACAATAATTTGGACTATATTTAGCTAATTTTAGCAAGTTTGGACTAGAGGCTCTGTATGTATGACAAATTTTAAAGAAATGACGCGACAAACCTATTATGTATTTAGTGTCCTTTTATATGTCGTTTGTCATATTATAATTATATTTAGTTTTGTCATATTGATTTATTGTTATGTCAGAAAATAGAGAACAAAAACAGTCAACATTTTTATTTTTAAATATTTAAAGAACCATATACAATAATTTGGCGACGAGGATTAAAAGACGAAGAAGATTACCTGAACATAAACATGACTGAACAACTGGTACCTTTAATCACCGCTTTGAGTCAACTTGTAAACACCATACAACAAAATCAATTACAACAACAAGTAAGTGAAAATAATATAAAGGAAAACCTGAAACATCAAGTCATTAACTTTGAGCCGTTTGACGAAAATACAGAAAATTTTGAAACTTATATTCAAAGACTTGAAAATTTTTTTAAACTTAAAGGACTAGATATAAATGATCACAGTTTAGATAGTACTTTAGTTATGGTATTAATCAACTGTCTAGGGAGCAAATATTACAAATTACTCTCAAGTTTAACATCACCTGAACTTCCCAGTACTAAAGATTATAATACATTGATTAACCTACTTAATAATCACCTTTCTCCAAAAAAGAACGTACTTACTGAGCAACATAAATTTTTCACACGTTTGCAACATGAAAATGAATCTATTTCAAATTATATTGCATCTTTAAAAGAATTAATTAGAAACTGCGATTTCAAAATAGAATGCAAGGATCATAACTGCAATACATGTAATTTATCAATTATTAATACACTACTTCGAGCACAGTTTATAAGAGGATTATACAGCGAGGAAATTCGAGAAAAAATTCTACAGGAAATTGACATTAAATTTGATAAAGCAGTTCAAATTGCTTTAGCAATAGAAGCATCTAAAATACAAAATGAAGAAGTTTATGGTTATACAGAACCAGTTAACAAAGTTCAACCACAAACAACAATACGCCATTTTTCCAATCACAGTGGAAAAAATCAATTAGACTTGGAAAAACTTGGATTAAAAGACGTATGCCTCCATTGCGGTAAAAACAACCACCAAACTCGAAACTGTAAAATTATACAAAAACTTAAATGTAGAAGCTGTAAACGTCAAGGTCACGTGAGTTCTGTTTGTATAAACACTCTGAAAAATAATTTTGCCAACCCAAATCCAACAAGAAGTATTCAGTCGATTCAAGATAATTTCTATAGTAATTCTAATTCTGACAATGAAGAATATTCCATTAATCAAATTGTAGATATTTTTACACAAACTTCAGCATTTTTTTTGAACCAAAAATGATGGTAGAAGTAAAAATTCAAAATAAACCGTTTAAATTTGAGTGTGACACTGGAAGTCCAGTATCAATAATTTCTGAAAACGATTTTAAAAAATTAGAACTGAAAATTCCTTTACAAAAAACAAACGTTAAATTTAGATACTATACTCACCACATTTTTGAACCAATAGGAATGGTTAAAGTACCCGTAACTTATGGAAACACTACTTCTACAGAAGACTTATATATTGTACAAAATCATAAGTCCACTGTTCTTTCTCCCAGAGAAAGAACAGTGGAAAGTTTTCAGTCACCATTTTATGGATTTTCAAACTCCAATTCAATAAGTCCTGTAAAAATACCAATAGAAGAAACCACTGAAGAAAAAACAGAAACACATACATCACAGGGAAAAATACTTAGACGTTCAACAAGAGAACGACAAGCTCCTCAACGCCTTGATCTGTGACCTTAAGATTAGAGGCCGGAGAACTATTATGTATTTAGTGTCCTTTTATATGTCGTTTGTCATATTATAATTATGTTTAGTTTTGTCATATTGATTTATTGTTATGTCAGAAAATAGAGAACAAAAACAGTCAACATAGAATTTTTATTTTTAAATATTTAAAGAACCATATACAATAAAACCCATCAAAGTCATTCAATCACATTTTTTGGGCATGTTATTTTCTTGCCAAGTTCGTTGGCGTTTCACTAAAATAATTTATATTGTCAGCGGTGAGTGACATTAATCATCATGCAACATTATATAAACAAACACGTTTGTTCTTCACCCCCTGTAAATGTTTGTCAAAAATCAGTTATTTTTATTTTCCGACGGTTATGAATTAACAAGGACGGAAGATGCATCTTTGTCCAAACAAGGCTAGAGAATAGAGGACCGATAATTCCCTCCTTTGATTTTGACTTAAACAAATTTAACTTTGAAAAGTTTGTCGCGGCTTTATTTCTTTAAAATATGTCATACATACAGAGCTAGACTAAAAATTTTCTTTCCTAGAAGAAACTTTATTACAAGTACATATTGTCATATCTTTTACAATAGGGTGTTTGACAGTAGTAAAAAATAAATATATATTTATTTTTAAATATCCCTTTAGGTCTTGTGAATGCTAAAAACAAACTTTTTTGTTACATTTTTTCTCAAATTCATAGTTCTTTTAATTAAATAAATTCATTGAATTAAAACAATTAGCCTCGTGATTCAAAACAGGCGGTCTATCAATCAGCTGAGAGTGACGTCACGAAACAGTAAACGCCTCGAACGAACCTATTTTCTGTGTTATTTGCTTATGGATGGTAATGTTTGCTTTGGTTTAAAGTGCGAATTATCGTCCTAAATTAGATTTTATTTTTTGTTTTGCTTATAAAAAACATTTTTAATGGAAAACGGATTCTCCAAAGCCGATAGCTCCAACTTGCCAATGCTGAATTCCTTTGGGGTGACAGGCTTCTTTGCCAACAACAGTGATTTTTGTTCTGCGAAATTTAGAAAAAAAATCATTATTATTTTAAGCATCAAAAATTGCTTTTTTAAAACAAAATTAGGTACTGCCTAGTCCTGCCTAGTCTTGCATATGCACTGC
The DNA here is from genome assembly GCA_963576565.1 of Aspidapion aeneum. Taxonomy (NCBI): domain Eukaryota; kingdom Metazoa; phylum Arthropoda; class Insecta; order Coleoptera; family Brentidae; genus Aspidapion; species Aspidapion aeneum. The sequence goes on from OY755039.1 coordinate 121,057,981, forward strand.
TCAGTCCTACATTTAGCCTGCATGTGCACTGCCTAATCCTGCATTTATAGGTACTCCCTAGTCCTGCCTAGCACCGCCTAAAAATTTGTACACCTTTCTGCCTATTATAGTTGTTCACCCCTTGTAATAAACATAACCTCAAAAATTTTATCGTCATTTACGAAATTGTTATAGATATATTATAGACAACGTGAGAAAAACTATTAGAAACAATTTAGATTTTAATAATTTTGCATAGCAAATTAGGGATTTATGTATCATTCTAAACTCTTTTCTAAAATTTGTCAAATACCCTATTTTTGAAAAAATCCGTCGGACAGGACAGTTTCAGTATAAAATCACTTTTTTTAAAATCTTGTGTACATTTTTTTCTCTCTAAGCTGGAGGTACGTACCGTTCACCAAACTTTAATATAATCATATCTTCTTCTATAAAAGGTCCGACACCTTTAATAAGGGTAATTTATTGGCATCTAGAGTTTAGAAACGATTCATTTAAATTAAAGAAAAAAGCTGTCAATTATCATTTTTAAAATTTGCAATTTTTAAACAACTTTACAATCTTTGATATCGAAAAATCTTAAAGATTTTACATTAAGCTGATAAATTTTTAATTTAACAGGGCCTGTGATCTAGAGACGTGTTCGGATAATACTATTAAATCCATTTTCGTACTCATTTGTGATAACCCCGTCAGCTGCTTAAGAGCACTGTGAAATGTCATATAATCAACATAAAAATCTAGATGAAGTATGCATTGAGAGGGTAAATTAAGACTGTTTTGCCTCACCATCAATCGAGCCGAACTCCCTCTCGTGGGCTCTGTTCAAGATCAACTTGTAGAGCACTTCCGCCTCCTTGTATTTGCCCTGTTTGAGGTAGCAAGACGCGAGGTTGTTTGTTGTTTTGCTCACATTTGGATCGTCTGGGCCCAGACGTTTTTCGTAGATTTCCAGGGCACGTTGATAGTATTTCTCTACTTCTTCGTATTTGCCCTGAAATAGACATAGATTTTGGAAGGGAAAAATTAGTAACAGCATGAAAATTGTTGGAAAAATAAAGAATCATAACAAAAACATTTCATGTAAAAAAAAGCCAAGTACGCGAAAATGGCATTCCGTAAAAAGAATTGAGATAAAAGTAAAGCCAAGTTCTCCAATACAAATTTCAAAATGAAAGGTTCTTACTAGTTTGGAAATGTTTTTTTAAACTTTGCTATTACAGCCAAACTTCTTTATGTTCAATTTAGCACTGTGCTTAAGAGTCATTTACAGCCGTAATAGCCAAGTTTAGAAAAATATTTCCAAACTAGTAAGAACCTTTCATTTTGAAATTTGTATTGGAGAACTTGGCTTTACTTTTATCTCAATTCTTTTAACGGAATGCCATTTTCGCGTACTTGGCTTTTTTTACATGAAATGTTTTTGTTATGATTTCACTTCTTTTTAAAGGAATTGAATAATACTAAATTTTTAAAGTAGTAAAATATGCGGAATATTGTTCAAAACTTTTGCAATGCCTTACTTAAATTTTTGAGGTTTTTTAATTTTTTTCCATGGTTTTATCGTAGTTCCTATCAGCCTTCCAAAGCTCAGCTCTAGCGTTTCTGAAAGTGCACAATGTTACTTTTACATAACTTTACATGTATAGGGGAGGGAAATAAATTAAAATTGTTGTGTTTTTCTTCCAATGCTCAGCTCTCTAGCGTTTCTGGAAGTGGGTAATGTTACTTTTACATAACTTTACATTTATAGGGGAGGAGAGTAAATGAAAATATTGGACTATATTTATAGGAGAGGGAAGTAAATTAAAATGTTGGTGTTTTTCATATAGTTTTATCATATTGTCTTTCAGTCTTAAAAAGTTCAGTTCTCTAGCGTTTCATTTATAGGGGAAGGAAGTAAATTAGAATTTTGGGGTGTTTTTATTTTTTCCAGGGGTTTGGTCATAATTTCTATCAGTCTGCCTAGTAGTTCCTACGATAAAACCATGGAAAAAAATTAAAAAACCTCAAAAATTTAAGTAAGGCATTGCAAAAGTTTTGAACATATATTTTGAACAATATTTTGAACAATATTCCGCATATTTTACTACTTTAAAAATTTAGTATTATTCAATTCCAAAATTAAGTGCTAACCGTGGACTTGGCTCACTTAGGTGATACATCGTTTAAATGATAATTTAATTTTCTACAATAAAGTTGATTACACACTTTCTGTAAAATGCTTACTTTTTAAGACAATGACATAAAACTGAATAATTTCGGTTTATTTTGCATATACTATGGAAATACATAGGAAACGGGTGTACTGGTAAAACTTCGTATCTTAGCAAAGTTACTACCCAGAGAACTGCATGATGTCTCATTTTATAGGCTATTAGTTGGTGTTTATTTTATGTTAATACAGATTTTCTCAAAACTACGCAGTTTAGAAGTTAAAGGCCGCTAAAAAAAAATTGGTCAAAATCCAAAAATAACAACGACAAAAATCATTTTTTCTGAGAAACGTACTGCACCAATTACATTGAGTTAATAGGTTCCTGTTGATATAAAATAACATGTTAACTCGTAATTTGTCATGTAAGTGAAAAATTAATCTCTCTAATGAACTAAATTCTTTAACAGCGATTTTCTCAAAACAATGTTTTTTGAGTTGTGACTATCTTTTAGCGGGGGTGCGATATGTCAAAATAGCGACTACACCACCTTTTACAAGCTAAAATTCTATAATGACTGGACTAAATATTTATATGGGGCGTATAATTGTGTTGTTTTATCTCGGTTTAAAAAATTAATATTTCCATGCAAAATATGTTTGTAGGGATTTATATGGGTTTAAAAAAATATACGTACGATACACGACCGGAAACTAACTTTACATGTCTCCCCAGGGTTTGCGGCTCACCTTATACCACGCAAATACCTATTTTCTTTTCTCAAACATTATTTATACTGCCCTTAGGGAATTTAATCGACATACTACCAGTATAGGGCTAATTTTTCATTATTTGATTCTAAAAATACTCTAAAAATAGACTATGAAAGACAATCGATGAAAACGTTATGAGACAGTTTGAGAACATACTCTTAGTCCGAAGCCTAAGCCACTTTTGTCTGCATTTTTGCGTACCGTAATGAAACTTGGCACGATTATAATATAACACCATGGTGTTATCTTACGAAGTGGTGCTCATCCCGCACCCAGTGCAGAGCAAAGATAGTGTTTTATTTTTAATTGCATCTATCTCATTAAAATTCTGTATAAAATTTAAATGTAAAGCTAGAGCAATGAAACTTGGCACCGATTATAAGGACATATACGCTTTTATTGCTTTTATTTTAAGCACTAAAAAAATTATATTGTTTCATTTTCTTCCAAGAAATAAAAAATCAAAAATTGAAAAATTTATGGTGTGGGTGTTGAGCAGGAAAAAAAATTTCAAGCGGTTAGTTATGCAAGTTAACTTGGTAAAATTTACTGTGAGCATTAAAAAATTGTTTATCTTTAAAACGAGCTGGTGTGACGTATACAGGGTCGGAGTACAGGGGGGGTTTTAATTAATAATTGTAAATTGAAAAAATCTAAATAGATAGAAAAGTATGTGGATTTCTTAGACGTAACGATATTTTCAAAAAATATATACCAAATAAAAGATACTTAGCTTTTATTTATATTTTACGAAAAGAAAATTAAAATTTTGTTGAACTGTTAAAAATACAGGCTGTTTTTAAAAATAAGTTACATTTTTATGATCAATTTAAGTAGTTTTTTTTTATGACGACGTTACAAATCACTATGAAAAAGTCACTACGTTACAACAATACTAGTACAGCTTTCATTTTCTTAAATAAAAACTTTTGTACAGAGTGTTAAAAAGTAACTAGACAATGAAGTTTTTTCGTAATTTTTTATTTTAGTGCTGAAAATTCAAATAACTGTAGATATGTCAAATAAACATCTCATTGCAATCACTATACTCTTCTTTATAAACCATTTATCGTACTCTATTTTTGTGATAAGCGCTACATCATTACCTTTTTTTGAATGTATATACTGGGCGACAACAACTTTGCTGTCATTTTTACTGTTTGTTACATTATTTATTTTAGCTACTGCGTTAATAAGAATTTTGCAATGAAACTTGGCACAATTTGTCGGCTCATTACAGGCTATGACACAAATATTAATGTTTGTGTAATTTTGTAATATGCTGAAGGATACAAGGTGATATTAAAAAAATCATGTAAAAAGTAGTAGTCTCAAACTTTGGGTCATACCGGTTACGCAGTTTAAGATACTTTCTGAATTTTACAACTTTTTAACACTAAAAGAACGCCTTTCTGACATGGTGTACATGGTTTTATTAAGCTTTGTTATTGTACGAAAATACAGGGAGTTTATATATATATATATATATATATACAGCAAAGTTCTTGTTCATCACCTATGTAGCTGTTAGTTAGACACTTTAAAAGATACAGGGTATTCGAATTAAAGTCGGTAATATTGTTAACTTTGTTATTATCAAATAGGTCGGTTAAGTTATTAGGCAAAATGTTAATATTTTTTCCGCACTAAATTGGTGGAACAAGAATAAAATTAAACGACGCGTAGGTGAGTTATAATAAAAAAAATATTTTTAAAAGATACACATAGTATACAGTACCAGCAATCGATTTTTTTTTATATATAAATAAAAGCTGTCTTATAACTTGTTCTTTTTAAGTAAAAAGTTATTAATGAAAAATACAGTAACTTTAAAAATATTTTTTACATAATGTGCACATCATTATTTCTCAACTATCTATTAAATTATCACTTCTGACAACCAATCTCAAACAGGATGCAATTATGTAATTTTATTAAAAGTGTATATTTTGGTGCCGAAGAAATGGCAGATTATGTTAAAAATTCAAAATTCTAGATACTTGATTCGACTTTTACTTAAGTTATCAATTTTTATTAAAGCTTGGTCAGGTATTTTTAATAATCCCTGGCGTAAATCCCGAGAATAGTTGGTGGCTCTTTGCGGGTAAATCGTGATTAAGGTGTCAGTTTTGACATATCATGTGAACAGTTTGGCGTATTGACTCAATTAATATTTATTTTGGTTTAGAATACTAAATTACCTAGAAATCAATACCCCACACGACCACTTTAGACGGAATAAGATTTGAACAACTTAGCCTCCTACCATTTGCCCCCTCTCCCCTCAAAAAAAAAACCTTATTTCCAACGTTTAATTTTAATAGATTTTTTTTCAATTTATAAGCTACATAGCTTAAAGAAACAAAAAGTGTACGCGAAACTAGTTTTATATTTAATTTATCAATTTTTCCTTTCCCATCTTAAGTACGCCCCTGTATCTTGGCCCTGCACTGGGTTCCATCGGAGCAACACTTCTGGAATGGCATTCCTAGGTGTCTGCTACCTCTGTGCCAAATTTCGTCACGGTACGCGAAAATCCAGACAAGCCCCTAAATTTCCGGCTTATGCCCCAAACTATCTGGGGCAAAGTGAAATTAAAAAAAAAAAACAATTGTGAATCGTGGTTTCGAGTAAAACATTTACAAGGTGTCCCAGAACTAATGGTAAGTAGGAAAAGTGTAGATTACTTGGATAAAAATATTAAGATTTAGCTACACTAGTCCAAAAGTTGATAATAACCGAGATACAAAGTATTAGTAGTATTAAACTTATGGCTGTATTTTCATTTCAGTTTTCTTTAATAACTTTTGTATCGTATCAATATTTTTGCAAAAAAAAATTGTGGTGGGGGCTTTTGGAGACGAGCAATTTGATTTTGGTAAATTTGGGGGTCACTACTATTACATTGAAATCAGTGTAACTTTTTGTGTCTCAGTGTATACAAGTTTTTATTCAAAATATGGTTTTCATCATTTTTATGTAAAAAAGTTATTCTTTTGATGTCGCTCAGAAAAACGGTTTTCGAGATTTTTGCATTTAAAGTTTTTATTGCATGGGTAAAAGGTTATTAAAGAAGTTAATACGTGAATCAGGCTTATCACAAAATTTTTACCCATGCAATAAAACATTTTAATTGCATTGTGGTCCTCTCCTAGATAAAGCATTTTTTACTAGGTGTGAGTTGGTGTCCAGATGTTGATGTGTTCTATGATGTTGATGCAAAATGAATGATCATTTGTGTGACTTCTTCCCCAAACAAAAAGTAATAATACAAAATCAAGAAAAAAATTTTACTTATAGAATCCGTCAACAACTAACCATTTATGTTTATCGGCTCAAAAATCAGCTGATTTTTTTGTTTTTGTAAGGAATGACTAAATAAATAATTTATTTTCGACTTAATAAATTGGATGTAGTTTAAGTTAAGACGATGCGGCGTTTGCAAGAAGGACTTCTTCGACACTTTGTATAGTAAGTTTTTTATTGAATTTTATTGTTTTGATTTCTCACCAATTTGTTCTTTATTATAGAGCCTACACTTATCAAATAGCTGCATTACCAGTAACACAAATTCACACACAACAAAAAATAAAACACAAAAGAAATCTAAGTAATAACAACATAAACTCATTTGCAATAAACCTACAAACCGAAGACTGGCAGGAGATGTATGCAGCAGACTCATTCAGTCAAAAATTTGAAGCTTTTTACAACAAATATCAGTTCCACTATGAGAATGCTTTCCCACTAAAAAGAGATAAACAAAACTCCAAAAAAAAGTGGTTTTTACCTGAAATAAAACAAATGCACAATCATCTATGTGAGATGAGTCGCCTATCCAATCAACTAAAATGCAACTTTTATAAAAATAAATATAAACAATTTTAAAACCTATACAAAAAAATAATTAAGAAACACAAAAAACAACAAAACAATTTAAGAATCTCTAAATCATCAAACATAAGTCGCGAAACCTGGAAAATAAATAACGAAAATTGCAACAAAACAAAAAAACACCACACTATAAAAATCATAAATAAAGAGAATCAAAAATTATTATCTAACCCAAAAGAAGTTGCCGACTACCTAAACTCATTCTTTGTAAAACAAATCAAAACAATAGATATAAATAGGACGGAACATAACAAAAACATAAACGTCACAAGACAGCCACAATATCATAACAGCCTCTTTCTCTCTCCTACTACACCAGTAGAGATAGAAGAAACTATTTAAAAAAACAACAAAAAAACCAACACCTGGATCAGATCAAATACATGGAAGAGTCCTGAAAAAACATTGCACATGTAATTTCTAAACCCATTTCATATCTAATTAATGACTCTTTTTCTTCAGGGCAATACCCAGAAAGCTTAAAAAAATCTAAAACAATACCAATTTATAAAAACAAAGGTTCTAAAAATGATCCAACAAACTACAGACCAATTAGTATACAAAACCAAAGAGCAAAAATATTTGAACAATGTTTCACAAAAAGACCCTTAAACTTTGTCGAAACTCATAAAACATTAAAAAAACTTTCAAAATGGATTTAGGAAAGGAAAATCTACCACAACAGCTATTCTAGACAGTATGGAATTTATATACAAAGCCTATAACGACAAGAAAAAAATCATTGGATTGTTTTATGATTTAAGTAAAGCTTTCGACACAATTAATCACAGTCAACTTTTGGATAAACTGTATAAAATAGGTACCAGAGGAAAAGCTTTTGACTGGGTGGAGGCGTTTCTCAGAGGACGAATGCAGAAGGTGGTGATAGAGGATGTGGAGTCGGATATGCATCTGATAGACCTGGGGCTCCCCCAAGGCTCAATACTTTCACCTATTCTTTTTATTATTTTCATCAATGACATTGACGAAATATGTGACACGCCGGACCTGTTAGCTGTGTATGCCGATGACAAACTTTTTCATCACGGAGGAGGAACTAACAGACCCTGTTAAAAACAGCAATCTTACTTCAAGACAATTTAGTAACTACTGTGAAGCAAATGATCTTCTTCTCAATGTTGGAAAGTCCTGTTGCATGCAACTCCTGCCAAAGAATGCCACAGTGGACCAAAGTCCACTAGTAAAAGTAAATGGCAAAAGCATAGAAAATGTGTCATCCTTTAAACTTCTAGGGCTTCACATTGACACTAAACTAACCTGGAAATCACATATAAACCAACAGTGCAGTAAACTGAGTACAGCCTGCTATCAGTTTCGGACACTAACAGACACAGTGGATGATTCTGTGCTCAGGATAATGTACTTTGGTCTAGTTCAGTCACAGATTCAGTATGGTTTGATTTTTTGGGGACCATCTTCACATTTTCAGCGAGCATTTAAAAAACAAAAAAGTATTATAAGAAGCATGGCAGGTGTATCAAGTGTGTCCAGTTGCTCGCCATTATTTAAAAAGTATAAAATCCTTACCTTACCCAGTCTCTACATATTCCAACTTTTTATCTTAATAAAAAACAATGAACAAAAATATACAAAGAATAACAACATTCACAACCAGGGGCAACCAGGCCATACATTTGCCTTTCTCCAGGCTCTCAAGTTGTCAAAACTCTCCAGTTTTTATGGGAACAAAGTTTTTTAATAAAACAAACAATCTTTTTCAAAATGAAAAAAGGAAAAAAATTGAAAACTGCCTTAGGGAATTTCTACTAGAAAAATGCTTTTATTCGACCGGGGAATTTTTGAACTACTCAGCACGAGGCTCCTAGGTCCACCTGAATTGTCTAAAACTTTAGTTAATAAAAAATAGCTTTTTTAAATGTGATGTTGTGAATGTGTAAATTTTTTTATAAATGTGAAAATGTAGGTATGTTTTTAAAAAAAAGTAAATGTATATGTGTTTTTTAAGTAAATGAATGCTACAATTAAGGTATAGTCGCCGTCGTGGTGTAGTGGTAGCAATGTTTGTTTCACACACCACCGGCGCGGCGGCCCGGGTTCGATTCCTGGCTTGGGACTTGGTTGTTTGTGTTTGCTTAAAAATGCTTTCACTTGCTAGAACTTTGCGAAACTGGGCGATTAATCCTGAGTGGATGGAAAGTCCCAGTATAAATAAAAAAAAAAAAATAATAAGGAAAAATAAATGTTATATAATGAAGTTATAACAAAAAACTACTAGTCTAGTCTGATAAGCTATTGATCTGAATTGTATATATAGCTATAGATGAATAAATGCCTTTTGAATTTGAATTTGAAGTAGAGCCCTTATAATTATGGTTGCAATAAAGACCGAAACGTGTCAACGGTAAGAAGTAGAAACTGCATTTATGTTAAAAACGTAGTTTTAATTCTCTGTTTAGAATTCAGTGTGGAGCGAAGGACTCCAACTTACTAAACACCAATGAAAAACTTTAAATGCAAATGACTTTTTTATATAACAGTAATGAGAAAATTCATATTTTTAATAAAAACTGGTATACACCGAGGCACAAAGAAGTCACATTTATTTTAATGTAATGGTAGCAACCCAGAAACTCTCGTTCCGAAAAACTCTTGCCCATTCTTTTTTGCAAAAATGTTAATTGCTAAAAAAGTTATTAAAGAAAGAAAGCCGTTGCTCTAAGCGACATCAAAACGGTATAACTTATTTACATAGTCCTGATAGGAAAGATCATATTTTAAATCAAATAAAAACTGGTATACACCGAGGCACAAAAAAGTTACACCGATTTTAATTTAATGGTAATGACCCAGAGAACACCCTGTACAATGTACATCAATTTTTTTACCGAAAACGAATTGCTCATTCCAAAAAACCACCCAATTTTTTCACAAAAATATTGATTAAAAAGTTATTCAAGAAAAACGAAATAAAAAAATTAAGTTTAACACTCTGTAACTCGGTTAAATATCAACTTTTGGACTAAGGCAAGTGTAGCCAAATAGTAATATTTTGATCCAAGGAATCTACAGTTTTACTATGTACCATTAGTTCTGGGACACCCTGTAAAATTCTAGAGTATTGCTATAATTTTGGTCACAACTGTATCTGCACTTACCTGATTCTGACACAATAAAGCCAAATTATTCAACTGCTTAGCAACGTCAGGATGGTCCTTTCCCAGCACTTTCTCCCTTATGTCAAGCGCCCTCTTGCACAGTGGTTCAGCTTCTTTGTACTTGCCTCGTTTACCGTATAAGACAGCCAAATTATTAAGGGTGGCGGCCACAGCGGGGTGATTCTCTCCTAGGGTTTTTTCACGGATAGCTAGGGCGTCATTGAGAAGGTTTGCAGCTTCTTTGTACTTGTTTTGGTCTCTGGAAAGGCAAAAACAGTTCAGTTACGCCCGTACAAGTTTCACTTCTCTTGACAGTCAGGGTAAAAAGTAACAAAAAATAACTGGGTGCGAATAACAACTATAGCAAGAGTTCTTTTTAACCCATGTTTTCCTAAAAAGGAAATTTTATGATCGCAATGAATTACAAAATCATTTATCTTTTTTTGTTTACTTTTTTTTCAGGTAAAAATGGGAAGAACCATCCACGACACAGGATAGTCTACATATAAAGTGGCAAAAATGTTGCATCATTGTTTTTTTTACGTCTCTTTCGAATTCTCTAAAATTACACAGAATAACAAAACTTGTTTTTTATATTTTTTTTAAACGCAACAAATGGCAAATCCTAAAAATACGTAAACTAAGAACAGGATTGAAACTTTCAAATGCACCTCTTGTTCTTTGATAGTACCGGAACAGATTTATATACAATTTTAGGAAGTTGCTTTACTTTTAACTGACAATTAAAAAACAAAATTTTTTGACCATAACATAATAGACATAAGGCCGGCTAGGGTAATTTTAACTTGTTTGCTACTTGTCAATTACAGCATATACCTAGGCAAGAAAAGAATCATTACAGAAGGTTCTAAAAGACTTTCTCTTAAAAAAATTACACAGAATAACAAAACTTGTTTTTTATATTTTTTTTAAACGCAACAAATGGCAAATCCTCAAAATACTGCTACAAATTTAAGTTATTTAAATTTTATAATTAGAATTTATTTAGGTTTAGTGTAGTATTAGGTTGATTTACCTTATGGTTGTATTCTTAGTCTAGGTTTTAGTTGCGTTATCTATGACAACTTCATACACGGCCGCGTACCTTCTGGAAGAGACGAGAATGCTCGTGAATCGAAGAAGGATGGAAGGGTTCTCGAATAGTAGGCAGACCCTATATATAGGGCCGGACGCCGCGTATACAGTTAGTCAATGATAACCAACGGTAGTGATCGCTAGATGTTAACGCGGAGTTAATAGGCGGATTAAAGTAGTGAATTATTAGCAAGTTATTAGTAAGTTTAAGTGCGTGTTTTTTGTACATAATTTGTCGAAATCAATTGATAAATCGTTTTTGACATTTGCGAGTTTTAATTGTCGTGGTGAACCCGTAACAATACGTAAACTGAGAACTGGATTGAAACTTTCAAATGCACCTCTTGTTCTTTGATAGTACAGGAACAGATTTATATACAATTTTAGGAAGTTGCTTTACTTTTAACTGACAATTAAAAAACAACATTTTTTGACCATAACATAATAGACATAAGGCGGGCCTAGGCTAATTTTAACTTGTTTGCTACTTGTCAATTACAGCATATACCTAGGCAAGAAAAGAATCATTACGGAAGGTTCTTAAAGGCTTTCTCTTAAAAAAAATAACACTAACAGAAATCGGTTGATTCCACTTTTGCCTCGGTGATCCTTCTTCACTCCCCCCCTGCGATATGCTTTAATTTACAAGTGGCAACCAAGTGAAACCTGAAACTAGATTCCAATAGCAACAAAAAAATATGTGTCGGAAATTCCCACATAGGGGGAAGATACCTTCGGTCTATCAGTTAACTCTTGTTTCTTTTGACTATCTTTATCATCTCTTAAAGCCTTAACTTGAATTTTTGTAGACATAACTCCAAAACCATTTAATGCAATTCTTACAAAAATTGATTGATTCCATGTCAAAATTGTAAAATAATACTTACAAAGGGCGAGATAAGTGTCGGACGGACAATGGTACAGTTTATTTCACTATAAAGTCACTTTAGCTAGCTAATTAATCAAAGTTTATCAGGCGCGTGTCACGACGCACGTAAAGCCGAGATAAGAGAGCGATACTCACGCAAGAGCTTGTGCGCGTAGATATGTGGGCATTGAACAGCTGATTTATCAATACATTACAAAAATATTGATTATCAACAAATCAGCGCTTATTTTGATGATTTCAACAGTTTTATGAATGGTGTTTAAATAAACCCGTTTCCAACAAAGGCAGCTTTTAAATCAGTCTGTTTTTAAAAAATAATAAAAATTTCTCTTAATTTTTTTTGCTTGCCTGCGCTTTTTAAAAATTTTATCAACAAAATCCACACTTATTTTTTTCACAAATTTTATCAAAAGTTTTACTATACGACAAATAATAAACTCACAAAAGCCGTTTGCGAAATATAAACAAGTTAAAAAACATATTTATTTCCATAGTTTTTCCAAATGTACTCTCATTCCCCATATATTTTGATTTTCGTTTGGAATAACTATTTTTTTAACAGTCACTTACTTTATATGACCTAAGACTGACCTATTTTTACAAAAGGGAAGTTTAGACGCGAAAAACCCATCAAACTCACGGAAATTAACATTTTTGGTCATGTTATTTTCTTGCCAATTCATTGGCGTTTCACTAAAATAATTTAAATTGTCAGCGGTGATTGACATCATGCAACATATAAATAAACACGTTTGTCTGCCACCACCAGTATAGGTTTTGCTAAAAATCGTTTAGTTTTATTTTCTGACGCTTATTAGTTAACAAGGACAGAAAGCGCTCTCTCTAAACATCGAGAATAAATTTGCCTTTGAAGAGTTTATCGCGTCCCTATTTCTTTAAAATATGTCATACATACAGGGTCTCTAATATGACCCTTTTTTAAATCTAAACTGCTCAAAAATTGAAGTGAGCCACCCCATTTTTTTGAACATTTTTAAAGTAAATTTATTCCTAAACGAAACGATCAATTCCCACACAATTTTCTATATGATATAGCTTCGATTGTCCTCTTTTAGTGTATGGTTTTCTTGTTGTCCTGCGCTTGACAGATAGCTTCACAGGGTGGCTACAACGCAAGTGTAACAAAAGTGCGAAAGTTTGCACGGCTCCCATTTCCCGTACGATTTTTTTAAAATAAAGTTTAATGACACAAAATGACAGCCAGCTAAAGCCAAAAAAATTATTTCTCAGTTTTTTTAATTTCTCTATAGTTTCCGATATTATTTAGTTTCCATAAAATTGTACTTTTTCTGATTTTTAGTTTGACGTTTCTACACGGTTTGACCCATAGCCCCTAAATTTGCTATGAGGCAACCCAAGTATTGGCCCTTTCGAACTTTGTACGCCATTGTACCCTAGATGACCACTGAGCACAATCAGGGGCGTGCAAAAATTATTTTTCATAAATTCTCCTTTTTATGAGCAAACCTGAGTTTCAACTTCTGTAGGTGATCTGATATCAAGTCTAGGTAAATGCAAATAACGTTTTATTGAAGTTTGAACATTTATGCCAAGACGGTTTTTTCATTTTTGTTAAAATATCACCATTGGTGTCATGATGATTCTTTTGTAAAAATGCCAGTTATTTCGCAAAGTCCATGGATTCAAACGATTTTTCTTACACCACTACGGATGATTTTGATGCTGCCTCAGTAAAAGTCATAGAGCAGTGCTTATGCCACGTGTGCCATCCGATTTGGGTTGTAATATCTCATAAACGAAAGTTTTAAGAGTTAAAAAAAACTGAAATGTGAAATGCGTTGGAACCAGAAATCTTATGTTTTGGTTGTGCTTGTCATCTTGAGCATTTAAAGGTATCATACGCAAAAATAGGTTAAGAAATAAAAAAGTAACTACAAATAAAAAAAAATTGTGACCTTATTTACAAAGCAATTTCCCCGATCACTCATTTTTTGACCGATTCCTGTAAACGATACATCGAAATGCTCGGAAGATGGAGGCTGATAAAACGAGACAACCAAAATTATTAGGTACTGTTGGATCACTGTTTAGGAAAAATTAAAAAAATTAAATCTGTTTTTAAATAGGCCTACCAACAACTCCTATCATTGCAGTGCCCTTTGGGCCATTAGAATGACAGATAAAACAAACGTCTAGTGTCAGTCCTGTTGTATCCGAAGGGCACTGATACGATATAGGGGTTGTTGGTAGGCCTATGTAAAAACTGATTTAATTTTTTTAATTTTGGTGGTCTCGTTTTATCAGCCTCTATCTTCCGAGCATTTTGATGTATCGTTTACAGGAATCGGTCAAGAAATGAGTGATCGGGGAGCAAAATTGCTTTGTAAATAAGGTCACTAAAATCTCTTATCGGTTACTTTTTTATTTCTCAACCAATCTTTGCGTATGAAACATTAAAATGCTCAATACGCCAAGCGTAACCAAAGCATAACATTTCTGGCTCCGACGCAGTTCACATTTCACTTTTTTCCACTCTTAAAACTTTCGTTTGTGAGATATTACAACCTAAATCAGATGGTACACGTGGCATAAGCTCTGCTCTACGATTTTTACTGAGGCAGCATCAAAATCATCTGTGGCGGTGTGAGAAAATTCGCTTGAATCTATGGACTTTGCGAGATTACTGGCATTTATACAAAAAATCATACTGACGCCAATGGTAACAAAAATGAAAAAACCGTCTCGGCATAAATGTTTAAACTTTAATAAAACGTATTTTGCATTCGCCTAGACTTGATGTCAGATCACCTACAGAAGGTGAAACTCAGGTTTGATCATAAAAAGGAGAATTTATGAAAAATTATTTTTGCACGCCCCTGATTGTGCTCAGTGATCATCTAGGGTACAATGGCGTACAAGGTTCGAAAAGGCCAATATTTGGGTTGCCTTATAGCAAATTTGGTGGCTATGGTTCAAACCGGGTAGAAACGTCAAACTAAAAATCAGAAAAAGTACAATTTTATGAAAAAAAAATCATATCTCGGAAACTAAAGAGAAATTTAAAAAACTGAGAAATCACTTTTTTTCGCTTTAGCTGATTGTCATTTTGTGTTATTAAAATTTTTTCGAAAAAAATCGTACGGGAAATGGGAGCCGGGCAAACTTTCGCACTTTTGTTACACTTGCGTTGTAGCCACCCTGTGGAGCTATCTGTTAAGCGCAGGACAACAAAGAAACCAAACATTAAAAGAGGATAATCAAAGCCATATCACATAGAAAACTGTGTGGAAATTGCCCGTTTCGTTTAGGAATAAATTTACTTTAAATATGTCCAAAAAAATGGGGTGGCTCAGTTCAATTTTTGGGCAGTTTATTTGTAACAGTAACAAAAACTTTACCTGTAAACAAGAGCCAAGATATTTAACATCGTGGCAACGTCAGGATGGTCATGTCCGCTAGTTTTTTCAAGATCTTCAAGGGCTTGTTTGCACAAGGGTACAGCAACCTGGCGTTTAGAAAATAATAATATTTGTACTTTATTAAGATAGCTAACACAAATCTTAGAACTGTATAATTGTATATAATAATAATAAATAAACTGATGCGCCATTTTTCCGTGTACTACAAAAAAAAATAATACGTCATCATTTTCCAAAAACCGTATAAAGATACCAAGACGACGCTACGTCCCGTTTAAAATGTATTTATTTAGTACACTACAGAATAATATTATACATTTATTTTCTATAACTAAGGAGAAAAAATATACGTTTATTGATGTTATTCTAAAATAATAAATACTAAACTTGCACTGCTTAAGGTCACTCAATAGAATTTTCGGTTCCTTAAATGAGTCAATATGTATCAGGAACAACAGCAGCGGCAAGCCAGCGTTGATTATTCAAAAACTCCAGTAAAAGAAAAAAAAGTAAAATAACAACTCAGTTTTATGATGAAATGGGTCTCGTTTTTGATCAACCTAAACAAGGTGGAGGCAATAGCAATGACACAGCACGCAAATTTTTTAAAATACCTGAGTTTGTTTCCAAAATATCCGGAATCGATAAAGGAATAGAAAGATTTGCAAATACACTTCTTGTGGGCACTACATCAACGAGGAAAAATTTTAAAAGTATGGTTTTGAAACAGCAGAAATAGCAATTTTCCTTTATGGATGGTATAAAATGAGTGCTAGCGTTCATAACTATAGCTGCATGGAGCCTATATAATAAAATCGGTACCTTTGCCAGTAGGACTACTGTCAGAAGATGTAATGGAGATGGGCCATAAAGAGTATAACAAATTTCGACAATATTACTCTAGAGTAATTCCACGCCAAATCATCCAATGGGGGTAGCTGCCATGTCACGAAAAAAATCCAAATTTTGATAACATGTATTAGTGTCCTTAGGAATACCAAATTAACAAATTTTAATTTTTAATGTCGCCTCCCGTATTTTACAGGCCACTTTAAAAGTAAAAAAAAGAAGAAAATCAGTTGTGGCCTTATTTTTTTTTATTTCTAATGTATTAAATCTTATGTAAAAACAAATTTGACGGAAGAAATCTTTAATATTGGTTGGATAACCCTATACAGAAAAAAAAATTAACCTCACTTTTTTGACATGGCAAAAATAGTTTTAAAAAAATAGTAAATTTTATGATTTTCTCGATTTTTAATTATTTACACCGGTGCGGAATATGGTCCATCAAAAAAAAGTCTATACGCACATTAAAGCTCAGTGGCTTGACTATCATACAAGGCAAAAGAAAAATTTCTAGGTCTATTGCTTTCAGAAAACTAAATTTTTTAAAATTGGAAAAACCGCAAAAACCTCATAATTGGTAACTTTTGACTAAAAAAATTGTCATGTCTATCTGTCTATTAAAACTTCGCTTGTGCGTTGTTTTACTTGATAATATATCGTCTAAATGAAAGTAAAATAAAAAATCTGGGTCTGTCATTTTAACATCAACTTTTAAGCTATTTGGTTAAAGCATGTAAAAAATCATTTATTGAGTCGCAAAAGGAAAAAAACTATGTATAAAAATCATCGTTATTTATAGCCACATACTGTTTTGCGTGAGATCCTAGTTTGTGGGTTCAAGTCCCATCTTCGTACACTATCGGAAAAAAATTTGGTAAATGAAATGGTTCAGGTTAAACAGTGGCGTACGCAGGAGGGAGGGGGGTTGGAGGCCTAGTCTTTCCAAAACTTCTGCTAAAGATTGAATTTTTCTGAAAGAAGAAATAAATGGTTTTCCAGGACTTTGCTTTTACTCAAGCCCCCTCTCCCAACCCCCTTGGAAAATTTCTGCATACGCCACTGGCCATTAAAAAAACTAAGTACAAAACTAACGCATGGTAAAAGCCCATGTGATGCGTTGGGAGGTACTGTAAAACGATTTGTTTTACATTAAAATCTCAAACAAACAACAACTGGACACCATTTTTTCACTCCTCTGGATGATCTAACTATAGATCCTAAATTTACTTCAAGCTCAGAAAAAAATTTGTTCAGTTTCTGAAATTATAGAACTCAACTTCTTTTCTGATTTTTTTAATATGACAGTAGGTAACTACTAAAAAAGTAAATAAACTTTTTAAAAAAATGTGTAGTGACCTTATGAAGAGAGTTTAGATCATAATTTATTGAACAGTGCTCATATAAATAAACTTTACCTTCTGATAAACCTTAATTTGCAGATACTTTATTTTGGGGGAAAATATCATAATAAATATTTCACAAAACTATTTTGCATAGTGACCAGGAGGTGTATTCTATGTGTCAAAACTGAGTAGAGTAAAGTTTCAGATTTGAGGGGGGGCATCCCCCCCGTAGATCCACGCCTGTAATTTGTGATGCAATTTAATCACTAAAAATATTAAAATAACAAAAAAATGTGTAGTGACCTTAAGGATGTAACGTGTCATTTTTACGTTTAAGGCAACGTTACATATTTGTTTTATTTAGGTAAATAATCAAGGCTCTTCGACTCGTCTTTCTGTACACAAATTAAGGGTATTTTATAGAGCTAGGTTTGGAGGTTATATAGTGTCCAGAAAGTTACCTGATAAAGGAGGCATTCCATCGAATTACTGTGGACACTGCGCACATCGTATTATTTGGGCATCGTAATTGGAACTTGAGATCACAGGTTTCGGGAAAAATCACATAAAAACTTTCGATCGTTTTGTTTATCTGTGGAATTTCGTGGTTTTCTTTGACGTTCATGAAAATAAACAGCTGTTCTGCTGGGGAATGGCGGCGTTGCCGCATCACAAATGGTTTCAGTAACAGGAAGAAAACATTTAGATGAACATTTCATTCGCTTATGTTTATTTTCGAGGATATTGGCCCACTTTGATATCTTTATTAATTTGATAAGGAGAAGATAAAATAAATACGAGTTATGCACTTTTGTAAATGGGAGATAAACGAGGAATAAAAACCAGGACTAAAAGAATAAACAAAATCGTATTTTTATATTATATAAATTTATATATAATCATAGTTAAATAAAGTTAATAACTAACTCAGTCGGATTAAAGGGTTGTGTAGGGCTAGCTAGTGGGGAGCAAACTTAACATCTGAACACTCTTAGGCCGGGTTTGAGCAGTAGTTCAATGTGTATTTTAGGTTCAAGTTCAGAAACAACTTTATTAATGTAGAAATGTTTTACAAAAATGGCGTCAAACCATATGAATCTTAGAGAAAACATATATAAAGAGCAGAGGAAACTTTTGACTAAAACTGTAACTAAAATACAACTAAATTCTACACTTAGTATAGCTTTACTCATATGGGAATTGGTTGAGTGTTCGAATATTCCTGGGTTTGCTGCATGCTCTGATCTCCAGTAATTGAATTTACAGTTGATGGTTTCAATGCTGAGCTTTTTTTTTTTACGGTTAAGCGCACTCGCAAGGAGGTCCCTATCACGCTCGAGAAGCGACCAGTGCGCAGAAATGTTGGTGTGTGTTGGTTTTGAAACGGTTCAGGTTGTAACCTGCAGGGAAAACTGTCGCAGGGAGTTTATTCCACAGCGATGCTGTTCTCCAGAGATATGAATTCTGATATAATGAGGTTCTTGGTGCCTCTATTTTGACAGTAAATTGATGGTTACCGTCTGTTTGACGTGTTCGCCTAGTAGGTGCTACTCCCGGGGGGATCATACGTGCCAACTCTTCAGAGCATTTTCCGTGATAATACCTGTAGAAGAGAGATAGATCGCCCACAGTTCTTCGATGTTCGAGACTATCCAAACTACGGGTAAGTGCGGGGTCATTGATCAGCTTGATAGCTCGTTTTTGCACGGTGTTCAAAAGCATTAAGGTATGTTTGGGTGCCGCACTCCATATATGTGAGCAGTACTCCATAGTTGGTCGAATCTGGGCTTTGTAGAGTGTCAGCAGTTGGCTTGGTGTATACAGATGTCTTGTACGAAATAGCACCCCCCAAGCTTTTGGGACGCCCTTTTAGCTATATCTGCCACGTGACTGTGCCAAGACATGTTGGTCTCTGCAGTGACTCCTAAGATGTTCAACTGGCTCTGCAATGTGACAGCACTTCCAGATAGCATGATGTTTGGCTCACCGGTGCTGGTCTTTTTTGAAAACAGGGCTGCTTGGGTTTTCTGCGCGTTGAACTGTACAAGGTTTTTGTTGCCCCAGTCCTCTATTATCTCCAGGTCGTTATTTATCTGCGATATTTGAGTTTGTCTAAGATGATGCAATTCACGTGCGGATAGACACTGAGTGGGTGGTATGACTGAGGAGACTACATTGCCATCATCTGCAAAGCAATAAAGTGGATTTACTGTTTTATCTATGAGGTCATTTATGTAAATCAGAAAAAGTGTTGGCGAAAGGATTGCTCCCTGTGGCACACCAGCATTTATTTGGTAAGAGTTGGAGTTCCGGCCATCCAGTGCAACATAAATGGATCTATCCTTAAGGTAACTTTCAAACCAAGTGCAAAGTTTCGGCGACAATCCCATTGCTTTAAGCTTGTTGAGCAGATTTTCATGCCAGACTTTATCGAATGCTTTTGATATATCTAAGGCAATTGTTCTTGTTTCGCCCCGTAACTCAATCGCTTTTTGCCATAAATGAGTGACGTATGTAAGTAAATCGCCAGTTGACCTATATTTTCGAAATCCGTATTGCTTGTCGTTGATAAGTTTGTACTTTTCCAAGTACTTGGTTAGGTGATTGTTCACAACTCTTTCCATTACTTTTGATATCACCGGAAGTAGAGCAATTGGTCTATAGTTTAACGGATCTGTCTTTTTTCCTTTCTTTGGAATAGGTTGTACTGCGGCAGACTTCCATGATGATGGATATACTCCTTGCCTGTAAGATAAATTGAATAATTTAGCGAAAGTTGGGGTGAGTTCGTTAGCACAATTTTTGAGTACTATCGCGGGAATGCCATCTGGACCCATTGCTTTGTTTGTATCCAACTTTTTAAGAGATTTTCGTATTTCTCTGTGACAAAAGGGTACCTCTGGCATACTGTGGGAAACCCTTTCAATGAACGGTGGAGTTTTTCCATTTGGCACTGTTAGGTTTGAGTTGGAGGAAAAGATTTTGGCCAGCATATTGGCTTTTTCCTCTGATGTTGTGGCTGAGTGAGTATTTTTATCTGTAAGTGGTGGTATGGATGACTTGGTGAAGTTTGATCCAACGGCTTTTGCAAGAGACCAAAAGGACCTAGAACTACTTGGACGATTCAGCAACCTGTTTTTTATTCTTTGATTGTATGTTTCTTTGGCGGCGTCAATAGTAATTTTGCAACTATTTCTGGCTTCTATAAATTCTATGTGGTTTTGAGCGGTTTGTTGTCGTTTCCAAAGGTTATATGCTCTGTGTTTTTTCTGTACAGCCGTTTGACACTGGCTGTTGAACCAAGGTTTTGCATTAGCTCTGCGTTTTATTGTATGTGGGATATATTCATCCATTCCAGATAAGATTACTTTTGTTATTTCATTACAGCAAATAGTGGGATCAGCTGTTTTAAAGCAAACCTCTTGCCATGGAAAATCCAGGTAAAACTGTTTAAGGTCATTCCATTTTGCCGATTTATAGTGCCACATTTTACGAGGAAGTGATTGTTGGCTTGGCGGTATGAACATTTCGCACTTTGTTCTTATAAGTTTATGATCGGATGAACCAAGTGGGGGATCTACTTGAATTGTGTACAAGTCAGGATTTGTAGTTAGGAACAAATCTAAAAGCGCTGCAAATTCACCCCTTTCTGAGATACGGGTAGGTTCATCGACAAGCTGCGTTAGACCACAACTTATGGCAAAAGCTTCTGCTTCCCTGCCTTCATTATCTGTTTTGTTGTGGTGTTTTAGCCAGGGTATATTGTGGACGTTGAAATCGCCTAAAAAAACAATTTCCGCATGTGGATAGTTAGACTGTATATTATCACAGTTTTCGGATAATGTCGCAAAAAAGTTTTGATACTCGGTGTTACTTGGCGGTCGGTAGAGGCAGCAAATGAACTTGGTCGATGACTTTGAAGTGAATTTCAGCCATATGATGTCGAGGTTCGCTGGTTCTAGCTTCTCCTCTCGATGACATGAAAGGTCATTTTTAATGTACACACAGATCCCAAAATTATGTCGAAATCGGTGGTGTAGGTCATAGCCGGGATAAAGATAGTTCACAATAGGTGTTGCAGAACTGATTTTAGTTTCAGTGAGAACAAGGATGTCAGGTCTTTGTTCTTCAAGATGTTGGTGAACTGAATTCATGTTGGTACTTAATCCTCTTATATTGCTAAAATCAATTCTGAGTTGAGTTTTTGGTCTTCTTTTAATATCTTTGCATGAAGGACCCCCAGGATCACCCGACGCCCGGAGATCCGAGTGGTCGGGTATTATCCCCTTGGTCGGTGCTGCCCCCTGTAGACCGGTACGGCAGTATTAATGTATTTCCTCATTGGTTAGTTTGAAAACCGCGGGTTTTTTTCTCCAGTCTCGCAAACCGGAGTTAGTGATTTTTCGGCGAGAGCATTTTTTTATAAATGTGTTTGCATTCTTATTTGAATTTAACCGGGAAAATTTGGTTGGTACTGTGTGTACTGTCCCCACGAGATATACGAACGGTTTCCGGCAACTTCATTTTTTTTCGATTTTTTTAAATTATTTTTTTTGAATTCTTCAAGACAATATTTGCCTCCCAAATTGTAATTATTTTTCGTGTGAAATGTACTTTTTCGACAAAAGACGTGGGGAATTTTTGGAGTTTTTTTTTTATTTTTTTTTAAAACCACGTTTTGGATAAAAACTATATATTGTTTTTCTCCTTTGTCTACAGCCCTGTCCATTCCATCGACGGGACAGTTGTGCTGGACGCTGGTGTGAAGCCGGGTGTAGCACTGTAACCCTGGGAAAGGTACGTTAGGATTATTTTAGTTCATCTGTTTAAATCTACTTCATTTTATTGAGTCGACATAGGGTTCTCGATTTAAGTTACTCGGTGTAGGGGAACTTCGTGCAAAATAGACGAATTCCAGGAAACTGAAACATTTCATTTTCCACAGGGTTTTATGCTCGGGCAAGGATCCAGCAACAGATCTAAGACCCTGTGTTGCCCAGCATGATGTGCTAAACGAGCACTAGGGGAGGCGCGGGCAGAGCTGGGACCGGTGGAGTAGCGGAAGATGTCTGGTACAACACATCCAGGTTTACAAAACAAAACACCCTCTTATTTAATCAAACAATAATCCAGGACCAAGGTAGGAGCAAGCTTTAGACTTAATTCTTTTTTTAAATAATAATTTTTTTTTGTACAATTTCAACATTGCTTGTAAACGCAAGGTAGGGTATGACGTCATAACCAAAATTTTGCGGCATAACTATTCATTTATAATTTTTACTGTACAATTGGAGTGTCTTGCTATTTTGGCCCTGACTTGTTCCATTTCATTTCATTCATTTTGTTTTTCCTAATTCATGTTTTTGGTAATATTGTCCGGTTTACCATTAAAATATACAAGATGAACTAAATTTTTGTGTTATTTGTACAATCCAATGAACCAACTTTGCAGAGACAAAAGAGAGATGAGGTTATATTTTTTAGCGGTTTCCTTACATTGTTTTACCTCATGGGGTAGATCTCGGACTAAGTTGCTGTCTGTCTCATTCTACCCAACGTAGAATGATGACAGCAGATATTTGGTCCAGATCTCCCCTATGACTGAATGATTTTGGAAGTATATATATTTTTTTAAACAATCATTTATATATGTGAGTCTTACACTGCTGACTCAAATGTAGGTACACTGTGACCTGTTGGAAATGTGCATCTACCTATAAGGAACTTTCTATTTGTGTCATTTTGATTCATTTAGGAATCTTTTAGAATTTTATTTTGTTTATAAGTCAATTTTTTTGTTTTTTAATTACACAAATACTCTGGAAGCCTCGGAAGTAGGTAGAGTTTCATTGTTTGGCTACAACGTTTGAGTTGAACTGTATTTTATTTAAGATCTTCTTTGTAAAACATTGGTATTAAAACACTGTGGCGCACTTAAAATTTTCTTATTTCTGAACCCCCCCTTCTCCACTGTATAAAAGTTACCGGGCATATCAATGTTTTATCTAGCTGGAAAATACAGTTCTGCTTCCAGATATTTGTTTAATTACTCAGTAATTTGATCTTAGTGTCACAAATTGGCACAGCGTTATTGTTCTATTTACAGTGTCACAAAATGGCGGCAACGTCTTGTAGTTGCCACAAATGTCACCCAACGCATTTTAATTGGCCACAAGGATTACAGACCCAGATTTTTTATTCTTGTTTTTTAAAGTATACGGTACAGTGAAAAATTTACCCTACTTGATTACCACCAGCACCCCGATAGACAGGGTCATTTTTGATGCTGAAGTTGAGGGATTTCCCAGACATTCTTAACTTCTTCGTGGAACTCCAAGGTAACGTCTACTTTTTAAATATGTTTTATACAAGGAAGATATAGTCCTTGAGTATAGCTTTCCAACACTGTATCAAAAATTTAAGAAAACATTACATTTATACACCAAAAAAGTATGAAAACTTCGAAATTTTCTGCGTTTTTTGAATATTCTCTAAATTGCTCTAATTAAGCCAGTATAAAAGATTTTGCTAAACATTACATTTTTTTGAAAACTACTTTTATGCATGTTTTTAAAATTATAGGTTAATTTTTTTTAGGTGCTGTTTACTATGAGCCTAATTTTTTTCTTTAAAGTCCCATTTTGCCCGTTTTTAGACTTTTCAAATGCGTGTACAACAGACTAATTGGATTAAAAAATCTAAAATTTTGCAAAAGTGGTTAAGCATAAGCTGTTTCATTTAGTAAGCATGATTAAAGAAAAAAATTAAATGTCACGGCAACACTTTTTTTGTAAATTGGATGACTTGGCGTGGAATTGCTCTCTAGGAAAACCTGAAGAATTAACACTAATAGCGATATATTTACCTGGATACTAGTATCCTCTGACCCAATTGTGACCAATAAGCAAAAAAAAAAACCAACAAAAAAATAATTAAAAAGAATGGTGTTAAGTATGCTAAGGCTGCCAATCTTCTATGGTGGAGATAAAAAAGGTAATGAAGATGGTAAAGGTAAGGATGATGATGATGATATGAATAATGAAGAAGATGCAGATACCGTAGATATTGATGTTTTAACAATGTGAAAAAATTTTTCTAATTTTAAATACATCAATAAATAAGTATGCAATTGCTTTCTTTAATTAAAATACTTAACCTCAAATAACATTAATTGTGCATGATTTTGCATCATAAGTAATTAATGTACTCCTCATAAGCATTTCTGATCATATTATCACATATCAAATTTTAGATTTTTGGCGCCGTAAATTGTTATTCTGTCCTTATGTACGCTGTCCAGCTGGATAAAGAAGGAAGCGATGACAACATACTTTAGGATAAGAGACGCGGGCGTGTGGAGAAGGAGCGGTGGACAAAAAGAACATTTGAAGATCGCGACTGTGGCGGAGGAGATTCCTCTATCGACGTACAGGCTAGCGATGCCAGAGAAGCGGTTAAGAAAGATCAGGAGATACCGTGTAAACATACCACCAAGGCAATGAGAAAGAGAGGAATGAGTGTGTGACAGGATACAGCAAGTCCCGTAGGGTCTGGCTGCTCCGTAGAACCCGAAGAGAGGTAGGAGCTATAGTAGAAATCCTCACCGGACACTGCGTCCTACAAGGATACTTGGCGAAGATAAGAGTGAAGGAATGGGGACGCTACGTGCGAAAAATGTTATGACGAGCACGAGACCTCGGCGCATTTCCTTTCATCATGTGAAGCATACAAGGAGGCAAGAAGAGAGGTATTCGAAGAGGAAACCTTTGAGACGGAGGACCTTCTAAATCTGAGGTGGCAGATACTTTGGCGAAGGAAGGACACAGTAGGATGCCCGGGGGTTGCCGAAAAGGGCGCTTCATGTTCCTAGTCGCCAAACATAGGGCCTACCCTAAACTACTACTACCACTAACCCTTTTGTCGGCTGGTCGTAACAGTTCATTAGATAGATAATAACCGGTTAACCAAAAGTTAAGACTAGTTTCTAAAAACTAAAAATTTTAACGCATGTGTATTATTAAAAAACGATTTTTGCATATAAAATTTTATGTTTAACAAAAAACTTCAAATAAAATTAATTCGATTTCAATTGTATTTTAAAACAACATATTTTATTTCTTAGTTCTTCTTGTATAGAGCTTTAAAGCAAATTTTTTTGTAGACTGCCTCCAGAAAATACAGTATTAAATACTCTGCCAATATATGGGCCCCTAAGCTCACACTAGGTACTATAGTTATAGTGTACGTGTGAGCTAATATAACTAAAAACTGAAATATATTTTATTCAACTCCAGACTAAATTACCTTTCGTTTGATACCACACAAGCGATGTTTTAAATTAAACTCAAATTTTTTAAATCCTTAAAACCCCTTAAAAAAAACAAGAACTAAAATGTATTTTGTTTAACTCCGGACTCAATTACCTCTCGTTTGATATCACACATGCCATATTTTCACGTAAACTCTAATTTTTGAAATATACACCCTTAAAAAAAATGTATTTTGTATAACTCCAGACTCAATTACCTTTCATTTGATATCATAAACTCTCTTAATTTTTGAAATTTACCCCCACCCTTTTATTTGGCTTGTGTTTGGTGGATTTTGTTTATTTTTAAATGGAACCATCTCGACCCAAGACCCAGCCTAGGTACCAAATTTCCTTAAAATCGGACAAGCGGTTTTTGAGTTATGCGCGTTGGTCGTTACAGACAGACACACAGACAGACGGCGCAACAAAAAAGATTCAAAATCATCTGAAACGCAAAGATATATAAAAAACATTTAAATCGGAGCAACTTTTTTTTTTCTCGAAATAATTAGGATCACCATCATAGCTCACACTACTATAGTCTATGTGTGAGCTAAAATGTTAAAATAAAAAAATTCCTACCTCATATCTTCCTTGGGAAGCGTATTGTATAACCAAATTGTGTAGAGTGCGCAATCTTGCGGGGATTTCGTAACCAGCATTTACTTGCTGCGATAGATTCAGTTGATTTTGAGGAGTCGGCGAGTTCATATCTGCAAAAATAATTAAATTAATAATTTTCTTCAGATTTTTTAAATATAATAGAGGCATTACCGAAAACTTTTCTTAAAACGTCGCGACATCTCTGGCAAACTGTTCCGCTCTCAAGGTGAAAGAGAAACGATCAATTAAAGGCGACAAGAACCTTCCCATTATAACGCGTAGCCACCAAAAAATTGTTGTTTGTAGTATTTTTGGCTCACACTCCGCTGACTCGACATAAAACAACGCGAAGGCGGCAAAAATGCAACATGCATTGACCCGACCTGACAGACAAATTATGTCACGATCATGGATACTGTTTTTCGTTTCACCGGCGTGCCTTTTCTTTTTACTCTGGTAGTTTCTTGTGTGTTTAGTAGATGTCGCCACTTGTGTGAAAGCATAGCAGGGTTTCTTCATACGCCAAAATTGTCGGCATAATTGACAAAAAAAACTTGTTAAATGAACAGGAACTGAAATAATATACATTTGTTTTATTATTTTTTAATTTATTTATATTTTATTATTTTAATTTATTTATTAACTTTTGACCACATCGATATGAAAAGCGGAGAGAATGGACCTCGGTACGGTGATCATAGCGTAGGTGGCATCCCTTTCTTTTAGGGTTAGTATAAAATACTACAGCTGTTGCCTTACCGTATGGCGTTGGCTCGTCAAAGGCTAGAGAAGAAAAACCTTGATTAAAAATCCTGGCCCTCCAAGTAGGGGGTTGATGCATTAGACTGGTTCTCTAATACTTGTAGCGGTAGAAAAATTCGTTTACATGAGCGCTTAGCAGAATCTTAACTATTGCAAACTTTTTTATTTACATGTAGGCAAATTAAAAAACATTTCTCTTTTCGAAATACTATACTTTAAACCAAAATCAATATATTTATATACCTAATTGATTCACGTTACGACGTCAATTTGAATCACAGTGCGACGCGACGTTTCGCAACGGGATGGTTGCTTCTTCAAGCCTCAGAAATCCTGGTTGAAATAATGCCGAATAGCAAGGCACTACTGCATCTCAACATCTTCAAGCCCACAGTCAAATCAAAAGTTTGTTTATTTTTTATCAAGAATTGTTAGTTAATGTTGAGAAACGTCGCCAAAATAAAAATTGGTTGTTTTCTTTACTCCCTAACCCGAGTGTATCTCACTCACTAATCTAGAACTGTGAATGAAATTATAACCTACATACAATATCCCAAGTCTAACTATATACTTCAATGGTAGGCACCGCTTTTTGATTTGTATATTTATTGGTATGGTGTGAAAAACTTACT
The DNA here is from genome assembly GCA_963576565.1 of Aspidapion aeneum. Lineage (NCBI taxonomy): Eukaryota > Metazoa > Arthropoda > Insecta > Coleoptera > Brentidae > Aspidapion > Aspidapion aeneum. The sequence goes on from OY755039.1 coordinate 121,085,826, forward strand.
TCTATCATCATCCTGGTCATCCGGGAACAAGTCCACGACAGGATCGGATTTCTCTTGGTTCCTGTTATCTTGACCTTCCTCTTGGTCTTGGTCATACTTGCACACTGAGCTCATGAACTCAAGATGGCGCTTCTCTTCTTCCAATTGGGCCACAGCCTAGTTAAAATGGAATTATAGCAGTTTTCTTACAAGGGTAAGTCCATATCAAATCAACCAATGGTTTGGACCTTGTCACTTTTGATTTTCATAATTTTTGGTCAAATTCTTTACTAAGTAGAAAGAAGTAAAATGCAAAATTTTATATTTTTTGGCAGTCTAGTTTTTGAGTTATTAATTTTTTTAAATGCTTAATATCCTGTTTTTTAGCACTGACTTGATTTCTTTAAACCCTTGTTATTCATAAAGTCTTGGGCATATCGAGGTAAAAGTTGCTGTGGGATCTTATAGGTCTACAAGCTTAATTATGGTATGCCTAGTGGCATCCTTCTTGTAAAAAAAAATGCAGGGGTCTCACCACAAAATTTATTTTTGATGCAGTTTAAAAACGGATTTTTTATTTTGTTCAATTTTTTTATATTTGTTTTCTAGACTATTTATTTACATGTAGGCCAAGTTTTATCATAGGATGACAGTGGGTTCCTATTTAAAAATTTATTTTTGTAAATTGATGTTCAAAATTCTTTTCTCTACTTTAATATTTTACCTATAAATTAGCCTGACTGGAATTAAACTATTTCAAAAGTTTTTAATCATTAATAATACTAACAGTTAGTATTATTTGGTTTAAAAATTCCGTTGATTGACGCTCACTGTCTTGATGACGGGTAAAAATGCAATATGTGTTGATCCGGCCTGAAAGACAAAGAGCTGTCGTAGGTCACGGACTATAGTTGTTTTCTTTTATTTGCATTCGATCTTTTCATTGATCGATATTGTATAGCAGTGTTTCGCTTGCTTTTGTTTTTTGTTTCTCTCGTATCTCGGTAGATGGCGCTTCTTGCGATAGTTTTCTAACTATTTAGATTTGATTAGAGACAAAACCGTCTAATTAACTTCGCAAGATTTGTCACATTGACCAGCAGTGTTCTGAGGAGTCCCATAAGGACGAAACAGTTAACTGTCAACACTTATTAGGTGTCCATTAGATCTTGGACCCCCGTGAGGTTAAGTTCAGGCTACCCAGGGAAAAATATGAGGGAAACAAAAAACTCCTTTTTGCCCGATTAGCCACGAAACTTGTTTGATTTTTAAATTCACGGGTACGAAATTCCATGTTTGTTAGTAAAAAAAATTATAAAAATTAAGAAAATCAAAAATCCTTTTTTGAGATTTCATCAAAAATATAATTTTGGCATAGACCCTTTGTCCTTTTTTTTAGGAAATGAGGGTATCAACACATCACAGTTTGGCTTGTGAATCGTTCTCTACAGATAGCGAGTTTCAGCTAATTATCTTAAACGGTTTAAAAATTATAGAAGTTTAAAGAAACCGATGCAGGCAAAAAATGGGTCATAATTTTTATTTTTGGAAACGCATAACTCAAAAAATATGCAACCAAAAAATTAAAAAATTTGTATTTTTACTTTTTATTAGGCGGAGAATAACTACACAAAAACTCACCATCATCAAAAAACTCAAGGTTCAAAAATATTTTTAAATTGGTTGAATTGATGTGGACTTACCCACAAGCGATATTTTAATACAAAAACACAAACTTTATGTAATATCTGAAAAACTAAAAGTGTCAGATAAAACTCGACTTGACAGAAGGATTTTTTATAAAAAAGAGATCAAGATATCGCTTTCACCTCGTAAATCAGTATTTAAATTGAAAATGAGTACCCGCAATATTTCAAAGAAATTGAAGTATGTTAATGAAGATGCGGTAAGCAACAATTTTGACCTTGGTCACAACCCTGTATATGATAGGTGAGCCAGTATGGGATGACAAAGATTGGAATTTAACGGCTTAGGCACCGAAGCGGACTAACTATGGCTGATTTAAATGAACGAGAAAATATAAGTTAAGTTTTGTTGGTTATTGGAAATGCGAGTGGTCATTTTTTTTCCAAGGCTACTACCCCACAAAATAATACACAGCACTAGAATAACTCAGGCGAAGTTATTCTCTAGTGATCTTCTTTGGAACCATCGATGTTAATCTGGTAGTGTGAAGCAGCAATCGGGATGGATTCGCGTGGTAGACTATGTTAAACTAATTGATATTCACTTACAATATCCTTAACTATGGTAGACATGATTGTGCGGCATCTATAGAAACCTTCTTCGTTTTCCCTACCCCGCTAGTCAAAATAACGCATAAACAACTCTTACCTAAACCATGTTAGGCTATAGAAAAATTTGAAGAATTAAGGAACAAACCACACAAAAGATACAAAAACTGACAATCCACACCATGTTTCAAGGTAAGATTGCTTTGCATATATTTCATTGACCTCAAACTTTTTAATTGGTTAATTCGTGTGATAAAAGTAAAACCAAAATTAATTTTGTGGTGAAAATGTTTTGAAAAATAAAGAAATGAAAAATTAAATGATCTTGAATAAAAAAAACAAAAGAACTAAACTTAATGAGAAAGAAAAACTTACGCTTAAAAAAATTGGTTATAAAAATAACCGTTAAAAATAAAAGTTTTCACCACTGCATGTTTTTTTTATGAAATTACTTTGTTTTGTGAAAGAAAAGAAAAGAAAAGCAAACACTATGAAATGGTCAAACTTGTGGAAAAATCAATAACCAGAGGTCAATTTAGAAGGGAGGAAAAAACGAAGATAAAATCCCGAAAACCCGTTACACAAAAACACTTCTTTGACGATTTATTCGGAACTGACTTCCCCCGGGATTTTAAGTTTTTCATCCCTTCGTTTTGGTCCCATTTGGGTGTGGCCATATAATGTGTCTGTGCGCGCTTGCCTTTTCCCTTAAAGACAGAGATAAGATAATGAAATAGAATAAGACAAAAGACTAAACGTCACCCAGACATTAATTTTTTGAGCTATTCAGTTTCCCTCCTACTAAAGAAACTAAAAAGGTTGACATAAAACAAAGACGAAAAATCAAATCATATTAAAATGATCCCAATTTAGAAAACAACTAAAGGGAATACCGTAGTGTGAAACTGAAAAACGTAATCAGGATATTGACCACTGGTTATAATATAAAACTAGAGTAAACCATAAATTTTAATAAGTGTTTGACTCCGCATTTAACATAATAATTGTCATCTACCAATAATATAATGACCTTTTTCGAAGACGGGTATAAAACTGACCACAGCTGGTCGCGATATAGAAAATGACCCCGACTAAAGCAACAGACATAATAAAGGTTTTATCAGAAATGTTAAATAGAAAGAAATTGGGACAATCTACCTGTTCGTATATGTAAAAATCAAAGTTAACTTAATGCAGAATTTTATTTCAAGTATATGCTATGATATATCACTTTGATCAGAAAATTAAGAGCTATTTGATAAAATAACTCTCTTTGGAAAATTACTAACTTTTATGAAAATGTCTGGAAAATATAATAATTTTAATTTAATGAGGGATGAATAGGCGTCACTGAACACATGTTGATCTTAACCCAAAAGGCAATAAACATAAATGGCCCTACATATTAAGTTTGACAAATAAACACTTGTAAACGATATTTATGATTCTAAAAATTTCAAGTATGTCTAAATCTGTTGGCAATATATTTTTGAAGAAAGCCCTCTTAAGAAAATAAATGTGATAAAAAATATGTAGCAGTTACTTAGGTCTGAGAACAGAATTTGGGTATATTTTTAAATTCAATAAAAATTAAAACCATGTAAAAATAATCCAAATATTCTGTTACATTAATTACATACTAAATATCAAAAACTACAAAAGATGAGTGCTGTACTTTCGCAGGGTTTTGACAGGTGTCAAAATGGTTGACATTTTTAGACGATCAACTTAGTAGAAATCAAAACTTTTGTTTATTTAAACCGGCCATATTTAGTCTGCTTCTGAATCTTGGAATTTAATTTTTGATAGCTCAGACTGACTCACCTGTCATATATACAGGGTTGTGCCTATGGTAAAAAATGTTGGGTACCGCAATTTCCATTTAAATACTGTGAAGTCCTTTGAGGGTCAACTACCTTCAACACCCTCAAAGTGCCCAATTCGGATCACCATGTATTCATGGGCGCACCCAGATGGGCTAACCTAAGATTTTTTTAGATATTTTCCATATATTTCATAAATATTATGATAAAATAGCATAAAATACGACGATCATAAGGCCTCAGATCTCAAGACATATTCCTGAGTCCGCTACTGCTGTACTAACCTGTTCACTGGCCTGTAAGCGCTGCTGGGTGGAAGCGAGTTCATCTCTTAACCAAGCGTTTTCTTGACACAATCTTCTAACTTGGGTCCTCAGCTTTTGCTTTTCAGCCTCAACCAATTGCAGATGCGAAGCTAAATGCATAATTACCTGTCAAAGTTAAAAAATTTTAGAAGTATAAAGCTACGTTCTGACTATATATCGCACCCCCGCTAAAAAATAGTCACAACTCAAAAAACATTGTTTTGAGAAAGTCGCTGTTAAAGAATTTAGTTCATTAGAGAGATTCATTTTTCACTTACATGACAAATTACGAGTAACATGTTATTTTATATCAACAGGAACCTATTAACTCAATGTAATTAGTGCAGTACGTTTCTCAGAAAAAATGATTTTTGTCGTTTTTAGTTAAAAAAAAGACAAAAACCCGATATTGTGACACTTTTTTAGAACAAGGCATCATGACGTTGTAAATCAGGATGTCGCAGGATGGTAAATAATATAAAAAAGAAAACAAATAAAGAAGAAACTTTGTATTTATTTATAGTTATAAAATGCTGAATAACAACTAGGAATGTGATTATTCTCTAATAAATTCAAAAGATTTTTTTTATTCTCCTTAATTCTAAGTACACTGAACAATTCGAAAAAACAGTCACAACACAAAAAAGAACAATATTTTACTTGTTATATGGGTCAGATTTAACCAATAGTTCACAGGAAAACCTTCACAACACGAAATGTGACTCTTTTCAGGATGAAACTCCACGATCACGCTGTTATAAAGTCAATAGTGACACTGTAAAGCTAAACTGGACAAAATAAAAGAGTCACATCGCCATTTCGCGGTGAATTGTCAAAACATAAATGTGAAGCTTTTATGGAAGAAAGTACAAGTTATTTCAATGATGGCGGCAGGTTTATCTCAATAACGGCGATTTTTGAGTTGTGACTCTTTTTTAGCGGGTGTGCGATATCTTTTCTTGGGTATTACACACGATGCAAATGGGTGTGAAAAGTTGTACCTACTCAAAATGAATAAAAATAGAATTGGTTATATTTTCTTCACACAGTGGCATACATCTTGCATCAGATGCAGATGCGATCTTAAATGCATGATTAAAGTTCAGTCAATTCAAAAAGCCGCACAAAAAACTGGCACGTGCCACCCTAATGATAATAACCAGTTTGAGATTTGCAGGAGTCTGTGCAAAAATTGAAAATTTATTTTCAAATTTTGGGAAGAATTTCTGTGTTTTAAGCACGGTTAGGTATACATCATTCTTTAAAGTTAAAGTTTCGAACATATCTTATACCATTCTATAAGTCCCTAATTCCTTCTCGAGATATAAGAAAGGCTTTCCAAAGGTACCACCTGCATTCTTTAATACAGGGTTAAACTCATTTTAAAATTGATAGCGGTTGTGTTTATATTACGGATTTGAATTCATGCCATTATTATAGTGACATTTTCATTATTATTGTGAATAATATCAATTATAAACCTGTATATTTTAGTTTGTTTTATAAGTGAGGACCTAGTAAGTGATATTAATAATGGCGTTTTGGCGGCCATTTGAAACACCACAAACAAATTTTTGGAGACCATTTGAGGACCAAGGAGGAGAAGAAGAGGTGGTACCATTAGAGTCTGCGGTTTTACAGAAACCAAACCTTAACACTAAAAAATAAATGGATCCATGACGGAACTGACACCTTCCTGGCTAGCCTATTATCAAACTTCCAAGTGATAATATATTGAAAACAGTTTTTTTTTTTAAATAACACGAATTATTGAAGAAAATATAGTCTACTACATTTTGAAAACAGTGTATTAAGACGATGCTCCATTAAAAAGTTAGCATTTTTTAAAGTTTTTAATTGTCAAAAAACTGTCAATCGCATTAATGGATTTTGACCAAAATCTAATAAGCTCGTAAGAGTATCGAACACTATTTTTACCTATATATATAATATACAAACACGCAGACAGACATCACGACGATATTGCTAGGATAGGTCAAAATACATTCAAATAACACATTTTTGGCGTTATCTCAAATCGTCCAAAATAATACCTTCTCTCTAGCCATTGCTACGCGGGCTAGACAGGTAAAAACATCCAAAGGGCAAGGCAAAACTTTTAAAAACACATTGTACGAGGAAAACTCAAGATATTATTTTTGATATGTATGCGCAACTCTCAGTAGAAAATTACGGAAATCGTTCCAGAATATACGAACGTATTCCACATATTACAGGGGCAAGCTACATAGTATATAGTACCCATATCTATTAATGATTAGTATACGCATTAAGCAGCAACTTTTATTAAACGTTTTATTTTACTTGACTATATACTATAAACAGTTCCCAGTCCGGCCCATATTCTCTTTTATGTGTTTAGGATTCCTTAATGGGTTTCACACTTCAAATTTTATTATGGTTTTTTTGGCGGCTTTTTAAAATGAAAGGACTATACTTGTCATAAAGATGTGTAAAGCCACCTTCTGACTATACGAGGGCTGTCTTTTATATTTTGCATATAGGAACATAGAGGGCGACACTGATCGAATGTCGTTACTAACACTTAACGTCAATCTTTACCTATACATAAATTCCAAACGTCGCGTCAATGCGATACATACAGGGTGGTCCAACTAAAAGTTTTCACCAAGCTTTTCTCCTTTTTTTGTAATTAAATTCAAAAATGCTCGGACACGTCGATTTTGCTTTTAAGGGGGACACTTTTTGAAATTTTTGTAGCACGAACCTCCTTCGAGGGGTATAATTTACCCCTATATTTTGAATACCTTGATACCTTGTTTTAAAGCTTTCTTGAATATCTTTACAACCGTGTAATGTCTCCGTAGTAATGTTAGATTTTTGCCTCAGACCCGAGGCTACCTTAGCTGATACGGCAAATTGGCAGTTGGTTTTCTAAAGTGAGTATCCACATTTCATTTGTCCTTTTCAGATATTATCACCTTCATTTCTTAGCCTTTCCATTCAATTTAGTTGTGCCGTACTTAAGGATGTCTTAGGAGACTGTAACATCGATGTAAATTAACTTATTTAGTCTAACTAATGTAAATAGTGTGTTATCACCATGGATGTAGAAGACATCAGTGTTTACCATATGCGTAAATTGTTTCATAATGTCTGTGGTGCAAAAAATTAAAGAGCTAAAGCTATTTAAAAACAATAGCATACAATACCTCTTCTATAGTAGCTTAATGTTTTGGTCCAGAAGCTAGAAAGTAACATCTTAAAAGGTAGGATGTACCTAGTTTTAGACGTTTTTCGCGTATAATTTTGACCTAAGCTAAAGACCATACTGAAATAATTTGTATGAGTGATGACCAAGAATGCCCCTCTTATATTAAAATCCACGAGCCGCCACTGACTAATTAAATGTTAGTTTCAAGAATTCTTTTTAAAAAATTCTTTACGCAATACCTAAGCGACGGAAGACAGACAAAAAAGAGCATTTTTAAAACGATTAACATATTACCTACCTGTGCTTCACCAAGTCCCAACTCAATCATCTCTTGACTTTGTTGAACCAAACTCTGCTTTTCTAGGGCCTCGGGTGCATCAGGAGGCAGTCCATGCATAAGACCTGCATGCTCGCTACGTAACGCCTCTAAACCTACAAATAATTTAAACTACATCTTAGCATACTTGCTGGATCAAGGAGACAAGAATGGCGCATTTTAGGCTAAGAGACAAATGTATATGCGTGCGTCCGCTTTACTATTCGTTTGTGAATACAGATTCACCGGAGATACGGGTAACGCCTCTCTTGGGCGGAGTTTGGGCATCAACGAAGTTGATGATCAATACAAGGCAGTCGTTTGGAAGTCACGTTAAGAAGAGCGTAGATAACCACGATAAAGACCCCTGTGCTTGACAAAAAGTATCTGGCAAATTTAAAAAAACCGAGGGGTTCTCGTCGGGCCGGCCTATTGGGTCTTCAAGTAGTATGAATGGAAGAGTGAATGAGTTGTGAATGTCCGAGGCACCAAGTGACTTCGCGTCACATTACCTTGGTGTCCACCGAATTGAGCTGTTATAAGCGGACAGAGTCAATCAGTAAAAACGAAACGAAACAAATGTATGTTGAATAACATAGCGGTGAGGATACGGTTGTCCTTTGTCGATCCCGCGCATCACACAACGCGGTGAATAGATTTTTATTTTGGCTATTAAAGCTGTATAGAATTTTAATGATTAGCTTTACAAAATGAAATGCACTAAAAAAAATACAGATTTTTGTTGGGGTGGAACATCTGATTCCGTAACTACCTTTCATGTATTTAGGTTGGCCATTGTTTTTCTGAAGAAACTTTGGTGTACTTTAAACCCCTTTAAACTAAATTAACAAAATTTGACAACTTTATATAGAAGGCATAGGGTTTTTTTTATATATAAACGCTTTTTATACCTACTTGCAAAGATTTCCTGCATCTCTGCTACTTGCATACCTAAAGTTTTAGGTATGCAAGTATTCCTAAATACGGTATATGCAAAAAGATATTATACATATTTTTTATAGATCTATCAGTTAAAAAGATATTCAGGTTTAACATCGAAATTTTTAGGAAAAAAATTGTGTGTGCAGAAGTGTAAACTTCAACAAGGCGAAATTAATAATACTGGCCCATAACATATTCTGCAAAGCGGACCGAACCCACGGTCCTTAAATAAACCGGTGATCTGGTAACTCGGTGTCATGACGGCCGTGACGTCAGAGCTACGTCACAGTTTTCCTAGCAATCAGCGTCTTTTTCCAGGAAACTTTGTGCATTTTGGGTCTTGTCGTCTTGTACGTAGTGTTTATACCTGTTCCGTGCTTGCTATAAATGTATTTTACACCCGGTTCCCACCTACGACTTTCTCGTGGGTGCCCGCTCACGCGTCACATGATCTCAATATGAAATGTTATGACAGTCATGTGACGCGTACGCGGGCACGCACGAGAAAGTCGTAGGTGGGAACCAGGTTATACCCTGTTTCCACCAATGCATGCCCACCCCGATTCAAAAAACGCACGTGATGGGCCATGGATTTGCACCGGTTTTAAATGCTTCGTCACCTGATGCGTTTTTTGAATCGGGGTGGGCATGCATTGGTGGAAACAGGGTATTTAAGACTAACTAAAGGACATTTTAGAAAAAGATGGTTTAGTTTATATTGCAGGATTTTAGCACGAAAGCATCACAATGAGTTCCCTGAACTTGGTTGCTATACATATTGTTACGGGTTCACTGCCTCAAATAAAACTCGCAAATGTCAAAAACGATATGTCAATTTATTTCGACAATTATGTACAAAAATTCGCACTTAAACTTACTAATAGCTTGCTAATAATTCACTACTTTAATCGGCCTATTAAGTTCGTGTTAATATCTAGCGATCACTACCTTTCGTTATCTTTGACTGCCTCGATGCGCGATATCCGACCCTATTTATAGAGTCATCGAACTTTCCGGAATTATCCAACCTTGCTTTTTCTAGAACGCGGACCGTCCGAGCACGAGTGTGTCATGGATAAGGCAACTAAAACCTAGACTAAGAATACGACCATAAGATAAGTCAACCTAATACTACACCAAACCTAAATATATTGTTACAAATTTAAGTTATTTAAATTTTATAGTTAGAATTTATTTAGGTTTAGTGTAGTATTAGGTTGACGTATTTTACGGTTGTATTCTTAGTCTAGGTTTTAGTTGCGTTATCTGTGACAAACTGGTGTGCGAACGGTCCGCGTTCTAGAAAAGGGTGGAATAATCCTTAATCGAACAAGGATGAAAAATTCTCGAATAGTAGGCAGACCCTTATATATAGGGCCGGACGTCGTGCATGGATCAGTCAAAGATAACCAACGGTAGTGATCGCTAGATGTTAACGCGAAGTTAATAGGCGGATTAAAGTAGTGAATTATTAGCAAATTATTAGTAAGTTTAAGTGCGTGTTTTTGTACATAATTTGTTGAAATAAATTGACGTATTGTTTTTGACATTTGCGAGTTTTAATTGTTGTGGAGAACCCGTAACAATTGGTGTCAGAAGTGAGACTAAAAGAAATAAATAGTGCAAAAACTATCCTTACATAGTACCGCCGGCTAGGACAATTGAAAAGAAGAACAGTAAGTGATTTTGTCAGAATATTCAGAACTGAATAGTGCAAAGACTACCCTTACATAGTACCACCTGCTAGGACAATTGGACAGAAAAACAGTAAGTGATTTTTCCAGAATATTCGAAGAAGTTCGATATTGTTTTATTCAAAAACTAAAAAAGATATCCAAAAACCGATTTCATCATTAGATTAGTAATTTCAAAAGTAAGAATTAGAAAGAATTTCTAGAAGATTCCACAACATTCTACGACGTTCTATTCAAGAACCAGAAGGGATATACAAAAACCGACTTCGACATTAGCTTAGTTATTTCAAAAGTAAGAATCGGAAAGAATTTCTAGAATATTCCATAACATTCTACGACGTTTATTCGAGAACCAGAAGAGATATCCAAAAGGCGACTTCAACATTAGATTAGTAATTTCAAAAGTAAGAATTAGAAAGAATTTCTAGAATATCCCATAACATTCTACGACGATCTATTGGAGAACCAAAAGAGATAATCAAAAAAGCGACTTCTACATTTGCCTAGTAGCAGAAAGAGTGACATTTACCAGTATATTCCAGAACATTCCATTAGGTTCTATTTAAGAATCAGAAGAGATTGAAAAACGGACTGCGACATTAACTTTTATAGCCCAAGGATAGACGTTTGGAGAAATTTGTCAGAAAGTTGATGCTTACTAGACAAGGATCGGCAAAGATGGAAGAACTAACTAAAATGATGCAGGCTCTAGCAGCTCAAAACCAGAACGATATAAAACAGACCATCGAACAAAATCAGAACGATATGCAAGAAAACTTTGATCAGATAAAGAGCAACTCCGAACAGCTAAGAGAAGAGTTCAAGGCAGCGACCGAAGATCTTAAGGAAGAAATAACTCAGAGAATGCAGAATGTAGAAGAAAAGGTACAAAACAAATTGCAGAATGTAGAAGAAACTTTACAAAACAAATTTCAGGATGTAGAAGAAACGGTACAAAACAAATTGCAGAACGTTGAAGAAAAAGTGGAGACCAAGCTACAGAAGGTAAGAGAAGAAGTTTTTCAAACAGTGGAAGAAAAGCTCCAGGATGTGTCAAGGCAGCTTATACAGCTTCAGAAAGAACACAACAAAATAAAAGCTCAAGGATGTGTTGTAAATTCCAGCCAAAACATTAAGCCTCCAAATTTTTATGGTACGTCTTCCTGGTCTACTTACAAACAACAGTTTGAAGCTGCCGCTGCTGCAAATGGTTGGGATGATGACGAAAAAGCTAGAGCTTTGTTAGTAGCTCTACGAGACTTTGGGACTTTTACGGTCCATTCCAGTCGAACAAAAACAGAATTATGACGCTTTAGTGGCAGCGTTAGAAAGAAGGTATGGAGACGAACACTTGCGAAATTTACATTGGTCAGAATTAAATATTCGTCAACAAAGACCAGGAGAATCATTGCAAGAGTATGAAGCAGATATCAGGAGGCTGATGTATTTAGCTTACCCAGAAATGCCAGAAAATTACAGAGATCCCTTCACGGTAGATCGCTTTATTAACAGCTTGCGAGACACGGACTTAGCAAAATTACTTCGTCGAGAACGCTTCCATAACAGCAGCGAAGTGTTTTCGAGCCCTTGAAATTGAGTCATCAAATAATATGTCCAGGCCAAAAGTAAGGGCTGCGGCTGTCTCAATTCAGGAGGGTGAAGAAATGAGCAATGACGCTAAGTCAAATTCTTCAATCACTGATAGAGAAGATTGACTCTTTAAAAGAAAACAGACGTCCCTCTCCAAATGGAAAGTGTTTTAGATGCGGACGTACAGGGCATATTCAACGCGATTGTCGTGTCCAAATGAGGTCTCGCTCACCATCTAGCGGGACAGAGTACCGAAGAAGAAATCAGGAAAACTAAAACTAGTCAACGCAGAGGGGCGGGTGTTGGCTAAAGGAAATGTAGCCCCCAAAATTTATTCAATTAAGAGCTTAAAACATACTGCTGACAGTCTTAACATCGACGGACTTATAAATGGAAGACAAGTTAACATAACAGTAGACACTGGTGCTGCCATATCATTGCTTAAGTTCAAAATTGCAACGAGATATAAAATTCGACCAACAGAAAAAAAAATAACACTTAAGATTGTGACTGGAGAATCCGCCGACGTGTTGGGGCAGACAGATATAGATCTACAGCTGGGAAGGTTGAAGATTCGCCACACTGTATTAGTTGCAGAAATAGAAGATGAATTTATTTTGGGAATGGACTTGATAAGTAAACATGGATTTGCATTTGATAATAAACTTAATACCCTAAGATTTGGGAACGAAGAGTTCATTTTGTCAAATAGTCACATCAATAAAGAACCAATAAAGGTTGTGGCAGTATGCACAACAAGACTGGTTGGTAACAGTGAGACCATAATTTTGGGGAGGCTAGAAAATAAAACATCAAGCTGCGTCGGACTCATAAGCCAACAGAACACACCCAACACCTACCTCGTTGCAAAGTCACTAGTTAAAACCGATAAAGACATCCCGATTAGAGTCGCCAATATTTTCCCAAATAATGTCAAAATTAATAAGGGGGAGGTGGTAGCATTATTTGAGCCAGTCCAGAAAGTAACAAGATGTGAAGAGCCAACTTCAGAGGATAAAAGTAAGTTACCAACGGAGGTACTTCAGCAATTTCAGTCAACTTGGCAATATCTCACTCCAGAAGAATTTCGTAAAGCGAGAGAGTTTATAGAAGAACAAGGTAATATCTTCGAAACTAAGAGTAGTTCGGGACGCACAAACCTTATTCAACATTCCATCAACACTGGCGATGCCCAACCGATAAGACAGCCCCCAAGAAGACTACCAATGGCCAAACAGGAAGAAGTTCACAATCTCATTAATAAAATGCTCAGTGACGGGGTTATTGAAGAATCATCAAGTCCTTGGTCATCTCCTGTGGTGTTGGTAACTAAAAAGGATGGAAGTACTAGATTTTGCGTCGACTACAGGAGACTTAACGATGTGACCAAGAAAGATAGTTACCCACTGCCAAGAATAGACGACACATTAACAACATTGGCAGGATCATATTGGTTTTCTACTCTTGATCTAAAAAGTGGGTATTGGCAAGTAGGAATCTTTGAAAGAGATAAAGAGAAGACAGCATTCTCTGCTGGAAGTGGACTTTATCAGTTTAATGTGATGCCATTTGGCCTATGCAATGCCCCAGCTACATTTGAAAGACTAATGGAAGTCGTTCTACGAGGCCTTACTTGGAAAACCTGCCTAGTCTATTTGGATGATGTCATAGTAATGGGAAAATCGTTTCTAGACCATCTAGACAATTTACGAGAAGTATTTTCAAGAATCAGGAACGCAAATCTTAAATTAAACTCAAAGATATGTTTTCTATTCAAAGTTGAGTTCCTGGGTCACGTCGTTTCCCGAGAAGGCATCCATACCGACGAAAAGAAGTTGCAAGCAATAAAAGAATGGCCTCAACCTCGTGACAAACATGACTTGAGAAGCTTTCTGGGTCTATGTACATACTACAGACGATTTGTAGAAGGATTCGCCAAAATAGCGTCTCCATTACATAGACTTACAGAAGATAAAGCTTCTTATAAATGGAATACCGAATGTGACCAAGCATTTAGAAGACTAAAAGCAGTATTATGTTCTAGTCCGATTCTTGCATATCCCATTCCAAAAAGAAAATTCATATTAGATACTGATGCGAGCAACGATGGCATAGGAGCAGTACTCTCCCAAGTACAAGATGGAGAAGAACGGGTCATCAAATTTTTCAGCAAGAAGCTATCCAAACCAGAGAGAAATTATTGTGTTACCAGAAAGGAGCTCCTAGCCATAATTAAATCCGTAGATCACTTTCACAAATATCCCTACGGACAAGAGTTTCTGATTAGAACAGATCATGCTGCGTTACAGTGGCTCATGAAAATGAAACAACCTGAGGGGCAAGTCGCGAGATGGACAGAAAAGCTACAATACCATTATCAAATTAAACACCGAGCGGGAAGGGTGCATAATAATGCAGATGCATTGTCCAGAAGACCTTGCCCTGAAGATTGTAAACATTGCAGGAGAATTGACCAGAAAGAAGGAATTACCTACGTGCGTCAGATAAAATTGGAACCGGATGAAAAATGGATAGCGGCTTCAATTAGAACCACACAACTTGACGACAAAGATGTAGGACCTATTATGCGATTAAAAGAAGAGAACAAGCCACAACCATCATGGCAAGATATCGCAAATCAAGGAATGATATTCAAATCACTGTGGGCACAATGGGATTCACTGATAGTAGAAGAAAACATTCTTAAACGTGCCTGGGAAAGTGCCGATGGCCTTCCTGTGATTAATCAAGTAGTAGTTCCTAGGAGCATGGTAGACAATGTAATTGCCAAGTGCCATGGTGGAAAATCAGGCGCGCACCCAGGCATAAATAAAACTATGGACAAAATTCGAAACCGATTTTATTGGGTCAATTACTTTCAAGATGTAAAAAACTGGTGCCGCCGATGTTCGATTTGCGCAGCCAGCCAAGGTCCCAAAACAAGGTCCAGAGGTCAAATGAAACAATATAACGCAGGCCTGCCATTTGAGCGCATTGCTATTGATGTGGCCGGACCATTTCCAGAAACTAAAAAGGGCAACAAATACATCCTCGTTGTCATGGATTACTTTAGTAAATGGCCAGAAGTTTTTGCTTTGCCCAACCAAGAGGCCACTACAGTTGCAGAAGTTCTGGTAAATGATGTTTTCAGCAGATTTGGAATTCCTTTGGAAGTACATTCAGATCAAGGGAGGAACTTTGAATCAAAGCTTTTCCAGAATCTCTGTGACCTTTTAGGAATACATAAAACACGAACTACTGCTTTACATCCGCAGTCAGATGGTATGGTTGAAAGATTTAATAAAACTATAGAAGAACATCTTTGCAAAGTTGTTGATGAGCACCAAACAGATTGGGACCAATATATTCCATTGTTTTTGATGGCCTACAGAACCGCCATAAATACGACAGGAGCTACTCCATCTAGTATTCTGTTTGGTAGAGAACTGCGTTTACCATGTGATATCATGTTTGGTTCACCTGAAGAAGAACACTTAAAGGTTAATGATTATGTCGAACGTTTAAGGCAAAAGCTGCACGATATCCATGAGGTCGTTAGAGAGCGAATAGAAATAGCCAGTGACCGCATGAAAGCGAGATATGACCTGAAAGCAAACTCTTCAGGGTTCAAAGAGAATGATCAAGTCTGGCTATACAATCCTCAACGCAAGAAAGGAAGATCACCTAAGTTGACACCACCATGGGAAGGACCTTATAAAGTTGTTAAGAGAATTAATGATGTAGTCTACCGAATACAGAGAAGCCCGAAGTCCAAGATGAAAGTTGTTCATCTAGACAGACTAAAACCTTACCTGGGAAATGTTGATCGAGACGATCAAACCTGAAGAGGAGGATAGTGTTACAAATTTAAGTTATTTACTACATCATTAATTCTCTTAACAACTTTATAAGGTCCTTCCCATGGTGGTGTCAACTTAGGTGATCTTCCTTTCTTTCGTTGAGGATTGTATAGCCAGACTTGATCATTCTCTTTGAACCCTGAAGAGTTTGCTTTCAGGTCATATCTTGCTTTCATGCGGTCACTGGCTATTTCTATTCGCTCTCTAACTACCTCATGGATATCGTGCAACTGTTGTCTTAAACGTTCTACATAGTCATTAACTTCTAAGTGTTCTTCTTCAGGAGAACCAAACATGATATCACATGGTAAACGCAGTTCTCTACCAAACAGGATACTAGATGGAGTAGCTCCAGTCGTATTGTGAATGGCGGCTCTGTAGGCCATCAAAAATAATGGAATATATTGGTCCCAATCTGTTTGGTGCTCATCAACAACTTTGCAAACATGTTCTTCTATGGATTTATTAAATCTTTCAACTATACCATCTGACTGCGGATGTAAAGCAGTATTTCGTGTTTTATGTATTTGAATGAACCGAACCGAATCGAACCGCACCAAAACGTACCGAACCGCATCGTACCGTCCCGCCCCAACACACCAAAACGTACCGAACCGCATCGTACCGTCCCGCACCAAAACATTTGGTTGAGATGCGAAAAAGCCACACTCTGAGTTAAGATTCTAAAAAACGTCATTTGGCGATTTTTAATATAGGGAATCCCATAGGACCAAAATTGCCAAACTTTGAAAATTTGTATCTCCCAAACTATACATTTTATTAACAAAAGCCCCGAGTTACAATATGGTGGAGCCTTAAAGATGCGAAAAAGCCACACATTAAGTTGAGATTCTGATAAACGTCATTTAGCGATTTTTAGTATAGGGAATCCCATAGGTCCAAAATTGCCAAATTTTAAAAATTCATATCTCCCAAACTATACATTTTTTTAACAAAAGCACCGAGTTACAATATGGTGAGGCCATAAAGATGCGAAAAAGCCCCTCTCTGAGTTGAGATTCTAAAAAACGTCATTTTGCGATTTTTAGTATAGGGAATCCCATAGGAACAAAATTGCCAAACTTTGAAAATTCATATCTCCCAAACTATACATTTTATTAACAAAAGCACCGAGTTACAGTATGGTGGGGAAATAAAGATGCGAAAAAGCCACACTCTGAGTTAAGATTCTAAAAAACGTCATTTTGCGATTTTTAGTATAGGAAATTCCATAGGACCAAAATTGCCAAATTTTGAAAATTTATATCTCCCAAACTATACATTTTATTAACAAAAGCACCGAGTTACAGTATGGTGGGGCCATAAAGATGAGAAAAAGCCACACCTTGAGTTGAGATTCTGAAAAACGTCATTTAGCCATTTTTAGTATAGGGAATCCCATAGGACCAAAATTGCCAAACTTTGAAAATTCATATCTCCCAAACTACACATTTTATTAACAAACGCACCGAGTTACAGTATGGTGGGGTCATAAAGATGCGAAAAAGCGACACCTTGAGTTGAGATTCTGAAAAACGTCATTTAGCGATTTTTAGAATAGGACCAACATTGCCAAACTGTGAAAATTCATATCTCCCAAACTATACATTTTATTAACAAAAGCACCGAGTTACAGTATGGTGGGGCCATAAAGATGCGAAAAAGCCACACTCTGAGTTGAGATTCTAAAAAACGTAATTTAGCGATTTTTAGTATAGGGCATCCCAAAGGACCAAAATTGCCAAACTTTGAAAATTCATATCTCCCAAACTATACATTTTATTAACAAAAGCACCGAGTTACAGTATGGTGGGGCCATAGAGATACGAAAATGCCACACCTTGAGTTGAGATTCTGAAAAACGTCATTTAGCGATTTTTAGTATAGGGAATCCCATAGGACCAAAATTGCCAAATTTTGAAAATTCATATCTCCCAAACTATACATTTTATTAACAAAAGCACCGAGTTACAGTATGGTGGGGTCAGAAAGATGCGAAAAAGCCACACCTTGAGTTGAGATTCTGAAAAACGTCATTTAGCGATTTTTAATATAGGAAATCCCATAGGACCAAAATTGCCAAACTTTGAAAATTCATATCTCCCAAACTATACATTTTATTAACAAAAGCACCGAGTTACAGTATGGTGGGGCCAAAAAGATGCGAAAAAGCCACACTCTGAGTTGAGATTCTAAAAAACGTAATTTAGCGATTCTTAGTATAGGGAATCCCATAGGACCAAAATTGCCAAACTTTACATTTTATTAACAAAAGCACCGAGTTACAGTATGGTGGGGCCATAAAGATGCGAAAAAGCCACACTCAGAGTTGAGATTCTAAAAAACGTCATTTAGCGATTTTTAGTATAGGGAATCCCATAGGACCAAAATTGCCAAACTATGAAAATTCATATCTCCCAAACTATACATTTTATTAACAAAAGCACCGAGTTACAGTATGGTGGGGCCATAAAGATGCGAAAATGCCACACCTTGAGTTGAGATTCTGAAAAACGTCATTTAGCAATTTTTACAAACACAACTTTTTCTGGGTATTACGCCACTAGTAAGGAAAAATTACTTTAAAAAATTATAAAAAACCACTGCGTTTCTCCTAGAAAAATAAAAATCACTAATTTGTCAGTGGCTTTCTATAAAAATAAATAGTTGCCTAGTAAAAACTAAACCACTTATCTTTTAATTGAATTTGAATATGCTACGTTTCGATTGTCAATCTACAATCGTTTTCAAGCTTTTTATTTATATTTTGTCTCAAAATCTTAAATGTTTCTTGTTCAAATATATTTTTTATTATTATATCGTTGACAAATTGTCAATATTCTGAAGTTTATCAAAAACAATTGACCAATCTAAACAAAATACAAGGTAACATGATACTATTTCAAAACATTATGTCAGTCAATGTTGTTTTCAAATTTAAAAATAAACAGAACAGGGTGACTCATTAAAACTAGAATCAATAAGGTCTCTTTTTTATAACCATTTAGAAATTTTTACAAAATTATGATCATTGTGGGATTATATTACTATTATATCAAAATCTATTTAAAAAACAATAATCAGAATTTCATTACAGTATTAATTAATTTTGAAAAAACCTTTTTGCAAATCTTGTCTGAGAATAGGAAGCCAAGCTTTACTTATATCTATAGAAATACTTGAAAGACAGTTATCTTCATTTAAATAAATACATGCTGATTCTTTTAATTTTCTTTTAATGTCATTAGATTCTTTTTGTAAAATTATTGTTTCTCCCCATTTAATTCTATGATTACTCTCAAAAGAATGCTGACAAACTCTGGATTTCTCATAATCACCCCTTCTCAAATTATATTTATGATCATTAACTCTTACTTCAAGTGGCCTAGAAGTTTCACCTATATAAATTTTACCACATTCACAAGGTATTTTATAAATTACATTTTTTGAATTCTGCTCTTCATTTATTGGTTTTGTTTTTGTTAGAATAGATCTAAGTTTATTTTCTGTCTTAAAAACTGTTTTTATATTATAATTATTTGCTATTCTCCTAATTTTGTCTGATATACCTGGTATAAAAAGAAATCAATAATTTTTTAGTATCTAAATCAATTATATTAGCATTTCTTCTTCTAGGAAACTCTATTCTATGAAAACAATTTTCAACAAAATTTATAAATTGATAAACTTCAGAATATTGACAATTTGTCAACGATATAATAATAAAAAATATATTTGAACAAGAAACATTTAAGATTTTGAGACAAAATATAAATAAAAAGCTTGAAAACGATTGTAGATTGACAATCGAAACGTAGCATATTCAAATTCAATTAAAAGATAAGTGGTTTAGTTTTTACTAGGCAACTATTTATTTTTATAGAAAGCCACTGACAAATTAGTGATTTTTATTTTTCTAGGAGAAACGCAGTGGTTTTTTATAATTTTTTAAAGTAATTTTTCCTTACTAGTGGCGTAATACCCAGAAAAAGTTGTGTTTGTAAAATGAATCCGCCACAAACATATAGATTTTATTTAGCAATTTTTAGTAGAGGGAATCCCATAGGACCAAAATTGCCAAACTTTGAAAATTGATATCTCGCAAACTATACATTTTATTAACAAAAGCACCGAGTTACAGTATTGTGGGGTCATAAAGATGCAAAAAAGCAAAAAGCCACACCTTGAGTTGAGATTCTGAAAAACGTCATTTAGCGATTTTTAGTATAGGGAATCCCATAGGACCAAAATTGCCAAACTTTGAAAATTCATATCTCCCAAACTATACATTTTATTAACAAAAGCACCAAGTTACAGTATGGTGGGGCCATAAAGATGCGAAAAAGCCACACTCTGAGTTGAGATTCCAAAAAAACGTAATTTAGCGATTTTTAGTATAGGGAATCCCATAGGACCAAAATTGCAAAACTTTGAAAATTCATATCTCCTAAACTATACATTTTATTAACAAAGCACCGAGTTACAGTATGGCCGGGCCATAAAGATGCGAAAAAGCCACACTCTGAGTTGAGATTCTAAAAAACGTCATTTAGCGATTTTTAGTATAGGGAATCCCATAGGACCAAAATTGCCAAACTTTCAAAATTCATATCCCCCAAACTATACACTTTATTAACAAAAGCACCGAGTTACAGTATGGTGGGGCCATAAAGATGCGAAAATGCCACACCTTGAGTTGAGATTCTGAAAAATTTCATTTAGCGATTTTTAGTATAGGGAATCCCATGTTTGCCCGCAGGTAGAAAAACGATAACTGCAGTGGACTGTATATATTTTAATTAATGAAAGCGCAAACAAAAATAAATATATTGATACGAAATCACGAAATAATCAAAGGTCCATAGGTTAATTGTTGGTACCACACAACGGAAATCAGAAACAAAGCACTCACCAGTTTGCAGCCAATTTCTCCACGTTCCAGGGGCCCCTGTCTTGATCTACTGATGGCACCACGTAGCTGAAGGGCTGAAGTTTCTAGTTCTATTTTAGTACACCAAAATCGAGCACTTTCAAGCGTAGATAATTGTAATAGTTGGAGAAATAAATTAACACGCCATTTTCTCGAGGCGGTAGAAAAGGATCTCGCTGATTCTTGGTGCGCATGTCAAATGCGCGAAAAATGTACTCTGTCCGTCATCCAATTGTGTGGTTTTAAAAAGTAAAAACAACCGCGAAATTTAGCGGGAGCTAACATAACTGCCCTCCAAAACACACAATTTTAGAATATCAACCGGACAGATATAGATATAAGAAAAAATGATCGACCGATAAATATAAATGAATGAAAAACAGAAAAGTAGCGTAAGTTTATTTAGAGATAACGAAAACCCGAAAAAGGCAGAACAAACAAACAAAATTAAAAAAAAAAATAATAAAGAATTACCTATTGTAATAATTGACTTCAATAGGTAGAAAAAAATTAAAATTACTTTTAATTCGGCAAGAGGCACAGTTTTACAACTGGCCGCTTGTAAACACCGGTAGCCGTTCGTACCGTCGCTACACGCACTCGACCGTCTCCGCCGGGATGCAATTCGAGAACCCGACGACTGGCCATTTCAAAGGTGATTGGATGTGATCACTCGTTATGATAACCAAATCATTTAATTTGATATTTGGGGACGAATCAGCCCACTTGTGTCGCTGTTGTAGCGTATGCAAATACTCTATAGAATACCGTTTCCAAAAATCATTATGTAGTTTTTGGATTAGTTGCTATCTCGAGAGCCGATTTAGGGGAACCTCGGACAAATCTGACTCCGGAATTTCTGAATTAAGGGGTTCAAGGGTCAAAAAATGCCCAGGGGTAAGAGGTTGAAGATCGTGTGGGTCTGAAGAGGCAGGAGATAAAGGGCGACTATTAAGTACAGCTTCTCTGCGACATGTAAGGGTGGACATTTCCATGATGGACAACTTCTGGTCGCCGACAACTCGAACAAGTTTTAAAACTTTTGACGCCAGCTTCTGCCAGGCCATTGAAATGTGGACTAAGAGGGGGTCCCAGATGCCAACGAATAGAAAGTCTGGTGGACGCACTTGTTGCGTAATCAAGTAATTGGTTACGAAACCCTATAAAATTACTGCCCTGATCTGACCAGCATTGCGTCACGCTTCCACGTCTGGAAATGAATCGATGGAATGCACCTACAAACCCTTCGGTGGACAGTTCCATGGTTAATTCCAAATGCACGCAATATGTGGCCGTACAGACAAACACAAAGACATACGATTTGAAAGCTTTACAACCACGGTAACGATGAGGAATCACAAAGAAAGGTCCACAAAAGTCGATAGCTACACTCGAAAAAGGTTTAAGTTGATTGATTCGATGAGCGGGAAGAGAACTCATTATGGGCGGTCTATAGGGTTTAGGGTTGATTCTAAAACATTGCAAACACTTGGATATGGCTCTTTGAATTGCCCGTCTGGCAGATAATATCCAAAATTGCTGTAAAAGTAGATTATGTAATGTTTTAAACCCAGGATGAAGGTATTGTCTATGAGTGGACTCGATAAGAAGAGTAGTTAAACGATGGTTACTCGAAAGTAAGACGGGGTGTTTTGCAGAATAAGACAAAAGGTCAGATTTTTGTAATCTGCCACCGATCTAATGATATTATTTTCATCAAGAAAAGGTGAAAGTTTTCGAAAAGGTTTCGGTATTGGTTTATCCTTAGATAACGCGGAAAAAAGCTCAGAAAAACAAGAACCTTGAACGCGTTTGATAAGAAGGTATAACGCACTTTGCATCTCACCGGTGGTAGGAAAAACAATATTTTCAAAAATAATTTTTTGGTCCGGTGGATTAGTGGGTTTTTGATAGGAATGGTTTTGAAAAAGGTTAACTATTCGAAGGACATAACAAATGATACGTTGAATTTTTGATATAGATGAATATTTGATAAGAAGCTGATCTAAAAAGTTAACGTCAATTATCGCATTGCAACAGACCTTTCGCTTTTCCTCCAGATTAATATCTCCGAAATCAATCGGCATTTTTGATTTATGAAAATCGGGCCATTCGTTTTCGGGAGACCACAAAAACGACGGTGCGTTCCACCACATGTCATGTGAAATGAGCTGTGAGGGGATGGCCCCTCGTGACGCAATATCGGCTGCATTTAAAGCAGAAGGAATGTAGCGCCATGAGTTTGAGAGAATGATTTCTTGGATTCTACTGACTTGATTTCCAACAAAGGTTTGCAAGCGATTAGGAGGGGATGAAAGCCAGTGCAATACGACTTGCGAATCGCAGAAAGTAACGATATTTGTAAAAGTTATTTTTCCTTCATAGCTAGATAAAACGAAGTCAATTAATTCGCTTAAAAGAAATGCGCCTAGGAGTTCTAGCCTAGCCAAAGTTTGTGACTTTATAGGCGCGACCCTAGATTTTGCAGATATGAGAGAAACAGATATATTGTTTTCCTCTTCTACACGAAAATATACGACGCCTGCGTAGCCTCGAATTGAAGCGTCACAGAAGCCGATGATTTGAAAGGTATTGGTTTTAGACAGTTTGATTTGTCGGGGTAATTGAAAATTGGAAAGAAGCGGGAATTCAGAACGAAGTTTGTTCCAAGAGTCGATGATAGAAGAATCTGGTTCTTCGTCCCAGCCTATTTTCGATATCCACAACTGTTGCAAAATAAATTTTGCTTGTAGCAACAAGGGACAAAGAAAACCTAAGGGATCGAAGAGTGTTCCTATGATAGATAAAATAGAACGTTTAGTTGGTGGTTTGTCCTTCATTCGGCATTGATAAGAAAAAATGTCGTTTTTTGGATGCCATTGAAGGCCTAAAACTTTGATAAAGTGTGGTTCATCCTTGTCAAAAGAGAGAGGCATTTGACGATGGGATTCTGGCAATGTTGCCAATAACTCAGGACAATTGCTTGCCCATTTTTTAAGTTCAAATCCTCCCGACTTCAACAAATCATTGAGTTCCGTTTGAAGGGAAAGAGCTTCAGAAAGCGAAGGGCGAGCCAACGTTCCTTTTCTCTCTCTGCCAGCTCATTTAATGTACGCATGGCTAGAAAAGGTGAGCATGTCATGCCAAAAGTGACAGTAGAAAGTTCCCACACTGACAGTGGGTCCTGTGGAGAAAACCTCCACAATATCCTTTGACAAGGACGGTGATAAGGATTGATAAGGACTTGACGGAACATCTGTTTGATATCAGCAATGTAGGCAATAGGATTAAGACGAAACGTAAGGAGTAAAGAAGCAATATCCTTTTGAAGTTTCGGTCCAGACAACAACGTGTCATTGAGACTAATATTCTTTGGGGTGACTGCCGAACAATCCCAGACTACCCTTAATTTTGTACTTAAGCTTTCCGGCTTTAGTACGCAATGATGTGCCAAAAACATGATACGTCGACTTTTGGTTGACTAGGTAAAACTAGACTCATGTGATTAGAATCGATATAGTCTTGCATGAAACTAGAATAGGCAGTGTACAGATCAGGATTTTTGAGTAATCTATTTTCTAGAAGTAAGAATCTACGATAAGCTTGCGGATAAGTATTTCCTAGGTCAGGGTTTATTTTATCTTTAAACGGAAGATTTACCATGAATCTACCGCTCGGTTGTCGTACGACACTCGCAGTAAATATTGAATCTGCTTGTTTTTCCTCCTTTGATAAGATTTGTTTTTTAGGCAAATGTTCGATTTCCCAAAACCTAGGGATAATGACCTCTAAAGGAGGTGAATGACTCGTTAATAAACAACTGGTTCGTTCCGTAAGATTACCTACTTCGTCAACTTTTCCCATGACGACCCAGCCAAAGATGGTTTCAAGGGCTGAAGGTTGCCCTATTTGTCCAAGAACCCTGCCCTCCTTGAATATCTGTGCGAATAGCTCGCAACCAATAACTAGGTCCACAGGATCCACTAGATTTGAAATAAGATGGGTCGGCAAGTTTAAGGTGTTCCAAGTGTTTCCACTGATTATCGTTCAAAGTGAATGTAAACCCCCTTACACGCATTAAAATATTTACGAGCTTCTGACAGGATCGCATCTTGCGTTTTAAACTCCTCGTCGTCCGAGTCGTCTATCATCATAATGACATCATTATGATCCAACATGCATTTATCGAAGGTTTCATCCAAATCGGAATACCTCACTTGAAACTCGTTTCTCGCTTTTGCGTCCGTTGCCGCGGTTTGTGAAAACACATAACACTCGGTGATCGCGGATAAAAAACCCTTGCGTTTTTGCACGGCTTTTTTGATAGACATGATTTTACCTTTGAAATGACGAAATTGTCGGTAAATATACAATTAACGCTAAATTAATGCTTCTGAAATAGAAAAATGACGAATTGTCGAAAATATGCACTAATTTATCGCAATTGATGAAAAATGTTTTAATATCGAAATGGTATGGAACAAATCTAATCACAGAAATCGTGCTTGTTTGTTTTGATTGCTTCTCGATTTTTGTTTACTGAAATGACCACGCAGTAGACCCTGCGTTCCCATAGCAGCGGACAGAAAACAGGTGAACTGCGCCGAAACCGAAGGTCGAACGATTGGCAAATTCAAGGCCGTGTGGTCGCCGTGTGAAAATGTGAAAATGTGAAAATGGCTGCCTTAAAATACCGTCGAATGGATTTAATTTACTTATTCGGTTCGAAGGAACACTTTATGTTTGCCCGCAGGTAGAAAAACGATAACTGCAGTGGACTGTATATATTTTAATTAATGAAAGCGCGAACAAACATAAATATATTGATACGAAATCACGAAATAATCGAAGGTCCATAGGTTAATTGTTGGTACCACACAACGGAAATCAGAAACAAAGCACTCACCAGTTTGCAGCCAATTTCTCCACGTTCCAGGGGCCCCTGTCTTGATCTAATGATGGCACCACGTAGCTGAAGGGCTGAAGTTTCTAGTTCTATGCTTCAGTACACCAATATCGAGCACTTTCAAGCGTAGATAATTGTAATCGTTGGAGAAAGAAATTAACACGCCATTTTCTCGAGGCGGTAGAAAAGGATCTCGCTGATTCTTGGTGCGCATGTCAAATGCGCGAAAAATGTACTCTGTCCGTCATCCAATTGTGTGGTTTTAAAAAGTAAAAACAACCGCGAAATTTAGCGGGAGCTAACATCCCATAGGACCAAAATTGCCAAACTTTGAAAATTCATCTCCCAAACTATACATTTTATTAACAGAAGCACCGAGTTACAGTATGGTGGGGCCATAAAGATGCGAATAGGCCACACCTTGAGTTGAGATTCTGGAAAACGTCATTTAGCGATTTTTAGTATAGGGAATCCCATAGGACCAAAATTGCCAAACTTTGAAAATTCATATCTCCCAAACTATACATTTTATTAACAAAAGCACCGAGTTACAGTATGGTAGGGCCATAAAGATGCGAAAAAGCCACACTCTGAGTTGAGATTCTAAAATACGTCATTTAGCGATTTTTAGTATAGGGCATCCCATAGGACCAAAATAGCCAAACTTTGAAAATTCATATCTCCCAAACTATACATTTTATTAACAGAAGCACCGAGTTACAGTATGATGGGGCCATAAAGATGCGAATGAGTTGATATTCTGAAAAACGTCATTTAGCGATTTTTAGTATAGGGAATCCCATAGGACCAAAATTGTCAAACTTTGAAAATTCATATCTCCCAAACTATACATTTTATAAACAGAAGCACCGAGTTACAGTATGGTGGGGCCATAAAGATGCGAAAAAGCCACACTCTGAGTTGAGATTCTAAAATACGTCGTTTAGCGATTTTTAGTATAGGGAATCCCATAGGACAAAAATTGCCAAACTTTGAAAATTCATATCTCCCAAACTATACAATTTATTAACAAAAGCACCGAGTTACAGTATGGTCGGGCATAAAGATGCGAAAAGGCCACACCTTGAGTTGAGATTCTGAAAAACGTCATTTAGCGATTTTTAGTATAGGGAATCCCATAGGACCCAAATTGCCAAACTTTGAAAATTCATATCTCCCAAACTATACATTTTATTAGGCCACACCTTGAGTTAAGATTCTGAAAAACGTCATTTAGCGATTTTTAGTATAGGGAATCCCATAGGACCAAAATTGCCAAGCTTTGAAAATTCATATCTCCCAAACTATACATTTTATTAACAAAAGCACCGAGTTACAGTATGGTGGGGCCATAAAGATGCGAAAAGGCCACACCTTGAGTTGAGATTCTGAAAAACTTCATTTAGCGATTTTTAGTATATGGAATCCCATAGGACTAAAATTGCCATACTTTGAAAATTCATATCTCCCAAACTATACATTTTATTAACAAAAGCACCGAGTATGGTGGGCCATAAAGATGCGAAAAAGCCACACTCTGAGATGAGATTCTAAAAAACGTCATTTAGCGATTCTTAGTATAGGGAATCCCATAGGACCAAAATTGCCAAACTTTGAAAATTCATATCTCCCAAACTATACATTTTATTAACAGAAGCACCGACTTACAGTATGGTGGGGCCATAAAGATGCGAAAAGGCCACACCTTGAGTTGAGATTCTGAAAAACGTCATTTAGCGATTTTTAGTATAGGGAATCCCATAGGACCAAAATTGCCAAACTTTGAAAATTCATATCTCCCAAACTATACAATGTATTAACAAAAGCACCGAGTTACAGTATGGTGGGGCCATAAAGATGCGAAAAGGCCACACCTTGAGTTGAGATTCTAAAAAACGTCATTTAGCGATTCTTAGTATAGGGAATCCCATAGGACCAAAATTGCCAAACTTTGAAAATTCATATCTCCCAAACTATACATTTTATTAACAGAAGCACCGAGTTACAGTATGGTGGGGCCATAAAGATGCGAAAAGGCCACACCTTGAGTTGAGATTCTGGAGTTTGGCCGCACAACTCGTAGCGAACGCATCGCTCGCTCTCGGCGCGACCTAAATAAATCCCAAATCATCAGTAATTTTCCCTAAATTTAATTGCGAAAATAACATAAACTAAACTACAGAAACAGTGCTGTTGTAAACTTGTAAAAATTTGCGAAAACCAAGTGATATAATAACTGCTAAAAAGAAAAATATATATAATCTTAATTAAATACATAATTTAACAAAACACCTACTACTGAAATTTAAATATCAGCTGCCTATTTACTCTGCTATCGGTCAGTGATAATGACCTTGTCGTGTGCAGTATGTTTTGAGCCAGTCGACGGGGCCGAACCAAGCACATTCAAATCTTGCATTTCGTGCAAGCAGCGAGCCCACAATCGATGTTGTTTAGCCGAATATTCTGCGAAACTAGACACGGAAGTTTGGAAATGTAAAACATGTACATCTTTAAAAGGAAGTCCTGCTCTACTAAACGAGAACCACTTTACACAAATGATGCAGCAATTTTCAATGATTTCTGGTCAGATAAAAAGTCTACAAGGGCGTATTGACGAAAATACTAACGCAATTTTTTTGCTCCAGCAGGAAAACTCTGTTTTTAAAAATAAAATTGAAACGTTAGAATCCAAAGAAACAGAATCCAGTGATGTAGTACGTGAGGTCCAGGAAAGACTGAAAAGGCAAAACAATGTCCTTGTCATGGGTCTTTTCGATCCAAGCAGCCAAGAAAAAGACCTAGAATCAATAAAAAAACTCTGTCTGGCTGTAGCTCCTAATAGAACGCTAAATATAAAAACTTTCTTGCGATTTGGAACCGATAAAAAGGGCCTATAAAGATCATATTTTCGTCATACGAAGAGGCATTTGAGCTCCTTAAAAATAAGCAGAACATTCCTAAGGACCAATTTCCTGATGTTAAACTGAAAAGTGACCTTACTCCTCAACAAATGTTGCACTTAAATTAACTGCGTGATAAACTAAACATTCGTAAAAGTAATGGAGAACAGAATTTAACAATAAAATATATTAATGGAGAGCCCAAAATTGCAACAACTGAAACAGCAAAAAGACTTGCTGAGGAAGCTTTTTCTCCCCAAAATGAACAAAGCAAAAAATGTAGGTCACTGGATCAAGGTGCAACATAGCAGCCATTCTCTGCTATTTTCTGGAACGCTGAGGGGTACTAACTTTTTAAACGAACTTCAACCCAGTAATACTGATATACTGTGCCTCTCTGAAACCTGGCTAACGAAGGAGCCTGTCGTCTTTCCAGAATACGTCACCCCATATAACAAAATTTTTTCGAACGCATTAAAAGAACATTCCACTGGAAGAGCAAGTGGTGGTCTTGCCATTTTTTTGAACAATAAAATAACATTCTGCGTACTTGATAAATCGCCATGGTGGATTATGTGCCATATAAAATATTCCAATGTTGAATTCTTGATGTGCAGTGTTTATATCAAACCTAGTTTAATATTAGAGGATTGGCTTGATAATTTTTACGTCGCTTACACATATTGTGTAGAGTTGTATCCTGATTTACCCTTCCTTGTTGCAGGCGACTTTAATTGTCGCATCTCTAACCAAGCATTTACTCCCGAGGAGGTATTTCAGGGCACGAATCTGCATTTCGAAAGAAGATCAAGTGATCCTATCATTAACACTAGGGGTCGAATTCTTCTAAATTTTATGTCGGAGAACTCTCTTTGTCTTTTAAACGGTAGATCGCAATCAGACAATCCAGCAAACTTCACTTTTTGCAACGAGAGAGATCATTTATTCTAAACGAATAGGGGAAAAAAAGTAGTGTTTATTCTAAGCAAAACTGATAGGTGGTGACTTTTAGACACAGTTTGCTTAATAAGCTAATATCTTTAATTTTTCTTTTCGATGCACATTAGAAAAATTGGTTTCTGTTCTACTTATGTTTCTTTTCTAATAATATTTTGCTCTAAATTAAATCAAAAATAATTAAAAAGTTAAAATAATTAGTAATAAGTATAATTACTTTAAGCTTAATTTAATGGTCAAACTCAATTGTTATTGGACTTTGTAAATGTCTATATAAACAATAAAAGCTATTGAATTGAATTGAAAAAATTGAGTTGAGATTCTGAAAAACGTCATTTAGCGATTTTTAGTATAGGGACCCAAGTAACATTTCTTTATTTATAGCAGAAGCTAAAAGGTTGCCAGCACCTTTCCTTAAAACCATTAGTTTCAATGTTTGGTTGCTAGCACGTTCCCATTACCCTTATATACCCTTTAGACCTCCTAAATGGGACTCTCCAATTGGTGGTGGCAACCTATGTATTAAACTCACTATAAAACCAGAAGAAATAAACTCCAGTATAGAACCTTTTAGAGCCTAAAGCTATTATGCCAGGTTCTAAAAGCAACTCAGAAACGTCCTCTATCCTATTAACCAAAAAACTAGATTTGGTAATTTGGTATCCTGGCGAGTCTGTTGAATACCATAATACCTTCAGAGTAAAGAAGTTTTCCTATAAAAGCTATGGCGATATTTTAGATTCACAATGGCTATATAAAATAATTTAGGTCACAAAATTGCCAAAAATGTCAGAGTCCCAAAATTATTTTATCACATAAAAATATACCGAGTTTGTCGTTTTGTTGATGATCAAATTACCTGCCAGGTTTATTTTTCTGATAAAATCGTATCTGAAAAGCTCTCAAAACAAGCGCGCCAGCCCATGAATGCTCTTTAATAGTTTTTTGATAACAAAATAACAAATATTTAAAATAAAATAAAAATCATTTACACTATTCACCATTAAAAAAGTCTGTTTGGTTTACATAAATCAAAATTAAAGTAAAATTATTGTTAAAAAACACTGCTAAAACGACTAGATAAATATTTTCTCTTTACAATATTTTTTAAATAAATTTATATACGCCTTTATAGTTTTATAGTGGTCACTTGGTTTTATTTGTTACTGTATCGCAACAAGGATTTTTGAGTGCCCTTATGAAACCAACAAAAAAGAACAAAGTAAACATAGTCAACATAACCTCACTTAAATTTTTTGTATTTGTTTTTAAAGTGTTTAAAAGCGTATAATTCAACACTTTTAAATGTTTTTTATCGTGCAATTTCGACACAATCGAGAGGGCCAGTGCAATGATATTCGTTGTGCCTACAGGTTGGAGGGCAACCTCTTATATTGGCCGTCTAAACAGGCCTTACCTAGGCCTGGGTATCCTACTCAGGAGGACGGAAACTCAACAATTATTAATTATTGGGCTTTAAATAATCAATCTTGCAATAGGTAGGTATCAATCTGTATCTAGGTATATCTATTATTTTTACAAGAAATACCTAAAAAAAAAATAAAACACGAAAGTATTTACTTACTTCTGTTAGAACCCTTAAGGAAACAAGTTTTTATATGGCCGCCTATTTAAATAATATTTAATATACAGCTATGGGTAACTATAAATACAAAAGAATTAAGTTTACCTTTAAGCCTTCCTATAAAACCTTTTTAAAATGCCTAAAAGTAATGGCAAAAACCAAAAGTCTAAAGTTTATATTTACCACTCTTAAAAATCTTAAGGAAACTAGGTTCTATATGGCCGCCTATCTAATGAAATTTACTTTTAAACTACTTGTAACTATAAAAACAAAATGATACAAGATAACCTTTTAGCTCTACTAAAAAACACTTTTGTGATGACCTAAAGTAATGAAAAAAACTACATGACCAAAGTTTATATTTATTTCTTTTTAAAAACTTTAGGTAAAATGGTTTTATAAGACCATCTTTATAAATCAGAAATCAATAAAACCAAAAGTATTTGAAAGGAACAGAAGGAATATCAGTTTTATTATACTCCCTTTATAAATCACTTTTTGGTTATATAACACCCCTTTAGGTAATTGGCAATATAAATTACCTTTATGTAGCCAAATTGATCCTAAAACCCATAACAGAACCCTCTAAATAACTTAGGAACCAAATTAATAAAACCTTGAGTGGTAATAATGTTACTTGGGGAATCCCATAGGACCAAAATTGTCAAACTTTGAAAATTCATATCTCCCAAACTATACATTTTATTAACAGAAGCACCGAGTTACAGTATGGTGGGGCCATACAGATGCGAAAAAGCCACACTCTGAGTTGAGATTCTAAAATACGTCATTTAGCGATTTTTAGTATAGGAAATCCCATAGGACCAAAATTGCCAAACTTTGAAAATTCATATCTCCCAAACTATACATTTTATTAACAAAAGCACCGAGTTACAGTATGGTCGGGCCATAAAGATGCGAGAAGGCCACACCTTGAGTTGAGATTCTGAAAAACTTCATTCAGCGATTTTTAGTATAGGGATCATAGGACTAAAATTGCCATACTTTGAAAATTCATATCTCCCAAACTATACATTTTATCAACAAAAGCACCGAGTTGTAGTATGGTGGGGCCATAAAGATGCGAAAAAGCCACACCTAGAGTTGAGATTCTGAAAAACGTCATTTTTATTTATTTTTTTTTTGTCATAAAACAATATCGAACTTCTTCGAATATGCTGGAAAAATCACTTACTATTCTTCTGTAAAATAGGGTGTTTGACAGTAGTAAAAAATAAATATATATTTATTATTAGATATCTCTTTAGGTCTTGGGAATGTTAAAAACAAACTTTTTTGATAAAAATTTTTCTCAAATTCATAGTTCTTTTAATTAAATAAATTCATTGAATTAAAACAATTAGCAACGTGATTCAAAACAGGCGGCCTACCAATCAGCTGCGAGTGACGTCACAAAACAGTAAACGCCTCGAACGAACCTATTTTCTGTGTTATTTTCTTTTGGATGGTAATGTGTGCTTTGGTTTAAAGTGCGAATTATCGTCCTAAATTAGATTTTATTTTGTGTTTTGCTTCTCTTTCTCGGATTCTCCAAAGCCGATAGCTCCTTACCATTGCTGAATTCCTTCAGCAGGCTTCTGTGCCAACAACAGTGATTTTTGTTCTGCGGAATTTCGAAACGTTAAAATGTTGATGTAAGTATTCGACAAAGAAATTTCGTATTCGATGAGTTGTTTTGTATATAACTAGCAGTTTTTTTACGATTTTCAGTGCCTACTTTTACTCATTTAGATTTTGGAGGTTAGGTTATATGTTTTGCTTTTTTGTTTATTATGCCACTTACAATAGATTCAATTAAATACCCAAACATTATTATTTTAAACATTAAGAAACAATCAAAAATTGCTTTTTTAAAACAAAATTTTCTGAATACATTTTGTTTCAAAGAATTCTTATGACCTTTCATAACAAATATGCACTGCCTAGTTTTGCATATGCACTGCTCAGTCCTACATTTAGCCTGCATGTACACTGCCTAATCCTGCATTTAGAGGTACTCCCTAGTCCTGCCTAATAACTGCCTAGCACAGCCTAAAAATTTGTAAACCTTTCTGCCTATTATAGTTGTTCACCCTTTGTAATAAACATAACCTTAAAAATTTCATGGTCATTTACGAAATAGTTATATATATTATAGACAACTGGATAAAAATTAATAGAAACAATTTAGTTATACGCACGTCAGAGTGATCTTCACAAATGTAAAGTGAAGATGTATTAGATAAGGCCCTTTGGTCTCTTCGAGCAAGTTCTAGCCAGTTTTTCCTTTCTTTTACTGCTGCAGGCACATGAATAAATAGTTTTTCAGGTGTTTTTATGCTAGTATTCGAACACTGAGGCACTACACACCACTTATAAGACATTTTTTTACATAACAAACAGTAAAAACACAGACCAAAATAAACACTTGAATGCCGTGTATCTGTCCGCGAGTTTACTGCGCTGTGACGTCATTGCAACGCCATGCTAGAAATGAGCGGCAAATTCAAATAGGCAATTAGAAAACTTGATTTTAAATGTAGTCATGATAAAATATACCATTTTAATAATTTTGCGTAGCAAATTAGGGATCTATGTAATACCCTATTGTCCTAGCCGATGGTACTATGTAAGAATAGTTTTTTTTTTTTTTACGGGTATGCGCACTTGCAAGGAGATCACTATCACGCTCGAGAAGCGGCAAGTGCGCGGAAATGTTGGTGCGTGTTGGTTTTGAAACGGTTCAGGTTGTAACCTGCAGGGAAAACTGTCGCAGGGAGTTTATTCCACAGCGATGCTGTTCTCCAGAGATATGAATTCTGATATAATGAGGTTCTTGGTGCCTCTATTTTGACAATAAATTGATGGTTACCGTCGGTTTGACGTGTTCGCCTAGTAGGTGCTACTCCCGGGGGGATCATACGTGCCAACTCTTCAGAGCATTTTCCGTGATAATACCTGTAGAAGAGAGATAGATCGCCCACAGTTCTTCGATGTTCGAGACTATCCAAGCTACGGGTAAGTGCGGGGTCATTGCTCAGCTTGATAGCTCGTTTTTGCACGGTGTTCAAAAGCATTAAGGTATGTTTGGGTGCCGCACTCCATATATGTGAGCAGTACTCCATAGTTGGTCGAATCTGGGCTTTGTAGAGTGTCAGCAGCTGGCTTGGTGTATACAGATGTCTTGTACGAAATAGCACCCCAAGCTTTTGGGACGCCCTTTTAGCTATATCTGCCACGTGACTGTGCCAAGACATGTTGGTCTCTGCAGTGACTCCTAAGATGTTCAACTGGCTCTGCAATGCGACAGCACTTCCAGATAGCATGATGTTTGGCTCATCGGTGCTGGTCTTTTTCGAAAACAGGGCTGCTTGGGTTTTCTGCGCGTTGAACTGTACAAGGTTTTTGTTGCCCCAGTCCTCTATTATCTCCAAGTCGTTATTTATCTGTGATATTTCAGTTAGTCTAAGATAATGGAATTCACGTGCGGAGAGACATGTGGGTGGTATGACTGAGGAGACTACATTGC
This sequence comes from Aspidapion aeneum, assembly GCA_963576565.1. Lineage (NCBI taxonomy): Eukaryota > Metazoa > Arthropoda > Insecta > Coleoptera > Brentidae > Aspidapion > Aspidapion aeneum. The sequence continues at coordinate 121,120,596 of OY755039.1, forward strand.
CATCATCTGCAAAGCAATAAAGTGGATTTACTGTTTTATCTATGAGGTCATTTATGTAAATCAGAAAAAGTGTTGGCGAAAGGATTGCTCCCTGTGGCACACCAGCATTTATTTGGTAAGAGTTGGAGTTCCGCCCATCCAGTGCAACATAAATGGATCTATCCTTAAGGTAACTTTCAAACCAAGTGCAAAGTCTCGGCGACAATCCCGTTGCTTTGAGCTTGTTGAGCAGATTTTCATGCCAGACTTTATCGAATGCTTTAGATATATCTAAGGCAATTGTTCTTGTTTCACCTCGCAACTCAATCGCTTTTTGCCATAAGTGAGTGACGTATGTAAGTAAATCGCCAGTTGACCTATATTTTCGAAATCCGTATTGCTTGTCGTTGATAATTTTGTACTTTTCCAAGTACTTGGTTAGGTGATTGTTCACAACTCTTTCCATTACTTTTGATATCACCGGAAGTAGAGCAATTGGTCTATAGTTTAACGGATCTGTCTTTTTTCCTTTCTTTGGAATGGGTTGTACTGCGGCAGACTTTCATGATGATGGATATACTCCTTGCCTATAAGATAAATTGAATAATTTGGCGAAAGTTGGGGTGAGTTCGCTAGCACAATTTTTGAGTACTATCGCGGGAATGCCATCTGGACCCATTGCTTTGTTTGTATCCAACTTTTTAAGGGATTTTCGTATTTCTCTGTGACAAAAGGGTACCTCTGGCATACTGTGGGAAACCCTTTCAATGAACGGTGGAGTCTTTCCATTTGGCACTGTTAGGTTTGAGTTGGAGGAAAAGATTTTGGCCAGCATATTGGCTTTTTCCTCTGATGTTGTGGCTAAGTGAGTATTTTTATCTGTAAGTGGTGGTATGGATGACTTGGTGAAGTTTGATCCAACGGCTTTTGCAAGAGACCAAAAGGACCTAGAACTACTTGGACAATTCAGCAACTTGTTTTTTATTCTTTGATTGTATGTTTCTTTGGCGGCGTCAATAGTAATTTTGCAACTATTTCTGGCTTCTATAAATTCTGTGTGGTTCTGAGCGGTTTGTTGTCGTTTCCAAAGGTTATATGCTCTGTGTTTTTTCTGTACAGCCGTTTGACACTGGCTGTTGAACCAAGGTTTTGCATTAGCTCTGCGTTTTATTGTATGTGGGATATATGAATCCATTCCAGATAAGATTACTTTTGTTATTTCATTATAGCAAATAGTGGGATCAGCTGTTTTAAAGCAAACCTCTTGCCGTGGAAAATCCAGGTAAAACTGTTTAAGGTCATTCCATTTTGCCGATTTATAGTGCCACATTTTACGAGGAAGTGATTGTTGGCTTGGTGGTATGAACATTTCGCACTTTGTTCTTATAAGTTTATGATCGGATGAACCAAGTGGGGGATCTACTTGAATTGTGTACAAGTCAGGATTTGTAGTTAGGAACAAGTCTAAAAGCGCTGCAAATTCACCCCTTTCTGAGATACGGGTAGGTTCATCGACAAGCTGCGTTAGACCACAACTTATGGCAAAAGCTTCTGCATCCCTGCCTTCATTATCTGTTTTGTTGTGGTGTTTTAGCCAGGGTATATTGTGGACGTTGAAATCGCCTAAAAAAACAATTTCCGCATGTGGATAGTTAGACTGTATACTATCACAGTTTTCGGATAATGTCGCAAAAAAGTTTTGATACTCGGTGTTACTTGGCGGTCGGTAGAGGCAGCAAATGAACTTAGTAGATGACTTTGAGGTGAATTTCAGCCATATGATATCGAGGTTCGCTGGTTCTAGCTTCTCCTCTCGATGACATGAAAGGTCATTTTTAATGTACACACAGATCCCAAAATTATGTCGAAATCGGTGGTGTAGGTCATAGCCGGGATAAAGATAGTTCACAGTAGGTGTTGCAGAACTGATTTTAGTTTCAGTGAGAACAAGGATGTCAGGTCTTTGTTCTTCAAGATGTTGGTGAACTGAATTCATGTTGGTACTTAATCCTCTTATATTGCTAAAATCAATTCTTAGTTGAGTTTTTGGTCTTCTTTTAATATCTTTGCATGAAGGACCCCCAGGATCACCCGACGCCCGGAGATCCGAGTGGTCGGGTATTTTACCTCCGGAATATTTTGATCCTGGAGGCGCCATCATGCTATCTGTTACTCATTGTTGGAACCGGACTGCCAGCGCAGTAGCGGAACGTGGTGATACCACTTAGCGCTACTCACTTCTGGCATGGTGGTATCTCACCGGTCGACGCCCAATGAGTAAAAAGCGTCTACCACCTACAAGAATAGTCTTTGCACTATTTAGTTTTTTTAGTCTCACTTCTGACACCAATTGTTACGGGTTCACTGCTTCAAATAAAACTCAAATATCAAAAACGATATGTCAATTTAAGGAGGATAAGGACCATCATAACATGCCTGTCATGTAATTTACTATTACTTACCTTGGGCCACGGTGCGCACCGCAGCAACAATTTCCTCTTGGGTCATGGCAGTCATTTTTCCTAGACTCTCAATTTTTTTACTGAAACAAACAATATAACAAGGTTACTTTTCTGCCTATATGAGAGTCAAAAGCTTTATTTTTTATCTTTTGTTTTTACCCCGACTGTCTAGTGCACGAGGAGTAGGTATTCTATATCTATATTTACACAATGGTAAAGGCGCATGAATCGATTTTGATAAAAGTGGCACCGTTCAGCAGCTCTTTATCAGTCGATTTTACAGTCGGGAAATTATTTGATTTAAATTGTTAACAACTTAAGGTTCTCAAGACTTTCTGGTTTTTATAAAGAAAAGCTGTATGATTTAATCACCCGGTACCTAGACTGGGGCAATTTTACCGTATGGGGATTTAAACTGATATGTAGGTATGATTAAAATGGGGTTTAAGTGGCGAAAGACATGCAACCATAAACGCTAGACACACTAAATTGCCGTACAACAGAAAAACTAATCAGCAAGCGACAATAATTGAGAATAAAGCATTAAATACAAACAAATGTCACGAAACAACAACAAAAAGTACACATACACATATAACATGCGGTCTAGGACAACTAGGCGCCGCCAACTCGGCGCCGGACTCAAAATTTTTTTTTGATAAAATGTGTAGATGAAAAACAAAATATATTATTTATATAAAAACATCTTTAAAAAATCCTTAACGCAATTTTTTTGAAATTTGTTTTTCTTAAGTAAAGTTAAATCCATTAAGTCGGCTGTTGAATCTTGGTAGTTGTAGTGTTTGGTAACCTGGTAACACTACAATTTACGTTTTTTATTACAACAATGGCGGATCCAAAATTGCGGATTTCTTACAAACTTGAAATATTACATTGCTTGAGGTCGTTTAACAAAATTTTTTACTCAAACTAAAAAAAATCAAAATGGCGGATCCAAAATGGCGGATTTTCTTATTTACTAACCGATTTGTCTCAAACTTGAAATATTACATTGCTTGAGGTCATTTAACAAAATTTTTTACTCAAACTTAAAAAAAAATCAAAATGGCGGATCCAAAATGGCGGATTTTCTTATTTACTAACCGATTTGTCTCAAACTTGAAATATTACATTGCTTGAGGTCATTTAACAAAATGTTTTACTCAAACTTAAAAAAATCAAAATGGCGGATTTTCTTATTTACTAACCGATGTGTACCAAATATAGAAATGAGTTAAAAATTGTGTTAAATGACCTCAAGCACTGTATTATTTCAAGTTTGAGACAAATCGGTTATTTAATAAGAAAATCTGCCATTTTGGATCCGCCATTTTGATTTTTTTTATGTTTGAGTCAAAAATTGTGTTACATGACCTCAAGCAATGTAATATTTCAAGTTTGAGACAAATCGGTTAGTAAATAAGAAAATCCGCCATTTTGGATCCGCCATTTTGATTTTTTTAAGTTTGAGTAAAAAATTTTGTTAAATGACCTCAAGCAATGTAATATTTTAAGTTTGAGACAAATCGGTTATTAAATAAGAAAATCCGCCACTTTGGATTCGCCATTTTGAATTTTTTCAGTTTGATGATAAAACTGTATTTAGTGATCTCAGGCACTGCAAACTTTCAAGTTTCAGACAAATCGGTATAAAAATAAAGAAATCCGCCATTTTGGATCCGCCATTGTTGTAATAAAAAACGTAAATTGTATGTTACCAGGTTACCAAACACTACAACTACCAAGATTCAACAGTCGACTTAATGGATTTAACTTTACTTAACAAAAACAAATTTCAAAAAAATTGCGTAAAGGATTTTTTAAAGATGTTTTTATATAAATAATATATTTTGTTTTTCATCTACACATTTAATCAAAAAAAAAATAATTTAGTCCGGCGCCGAGTTGGCCCGGCGCCCAGTTGGCGGCGCCGAGTTGGTCCGGCGTCGAGTTGGCCCGGCGCTTAGTTGGCCCGGCGCCCAGTTGGCGGCGCCGAGTTGGCGGCGCCCAGTTGTCCCCAATCCGATAACATGCGATAGTTTTACTAAAGGTTTACTAAAAAAATACGATACTTTCCAAAATTCATTACAAAGAATGTATTTTAGGTTGAAGCATTGATTTTAAGGGACGATAGAGTGGGCCAAATAAAAATATTTGTTCTCAAGATACAAAGTGTCAAAAAGAAATTGTATTATGTATTACAATAAAAGTAGGTTTGATGATTGATGTTAATTAAGAATCAAATTTTTTTGAATAATCAATTTAAAAAAATATTTTAAAAACACTGTTGTTGATCCTTGGAGTCAATACTCTTAAAATTAATGCCGCAACATAAAATACACCCTGTATACAAGGTGTTATGATCAACTTGTATTATATTAAAAATGGGTGTCAAAAATATGATAAAAATTAAGTTATTTAAACCTAATTTAAGAATTTTAGTAATATATTTTTAAAAAAAACTTTCTTTAAAAAGAATTTTGATTCTTAATTATTATTTCTTGTGATACATGATTGCAGAAGGGGATACAGTATGTCCCAGGATAGACAAACTTATAGGTCAAGATTAAAAACTGCTTTATTTAATAATAAAACTCATATTTTGATTTTTATTAAATACTGGGCACTCACCATCAGGTTGTCACAAATAAAAAAGTTTTAATAAATTTTTCACATTTGCAAATGTCAAAATTTACATAGTCATACTTTCGTGACTTTAATTTCTATGAAAACATAATAATTGTTTTATCTTTTTCAAATAACTTCTTTGGCAAACCCTGTACCAAAATTTTAAAACCACCAAGAGCTGGTTTTTTTCTTAGAATTATATATTAACACTTTTGCTCTATCACAAACAATCAATCTACAAAAGTCAAACACAGAATAGGCTATAAAGAAAAACTTGATTGTACAAGAAAACCAGTAGGCCTACTTAGCTTATTCTGGGACATCCAGTATAATCAAGCCACGTGAGAATATGATAAAGAAGCAACAAGAAAAGGAAAAAAAATAAGTTGAATAAAAAAAGTTTTATTACATCCAGGGTGTTATTGAACAACATATTAATATTTAAGGAGTAACTCTTGGGTCCATTTTGAACAAAAAACTTCTATTCTATCTATTTATTTTTAGGCCTCCCATATCTTCCACTCTTCTTTGTCTGTCACCGTGTTCATCCATCTAGCTCCCGCATGTTTCTTTAAAGCGTCCGTCTTTCCCTACTTTTTATTTTCCCAAGGTCTCTAGTTTACAATATATTTATTCCATCGATCGTCTTTCTATCTAATAGTCAAACAAGTTTCGTGGCTAATCGGGCAATTTTAAAACAGTATAACTTTTTTACATAAAAAGGATGGGAAAACCATTATTTTACATAAAAACTGGTATACACCGAGGCACAAGAAAAATACACTGATTTTTATGCAATGGTAGTGGTCCAAGGAACACCCTGTACATTGTACATCAAATCTTTCAACGAAATCGTCTTGCCAATTTTAAAAAAACTTACACGCTGGTTAGTTTTTGCAAAAATATGTATTAGTAGAAAAGTTATTAAAGAAAATCGAATTGAAAAAATAAAGTTTAACACCCTGTATCTCAGTTAATACGAACTTTTGGACTAAGGTAAGTATGGCTAAATCGTAATATTTTGACCCAAGGAATATACAGTTTAACTATGTACCATTAGTTCTTGGACACCCTGTATATATTCCTCTACTTGTTCTATTTTCTCTCTCTCTATATTTAGTGCAGTTCATACTCAAGCCTATATTTTTAGCTGCTGTATCCAGTTCTTCCAGCAATTTTATCAGTTCTTCTTTCTCATCTGGTATTAAGGCGATATCATCAGCATATCTTATGTAGCTCAAGCATTGTCCGTTTACTTTGATGTCTATTTCTTCCCAATCTAAGATTTTAAAAACATCTTCTAAGGTCTGGTTAAATAATTTAGGGGATATTATGTCACCCTTCTAACACCTCTTCTTATACGGATTGGCTGGGTTCCTTCGTGGATTTTAAATGATATGATGTTGTTGCTTCGCTATATATATTGCCTATTGTATGATTTTACTGCCCAGTGCTCAATGCTATCGAAAGCTTTTTCAAAGTCTATAAACGCAATATATAGTAGAATGTTGTATTCAGTGGCTCGTTCTATTAGGATATTTATGGTTACAGGTGGTCAACTGTACTGAAACCTCTTCTGAAGCCTGCTTGTTCTTTTGATTGACATCCGTCAAATTTTGTTGTTAGTCTATCCAAGCGCGGATCTGGGTCAAAATCTAGGGGGGGGTTTCTAGAGGCGGTTTCTCCTATTTTCTCTTTAATTATTAGGAAAAAGTGCATATATTTTTTTCTAGAGGGGGGGGTAAATACCCCGTTACCCCCCCCTCAAATCCGCGCTTGATTCTATCTGTTAATATTTTAGTAAAAAGCTTATAAATTACATTGAGGTATGTTATAGGTCGATAGTTTTTTAGGTCTGCTCTATCGCCTTTCTTGTGTAGAATAATGGTTAAGGATTCTTTCCAGTTGTTTAGGATTATTTTTTCTTTTAGTATTTTATTCAGGAGAATAATAATACGAGGGTATTAACTACAGCTTTACCACCTTATTTGAGCATTTCTGCCGTTAGTCCGTCTTTTCCAGGTGATTTGTTATTTAACATTTTTTTAATGGTTTCTTTATTGAAATAAACATACCGAGGGCAATTTCCGTACGAACCCTACTGGTCGAAATAAAAATACATGTTATACATTGGAAAAAACCTCTTGATAAATAGAAAGTGTGTACTAATTTTCACACAATATTGAGAGCAGTATCACAGATAGAAATTAAAAACCTATGAAAATATTAAACACCCTGTATCTCAAAAGCTAGACATTTAGGACATATATTTATATGAAGTTTTTTCTCAAAATAGACCCAAAAATAACCTCCTTAAATATTAGCATGTTGTTTAATAACACAAGACGCTAGCTCTACCAAGTCCACTTTGAATCCTTGCTTCCCATGCGCAGATCTACCAATATTATTTACCTCATGTATTAGAATAGATGAACAGGGTGATTTTCACTTAAATGATTCTAACCACATGAAAATAGAAAGTTTCAAAAACCTAACCTAACGAAACCTAATCAAATCTAACCGAACCGAACCAAAGCAAACTAAACCAATAATTTTTTTCAAAAAAAACTTTCCTGACTTCCTACCCGGGATCCTAGAGGATGTGAATCCGAACCGGACCGTACCGAACCGAACCTATCCAAACCTAACCATACCCAACTAAACCTAATTGCAGTGTTGTTGTGTTTGGTTAGGTTTTGTTCGGTTTTGTTCGGTTTAGTTAGGTTCGGTTCGGATTCACATCCTCTAGGATCCCGGGTAGGAAGTCAGGAAAGTTTTTTTTTTAATTATTGGTTCAGTTTGCTTTGGTTTGGTTCGGTTAGATTTGATTAGGTTTCGTAAGGTTAGGTTTTTGAAACTTTCTATTTTCATGTGGTTAGAATCATTGAAGTGAAAATCACCCTGTTCATCTATTCTAATACATGAGGTAAATAATATTCGTAGATCAGCGCATGCGAAGTCAAGGATTCAAAGTTGACTTGGGAGGGCTAGCGTCTTGTGTTTAACAACTTCCTGTCAATCCAGAAGGAAAGACACAGAAAACAACAAACAAAAATACATTTGAACAATTTTTATTTCTAAAAGCGTTGGCGATGGATTAAAATGATTTGTGAAGTGTTAGAAAACAGCACAGTAGAAAGCATAACACAAAACTTATTATTGGAGAAAAACAAAACAAAAATTTTTAAAAAAAACTTACATTCTATACGCATTAATGGCTTTGGACATCTCTTAATGTATCAATTCCACTTGGACCATTACCTTAGTAAACCAAACTCAATTCAATTCAAACTTCAGACTTTTGTTTGCAAAATACTTTATCAAAATACCCAACGCCGATTTTTTTTATATCACAATACTGAATAAGAGCGAGATTAAAGAGTCTATTTTAAATGGTAAAAATTAAATTTTAACGTGACGGTATGTGGTCGTATAAGGCAAAAACGAGTTTAGATTGAATTTTTGGAACACATTCAAGAATCTGATTATTATATTGATTGTTTTTTATCTGAAAACAAAGAAAACGCAATGGTTACATAATATTTCAGTTTTATTATCATAATTGATTTAATTGACCCCTTCTTAAATCCAAATTATATTTTCGAACATTTATTCTAACCAGCTTTCACACGCAACTCATTTACTAATAAATTTTTACCTTTCTAGCCCTCGCAGCAATGGCTAGAGAAGAGATTGTTTTCAATGAAAAATAAATGGATCCTAGCTAACCTATTAGCACATTTCAAGTGAAGCCATGATATATCAGCCTTGAAAAGAGTTTTTTGTAAATATCTCAAAAACTAAAGCAACTATGAAGTTTTTGGATGGATTTTGATCAAAATCTAACCAGCTCGTTAGAATGTCGAACACTATTTTACTTGAAAATTTCATGAAAATCAGATCAGTGGTTTAGGAGCTATCGTGTTACGGACAGACATACACACACAGACATCACGACGATTTTGCTAAGGTAGGTGAAAATAAAAAGCTTGAAGAAAGCAAGCCTCGAAGCTGTTGGATACCAAGATAATAGAAATAGCAGGAAGATGTGGTGGACGGAAAAAATACAGGAATGGTCAAAGAGAAAAAACGCACATACTTGAAATAGCTCAGTACTAAAGAACAAAGAGACCTAGAAATCTACAGGGAAACCAGAAGACAGCTAAGAAATTTGATACGCACAGAAAAAAATGAAATGTTCGAGCGCAAATGCTACGATATAAATACACACGTAGGAGGTAGGCAGAGTTCTGAAGTATGGAAATTCAATTCTACAGTAAAAAACCCAACAAAAGAAAAAGTAAACATCCAGATCATCAAACCAGAACAATGGACAGAACCCTACAAGGGACTGCTGCAGGAAACAAAACCCGAATATCTGGCAGCCTCTCCGAGGAGAGACATAGAAGTACAAGGAGAGGAAGTAATTATCGAAAAAGAAATGATAAATAATAATATTAAAACGCTTAAGGACCTGGGGGAATATATGCTGAAATGCTCAAATATGGATCAGAGAAACTAATCGAAAATCTCACATATATTATCAATCAATGCATAAACGGACATCCTCAATACATAAAAACGGAAACAAGCTGGATTCCAACAATTACAGAGGAATTTCAGTAACCAGTACTCTAAGTAGATTGTACGGTAGGATTCTTAGAGATCTAATAGAGAATGATTTTCATGAACAAGAAGAAGAGCAAAGTGGGTTTCGTGCAGGCAGATCTTGTAGTGATATTGTTTTTTGTCTTAAACAAGTAATTGAGAAAAGGAGCGCCAGAAATATAGAGACTCATGTTACCTTTGTGGACCTACAAAAAGCATATGATACCGTTCCAGTAGAAAAACTATGGACAGTGTTAGAGCAGACTAATATCAATTATACATGCATAAAAGCGATAAAAGAACTATACAAAGGGTCAAAATCTAAAATTAAAATTGGAAATCGCCTTTCAAAAGAATTCCTGGTAACAAAAGGCTTAAGACAGGGGTGTTGTATCTCTCCAACTCGTTTAAAAATATATTACAGTAGCTCTAAAAAACTGGAAACGTAAAGTGCACGGCATGGGAATAGAACTTAACGACCGATTTACCATATACACACTACAGTGTGCTGACGACCAAGTAATTGTAGCTAATGATAAAGAAGACATGGAGTATATGATGAGAAAGTTAATGGCAGAATACCAAAAGTGGGAATTAACAGTAAACGTGGACAAGACACAGTACTTATGTATTGGAAACGAATCCAGTGAGTTAGAACTAGACAATGGACAAGTAATATCTCCATGCAATGAGTATGTATACTCACATTTGATAAGACAGGAACAGACTGTAAAGAATTGGAAAAAATAATAGTAAAAGCAAAAAAGGTTGTTGGATGTCTTAACAGTATTTTATGGGGCAGAGAGATAAAAAAGAATGTAAAATTTAACATATATGAAACAATGGTGAAAAGCACGCTGTTGTATGGAATAGAGACTTGTCGCGTAACAGAAAAATACAAAACAAAAATGGAAAGTGTCGAAATGGATGCAATAAGAAGATCAATGAGAATATCTAGAACAGATCACATAAGAAATGAGATCATAAAAGAAAGAATGGGAATCGAAGGAAGCATAACAGATGACATCACTAAAAGACAACTGATATGGTACGGCCATGTACAACGGATGAACGACGAAAGATTACCAAAGCAGGTCCCAGAATGACAACCAATAGGGCGCAGAAAAAGAGAATGAGCAACAGTCAATCCAAAGATCAATGAGTCAAAAAAATCTGACAGATGATTGTCAGGATCGAAGGAGGTGGAGAATAGGCGTCGGATAACGTAGAAAAACGTTCTAAACCGACTAAATAAAAAAAAAGGTCAAAATACACCCAAATAACACATTTTCGGCGCTATCTCAACAAAAATTTTTTCGGAAATAATACCTTCGTTATATATTTGGACCTATCTTAGCAATCTCATCGTGACGTCTGTCCGTGTGTGTGTGTGTGTGTGTGTGTGTGTGTGTGTGTGTGTGTCTGTATGTCTGTCCGGCCCACGATAGCTCCGGAACCGCTGGATCAATTTAAAACAGCGACATATAAAAAAACGATATTCAAAAGAATGACATCTAATAAAAACAGCGACATTTAATAAATGTTAATAATGTCAAAATAAATGTTATACCGTAACCAAAAGGGAAAAAATTTGCTGATTTAGACGGTTTTTAAATTTTTTGTTTAGGACGAAAATTGTGGAATTTTTCCACGGGAAGAAATATAATGAAACACCCTGTACCATTTATTGTTCTGTAGTAATATTTTTAGTGATAGACCGAGTGTTCCATAGTGCTTTTTTGATTTTTTTCTGGAAATTTGGAAAACATCACGTTTTCGCCGTTAAATAAATCAAGCAGTTATTTAGAGAATTAACATATAAAAATACCTTTAATCTTACATACAACTGTTCATCATATGTGGGCAAAATGCTCACGCGCAAATGGAAATATGTAACTTTTATGGGAGTGAGTGATCTAGGGTTAAAGTTTAAAACAAGTTATGTTTCTTTTCTATAGATTGAGTAGTTTTAAAGATATTACTCAATTTGAATAAGCGTGAATGAGCCAAAATTGGCAATTTTAAAATTTTCGAAAAATGTATAAGACAAAAACTACTATTCAAAAATCTTAAAAATTTAAAACTCTGAGTTTTGCCAGGGGTCACTGATTGTAAAACGAAATATCTCAAAAAAGGAACGGTAAATTTTAAAAAATGCAGCGGTTTAAACATCATTAAAATACCTTTCCTATTAGCTCACACTTGACCACGGTTGGCAAATATCATGATATTTATATAAATATCATATTATCGGATATATATCCGATATATATTAGAAATTTTGTTCTTTAGCTAAAATGCCAACAAAAACATTAAATACATAAAATACATTATTTTGGTAAAAACAAAAATCAAACTTTAATTTAAAATAACAAAAAGAAAAAACAATACAAAAAATAACATTTTTCCTAAACGTATGATATAGGAACTTGTCGCTTGCAATAAATATTTTTAAGTAGAGCAAAATCGAGCCAGAGGAAAATCATCATCTTCACTTAAGATAACTTCATCATTTTTTGACAAGATCCACGTTTTAATTTTACGCAAAGTATCAAGGATTCTTTCCTCCTGTATTTATTTCGTTAAATTGATTATCAATATACAGGGTGTTCGGCACATGAACCGTTAAATTTTTTTGGGATATTGTTGGGGTCATTTGCTACCTTTTCAACCTTGGAACTTGGGTACTAAGAGTCACGGCTAGCAGAGATATGAATTTTTTTTTAAAATTTCTCAAATTATCTAAAATCCCACCTTTAAACCCTCGTAAGCTTTTTATTAATGTCTCTAAAAGCACCATTTTTTTATAAATCTGTAATCATATGCTTCTTCAACTAATTAATAGATTTGTTAAAATTGATGTACCAAAGGGACATACGAGGTTTTTTATTAAAGAACATTAGTGATTTTGTGAAAAAAAATCAATTTCAAAATTAAAACTCAAAAAAATTATCGACAATTGAGAACTTAATTTTCTTTTAAACACCTCTTTAGTTGATTACCTTTCTAACGGTATGCTAGACATTAATTTAAAAAAACATTTCTGCTTTAAAATACGGATATTCCGTCAGAAGGACGAGACTCGTTCGGAATTGGTAAGAAAAACAATTTGATGTTTATGATCGTTTACCTACTTAAACAAAAGTTAAACTTTTAACAATAATGTATTGTGTTCTTTATTTATAAATTTTGTTCGAAACGATCATAAACATTATATTGTTTTTCTGATCAATTCCGAACGATTATTGCCCGTCTCACGGAATATCCGTATTTTAAAGCAGAATTGTTTTTTTTAATCAATGTGTAGGATACCGTTAGAAAGGTAATCAACTAGAGAAATTTTTAAACGAAAAAAAAAAAGTTCTCAAATGTCGCTCCTTTTTTAAATGTTTAATTTTGAAATTGATTTTCTTTCACAAAATCACTAATGTTCTTCAATAAAAAACCTCGTATGTCCCTTTGATACATAAATTTTAACAAATCTATTAGTTAGTTGAAATAGCATAAGATTACAGAATTATAAAAAAAAATGGTGCTTTTCCAGACATTAATTAAAAAGCTTACGAGGGTTTAACAGTGGGATTTTAGGTAATTTGAGAAAAAAAATTTAAAAATTCATATCTCTTTAGCCGTGACTCTAAGGACCCAAGTTCTAATGTTGAAAAGGTAGCAAATGACCCCAACAATATCCCAAAAAATTTTGACGGTTCATGTGCCGAATGTATATCATATATATATCGCGATATATATTACTTGATATATATCGGCCAACCTTGCCTTGACATAACACAATATTGCAGTTTTCGAAATGGGCCAGTAAATTTTCATTAATCAAAAACAAGTTCCCCTTCAACTCATTCGATTTTTATAAAGAAATAGACAAACAATTTAAAATCAAAATTGATCAAAACAAAATATTTACGAAAATATTAAAAATAATCTTCACTAAAAATCGGTAGGATTACACGAACTATAGATACTGTTTTAAATGCTAAAAATTAATATGACCCAAATAAAACACAGAAAACCTTATAAGTGCATGACTCATCTGCTGTTTTTCCCAAAACATGGTTTGTGAAACAGGATGTAATTTCCAAGACCGAGGAAAATCGATCAAATAAACACGGCGCCAATATAGATATTTTATATTTAAGTAAAAAAACTAATTATTATGTAATATATACCGTTTATTTTTCTATCTAAAAACTCCACAATTTAAGCTTTATTATTTTTTATTTTTTAGAACACTTAAATTTACATTTTTTTAGTAAAAAAATTTTGATTAAAAGGAACGTGCTCCGCTCTAAAATTTGAACGCTACTGATTTGACGTCGCGGTGGTGGAACGTAAAAATGACGCTAGACACCCTTTAGTTGTTCGTACTTTAATTCCTGAGTATAGACTTATTACGAACTATATTCTTGTTTATGAAGAATTGTTTAATGTACGGTGTAAGTATCATAGGGGAGGGAAAGAAAGAAAAAAATTGCATAACTTCGGCCAAAACTTTTTTATCAAGATACACTCATAGTATACAGGGTGTCCCAGCAAAAACACATTGGCCAATAAAAACAAAAAAATTAGAAAAAAAATTAAAAACCCGTTTTGAGGGTTTAAATGGGGTTATATTAAGGTACTTTTCCACCTACCCCTACCCCAAAATCCTAAATGGAAACATAAGTCATGTGATACCTCATTTCAAAGGTCTTTTGATTATGTAAAGGCTGGCGGCAACGTGTAGAAAATCAAAAAACCTTTCAAATAATACCCTATTTGACTTACACGTGACCTATGTTTTCATTTATGATATTGGGGTGTGGGTGGCTACTGCTCTCGGGGTTAACCGGGGTAGTTAGAAAAGTACCTTATTATGGTTCCCCCTTTAAACCCTCGAAACGGGGTTTTTTTAAATCTTTTTTTGTTTTTATGGTATTTTCCAACGTAAGTTTTCGCTAGGTCACCCCGTAGTATAGTAAGCTGAGAATTTTTTGACGATTTTTTGTTATACTTTTGTGTGTCATGTCATGTGCAGGTAAAAATTTGGATTTTTGTTTATTTCAGGTTTACTAAAATCTTGGCTCCGGTTTAAAAGAGCGATATCTAAAACGGCGGTCTCATTTGAGCGACACTTAAAAACGGCGACAAATTAAAACAGCTACATTTAAAACGAAATATTAAAACAGCGACATTTTAAAACAATATTCGAATCTAATAAAAACAGTGACAATTTATGTACTTTAAAAAAGCTTCCCTGACTTACATATATCCCGGGATCCTAGAGGGTGTAAAACCAAACCAAACCAAAACTTTTTTTCCAAAAATTATTTATCTAAATTAGCTTTCCAGTCCTTATTTTGGGAGGTTGAAATCGGTGTTATTTTAACATTTGTCAATTATGCGCAAACATATCCTAACGTGTGAGTTTGGGACATTTTTTTTGGTGGAAAAAGGTTAGGGGGTATCAGGACCGGTTAGGGTACGTCTGCGAAAAATTAACAAAGGTTAAGAGAACGCCAATTTCGACCTCCCAAAAGAAGGAAAGAAAATAATTTTTCTAATAAATGTTTTGGTTTGGTTTGGTTCGATTTGGTTTCACACCCTCTAGGATTCCGGGAAAAAACTCAGAGCTTTTTTTTTAAATATGTTAGAAAGAACATTTAGTCGAAGTTGCGTTAAGTTTGGCAAGTCTAGATTTTTTTTCGAAAAAATTGTTTTCAAAGAAAATTATAGTATAGTATAGAAAAAAAGGGTGTGGGTAGATTATTTTAATGTGGCTTAATATTGATTTTTGAAATTTATATATTTCAAAAACTAAAAGTGAAAAAATGAAATTCACTGCTTTATAAAAAAAATTAACGAATAGCAATTTACACCAAAATGATTTTTTTATAAATAAAAAGTTATAGACCACCTCCATAAATTCAGACTTTTCAAAATCCCCTCATAGCTGCAAAACTACAAGGCCTATCAAGAAGCGGTTTTGATATTTGAAAAAGTCTCAAAAATCGAGTCTACTATTTCATGTATCTCGGCTAGACATATCAAAAAAACATCGAATTTGGCCCACCCCTGTAAATTTGACTTGAATAATTTTGTCCCACAATACGATAGCCTCATTGCCATTGCTTCCACTGATCAACGCGAGTTTTTTACTATGAAGGGAGTCTCGTTACGTCATTGGCGCGGCTCTGACGCGTGCTCAATGTAAGCCATTAGAGATTAGGAGGGTGGCTGTTTTTTTTTAAATGGGGTGTTTTATTTAAAGGGATACAATCACGAATCATCCAACAAATAGGTAACAAGACAATGATAGACGAGTAGGAAGTTACAGGTCGATTACGGATGAAGGTGTATAAAGATTGAAATCTTAAATCGTTGTTATAGTTTTTGCAAAGTCAGTTGAACAAAGATAAAAGCCGACCATCGGCATATCCTTTAAAGAAAGTGACATGGGCGGCGGTAGATATACTCATGAAAATTATTTCATTTAATTATGGCGTAAACTAAAGAAATAAAAATAGATAATAAAACTTTCTATTCCTACACCTACAGAAACGACACTGATTTATTTTCTAACTCTGCATACTGCCGACTAAAAGGGTTCCGAAACGAACACCTGAAAGCAATTAAAAGCGCATCTCAAAAAATCTGCCAATCAGGTGCCGTCCATCCACCTGACCTCGGTCGGTCGGAAAACAAATACTTTGTCGTCGGACCGCAAAGAGCCGCGCCTTTTCTCTGTCGGTAGGGTTGAAATTATACCAGGAAGATTTTATATGAATTTGGATAACTTTTGAAGGCCAGAATGAAGCAAAATTTAATGAAATCGATAGAACACCGTATTAGGAGTTATTCAAGTGATTTTGCAAAAACTATACAGGGTGCTCCGAATTTGATGTTTTTGGGGGTTTCAGGTATTTCTAGGTAGAGAGGTATCAGTATCATTTATTTTTTTAATTACTCCTTCCTTCTTCTCTATTAAATAGCTCATTTTCAACATTCAGACAAACTTTATATTTCTAAAGGGGAAAGCCAGGGTTGGATGAGACAGGCGGGCAACCGGGCAAATGCCCGGTGGGCCGGTACAATTTAGGGCCGGTTGGGCCGCAGGCCCGATGTACCCATTCCAAATTATTAATATTTATTTTTGTATATTTGACAAACAAACTAATTAAAACATTAAACATTTAAATTAAAAAAATCTGTATGTAGTAACTCCAGGCCTGCGTTACTCGTTTGATTGTTACAGTTACTTTTACATTAAAATATTTATTTAAAGATCATGCAAACCATTTGTTGAATACAAAAACATTTAAGTCGGCTACTTTTATTGATGCACACAATTTTTATCAACTTGGGCTAAAAAAGTCCTTTATAATTCATTGATTTTACCGCATTATGTTTATTGTTCATTCTTTTTACTACAATAAAATGAAATTGAACGATTACAGAAATTGCAAAATAAGGCAATGAGATTTATTTTGAGGGCCTCAAAAACAACTCCGATTCGGGAACTTTTAAAAGCAATGGATTGGCTACCTGTAAAAGAGTTTTTAACTTTCCAGACACTAATTTTTGTATTTAAAATAAAAACAGAGACGTCGACGAAATAGTGTAAAATCTCCTTAAATTTTTTTTTTCTTTCATTAATTTCACTTGTTTATAGTTGTAGGTCCTGGCATTATTTGCAATTTGGTATTTGATAATTATATTGGCAATCGCCCATTTTGCGATCAGAAATTTTTACACACGAAAAGGTGATCTCATGCTTTCAGACGTTGATTCTTTACGTCTAATTTAAGTTATCATACCTTTGACAGTGGAAAAGACGAATTAACGAGATCAGTTGGATGACTTGGTCGAATTAATACCCTGAGAATTTCTCGTTCTTGTATTGAGACACCGCAGCCTGCATAGATGGAAGTTTTCCGAAAATTTATGTATGGCTTCGGTAGTTCAGTGGTTAGAATGTTTGCCTAGATAGCAAGAGATCCCGGGTTCAATCCCCGGCAGAAGCAGAAAACTTTTTTCTTATTTTTCTTTCTTTAATTTCACTTGTTGTTTATAGTTTTAGGTCCTTGCATTATTTGCAATTTGGTATTTGATAACCAATTTACTTATTGGAACAAATAGGATTTAATACTGACATCCATGATTATGATACTAGAAGAAGAAATAACTTTCGATTACCAAGATACCACAAAACATCTAGTCAAAATTCTGTCTAATATAAGGGACTTAATATGTTTAATACATTACTGGAAGAACTAAAAGATATAAGTTCATTGGAACTGTTTAAAAAAAGACTTAAAAATCATTTTAAACTTATAAATAACTTAATCTAGTCCTTGGTTATTGTGATCTAAAAGACATTTTTCTAGTCACTTAACTCTTACACTTTGACTTCATTTTAACTTTAAATAAGAATAGTCATTAAAATTAAAAGTTTGTTTTTTTTGTTAAATATTATGTTTTATTTTGTGTTTGTTACTGTTGCTTTTAATCTTAACAACAATGTTTGATCTGCTGAGTGGAATGGTTTGATCATGTTTTAAGATTGGGATTTGATAATTTTATTTGTGTTTTTGACATAGAGTGTGATAATAAGAAGAAAAACAATAAAAATGTGATATTTTTATGGTCAATTTTTATATTGTTGTGTGTATGTTATGTTCAATTTTTATTATTTTCTTTTTAAGCTTTAATGTGTTTAAACTTTTTATTAAATATGGAGTTAGCTTTACTAAAATACTTAATTTTTTTTAAATGCTATATTGTGTTAATAGATATTTTATTTTATTTTCTTTTTTAAGTATTAACTTTTTAATTATTGTCTATTTTAAACATAAAAGTAAAAAAACATATGAAGGTATGTGACTTTTTATTTGTTTTGTCACATATTATTTTATTTTTAATATTATTATTATTATGCTTTTGGTAAATGGTATCTTTTTATTTTCCAGCTGTTGTGTTATCTTTATTATTTAATATTGTTATTATTCTTATATTTACAACTTCTTACTTAATTTAGATTTAGATAAATATTGTATTGTATTCGTTTGTTTTTGACTAAATAAACAATTTATATATAAAATAAGTATAATGTATCAAGGAGATAATGTGATGATGGCACTAACTTATAAATATCTTTTTACAATACCAAAATCCAGAAGAAAAAATTGGGAGATTAAAAAAATGTAATAAAAATATTGTTACAAATTTAAGTTATTTAAATTTTATAGTTAGAATTTATTTAGGTTTAGTGTAGTATTAGGTTGACGTATCTTATGGTTGTATTCTTAGTCTAGGTTTTAGTTGCGTTATCTATGACACTCATGCATGCCGCGTACCTTCTGGAAGAAACGAGAATGCTCGTGAATCGAAGAAGGATGGATGGTTCTCGAATAGTAGGCAGACCCTATATATAGGGCAGGACGCGGGGCATCGAGGAGTCAGAGTTAACCAATGGTAGTTATCGCTAGATGTTAACGCGAAGTTAATAGGCGTATTAAAGTAGTGAATTATTAGCAAGTTATTAGTAAGTTTAAGTGCGTGTTTTTGTACATAATTTGTCGAAATAAATTGACGTATCGTTTTCAACAATTGCGAGTTTTAATTGTTGTGGAGAACCCGTAACAATTGGTGTCAGAAGTGAGATTAAAAGAAATAAATAGTGCAAAGACTATCCTTACACAGTACCACCGGCTAGGACAATTAAAAAGAAGAACAGAAAGTGATTTTGCCAGAATATTCGGAACTGAATAGTGCAAAGACTACCCTTACATAGTACCACCGGATATGACAATTGGACAGAAAAACAGTAAGTGAATTTTCCAGAATATTCGAAGAAGTTCGATATTGTTTTATTCAAAAACCAAAAGAGATATTTAAGAACCGACTTCGACATTAACTTTACAGTCCAAAAATTGATAATTAGAGAGATTTTCTAGAATATCACTTTCTACGACGCTCTATTCGAAAACCAGAAGAAATATCCAAAAAGCGACTTCGACATTAGCTTAGTAATTTCAAAAGTAAGAACTAAAAAGAATTTCTAGAAGATTCTATAACATTCTACGACGTTCTATTCAAAAACTAGAAGAGATATACAAATACCGACTTCGACATTAGTTTAGTTATTTTAAAAGTAAGAATCTGAAAGAATTTCTAGAATATTCCATAACATTCTACGAAGTTTTATTCAAGAACCAGTTTTTTAAAAGTAAGAATCAGAAAGAATTTCTAGAAGAATCCATAACATTCTACGACGTTCTATTCGAAAACTAGAAGAGATATACAAAAACCGACTGCGACATTAGCTTTATAGCCTAAAAATAGACATTTTAAGTGATTTATCAGGAAGTTGATGCTTACTAGACAAGGATCAGCAAAGATGGAAGATCTAACTAAAATGATGCAGGCTCTAGCAGCTCAAATGGCTCAAAACCAGAACGACATGAAACAGACATTTGAGCAAAGATTAGATGGCATTCAAGAAAACTTCGATCAAATAAAGAGCAACTCCGAACAGCTGAGAGAAGAGTTTAAGACTGCAACCGAAGACCTTAAGGAAGAAATAACTCAAAGAGTGCATAGCATGGAACAAAAGGTACAAAATAAATTGCAGAATGTAGAAGAAAAGGTACAAAATGTTGAGGAGAAGGTACAAAATGTTGAAGAAAAAGTGGAGAACAAATTACAGAATGTTAGGGAAGCAGGTTTTCAAACCATGGAAGAAAAATTCCAGGACGTGTCAAAACAGCTTATACAGCTTCAAAAAGAATACAACAAAATAAAAGCTCAGGGATGTGTTGTGAATTCCAACCAAAACATTAAGCTTCCAAATTTCGATGGTACGTCTTCCTGGTCCACCTACAAACAACAATTTGAAGCTGCCGCCGCTGCAAATAGTTGGGACGATGACGAAAAAGCTAGAGCTTTGTTAGTAGCTCTACGAGAACCTGCTCTTGGACTTTTACGGTCTATTCCACCGGAACAAAAACAGAGTTACAATGCTTTAGTGGCAGCTTTAGAAAGAAGATATGGAGATGAACATTTACGAAATTTGCATTGGTCAGAATTAAATATTCGCCAACAAAGAGCAGGGGAGTCATTACAAGAGTATGAAGCGGATATCAGGAGGCTGATGTACTTGGCTTACCCAGAAATGCCAGAAAATTACAGAGATCCCTTCACGGTAGATCGCTTAATTAACGGCTTTCGAGACACGGACTTAGCAAAATTACTTCGTCGAGAACGCTTCCATACCAGCAGCGAAGTGTTGATTTGAGCCCTTGAAATTGAGTCATCAAATAATATGTCCAGGCCAAAAGTAAGGGCTGTCTCAATTCAGGAGGGTGAAGAAATGAGCAATGAATAAGAGGTTCCCTCAAAAACGCTTTAAAAGAAAACAGACGTCCCTCTCCAAATGGAAAGTGTTTTAGATGCGGACGTACAGCGCATATTCAACGCGATTGTCGTGTCCAAATGAGGTCTCGCTCACCATCTAGCGGGACAGATTACCGAAGAAGAAATCAGGAAAACTAAAACTAGTCAACGCAGAGGGGCGGGTGTTGACTAAAGGGAATGAGGCCCCCAAAATTTACACAATTAAGAGCTTAAAACATACTGCTGACAGTCTTAACATCGACGGACTTATAAATGGAAGACAAGTTAACATAACAGTAGACACTGTTGCTGCCATATCATTGCTTAAGTTCAAAATTGCAACGAGATATAAAATTCGACCAACAGAAAAGACTTAAGACTGTGACTGGAGAATCGGCCGACGTGTTGGGGCAGACAGACATAGACCTACAGCTGGGAAGATTAAAGATTCGCCACACTGTATTGGTTGCCGAAATAGAAGACGAATTTATTTTGGGAATCGACTTGATAAGTAAACATGGATTTGCGTTTGATAATAAACTTAATACCCTAAGATTTGGGAATGAAGAGTTCATTTTGTCAAATAGTCACGTTAATAAGGAACCAATAAAGGTGGTGGCAGTATGCACAACAAGACTGGTCGGTAACAGTGAGACCATAATTTTTGGAAGGCTAGAAAGTAAAACATCAAGCTGCGTCGGACTCATAAGCCAACAGAATACACCCAATACCTACCTCGTTGCAAAGTCACTAGTTAAAACCGATAAAGACATCCCGATTAGAGTCGCCAATATTTTCCCAAATAGTGTCAAAATTAATAAGGGGGAGGTGGTAGCATTATTTGAGCCAGTCCAGAAAGTAACAAGATGTGAAGAGCCAACTTCGGAGGATAAAAGCAAGTTACCAACGGAGGTACTTCAGCAATTTCAGTCCACTTGGCAACATCTCACTCCAGAAGAATTTAGTAAAGCGAGAGAGTTTATAGAAGAGCAAAGCAATATCTTTGAAACTAAGATTAGTTCGGGACGCACAAATCTTATTCAACATTCCGTCAACACTGGCGATGCCCAACCAATAAGACAGCCCCCAAGAAGACTACCAATGGCCAAACAAGAAGTTCACAATCTTATTAATAAAATGCTCAGTGACGGGGTTATTGAAGAGTCATCAAGTCCTTGGTCATTTCCTGTGGTGTTGGTCACTAAAAAGGATGGAAGTACTAGATTTTGCGTCGACTACAGGAAACTTAACGATGTGACCAACAAAGATAGTTACCCACTGGCAAGAATAGACGACACATTAACAACATTGGCAGGATCATGTTGGTTTTCTACTCTTGGCCTAAAAAGTGGGTATTGGCTAGTAGGAATCTTTGAAAAGGATAAAGAGAAGACAGCATTCTCTGCTGGAAGTGGACTTTATCAGTTTAATGTGATGCCATTTGGCCTAATTGGCGTAATGGGGAAATAATTTCAAGATCATCTAGACAATTTACGAGAAGTATTTTCAAGAATCAGAAATGCCAATCTCAAATTAAACTCAAAGAAATGTTTTCTATTCCAAGAAAAAGTTGAATTCCTGGGTCA
Source organism: Aspidapion aeneum (assembly GCA_963576565.1). Taxonomy (NCBI): domain Eukaryota; kingdom Metazoa; phylum Arthropoda; class Insecta; order Coleoptera; family Brentidae; genus Aspidapion; species Aspidapion aeneum. Next base: position 121,143,247 of record OY755039.1, read on the forward strand.
CGTCGTTTCTCGAGAAGGCATCCATACTGACGAAAAGAAGTTACAAGCAATAAAAGAATGGCCCAACCTCGTGACAAACATGAATTGAGAAGCTTTTTGTGTCTGTGTACATACTACAGACGATTTGTAGAAGGATTCGCCAAAATAGCGTCTCCATTACATAGACTTACAGAAGATAAAGCTTCTTACAGATGGAATACTGAATGTGACCAAGCATTTAGAAGACTAAAGGCAGCATTATGTTCTAGTCCGATTCTCGCATATCCTATTCCAAAAGGTAAATTCATATTAGATACGATGCGAGCAACGATGGCATAGGAGCAGTACTCTCCCAAGTACAAGATGGAGAAGAACGGGTCATCGAATTTTTCAGCAAAAAGCTATCCAAACCAGAGAGAAATTATTATGTTACCAGAAAGGAGCTCCTAGCCATCATTAAATCCGTGGATCACTTTCACAAATATCTCTATGGACAAGACTTTCTGATTAGAACGGATCATGCTGCGTTACAGTGGCTCATGAAAATGAAGCAACCTGAGGGACAAGTCGCGAGATGGATAGAAAAACTAGAACAATACCATTATCAAATTAAGCACCGAGCGGGAAGGGTGCATAATAATGCAGATGCATTGTCCAGAAGACCTTGCCCTGAGGATTGTAAACATTTGCGTTTGATAATAAACTTAATACAGATAAAGTTAGAACCAGATGAAGAATGGATGTCGGCTTCGATTAGAACCGCACAACTTAACGACAAAGATGTAGGACCTATCTTGCGATTGAAAGAAGAGAACAAGCCACGACCATCATGACAAGATATCGCAAACCAAGGAGTGATATTCAAATCACTGTGGGCACAATGGGATTCACTGATAGTAGAAGAAAACATCCGTAAACGTGCCTGGGAAAGTGCCGATGGCCTCACTGTGATTAATCAAGTAGTGGTTCCTAGGAGCATGGTAGACAATATAATGGCCGAATGCCATGGTGGAAAATCAGGCGCGCATCTAGGCATAAATAAAACCATGGACAAAATTCGAAGCCGATTTTATTGGGTCAATTACTTTCAAGATGTGAAAAACTGGTGCCGCCGATGTTCGACTTGTGCAGCCAGCCAAGGTCCCAAAACAAGGTCCAGAGGTCAAATGAAACAATATAACGTAGGTCTGCCATTTGAACGCATTGCTATTGATGTAGCCGGACCATTTCCAGAAACTAAAAAGGGCAACAAATACATCCTTGTTGTCATGGATTACTTTAGCAAATGGCCAGAAGTTTTTGCTTTGCCTAACCAAGAGGTCGCTACAGTTGCAGAAGTTCTGGTAAATGATGTTTTTAGCAGATTTGGCATTCCTTTGGAACTACATTCAGATCAAGGAAGAAACTTTGAATCAAAGCTCTTCCAGAATCTCTGTGACTTTTAGGAATAGATAAAACACGGACTACTGCTTTACATCCGCAGTCAGATGGCATGGTTGAAAGATTTAATAAAACAATAGAAGAACATCTTTGCAAAGTTGTTGATGAGCACCAAACAGATTGGGACCAATATATTCCATTGTTTTTGATGGCCTATAGAACCGCCATTCACAATACGACAGGAGCTACTCCATCTAGTATCCTGTTTGGTAGAGAACTGCGTTTACCATATGATATCATGTTTGGTTCACCTGAAGAAGAACACTTAGAGGTTAATGACTATGTCGAACGTTTAAGGCAAAAGCTGCACGATATCCATGAAGTGGTTAGAGAGCGAATAGAAATAGCCAGTGACCGCATGAAAGCAAGATATGACCTGAAAGCAAACTCTTCAGGGTTCAAAGAGAATGATCAAGTCTGGCTATACAATCCTCAACGAAAGAAAGGAAGATCACCTAAGTTGACACCACCATGGGAAGGACCTTATAAAGTTGTTAAGAGAATTAATGATGTAGTCTACCGAATCCAAAGAAGCCCCAAATCCAAGATGAAGGTTGTTCATCTGGACAGACTAAAACCTTACCTGGCAAATGTTGATCGAGACGATCAAACCTGAAGAGGAGGATAGTGTTACAAATTTAAGTTATTTAAATTTTATAGTTAGAATTTATTTAGGTTTAGTGTAGTATTAGGTTGACGTATCTTATGGTTGTATTCTTAGTCTAGGTTTTAGTTGCGTTATCTATGACACTCATGCATGCCGCGTACCTTCTGGAAGAAACGAGAATGCTCGTGAATCGAAGAAGGATGGATGGTTCTCGAATAGTAGGGCAGGACGCGGGGCATCGAGGAGTCAGAGATAACCAATGGTAGTAATCGCTAGATGTTAACGCGAAGTTAATAGGCGTATTAAAGTAGTGAATTATTAGCAAGTTATTAGTAAGTTTAAGTGCGTGTTTTTGTACATAATTTGTCGAAATAAATTGACGTATCGTTTTCAACAATTGCGAGTTTTAATTGTTGTGGAGAACCCGTAACAATATTGTCCAATTTTTTTCTTATTTGTGTTGCTGTTGTGAAATCTTTTAACACACTTTGTTGACTATTTTGGTGAGGATTGATCCCCCTGATCTCCCCCATCAGTATGGCATTGCCAATATCTCATATCTCAATTGCAAAAGATCATTTTTGGTGCTAAAATACATAAAAAATCTAAGAAATCGATTAACTGATTGAAAAAGCGGCATTGGGTCCAATTCAAATTAAGGAGATCATAGATAAAATTGCAGCTTCAAGTTCATTATTAAAAAAGTCATTACCATATGAAAAATTAGCATACCTGCTCTGCCCCCAGTAGTTAAAAGGGAGCAAGTGACGAAAGTGTGGTTCAGAAAAAATGACTTCAAAGTTTTAATTGTTGATAAGGCAGTACTACAGTCTGCTCTTTGTTTTTTTTAAATTTTATTACTTAGGACATGATGGAAAATCCTGAGACCAAAAACTTAAATTCGAAAAAAAATTACTTACAGCCTTTTAACTAACGGGGGCAGTGCTGTTGTATGTTGAAATTTTGTGCGGTTTGATTTTTTTTTGAGTTTTTATTTTGTGAAATAATTAAATATGATTATATTAATAGGTACTTAGTGTTTAATATAGGCATACAGAATATAAAACTTTACAAAAATATCTAGAGCAGTGTCACAGATATTATAATAAAAAAGGAGATTTTCTGAAAGTCTTTAAACACCTTGTATCTCACAAGTTAGGATGTTTAGGACATGCATACAAGTTTCAAGTTTAAGTTTCAAGTTTATTTGTTTCACATACTTTATATTACAGATAGTATAATACTTATTTGATTAATATTAAATTTTAAATATATAAGCGCCTAGATGACTTAACACCTGTATGCCCTTTTTTTTACTTCTTAAAAATAGTAATATTGAAATCTGTTCAAATTAGTTCATAACATGCTACTTTAGAGTTTTATATTTTAAAAACTAAACAAAAAAAAACACAAAAAAACACACACTCATACATACACAGACAGAAATGTTGTTCTGTTGTTCCATATATATATTTTTGTTAATTTAGAAAAATGTTTGTTTTTATGCTTATTTTGAGGTTTACTTTTTATGTTAATAGGCATCATGTTGTACACATATGAAGTTTTTTTTCAAAAAAAAAATACACCAACAAAAATAACACAATATGTTGTCGTTTTCTTTGACATAAAACTTTTGTGCCGAAGGAAGGGCTGAATAACAAACATTGCCAGGGCCGGTTTGTTTGAGCCCATCCAACCCTGGGGAAAGCAGTACAATAACGAAAATTTGTACTAGGTTACTATACACTTTGACTTAATTGATGACACCCAGAGATGCCAGACATACCATAATTATGGAATTGTACCATAATTTTTACCTTAAATTTTATCATTTTTTAAACATACCATAATCAATAATTGTACCATAATTTTAATCAATTCAACATTTTGCTCAACAACTATTAAACAAATGATCAAATCCAATTCCCGACCTTGACACTTAATACCAATATTATTTTAAGTAATATGCTTATAAATAAAGAAATGTTGCCCTTCATGGCAAGACTGCTGTTGCGGGGGTACCCAGTAATTATTCTGGTTATTGCTTTGCTTTTGTTTCTGTTGTGGTTTTTGGTCATGTAACTTTAAAATTTTGATACAATCTGTGTCGGTGGTTGTTGTAATTTGCCTTTTTGTTAAATTTTTAATATATTAGTTAATGTAATGGCAGCAAGTTCATTGAAAAATGCATTGTCAACAATTTGTACCATAATTTTCCCTAAAATTCGATAATTCTGGCATCCCTGTGCAATAATTTTATATTTGACATCTGGCATTGCTGATGACACCTTAAAAGACAATTTAAGACTTATAGGAGTCTTTTTTTTTTAGAGAAAAATATTCTAGGTATCAATGGCCAGGGACCCAATTCTTGAACCACTCGGATTTTTTGTCGTATACGAGTAAAATTTGATTGATAGTTTCGAGTGCTTGGAAAAATAGCTATTCTTGAATACCACTCGAACGCCAATTCTGTGTACGACTTTTTTTTCGACTACACTACTTGGCAACGCTGCTTTCGTATAATTTTGGCCAAACCAACGCCGGTATGTGCGCCTAAACTTGCCGCGATGAAGTAAGGTTGACAGTAAATTGACATTACATCTCTTGTTTTTGTAATTTTTTTTTTAAAGAGTGATTTATTTTCACGATATGTTTTTTTTTAATAGAACAAGAAGCTGTGTTTTATTTTGGTAACAGCAATGATTGTGTAATCATTGGTAACAGTAAGTATCAAATTATAGTAATGGAAATTTGGGGCCCAGGGGCATCTAACCTCTTTGAAGTGTGGAAATTTGGGGGTAAAACTCGCAGTTGAATTTTGAGACTGCTTAAAAAAAAACAAATAAACTTCATAAGTATTCTAAAGGGGTCTTGAACTTGAGGCTTTGTTTGTAATGAGTGGCCTGTGTTTGAAGAACTTTCATACATCATGCTTTGACAAAAATTGGACAAGTGTTAAGTAACATAGGGGTTTTTACTGAAACATTTGGAGTTTGCATTTTGTCTGTAGTATAGAAACAATTTAATTTTTTGCTCCCAGTGTTTTTTTCTCAGTTTCTTTTTGAGTATAGAACAGTTTTGCCTTTTAGGCCGATAAGCATAATAAACATTTCAAGTAAAAATTGACAAAATCAGTAACTTTTGTTCAAAAAACTCATTTTTTTGTTTAAATTTGAATGTCTTTACCTGTCAATTAACTCCAAAAAAATTAAAAACTGATGTAGACTACAGCAGCACTCATATGATCAGTATGATTTGATTTGAATATGTACATTATTTTTGTAGATGTCTTTGCTTTTCAAAAGTTATAAGCAAGGACATATATAAAAATCCTGCCAGTAATATGGATCCAGTGAGGTCTGCTGTGGTACACTCAATGAAAAAACTTTGTTACAGGTTTCTCAGAGAAGACATGAAGATCATTTTTGAGGTGTGAAGCAGTTTTTGCCTAGCAGTCCTGTTGCAATGATGATCCTACTAGAAATACTCAGATGCAATTTTTTAAATAAATTATAAGTAAAATAAAAATAAGTTTATTGTAGTTTTTATTGGAAAAAAGATTATACAACTTCTTAAGTAAAAGCTTATACAGTGAGAACGAGCAAGTTGGAATACATTTTCTACCAGGTTAAATTAAAATTTTTTAGAATAAACCAAAAACATGCCTACTGAGATTTTTAGTGAGCAATGTTTTTGATGAATTTTTTTTGGACAGAACCCCAGAAAGGGGTCCAACAAGATAAAACTTGTGGCACCTTGTTGGAAAGCCTAGTGAAAAAGAAAAATTATAGTTCACTTTTTTTTGGAAATCTGTCAAATAAAATTTTTAAAAAAACATTTTTTATTAGTTTTTGAACAAAGTGCTACAAGTTGGGTCTACCAGTACAAAAAAAAATGTTGGTATTACTGGACCTCTTGTCAGGGGTCCACCACCTATATTTTAATAAAATTATAGGTTTTACTTTAAATGACACTTATATTCTCTAAAAATTACAAAAAAATAGAAATAATTTTCTTTTTGTTAATTTTTAAAAATTATTTGATACCCTTTCTAACAAGGTGCCTTAACTGGGGTCATTCCATCTTAAAAAATAAGTTGTAGGCTAGTAGACCCCTTTCTGGATTTTTTCAAAAAACTTCCAAATTTAACTGACTAGCAAGTTTATTCCAACTGGCTTGTTCTCACACTGTGTGTCATATTACATAGCGTTTTTTAATGCACTTGACAGTAAGTACTTATTATGTACTTTGAAATGTAAATAAAGAAAAATAATGTTTTTATATTTATTTTTGGCCAACATAGAAAAAGTCAGAAAAAATAGTGAAACTGGTTAAAGTATGAGATTAGGTTTATTATTTATATGCAGGGGATTTTCTGTCTTGAAGCAGTTGGGCCCTTATATTATCCAAAAATTAAGCAAAATAAGATAAGGCGTTGTACCCAGGGGGGAATCAAGAGGTATAGTTGATAGTTGATAAAGTGTGTTAAAAGAGACACAAACAAGACAAAAAAATTGCACAATACTCAAATTTTTATTGAACCTTTTTAATCCCCCTGCCCCTCCCGAAAACGCTCCTTTTATATATTTTTTCTTGAAAATGTGTTACAAAGTTGGTACTTTTTTAAATTATTTTTCTTTTTTAGAGCTGTTAAAAAAACAGTAAAATCAGCAAAAAAGTCATAAATTATTAACGCAAAAATTCAGGATTTTTCACTGCCCCCCCCAGTCATAAGGCATTTCCAAGAAAAAATAAAAAAAACTGAGTGTCACAAGAGGCTAAATCCCCCTTCCACCTCTTTGCGGTCCTCAAGCCATTTTATAGCCATGATGCTTGCCAAATCGCGTCTTTTTTCAAAAGACCTCCCAATTTTTTTTAAATAAAGAAAAATTGATTTCACTCAAGCAATTTACAACTCAATGGACTCAAGCAAGTTCACTGTTGCTCTCTATTTTGACCTCACACGTGCATTTGATTGTGTTGATAGTGTGTTTCTTATTCAAAAACTGAATGCTTTAGGGTTTCGAGGTGATTTCAGAAGTCTTGTTACTTCTTTTATGACAGGTAGGAAAATAAAGGTAAAGTTTGTTCAGATTTCTCTAGCACTTGTGAGCAAAGATATGGGGTGCCACAAGGTAGTGTGCTATCCCCACTCCTATTTATTCTGTTTATTAATGACCTTGTAAGTTTTCTAGAAAGTTGTTGGTCCCCAGAGGATAAAATAAAAATCGTTCTGTATGCCGATGATTCCACCATTGTCATATCGTGTGAATCCCTACAAACTCTTATCGAAAAGTCCAATCTCATGCTTGATAAGCTTCATGAATGGTGTACTAGTAACAAACTGCTAGTCAATGAGAGCAAAACTAAATACATGGTGTTTCACAAGAGAAAGTTAGTACCAAACTTTGTCCTCTCCATGAATGGTGTAAATGTTGATAGGGTTGACAGCTATAAGTTCTTCGGATTACATATCGATAGCCAGCTTACCTGGACCTGTCATATTAACCATGTAGCTGGAAAACTCAACTCTGCATACTTCGCAATAGTTAATTTGAGAAACATATTAACAACAAAACAACTTATAAATGTATATTATGCTTTGGTATACAGTCATCTGAAATACATGATTCTTTATTGGGGTCAATCATGCGAAATTGGGAGGGTTTTTGTGCTTCAGAAACGAATCTTAAGGAACATTTTTTCCTTGAGCCCTGTGGAATCATGTAGGCCTATATTTAAAAATCAAAAGCTACTTACTATTTATGGCATTTTGATACTTGAGGCGGCTATGTTTGTAAGGTGAAACAAAAGCAAATTCCCAACAGTTTCAACAAGTCATATCTATAATACTAGGCAAACAAGTAAAATCTTGATTCCAAATTTTCATCTATCAGCTTTTAGGAAAAGTCCAAAATGTTTTGCTAGTTATGTATATAATAAAATTCCTAATGAAATAAATAATGTCACATCAGAAAAACAGTTCAAAAAAAGACTACAGAGCTACCTTATTGATAAATGTTTCTATAGCATTAGTGACCTTTTTGATCATTGACTAGAGTTAAATGTAATATTATATAGTATTTTCTGCTGTAAAATTTGACATTGTATATACTTTTATATATACGGATTTATTTCAAGAATTGGGTCCCAGGTATCAATCACTGGGCATTTTACCTTACTCTATTAAAAATAGTCCTACAATAATAAATAATAAATTCTGCAGCAATATCTACTCACATTCTCTACATTATTTTAATGAAAGTAAATCAAAATTAGCACACCAATGAGTCATGCTTTCTGTGTATAACATTAAAAGTAATTCAAGGACAAGACATAATACATTACAACAAATCTCATTAAACAGGTTTTAAACAAAACCACTGGACAAGTTCACAGATTTACATGCATAACAAAAATTCGGAAACTAGAAGCCAATTGATACAAAACAAAAATAAAAAACTATACATTTTGTCAGCAATAAACTAGGGTCTATTAGGAACTTACTCTTTGTTGTTAATATCCATTTACAAGGGAAAAATTGATATGTGGTTATCAGTACAAAACCATATTACCTATAGGATAAAACTTAATAAATAAATTAAATTTTAAACACAAAATTAGGTTCAACTTCCTTGAATTTTTTTTTGAAATATGTTGCTGAAATAGCCTTTGACTTTACTAAAATTACCACGTCTTTTGAACTGTACAAAAGGAGTGTTTAATGGATAAGCCTTGTGCTTATTAGTGCATTACTCACTTCTTGCATTTACTGCAAAATTACTCAAAAATTTGAAAATTTCCTGCACTAAATCACAACTTTCTCAAAAAATCGCCACACTTTTGACAGGTCGTGATTAATGATAAGTCAAAACATATCAGGTTAGCCAACGGAAAAACACCTCTTTGGGCTAAAAGACCACCAATAGCGGAGAAATTCATGTTGGGGCTGTTCATACACTAATACCCTGATTCCACAAAAACATGCCCACCCTGATTCAAAAAACGCATCACGTGATGGGCCATGGATTTGCACCGGTTTTAAATGCAGCGTCACCTGACGCGTTTTTTGATTCGGGGTGGGCATTCATTGGTGGAAACAGGGTATATAGTTCAAGTCGCCACTGTGTTTTATTTTAATGTAACTTATTTTTTCTTAAATCATTATCCTGTTCCCTTGTTGGGAGATCAAAATCTGTGTTAAACCTAACCGTGGTCAATTGATCGCAAACATCCTAACCGGTGTCTGGACCACAAAGGTTTTGCAAGAAAAAATGTCCTACAAAAAAAATGGTTTTTTAAAAAGTTGAAGAAAGTTGAAAATTTTATTTAAAAAAATAGATTTTTTACAAACGATTATTTAGCAGTTTTACTAATATTTATTTATATTTACTAAACGAAATAAACAAAATTGAAACCTTAATTTACGGTTTTGCGATAACAGGCAACTTGTTTTTGTTATTAGTGATTACCTAAATGCTAAAACCTTTTTGGAAAAAAACGCTCTCCTGAAAAGCTGCCAAAAATCTAGTTACTATCAACTTCGAGGTTGGATACAAAACATTCTGCTATTCAAGGCATGGGCATAGATACGATTTTTACTTGGGGGAAGGGGACAGTATAAAAAATTTCAACTCCACTCACTTTCGAAAACAAAAATATTATTTTGCCAGTCGAGGCTCGTCTTCTTATTGTTTTAATACTTATTGTTTTAATATTTTTAACATTACTTGTTTGTTTAATGCTGCCAGTTATTTTTGTTTTTGTTTTATTTTGAATATTTGGAAAAACCTAACCTTAAAGTTTGTTTTGATATTTTTGGGCTCTTTAGCAAAAACCTTCAAAAAAGAAATTCGTTGTTTGGGAAAAATTCCGATCAGGTGATAATTTCTCTCTTTGTTGAAAGTTATTTTCTTTTTGATCACCTGATCAATTTGTCAAAAATCATGCGCGCTTTGCACACGCTGGGAGTTTGAAGCGGCCCCTTGTATTTGACAGGGGAATGAAGAACTTCTTCCGACAAGACACCGAAAGAAGTCACACGTGTTTTAAGATTAAGACCAAAATTCCAACCACAAGAAAATCCGCGGTGCCGAGAGTGAAATGTGGAACTGCTGCTAAATGAAAGAAGGTAAGCTTCTAGCGTGTTGCCGATTTTTTTCCTTTGTTTTAGTTCAATAAACGTCTGTTTTCCCAGACGGAGTGAATTTAACTTTGGGGTAATTTTTTTGTGAAATCTCCAGTCTTCTCCCCTTCGGGCACAACCGTCTATTTGGTCCTTCAGACCCTTATGTATGAAAAAGCCCTTTGGATTTTACAGTTTTTTTTTGTTAAAAAAATTGGTAATTTTATAGTTTTTTTGCAGCAGCCACATTTTATCGTTTTTTGCCAGATTCGAACATTGTTGTTTTTTGTACCGGTTTTTTTTAGCTTCCGCATGGCTTTGAAGGTTGGTTGCCCTGAGTTTGGTGTATAACCTCGTGCGGCGATAAAAAACCCCCGTTCGACATTTGGGAGCATCGCGTTCTTTTTTCTTGTTGGCCGTTGGTTGACTGACGTTTCATTGACGTTTGTGTGTTCTAACCTCACAATCTCACATGCTGTTTTGTTTACCTTCGAGGTTAGAAATTTTTTGTTGATTTTCGTCGGTTTCGAATTTGTTTGTGTGAAATAAGCTTGTCTAACGAACTGTCACGATCAGCTGTTCGATAGTTGTGGAAGGACAAGCAAAGCGTTTTCCCATAAGCCGCAATGCTAACATAAAAGTCAATTTTAAAAAAAGTGAAACGATTTAATTTACAACAAAGGTGCTGTTTTAAGTATTGACCCTTTGTGCACATGGGAAAAATGCGTTTTTCTTTTTAAAAAAATCAATTAAAGCCAGTAAATCTCAAATAAAAGGGACCATGTTTTGTTCAAAAAGTCAGGTTATGTATTTATTTACTTTTGTTTTTTAAACTTTTTTTCCACTTTTTTACTCAGTTTGAATCATTATTATTAGTTTTTGTGCAGTTATGAACTGTGGCAGCTGGGCAGATCTTGATAATGTTAGTTTTGATTTTGGTTTTGATGAAATGCCAGGTATTTTGCCTTAAAAAATCATCCTGATTTAAATGAACTAGGTATCAGCTCAAAAGGGAAAAGAAAGTGGATAAGTGCTCTAAGAGCTGACTTAACAGAGCAAAATTGAAATATTCGAAAGTTTTTTGTCAGGTTTATTTTGGATAAATATGTAACTGACTTTTGCAGAAGTGTAACATAGAATTGTGTTAAACTATAAGAAATATTTCACTATGATTTTTTTTACTATTCTAGGCAAGCAACTTTCAAAATTAGAATACAGCAATGATCCTGACTGGGTCCCTCCTGAATGGATTGTTTTAAAACAGTTGAAAAATTTTAAAAATGATGGTTGAAAAAAGGGTCCAGAGAAGAAAGAAGAGGAAAACGATATGAGGTTGGGTAACAAGCTAAACCAAATTTGTACACCATCCTACAGAACTCTAATAAATTCATGGTAGTGTAACATCATGGGCGCACCCAGTGGGGTAGATTTTTTACATATTTTCTATATATTTCATGAGAAAACAGAAAAAAATAGCTTCAAATTTGACATAATGAGGACTCGCCCCCCCCCCCCCCAAGCAGCGGTTTTTTTGTTTTTTTTTTTGGTCGCAAGAGGGGCGTCCTTTTGAGCTGTCGGACCGCTCCAGCACACGATTACCTTTTTTTTTTTTGGTTGCACGATTTTTGCGAGGCGCCCGTTTTAGCTGTCGGCCCCCGAGAGGTCTCGGGCCCCCCCCAAGACACATTCCTGGGTGCGCCACTGGTAACATCCTGTATAGTGTCCAGTGGAGTCCTGTATCGTCAGTTTCTTTTTCTTTAATAAATATTTATTTTACAGACCTCAAAACAGTTTAGAATAAACTAGTGGGTTTGACAAACTCAAACCTCTTTTATCTTAAACTATTTTGGTGCAAATTTTCCTTTATTTCCTTGCTTTTTGACATCTGAAACTGGAATTTTTTTATAACTTTTACACTGTAAAATTTGTACAGCATCTGACTTATTAAGCCGATCACACACAAAAAAACATAACGCGTAAGAAGTTCAACCTTATGGACTTTTCTTACGTAAATCCAATATGGCCGCTGCTATTCGATCGCTGATTGGTTGAAAGCCCGCTATGCGCCATGCTACGGATTACGTAAATTGTGTGTGTGAAGGCCTTTACTATTAAAAGTCAGGCACAAATTGTGCCGGGCACTATATTGACAGTTTCGTATTAAAAACTGACAGTTGATCTTTCAATATTGACATACCAAAGTCGAATTTAGAAAACCAGTCGTTTATTTTTCATTAATAGTGGCGTCACTATTAATTCCGGCTCTTATAATACACAATGAATTTTGAAAGAAGACAGCTGTTCTCACAATGTGAAAACACAAAAGTTAACTTGTTAAACTACCGAATTTTAGTAAAAAATTCGACTGCATTAAAATATACAATACAAAACTTACCTTAAAAAATAACGGTAACATTAAAGGACGGCCACAGTAAGTATCGGGCGCCGTTACCGTAAATAGCAAAAAAGGAGCGACAAGCTGCTAATGCGCAGACTCAGTAATTACAGTAACGGTAACAAATGTAAAATAGCGACCCAAGTCCCTATTATGTCGGAAGGCCATTGCGTCTACATTATAATGGAGGAGGAAGCAAATTTAAATTGCGTCGTAGCCTAATTTTTAAATAGCCCCAGCATCACAGAGTTCTTGTCTGTCCGTTAAAATTGTCCAAATGCATACGCGAAAAGACCAGCATTAAATATGTACAGCTATCTTCAAAGTATTTTGAAAATGCAGGAATAAAAAAATAGAAAAATTGTCTTTTTGAGCTTGAGGTCTTTCATCTCTTTCATGATACATCCTCGAAAGTCAGAACATCTCCGGCAAACGTTTTATTTAAACGGTAAATTTTCTAGTAAAATTGTTGTAAAGATAAGTATTCTAACTTCTCCAAGTTAAGCCGATCACACACAAAAATGCATAGCGCATAGTATGGCGCATAGAAGTTCAACCTTATGGACTTTTCTTACGCAAATCCAATATGGCCGCGGCTATTCGATCGCTGATTGGCTTTGCACCACTATGTGCCATGCTATGCCCTTATGCATTTTTGGGTGTGATGGGCTTATAAAATATACTAACATGACTGAACCTAAGCCTTTAAAGGGAAGCATCATGTGATCATTGCAATCCAGATTTTACCAAAATAGAAAAAGTTGATATAAAAAAAAATGACCATGAAAAATAAATTATGACCACTTTATTTATAGCCCAGAGCTGGATGTAAGAGAATTTAAAGGCTATTTTTAATCTGGAATTTGTCATATTTTATCCTCTCTTAAAAAAAGTGTAGGTATCTGTTTATCGAACCATTTTAACATATATGTTTCTTTCGTTAGGTTGTAAATATGTCTTTTCCTACCAAAGTGGAAAGACAAAAATGTTGGGGGGCCCGTGACAAGTACTGGGAATGTTTAGATACTACACCTAATGAAAAAGAAAAAGTTTCCCAGTGTCAAGAATACAGAAAATTATTTGAAGCAAATTGTACAGCTCAATGGGTAAAACACTTTGATAGAAAACGGAACTATATGCAGTTCAAAGAGAAAATTGAGAAAGAAGGGTATGAACCACTTGATGAAAAGTCATAGTTAATTTAGTGTTAATAGTAGATTTACCAATTGTAAATAATATGATTTAATTATTTTTTATTTTACAGAATACCTACAAAACATAATAAATGTGAAGTGGGATTACCACGCAGAGTGTATCAAAAAATTGTAGCTGTTTTTTGAAGTCTGCAATAAAGGTAATAAGAAGAAAGCATGAAAAACCTACCAAGTAAAAGTAATGTTTGGTTTTAATAAGGGAACATTCTTAAATTATGTAACACAAAAATTCAGGATTTTTGAGCCCCCTTCATAACATATGTTTAAGAAAAAACACATTTAAAAAAATTAAGTGTAGCAAAGCTAAACCTCCCCATTCCACCCAGGAATGTTATGTAATTAAGGAATGGTCCCTAATATACTTAACACACCTAAACCTCAGTGGATGAGATTTTATGCTTGGTGTTTGAGGCTATTGCACAATTTTTTATGCTTTCTGCTTTTACAGTTTAATGCAGGATGTTAAAAATATGCTCAAAATTTTATTAGCTCATTTTTTTTATTGATTAGTGAACAAAAGGTTTTGTTAAAATAAAATGTTACATACATTATTTTTGCTGTTTCTTTTTCCCTGTTCCATTACAATACACAAAGGTACCTTACTTAATTTTATTGTTTATTACTGAAATTTAAATGTACCTACTTAGCTCTACAACAAATAATTGATTTTACACATAGTGGGTTCATTAAACTTGAATAAATACAAAAAATTTAAAATCAAAAAATTTTTCTTGTTTTTGCCATTATGTGATCAATGATACATATTATATGGATGATTCTACCAAAAGTGGGCTATATGGATATAATTTTTGGTCATTGCCTTTAAATAACAGTACAGCACAGTAAATAATTTTGTTTTTTTAAATTTATGTAACTAATTAGGTGTAAGCTAAGAAACATTTATTTTTCAGAATTTTAGGAATTATTGCATAAAAATTCCAGAGGGATGAGTACCAGAGGAATGAATTTTTTAATGGTTTTCCAATTTAAATAAAAATCTATTTAGACTACTTAAGTTTTATATAAACAAAGTTCCTATACTTATAATTTTAAAACAATCAATAAAAAAATTATACTATTGATATCAGTCGAATATTTACTTACCAGAGGGATGATAATTGAAGCATTCCTTTTTGATTTCTCAAAAAAAAACTAATTTTCTGCCGAAAATAAATAGATCTATAACTTAAACCAAACACAACTTGTCACCCTTACAAGTAAATTAGATATCCAGGGCCGCCTCTTTCTCTAGAAATTAACCGGTGGTATTCACAAATGTTGTGTTATTAAAAATGGAGCACATTTAAAATTGTAAAATTTCTCCGGAGAAGTTTTTCATATTTGGTTTGGGACTACACCAGAGGAATGAGGCTTTGTAATATAAAAAATTATAAACTTGCAATTTTTTTTATACATTAAACTCAAAAGCTCCATAAAGAAAACATTTGGTTCATTCTTATAACTAAAACTATGCTTCATTTGCAGTCTGTGTTTGAAAAATATGCATTCCCACTCCCCAGCACCATTTTTGTAGAATCATCCATATATCTATGAAGTGTGCTATAAAATTGGAACAAGGAGTAACACCTACCAAGTAAAACTTGCGTTTTTACATACCTAGCTAACACTGAATGTTTGGAAATTCTATATTATCAAAAGTAACTCCTAGATCTTATCACAATTAGTTAATTTTACTCTGATGAAAATCATTAACATTTCTTATGTTACCTCTTCTTCAGGCACAGTAAAAACTGTACCTACAGGTAAAGATTGTCTTAAATCCATATTGGGATACTCATTTACATCAATGTGCACTGACACAATGTGCTTTCCAGGTATCATGACTAATCCCAACATCCTTGGTTCTTCATTTAGACTACATGTCTCAACAGGTAGATATTCTGAACAGGATCCTAGGATTATGTTTGCATCGCGGTCTGTGCATAGAAAAATGCCAACTAATGTTCGGCCATCCGTCATTTCAATTTTTAAAGCTTTGTTTAGCCATGAGCGGAGCTTAATTGCTCCTGGTGATGTCTGAAATGCAAAAATTTTGTTTTAGTCAGTTTTGGTAAAAATTGAAAAAAAAAAAATGGTCGATTTTGAATAGACCTAAAACATACATAATATGTTAACAGAAACTTTTTGAAAAAGTGCTAAACAGAGTGTTCACACACACATGCTATATCTACTGTTTGCAATATTTTAAATATTTAGATATAGCATAAATGAGCCAGTAGTCGGCCACCTCACAGTATTTCTCAAACAAAATTAATTTTAAAAAATATATGCTTAGGTGCAGTCCGTCGTAATTATTGTATTTAAAATGTGCCACCAAAAATCTAAAGTCAGCTAATTTTCAACCAGTAGTCGGCCTAGATATTTTATACTAGAAAGGTGGGTAATAATAAAAAAAATTAAATTAGATAGGAACAAACTTTCTTATTTACTTATTTATAAAAATCCAAAAAGAATAAAAATATTATAACAACGTGAAAAAAACAGAAAAACAAAAAGTTAATTTTAAAAGTCTTAAAAAAAAAGGTAACATCTCCTGTAACATTTTTTTAAGTACAATAAACAAGTATTTTTTGAATAAACCAGTGGCTTTAGTTAGATTGCCTAAAATGGTAATAAAACACAAAAAAAATTGAAAAAGAAGACAAGTATTTTTTGATTAAACCAGTGGCTTTAGTTGGATTGCCTAAAATGGTAATAAAACTTAAAAAAAAAACCAAAAATGAAAACTAAATTCTACATCAAAACGAAAGCAAAGGTCATGTGATGCAATTTCACACATGGGCAAAAATAAAAATTGTATTTATTTTTATTTATATTTTAATATATATTTTTATCTCTATAAACCCAACATAAGTCAAACAAATCCTGAAGTCACTCTGCTCTGAAAGTTTTGTAGTTGAAGGGCTGACTACTGGTTTTGAAAAAAAATATTCAGTCTGCCGACTAGCAGATTTTTAGAATTATGCACTACCAGTAGTCAGCCATCAGAAAAAAAACTAGGTTGTGATTATTTTTTGACAATTTTTAGCAATAATTGAGTACAAAAATACCTACCAAATAATATGCAATATAAAATTTTGTAAGCAGAGTTTACAGTTCACTAAAAAATACTACAGTAGCCTGCTCTACTGTGAACACAAAACAAAAATATTTGGGATACCATCGAGACTGTGCAATCTACGTACATCTCATTTTAAAAATGTTAAACCTTAAGTTAGATATTATACATTTTTACCACCTACTTTTAAATTGAACTGTACACATAGTTTAGAGGAAGTCTATGTTACTGCTGAAAAATTGTGTTCACACCAGCGCGAGTCTACTGTATTTCCCACACCACCTACATGTAGCAAAAATCTTAAAATTTTGTACCTTAAATGAACACAACATGCATGGCAATTTTAAACTGTCATTTTAGACAGTATTTTTTGTTTATATAAAAATTCTTGGTACAAAAAGAAAAATGGAATAGAAATGTATAGGATTAGCACTGAATTTTCTAATTACATTATTTTTCTTATTATTTCATAAAAATTACAAAGATGGCCGAGTACTGGTTGGGGTCGACTACTGGCGCATTTACCCTATTTTGTTCAATAAAGCTTATAAGAGAACATCATTTGTTATTGGATTAATAAGTAGTATTTTAATATTCTAATAATATAGATAGCTATTCTTTATGTTTTCACAAAAAGATGTGAATTATATAAACCTTAAATTATGTAACACAACAATTCTGGATTTTTGACCCCCCACCCCTCCTCATAACACATTTTCATGAATGTGTTATGAGGAGTGTAATGCAAGGCCAAACCCTTCCCCCCTAAAGTGTTACGTAATTTAAGGACAGGTCCTAAGGCAATTAAAAATATCCTGGTAGAAAACTAGAATCAGTACTAAAGGTATCCCGCCCAGTAAATAAAACCTTCCTTATTTATTTTGCAAAAAATAAGACATTACATTAATTGGTCTTGGAGGTGGTCCTTCTGGTTCATAGTCAGAGTGGTCTTCTGGTTCTGATTCAGAATTTTGTTCTTGTGAAACGTCCCACATTGCGTTAAACTGGTTTAGTGGGAGTTTAAAAATACAACAAAAAAATATAGAAATGAAGGTATTGAACTATTGAAAAAACCTACTAAAAGTAAATAAATCTGAAGTTAGGTCTATGGTGGAGCTGAGGATATTTGGCCGATTAACGTCCATGAAATTAAACGGTTTTAGCTACATTTCTAATCATGTTTGCGGGCCGATGCAAACGCCAGCACGGAAGTCGTCACGGACTAGGCCATTTCCATAGAGAAAAAATTAAAAGAGTGCTTAATTCTATGGTTCAAAAGCGGCAACAAGTTTACAAAAAGGGTGGGGGTAGATTTGAAAAATTAGAGTTTAAGTCAAAACATGGCTTGTGTGGTATCAAACGAAAGGTAATTGAGTCTGGAGTTCAATAAAATATACTTCAGTTTTTAGTTATATTAGCTTTCAAGTAGATACACTAAAACTATAGTACCCAGTGTGAGCTTATGTGCCCATAGATTGGCAGAGTATTTTTTTACGGTGCGCACTCGCAATGAGATCCCTATCACGCTCGAGAAGCGGCAAGTGCGGGGAAATGTTGGTGTATGTTGGCTTTGAAAAGGTTCAGATTGCCAGAGGCCAGAGATATATTATCCATTATGTAATAATAAGAAGTAAATAGTTATTAGTATTATAAGTTTGGATTTGTTTTGTTATAGAAATACTGGTGTATGTATTAACATTTAAATGTATTTTTTATATTTATGTTTGTAATTTGAAATAGCATGATTTGCTAATAAAGATTTATTCAATTCAATTCAACATAGTAAACCATTTATAACAACAAATGGCATTAGGAAAATACTAAGAGTTATGTGATAGACAATTTTCTCAAAATTTTACGTAATTTATGAACGACCCCAATCGAACAGAATAAAATTAGTTTTAATTACAAATAGAAACATAGTCCGCGATTGCAGCGCTGTACGCTACTGGAACTTGTTGGCTGCGCGGCCCTATCTTTTCGGCAGTCTCTTTTTATTTTGTCTCTGGCCATTTCTAATCATGTTGCGTGCCAGCGTTCGTGCTGTGGTTAAGCCGATCACATACAAAAAAACAACGCGTAAGAAGTTCAACCTTATGGACTTTTCTTACGTAAATCCAATATGGCCGCTGCTATTCGATCGCTGATTGGTTGAAAGCCCGCTATGCGCCCAAGGACTGTACACAGAGAACAGGATGGTCCACTTCGCGAAATCTGTCAGACGGTTTTTAATACGTCACAAAATACTCAACGACATAACCTCACTTTTTCGTAAAATATAAACAAAAACTAATTTTAAAACGTTTTTTTTTTAAAACCATGTCTCGCTGTAATATAGAAAGATAATAATAATATACAATTTTATGTAAAAATATCCTAGGTGTATCTTCTGCAGAAAATAGTTTACAGAACCCCGCAATCATCAATAAAATCAAATAAATTTTTTCGTTGTCATTCATCAGCATTTGCTTAAAAAGACATGTTAATATTTGGAATATCATCTAGAATATTTTGTGAATAGTATTTTACTCCCCATTAGAATACCTAAGCCTATGAGGGGTGATCAGCTGCCCATAGTAGGTGTACAAAATTCATTTACAGGACTGTACAGGACACTATATTGCCCGGCTTTTTGCTGTCTTAATCACTACATTATTCTACTTATCAATTTCTATTAGCAAATCTTCTTAAGCTTTTATGGTTTTTAAGAAGCAATTAACTTACCATTATCAGAAAGTAGCATTTGTATATTATTTTTCAGGTTTTTTTAATCAAAACTAGGAAAATTTTATAGGTAGATAGCGGCATTCTAGCTTAAGCAGTATACATGCACCCTGCAATCCACTACAGGACCAAAAATTTATTGCTAATTCCTGTAGAACAATGCATACATTTCATCACCTAGTAGTACCACCTAAAGCTCATTAATATGTAAGGACCTATACAATATCTCGACACTTTTAATGACCACTCAGGACTGATAAGAATCAGGACCTGGCACAACCTTTAAGGACTAACAGGGTCAACAAAAATATGGTTTATTAAGTCCCTGTACAAAGTTTTTGCTATTGATCAGCAACAGGGCCAGAGGTATTTTTTGCACTTAAGAAATATTCACTTTCTGTCAGTAGCGGCTTGTGGTAGAACATGGCACATCAGTTGAATAGAAAAAACCAAGGACCATAAACTGACAGTCTTTGGTAAAAACGAGATATTGTTGGCAAAAATGTTCAGTTATCATGTCATTTGTACAGTATGAAACCTCATTCATCACCTAGTAGTACCACCTAAAGCTCATTAATATGTAAGGACCTATACAATATCTCGACACTTTTAATGACCACTCAGGACTGATAAGAATCAGGACCTGGCACAACCTTTAAGGACTAACAGGGTCAACAAAAATATGGTTTATTAAGTCCCTGTACAAAGTTTTTGCTATTGATCAGCAACAGGGCCAGAGGTATTTTTTGCAGTTAAGAAATATTCACTTTCTGTCAGTAGCGGCTTGTGGTAGAACATGGCACATCAGTTGAATAGAAAAAACCAAGGACCATAAACTGACCGTCTTTGGTAAAAACGAGATATTGTTGGCAAAAATGTTCAGTTATCATGTCATTTGTACAGTATGAAACCTCATTCCACATGACATGATAAATTAAATGTTTTGTCACTACATTATACAGTTTTTTCTTTCAACTGATGTAGAGTGTTCTACAACATTGCTATGTTTAAAAGGTAATAAATAACATGTGTACCTACTGAGGTGTGTATATTGCTCAACTTCACCTAACTAGCAGCAGTACTAGCTTTTTGTCCCTTATTATTTTAGTAATTAAAATCTCTCTTTTTGTCCTGTTGAAGCAATTTGTAGTTATCAGTATTTTAACCTATTGCTTCATCTAAATGTTACATATAGGTTTGATTTTATGAGGTATATGTTAGTGCCCCCAAAGATATCATCTCAGGATACATGTTTACATATTTAAAGATAAATAATAAAATGATTAAATAAAAGTTATTTTCCTATTTTAATTTCGACCAAATTTATTATATTTATTGATTTATAATACTAGAAATTATCTAAGTAGATAAAGTCTTTAGGCATCTGTATACATTTTTAGAATTTTTTTGTTATAACACTCATAATAGCAAAAACATAACAAACCTGTATACAATATTAAGTGGGGTTATTGATTAGAAGCAATAAGGAATTTGTTACCATAAACATCAGGATAACAAATCCTGAATTTGATAAATGAAATGTAAGAATGAACCATGGGGGCAAAAAATCTAGGACATGTAGGTATTTTACCTTTCTAAGAAATGTCCTAGTATTTTTTACCCAACTGCAAGACCTTTTTACTTCTCAGCATCATTTTGTTTTTATTAAGTGACATTAGCTTCTAAAGAATTGAAAAAAATATAATAATATATTACATTTTAATAATATATATAAAAAATATAAATATATCTTTAAAAAAACTGTGCTAAAGCAAAATCTCCATTGTGCAAAAACTAAAATTGATAAAATTGACAAAACAAAAACTTAGAACATTATAAATAAATTATTGGGGAGGCAAAGAAAACAACTAAATTAAACTTAGAATAGATTCTGAAACTATTAAAGACACACACTAACAGTCGCAAACCAACTGAATACTCATTTTCATACAATAGCAGACTCCGATACAAAAAATTCAACAATAACTCTATCAATTTGCACAAAACAAAAAAAAATCAGACTTTAACTAAGTAGTTTTCTTTTGTACCAACATCAACCAGCAAATGTTCCTTGATTTCGATGCTTGTACCTGCAGTTGGCTCTTCAGGATCAACTTCTATTGGTTTCACTGATAGGTTTTGACTTGGCACAGATGTATTCCTTAGTATTGTTTTGGAAGTACATAAGCCTGTAATAAAAAAACATATATAAGGAACTTTTTTAAAAATAGGTAGTTTCTACAGTGTAAATTTTGTACTCTAGTACATATGGAATTCACAAAAAAACATGAGGTTTAAGAAATTGTCCAAGTATTATTTTGTTATGACATTTTTGTCAAAATTACAGTAGGTGTCCCAAATTAAGTTGGCACTATTGATAACTTCACTATTATTGGAGTCAAATTAGTACAAAACAGAAAAACAATTAAATTGCACATTTACAGAAAAAAAAAATTAAAAAGTATGTTTAATGTCTAATTTTTGTGGTTGTAGAGGTTTCTTCATAGACAAGGGGTGATCAGCTGCCCACAGTAGGTCTACAGGACTCCATAGGACACTACAATACACTACAGAATCAAGAATTAATTAAAGTCCTGTAGGATGGTGAACAAATTTGGTTCAGCTGATCACGCCTTGTTCATAGATGAACACACAGGCCTAAATAAATTCACATGCGGCTTAGTGTTACATTAAGTAATCTCTGGGGGGGGGGGAGGGTTACCTTTGTGTCATAGTCTTGGCCATAGGTGGTTACACTTTTGTGACATTTTTAACCTATTTCTTTATCAAAAAATCTGAAAAATGGTATGTTGTTGAGTTGTTTTTATGAGAACATTTTTTTTGTCAACATAAGGTATGTATGTATTCGAAAGTGGTGGCAGGCCCTTCTGGACCTCCATGCACTGTGACCACATATGGATCTATTGTGCCCACACCTACATACTGAGTTTGACTAAAGTGGCATATTTTTTTTTCCACTCAGCACTTAAAAAACTCTGCAGATTACAACTAAATGATTTAGGCTTAACACAACATAAGGTATACCTACACAACATATTTAATTTTTAATATATTTGTGGTTAGGAAATATGCTTGGAAATAGGCTCGGAAATAGGTATGTTTATGTCAAAGTCACAAAAGTGTAACTGCCTATGGCAAGGACTATACACTGAATGATTTTTTTATATTTTTCTTGAAAATGCGTTACGACAGGAGAAGGGCGGCAAAAGATCCTGAATTTTAACCTTACATAATTAAAGAATGTGGCCCTAAATAGATTTAAAAAAATGTTAAAAATTATATTTACCTAGCAATTTATCTTGAAAAGGAATTTCGAAAACTGTTCTGTAGAAATGCTTTCGTGGGATCCATATTGTTTTTTCCACAACGCCTTAGCCACTCTTGCAAAATAGTCTTGGGAACAGTCATTGGAAGGTGGAAATTTAAAAAAACTTATAAACGTAGAACTTCTAAGTTCGAATAGTTGGATTTACATCCAGAAACCGCACAGGATGCTCCTGGGATTTTGCGATTCCGAAAATTGTTTAAAATATCGAAAATAACAATACAAAACCAAGATTCCACAAATTTTTCCCTTAAAATAAATAAAAATGCGAAATGCACGGAAAAATTAACCTCACTTTGGATTCGCGAAAAAATCAATAAGTTCGGTTGTCCTTTTTCATTTAATGTGAATAGAAAAGGAAAGACCACCCTATCAAACAGATCAAGGGTCTTTTGAGAAGGATGAGTAGGTTCATAGAAGGATGGCTCGACACCTTGAGGATTTTGTGACGTAGCGAAATTTGGAATATATGGGGCTTATGGAAGTGGACCGTCCTGTTCTCTGTGTACAGTCCTTGCTATGCGCCATGCTACGGATTACGTAAATTGTGTGTGTGAAGGCCTTTAGCGTAATTGATGTGTTTATAGCTCATTTTTGTTTGTACAACTGGCTGAGTGGGCTCTGCATGCCACTTTATCAGAGACAAAATAAAAAGAGACTGCCGAAAAGATAGGTCTGCGCAGCCAACAAGTTCCAGTAGCGCACAGCGCTGCAATCGCGGACTATGTTTCTACTTGTATTTAAAACTGATTTTATTCTGTTCGATTGGGGCCGTTTATAAATTACGTAAAACTTTGAGAAAATTGTCTATAACATAACACTGAGTATTTTCTTAATGCCATTTTTTGTTAGAAATGGTTCACTATATAGAATTGAATAAATCTTTATTAGCAAATCATGCTATTTCAAATTACAAACTTAAATATAAAAAATACATTTAAACGTTAATACATACACCAGTATTTCTATAACATAACAAATCCAAACTTGTAAAACTAATAACTATTTACTTCTTAATATTACATAATGGATAATTATTGAAATAAAGCCAGGTTCAATAACAGCAATTTTTATTTAAATAGTATAAATACTGAATTAGGATATAAGTCATAAAGGAATCAGATTGTATAACAAATTACCATTAGACATCAAAAATTGCAAATCAAATAATATGTTTAAGAGAAAACTTAAGAAGTACTTGTTGCCTAGTCAGCCTGTAAGCCTGATTGTTTATGTAAACCCTTGGTACCATATTATATTATATTATTTTGTTATTTTAGTCTCCATATAATTTTTTTGGGGTGTTTTAGTATAGTAACCTTTTCTCATAAAGAAATATGGTATCAATGTTTTTTTTAGGATAGGATGTAAAACATTCTACAGTACAGTGTAAGTACTTGATAAAGCTGTGTGTTACTAGATTATTCTTTTAGTAGGTAGGTATAGTTAGTTCTGTTGGGAATGATACAGAAATGCTTGTATCGATATTATTATAGAACGCTATAATTGTGCCAGGCAAAATTTTGACACCTTCACATTGTAATATCAGCTGTGATCTTTCAACACATGGCCTTTGTTTACTATATGAACCGGAATAAATAGTGCCTTCTTTTATTAATTGAAAATAAACGACGATAGTTTTAAATTCGACTTTGGTGTGAATTTTGAAGGATTAACTGTCAGTTTTCAATGTGATAGTGTCAAAATAGTGCTTGGCACAATTATAGCCTGGCTATATTTCTCTAATAATACCGAAACACCATTATAAGCATTCCTGTATCATTCCCAACAGAACTAACTATACCTACCTACTAAAAGAATAATCTAGCACACAGCTTTATTAAGTACTTACACTGTACTGTAAAATGTTTTTAATCCTATCCTAAAAAAAACATTGCCACCATATTTCTTTATGAGAAAAGGTTACTATACTAAAACACACCAAGAAAATAATATGGAGACTAAAATAACAAAATATAATATAATATGGTACCAAGGGTTTACTTAAACAATCAGGCTGACTAGGCAACAAGTACTTCTTAAGTTTTCTCTTAAACATATTATTTGATTTGCAATTTTTAATGTCTAATGGTAATTTGTTATATAATCTGGTTCCTTTATAAAACAATGACTTATATCCTAATTCAGTATTTATACTATTTAAATAAAAATTCCTGTTATTACTTGTTGCATAAGAATGAACATCTGTAACATTCATCAATCAATGTTAATAGAAGTTGCAACCAAAAAAATAAATAAATAATACAAGTATTCTACCCATATTACAAATTGCAAGTCATTTTTAAAAGCAAGTTACAAGTATATTGTAAACGCAGTCGAGTCAGATCTAACCTCAAATTCTTGGTTTGTTTTTCTGGAATTTTCGGATGCAAAAATTTTGCTACGAAATAACTTTTTCACTACAAAGGAGATCTGTTTTGTGTTAAAGCGTGTGTTATTAGACAAAACTATTCTTGTTTTGTGACTAAGACAATGCAAGAAAGATAATTTATGTTATTGAAGTTAGGGTCGATTTATATACTTGTTATTCTAAAAGTTTATTCATGTTTTTCAAGAAGATTTTCGGGTATTCCCTTCAATCATTTTGTTTCTCATTTTTAAGGCTGATTTCTTTGCCATTGATAGTCATAAGTTCTGCTTTAATGCTTCTTAATAAAAAAACAGATGTTTAAAGGCTTTTTAATTCTTTTCTCCTTTGGGGCCAGGCAAATATATACAGATTGACACTGAACATATACATTGGTTTGAGATAAAATGTGTCAACTTAGTATTGGTGCATTGTAAGCCTTTTTCCTCCAAGTAACCTGGTTACTTATTTTAGGTTTTTCCTCGCTGAGTAACACTAAACATGACATCACAAGTAACCACACAGGCTCACCAGCTTAGCAGAAGTCGTTGCTTCAAAATTTTAAGGTTAAGTGCATTCATTTATATTTCAAACTTGGTAATTCCAAAATCTTTAAAATTGAAGTGTATTTTACAATGAATTTAGAGAAAAATCATGTCACTGACCGGTGATGTCATATAACTGGTCACTCCAAGTAACTGTGATGTCATTTCGAGTTAGTTATAGGAGTGACTAGTAACCTCGAGGAAAAAGGCTGTGTGTGTTAGGAGGGGTGATCATCTGTCCACAGTAGGTATACAAATTTTTTAACAGGACTGAATAGGACTCCTTAGGACACTAAAATACACTACAGGGCCAAGAATTTATTTGAGTCCTGTAGGATGGTGTACAAATTTTGTTCAGCTGTTCACCCCTCAGTTATGGCAGGGGTGGATCTAGGAACTTTATTTAGGGGCGGTAGATATCATAATGAATATTGCATAAAACTGTTTTGCATAGTGACCAGGATGTGTATTCTGTATGTAAAAACTTAATATAGTTTGAGATTTGGGGGGGGGGGGAATTTCCCCTCCCGTAGGTCTGCACCTTCTTATGGGTCATTGTCCATATAATTTTATTATTATTGATGTATTGCCTTTTCAGCATTTTCCATTTTTAGTTTTAGTAGATATTTTAGTCAGTAGTGCACCCAAGAATAGGTCTTGGGGGGACCCGAGACTCAGTAATGTCATATCTTCACCTATTTAATTTTTTTATTCATGAAATATATGGAAAATGCATTGACTTCTATACCCTACGGGTAGACCCGGCATGGGCCTAAATT
This sequence comes from Aspidapion aeneum, assembly GCA_963576565.1. NCBI lineage: Eukaryota > Metazoa > Arthropoda > Insecta > Coleoptera > Brentidae > Aspidapion > Aspidapion aeneum. The sequence continues at coordinate 121,169,851 of OY755039.1, forward strand.
GCCATTATATCAAGCTTTTTTCGCAATTGACCAAATATAAGTAAGAATTTAATGAGCAAGACAGGGATAAAAATAGAATTTCGATTTGGTAAGTCCGGACGCATGCAACATCGCAAAAATATTTCTATTGATTTGTCTTGGATAAAAAAGTCAGTGGCGGCGAAAAATAAAAATTGTGTGTGAGTGCCACTAGCATTTTTTATCAACGATTTTTGCATATTAAATAATTCATGAATACTTACTAAACTTTAAATCTATCTGTCTGTGTGTTTACAAAATTTTCTTCACTAAAAAAAAAGAGTAAAAAGAATTTGTTAGCATGCTAAGTGCAGTGGATGTAATAAAATTATTGTTTTCATCGTAGAAAGAACACCGCACCCGTTTACACAGGCCTTATGTTTTTTGACTCGGTGGAATTGGCTATAATTTTAGTATGTTATAGTGGGATATGTAACTAAAAAAAATTTAAGTAAAGTTAAGTATTTCTATGTACAGTTTTTGAGATATAAACGATCAAAATTCGTTAAATGGTCGTTTTTGGGTATTTTGAAATAATAATAACTCTTACATCTTGACCAAAAAAAAACAATTGACCATAAAAATGACTTAGTAAAGGTCTATGGACAAAGTCACTTATGATGTCATTCTTGTCAATTTATTAAATAATATAGGGGGGATAGTCAAAAAAACTTTTTTTTTATATCTGCACTATTACCGAATTTTTATTATTACCAGCAATTTTTATTTTGGCACGGATTAATAATTTTATATAATATTTAAAGAAAAAAATATTTTTGTTTTTTAATCCCCCCACTTTTATAGATATGAATTTTTTTATTGCAGGTATTTTTTCTTACTAAGCTATTTTCCGCATGACAAAAATTAATTTGTTAAATATTTTGTAATAAAATACAGCTCAAGGAATATTTTTATTATATAAAAAAAATACTATAGCTTTTGGTTGAGCCAAAGGGTCTTTTCAAAAAAATGTTTTTTTATTTTTTTTTGCCCTTATATAGTTTTTAATTTATTTTTGGAAAACGGCTAGGTGAATTTTAATTAAACATAACCTGCTTATTTTTGTAACTTAGCGCCACATAAGGAAAAAAAATGTTTTTTTTTCTTTGTCTAGTTTTAAAGATATTAATTTTTGTAGCTCTTACTATTCTTATATTTACAGGACGGCGACAAAAAAAAGGTATTTACCGTTCAATTTTTGCTGTACGTACCGAAACTCTAAACAAATAAGAGCCAAAACAGGAGAAAAATAAAATATATACAGTCTCAAAAAATAGTACGTAACTTATTGTTAAGCACCAGTTATGGGTGTCATTCTCGCTAATTCCCGAAGCCCTCGTAGACTAGCGTATCCTAGGATACTACCAGTAGCGTGTCGTGGATAAAAGGGGGGGGGGGGGCGATAGGTATGGGAGTCAAATAAATTACAAATCTTTTTAAAATAATAACACTATTAATTCTATTTCGAACCGAACCGATCCGAACCGATCCGACACCCCTGGCCCCCTATACGACACGCCACTGAATACTACTGTATATGTAAAAGTGGAGCAAGGGCAGTAGGATGCTGCTTTCATATTTGCAGTGTACTATGGTACCTAGGATACGCTCGTCATCAGGGGTATATAATGTACTTCAGGCAAAGTTTGCTTCAAAATGCCGCAAATAGATCACATAATATTAATCAATAAACATACAAATAGAAATTATGAAGGTTATAGTACATGTTTAAGATAATTTTATTTTAAGTTAATTTGTTTAGTTACTTGTTAGCATTATTAGTATTAAAACAGTACAATTGTTAGCTCCTGCTAAATTTCGCGGTTGTTTTTAATTTTTTAAATCCACACAATTGGATGACGGACAGAGTACATTTTTCGCGCATTGGACATGCGCACCAAGAATCAGGGAGATCCTTTTCTACCGCCTCGAGTTAATTTACTTTCTCCAACTATTACAAATTTCTACACTTGAAAGTGCTCGATTTTGGTGTACTGAAGCATAGAACTAGAAACTTCAGCCCTTCAGCTACGTGGTGCCATCATTAGATCAAGAAAGGGGCCTCTGGAACGTGGAGAAATTGGCTGCAAACTGGTGAGTGCTTTGTTTCTGATTTCCATTGTGTGGTACCAACAATTAACCTATGAACTTTTGATTATTTCGTGATTACATATCAATATATTTATGTTTGTTCGCGCTTTCATTTAATAAAATATATACAGTCCACTGCAGTTATCGTTTTTCTAACTGCGGGCATACAACAATAAAACAAGCTTTTTTCTTGAGCCGCCCTGTACATATTTTATTTTTCTACTGTTTTGGCTCTTAATTGTTTAGAGTTGTACGTACAGCAAAAATTGGACGTTAAATATCTTTTTTTTTGTCGCCGTCCTGTAAATACAGCTACAAAAATTAATATCTTCAAAACTAGACATAGAAAAAAAACACTTTTATTCCTAGTGTGACGCTTTTACAGTTACAAAAATAAGCAGGTAAAGTTTAATTAAAATTCACCCAGCCGTTTTCCAAAAATAAATTAAAAATTATATAAGGGCAAAAAAAAATTAAAATGTTTTTTTTGAACAGACCCTTTGACTCAACCAAAAGCTATAGTATTTTTTTTATATAATAAAAACTTTCTTTGAGCTGTATCTTATTACAAAATATTTAACAAATTGATTTTTGTCATACGGAAAATAGCTTGAAACAGCTAAAGTCAATTTTATTTAGTAAGAAAAAATACCTGCAATAAAAAAATTAATCTATAAAATGACTGCCCCCACAGTCAAAAAACAAAAAAAAAATTCTTTAAATATTATATGAAACTGTTAACCTGTGCCAAAATAAAAAGCGTCAGTTATAAAATTCGGTAATAGTGCAGATATTAAAAAATGTTTTTTTGACTATCCCCCCTATATTATTTAATAAATTGACAATAATATACGGTATTAATTAAATTGATAAGAATGACATCATAAGCGACTTTGTCCTTAGACATTTACTAAGTCATTTTTATGGCCAAATAATTTTTTTCGGTCAAGATGTAAGAGTTATTAGTATTAGAAAATACACAAAAACGACCATTTAACGAACTTTGACCGTTTATATCTCAAAAACTGTACATAGAAAAACTTAACTTTACTTACATTTTTTTAAAATTACATATCCTACTATAACATATTAAAATTATAGCCAATTCCACGGAGCCAAAAATTTTCCATAAGGCCTGTGTAAACGGGTGCGGTGTTCTTTACAAATGTTGTACCTTGTACACTTGGGGACTAATTAAATGGCCGCTGCCGTTTTCAGAAGAGCTAAGATGAGAATCCGAATTTAATAGAATTTTGATATTACCCAAGCCAGCAATATTAGACTGCAAGCCAAACGAAATACAGTAAAGAGCCCTGAGTTAATGCTTAAATTAAATTAAACAAGGGCCTACGTGCAAATTTTATGAAAACGAGTTTATTTAAGAAATCTAATGATATATTTAAAAAAATATTAATTTAAATAAATAATAATGCCCTTAGAAGAACTCTAGCGCAATTCTATCAAATTCTAATCAAAAAGTTATTAATTCTAGACATTTACGTTTTTGGAATAAATTGCATATTAATTTTAAAAGTACTTTTTTGCAGATAAGCCTTTTTAGCCGTAGAATGATGATTGTCGCGTCTGGCAATACCTACAGAATTTTTTATTGTGCAAAGAAATATTTCGTATTTTATAAATAATATGTAATATAATACAGGGTGTAGCAGAATGAAGGTGCGTTTTTAAAATATGAATAACTCAGCTAATTACAAGAATTTAAGTTGAGATTTTAACAGTTGAAAAGTGAATTTGCGTTTTGAGAGTAATATCTAGTAGACGACGTCCGTTTTCTGCAATGTTGGAGTCGTTCCTCAAAGTTCCGCATCAAACAAATCAATTTCAATTGCCCCTGGGCGTAGTTAGGGTGGCTTGGGTGGCCTTCCCGTCCAAAGCTTATTAAAATTAACCCCCCCCCTGAAATTATTCGAACATTACCATAGACACACAAACACAATTCAGAAGAGAAAGTATGACTATAGCCTCCCAGACGAGAACACCTAACTACGCCCATGCCAATGCCCCACTTGTGCTCTGGGTAGTCTTAAATGATGTGACCATCCACATCACACGCTTTGACCAATAGCAAACTCTGAGCGGTCGCTTTTTATGCGAATTGAATTGTCTCGACCAATAGCATAGTCACCCGCTCTTTAGAGTTAATGAATTTTACGCGTTTGAAATGAAATCTGTTCTCCTGCCCTATAGCGACTGAACGTTGCTCGGTTATATCGTAGGAGAAGCTTGCGCAATGGAGGTCTTTTCGCATGACAAAAGCTTGCTATTGGTCAAAGGGTGTGTTGTGGATAGTCACACCGTTCAAGACTTAGAATAGATACCGTGATAGCTTCTTTCTACTCCTCCAGCTTACCTATTCTCGTACTTGAACGATGTGATAGTTCCCATCACATGCTTTGGCCAATGGCAAGCTAAATTAGCTCCGAGCCGTCACGTGGTATGCAGAAAGACATCTACTGCGCAAGGTTCTCCTACGGGCCGACCGAGAAACGTTCAATCGGTACGGGCAGGAGAACAGATTTTACTTCAAACGCGTAAAATTCACTAACTCTGAAGAGCGGGCGACTATGCCATTGGTCAAGATAAGGCATTTCGCACAACACGCAACTGCTCAGAGTTTGCTATTGGTGAGAGTGTGGAGCGTGGGATGTGGATAGAGCCTCAGGGTGGTTTAAGGTATTTCCCTTAAAAAATAATAATTATTAGTTGTGGTATCATGGAAACGAGTAAGCCACGACACTTTAACGAGACGCGAGATCACGTAACCACCAGGCCGTACCTAGGGGGAGATCAATCTTCCCCCAAATAAGAATGTATAAAGTAGGTTTAAAAAGATTTCGCAGCAACACAACTAGGACAAAAATGGGTGGGCGGTTTGAAAACATGCAGCAGAGTTAGTGAAAATTTAATCACGAATAAGTCACTTTGCAGCATTTATTAATTATTATTTTTATTTGTCCTGAAATGAGAAGAATTAGGTTTATGGAAAAATACAAATACAAAAAATATTTGCAAACTAACTGAACTTGTAGATCTTGATTTTGACTCAGTCCACCGCAGTGCCTTACCTAGGGGGGATCAAGGGTATCAATCCCCCCGACATTTTTAGGACTAATAAATATTAAAATATTTATGGCAGAATTGACTCTGAAGATTTTTGCTTATAGCAGCTGAAAACATGCTTAAACTACAGTTTGGTTAAGCATTCTATTTTCTAAAAAAACTAAAATCTTGAGCGTATTTTATAGATAAATGCATGCAAAATGCGTAACAAACCACCAAATAACTTTATTAATAAATAAACAGTTGTGTTTTAAACAATATTAATTGACTTGACTGCGAAATTAATCCAGGATTAGAGTTGTTGAAAAATAGTTAGTCAAGGATAGTTTTTGCCTGACAAATATAAATTTGACTAAAAAATTATGCTGCGTTGACTTATTTTTTAGCCATCCATAGGTAGGAAGGCTATTGGGATCGTCAAAAAAACTTTTTTTTATTTTTCATCAAAATAATGTAACCTAATCACCAAAATTTTTGATAGCGACGCGTCGCGTCGATTGTCTGGGGCACGATAGCACAAAAATTAAACAATATATTTTAGTCACTTAACTGTCAACGTTCCCATTTTTACAACACTTAATAGTTAATAACAAATAGTTTCAGAGGAATTCATAGTTATTTTAAAAATAAAATTAAATATTTTTAGTAATTAGGCAATGTTTGCAACAAAGTATAAAAGGCAATTTCAAAGGGGTAAAGTCAACCACGGACACGGGTGTTTCGCAAAAAGAAATTTTTCACTTAATAGTATAGTTAATAACAAATAGTTTCAGAGGAATTCATATTTAAAAAAAAATAAAACCAAATATTTTTAGTAATTAGGCAATATGTTTGCAAAAAAGTATAAAAGGCACGGACACCGGTGTTTCGGAAAAAGGAATTTCCATCGTCAGCGTAGCTTGCCTGACTACAGTAATCAAACTGACTACAAGATACAAGGTAATTTACCTATTTAGGAAAATGCAGATCATTAAAATATATATCTTTTTTTAGGTTAGACTAGAAACACAAGCCTGACTCCATCCGAGTACAATGTTACAAAAATTATATATTAAAAATACCGAACCGTAACCAAAATCATAACATTTCTGGCTCCGACGCAGTTCACATTTTACTTTTTTTCACTCTTAAAACTTCGTTTGTGAGATATTACAGCCTAAGTTAAAAGCCGCTTCTATCGTGTCACCCCGTGTGCACTTCATTGCTAAAATGTAAGACACAATTTAAATCATTTCTTACATCCTAAGAATGCAAAATCGACTGGTCGTCCAAAAATCGTCGTGTGCAGGGGGTGATGGGGGTAGATTTTCCAAAAATTTGGAAAACAATTGTTTTGCATTTTTTGAATCTATAAAGTGTGCTCATGACTCCACCAAAAGCATATAGTAATATTACTATCAGAAACATTTATTTTTCAATGTTAAAAATATCGTTCCCAATGCTTTTATATGGAGTTCCCTATTAGTATAAGAGCCCAGTAGGATTTTGGGCTTGAATTGCAAACCGATACTCATATATTTTAATCGATTCGTCATAAGACCATGTCCCAAAAAAAATGGAGATACCTGCGAAAATCCTGCATAAACAAGCCGCCATCTTTGTTTAAAGATGGCGAAAAGGAGTTTGAATCAAATGTACGTAACTTTTTTATTACGAAATCGATTTTACTCAGACAAATTGTGATTAGCTTCTACTATAATGGCCTCTCCAAAACACTATCAATACTTTGTTTTTTATCTGTCTCTATACTATAAATTCTGTAAGTTCCTTTAATACGCTGTTTTTTGTTAAGGTTTTTTGATTTTTTAAAGAAAATTACGGGTTTTACAAAAAAAAACATAAATAATAAAAAATATGCAGATTGTTAAGATGTATTCATGGTAGGTCTAATATTTGCTGTAGATTAAGCGGTTCTGAATGAACCAAAGTCATGAAAGTTACTAAAAAACTAAACAGATCGAAAAAGGATGTCAACCTAAATAAGAAACGGCTATTAGTTTCAAAAAGAAACTGATACTGAGGTAGAAATGGCGGCTTAAACATGGCCGAAGCGTAATTTACAATTTTATTTTTGAGGGTAATTATTTTATGTAAAACGAACCCCCACGGGGTCAAAATGTACCCCCGCTAAAAGACAATTTAATTATCTTCAAAAAAGGATGGTATACTTTTTGTCGTAAAGTTAATAGTTTTCCTGAAAAAAACAAAAAATATGCGGCATACATAATTCGATGTTTTCGTTCCATAGAAGTACGACAATGGCATGGGTCCATTAAGGAAAAAATAATTTATGCACAAATAAGCGAACCCGCAGTTACATATTTAAACTCAGCATCAAAAATCTTACAAAAAACATATTTGATACTTTTCTGTTAAATTAACAGGTGGTCACGTGATTTTGGCAACTTCTTAACGGTTTAAGCTAGAGACTTTTTTTGATTTGTAGACAAAAATGTCCGATCAAAATTAATCACCACTGGCATGTTTTTAAATTTGTAAAAATATATACAGGGTGTCCCAAAAATCTGGGTCTAACCAAATATCTGCCCAACTATTGAAGATAACTGAACCATATTTGGTAGTGATTGATGACATCGAGAGATTTATTTTATGCACACATTAACAAAAACGTTTAAAAAATACACTAAGAAAAAAGTTATATTTATATTTTAGCTATTTATTCGGTTTTTATTTTCTAAAAAACGCCCTGTATTTCTAAAACGGAGCAATGTCGGATTAAAGTAATTGACTTTTAATTGTCTTATTTTGACCTCAGAAATATATCTTAGGCTTTTGCACTGTCCTTTCATAGAAACATATTGTATAAGTAATTTTATCCATATTTTCGTGCTTTTCCATGTTTTTCCCGGGTACGCTGTAATTGACCAGAGGCAATCAACCAAAACCTTAAACTACATGGCAATACCAACAAAAAATATGTGGCAAAAATTCCCACCTATAGGGGATGGCGGGTATAACTATGGTTAAAAATTTGTAAAAAATGGTGAAATAATAAGTTTGACAGACGATAGATTTTGACACGTTTTTCGTCATGGGCAGTGGCGTATATAGAAAAAAGTTTCGGGTTGGGCCCGAGGCAGTTTTGGGGGGGGCGAGACCTCATGAGGCTGTATTTTATGCTATTTTATGTTTGTATTCATGAAATATGTGGAAAATATCCAAAAAAATCTTAGCTCCCCCCAGGCCTCCCATATATACCCCACTGGTCATAGGTAAGGGACAGTTGGCGTATGTTAGCTCCCGCTAAATTTCGCGGTTGTTTATATATTTCTAAACCACACAATTGTATGAAGGGCAAAGCGCATTTCGCGTATTTGGACATGCGCATCAACAACCAGAGAGATCCTTGTCAATCGCCTAGAGAAAATGGCGTGTTAATTTCGTTCTCCAACTATTTCAAATATCTACACCTGAAAGTGCTCGATTTTTGTGTACTGAAGCATAGAACTAGAAACTTCAACCCTTCAGCTACGTGGTGACATAATACGGTATTAATAATTATTTTCATGCCAAGCCACTTATTTACCTAATCTGAGGCCAAGCCAAACAAGGTGGCCTTGAATTTTCGCACGCATCGTATTTGAAACGAGAAAGTCGTCCGTGCAGTGCACGTGCCTTTCGCGTGCTCGATTCAGTAAACAAAGCGAAGGAACCACAAAACAAAACAAACAAAAACATTTCTCATTTATGTGTTAGGGTGTTTCATATCATTTCGATATTTAAAACAATTTTCATCAATTGCAATAAATTAGTGCATATTTTCGACAATTCGTCATTTTTCTATTTCAGAAGCATTAATTTAGCGTTAATTGTATATTTACCGACAATTTCGTCATTTCAAAGGTAAAATCATGTCTGTCAAAAAAGCCGTACAAAAACGCAAGGGTTTTTTATCTGCGATCACCCAGTGTTATGTGTTGTCAAAGACCGCGGAAAAGGATGAAATAGCGAGAAACGAGTTTCAAGTGAGGTATTCCGATTTGGATGAAACCTTCGATAAATGCATGCTGGCGCATAATGACGTCATTATGTTGATAGACGACTCGGACGATGAGGAGTTTAAAACGCAGGATGCGATCCTTTCAGAAGCTCGTAAATATTTTTATGCGTGTAAGGGGGTTTACTCTAAAATATTTCCGGTTGAGGCCCCATCCTTTTCGGGATCATATGTCCGACAAAACGAATCTGAAACTCCAAAACTCAAAGAGTTCATATATTCCGAGGTGATAAAAAATTATGGCCAAGCTTTTTCGATCTTTTTAATAACATTATAGATCAAAATCAAAGTCTAAGTAACGTTCAAAAACTTCAATATTTATTTTCATATCTCGAGGATGAGCCTTTAAAATTGATATCAGGGATTAGCTTATCTGATCAAAATTATAAAATTGCTTATGACAAATTAGTCAATAGATATTAAATCAAGCGAGACCTCGCAAATGATGCTTTAAGCTCAATTATGAACTCCACCTTAAAAAACGAGTCAGCTAAAGAATTACGTAATTTAATTGACACCTTTTCTGAATCCCTAGAAATTTTAAAATCACTTAGCTTTGACGTTGACAGTTGGGACTTTATTATTTTTTTCATTTTATTAGAAAAATTGGATATTCCAACGCGTTCAAATTTCGAAATGAGTCACGCCAATACTAATACCGAAATTCCCACTTTTCAGTCACTTTTTCAATTTCTAGAAAAAAGATGTAAAGTTTTGGAATCACTTCCTGAATCAACAGCACCCAAAAAGGTGCCTATCTATCAAAAATCAAATTCTATGCAAAATCAGTCTGGGCAAAAGCCTAATCAAAATTCAAATTCTATGCGAAGTCAGTTTGGGCAAAAGCCTACCTATAAATCATCCAATTCGCCTTTTATAGGACTGGCTGGCACCTCAACTAATTCAAGTACGGGAATAAAATGTTTCCGGTGTAATCAAGGTCACGTGCTTTCGAAATGTCAAACATTTCTTGATCTCTCACCTATCGATCGCCTATCTTTCGTCAAACAGAAAAAATTATGTCTAGCGTGTTTTCATCCCTTGCATGATGTAGATACGTGCAAATCAAAATATTCATGCAGGACTTGCAATAGTAAAAGGCACCACACTTTAACTCATATCTTAGAAACTAATCAAGAGTCTGGAAGCCAAGATACTAGTCCTGTCATTCACACACCACCTGTCAATAATCTTCATGTGTCATTAAATGCCTCAGGACCTTCAGGTACCTTTCTTTTATGCACCGCCATAATAGATGTTATGGACGGTTGCGGAAATTTTCAACCTGTAAGGGCACTGCTTGATTCTGGATCACAGACAGGATTCATCAGTGAAAAGTGTATTCAGCATCTAGGCGAATTTACACCACTAAAATATTCGGATTAAATCAGATGTCTTCTTTTACTTCCAAAGGGCTCGTTCAATGTCACATTAAGCCACAACGACAAGTCACTCCTTTACTTAATTTCGAAGCAATTGTTGTTCCACAACTATGTTCCAATATGCCTACATTCTCTTTGAACGATAATCAGTGGAAACACTTGGAAGACCTTAAACTTGCCGACCCATCTTATTTCAAATCTAGACCTGTGGACCTGGTTATTGGTTGCGAGCTATTCGCACAGATATTCAAGGAGGGCAGGGTTCTTGGACAGGTAGGGCAGCCTTCAGCCCTTGAAACTATCTTTGGCTGGGTCGTCATGGGAAAGGTTGACGAAGTAGGTAGTCTTACGGAACGAACCAGTTGTTTTTTAACGAGTCATTCCTCCTTTAGAGGTCATTCTCCCTAGGTTTTGGGAAATCGAACATTTGCCTAAAAAACAAATCTTATCAAAGGAAGAAAAACAGGCAGAATCAATTTTTACTGCTAGTGTAGTACGGCAACCGAGCGGTAGATTCATGGTAGATCTTCCGTTTAAAGATAAATAAACCCTGACCTAGGAAATACTTATCCGCAAGCTTATCGTAGATTTTTACTTCTAGAAAATAGATTAATCAAAAATCCTGATCTGTACACTGCCTATTCAAGTTTCATGCAAGACTATATCGATTCTAATCATATGAGTTTAGTTTTATATAGTCAACCAAAGGTCGACGTATCGTGTTTTTTAGCACATCATTGCGTACTAAAGCCGGAAAGCTTAAGTACAAAATTAAGGGTAGTCTGGGATTGTTCGGCAGTCACCCCAAAAAATATTAGTCTCAATGACACATTGTTATCTGGACCGAAACTTCAAAAGGATATTGCTTCTTTACTCCTTACGTTTCATCTTAATCCTATTGCCTACATTGCTGACATCAAACAGATGTTCCGTCAAGTCCTTATCAATCCTTATCAAAGGATATTGTGGAGGTTTTCTCCACATGACCCACTTTCAGTGTGGGAACTTTCTACTGTCACCTTTGGCATGACATGCTCACCTTTTCTAGCCATGCGTACCTTAAATGAGCTGGCAGAGAGAGAAAAGGAACGTTTTCCTATGGCTAGTACTGTTCTAAAAACGTCAATCTATATCGAAGATATCTTGGGAACTAGCCCTTCGCTTTCTGAAGCTCTCTCCCTTCAAACAGAACTCAATGATTTGTTGAAGTCGGGAGGATTTGAACTTAAAAAATGGGCAAGCAATTGTCCTGAGTTATTGGCAACATTGCCAGAGTCCGATCGTCAAATGCCTCTCTCTTTCGACAAGGAGGAACCCCACTTTATCAAAGTTTTAGGACTTCAATGGCATCCAAAAAACGACATTTTTTCTTATCAATGCCGAATGAAGGACAAACCCCCAACCAAACGTTCTATTTTATCTATCATAGGAACAATCTTCGATCCCTTAGGTTTTCTTTGTCCCTTGTTGCTACAAGCAAAATTTATTTTGCAACAGTTGTGGATATCGAAAATAGGCTGGGACGAAGAACCAGAATCTTCTATCATCGACTCTTGGAACAAACTTCGTTCTGAATTCCCGCTTCTTTCCAATTTTCAATTACCCCGACAAATCAAACTGTCAAAAACCAATACCTGTCAAATCATCGGCTTCTGTGACGCTTCAATTCGAGGCTACGCAGGCGTCGTATATTTTCGTGTAGAAGAGGAAAACAATATATCTGTTTCTCTCATATCTGCAAAATCTAGGGTCGCGCCTATAAAGTCACAAACTTTGGCTAGGCTAGAACTCCTAGGCGCATTTCTTTTAAGCGAATTAATTGACTTCGTTTTATCTAGCTATGAAGGAAAAATAACTTTTACAAATATCGTTACTTTCTGCGATTCGCAAGTCGTATTGCACTGGCTTTCATCCCCTCCTAATCGCTGGCAAACCTTTGTTGGAAATCGAGTCAGTAGAATCCAAGAAATCATTCCCTCAAACTCGTGGCGCTACATTCCTTCTGCTTTGAATGCAGCCGATATTGCGTCACGAGGGGCCACCCCTTCACAGCTCATGTCACATGACATGTGGTGGAACACACCGTCGTTTTTGTGGTCTCCCGAAAACGAATGGCCCGATTTTCATAAATCAAAAATGCCGATTGATTTCGGAGATATTAATCTGGAGGAAAAGCCAAAAGTCTGTTGCAATGCGATAATTGATGTCAACTTCTTAGATCAGCTTCTTATCAAATATTCATCTATATCAAAAATTCAACGTATCATTTGTTATGTCCTTCGAATAGTTAACCTTTTTCAAAACCATTCCTATCAAAAACCCACTAAGCCGCCGGACCAAAAAGTTATTTTTGAGAATATTGTTTTTCCTACCACCGGTGAGATGCAAAGTGCGTTACACCTTCTTATCAAACGCGTTCAAGGTTCTTGTTTTTCTGAGCTTTTTTCCGCGTTATCTAAGGATAAACCAATACCGAAACCTTTGCGAAAACTTTCACCTTTTCTTGATGAGAATAATATCATTAGAGTCGGTGGCAGATTACAAAAATCTGACCTTTTGTCTTATTCTGCAAAACACCCCGTCTTACTCTCGAGTGACCATCGTTTAACTACTCTTCTTATCTAGTCCGCTCATCGACAATATCTTCATCCTGGGTTTAAAACATTACATAATCTGCTTTTACAGCAATTTTGGATATTATCTGCCAGACGGGCAATTCAAAGAACCATATCCAAGTGCTTGCAATGTTTTAGAATCAACCCTAAACCCTATAGACCGCCCATAATGAGTTCACTTCCCGCTCATCGAATCAATCAACTTAAACCTTTTTCGAGTGTAGCTATCGACTTTTGTGGACCTTTCTTTGTGATTCCTCATCGTTACCGTGGTTGTAAAGCTTTCAAATCGTATGTCTGTGTGTTTGTCTGTACGGCCACACATTGCGTGCATTTGGAATTAACCATGGAACTGTCCACCGAAGGGTTCGTATGTGCATTCCATCGATTCATTTCCAGACGCGGAAGCGTGACGCAATGCTGGTCAGATCAAGGCAGTAATTTTATAGGGTTTCGTAACCAATTACTGGATTACGCAAGAAGTGCTGCCACCAGACTTTCTATTCGTTGGCATCTGGGACCTCCTCTCAGTCCACATTTCAATGGCCTGGCAGAAGCTGGCGTCAAAAGTTTTAAAACTCACTTTGTACGAGTTGTCGGCGACCAGAAGTTGTCTATCATGGAGATGTCCACCCTTACCTGTCGCATAGAAGCCGTACTTAATAGTCGCCCTTTATCTCCTGCCTCTTCAGACCCACACGATCTTCAACCTCTTACCCCTGGGCATTTTTTGACACTTTGTGGCCTATTAAAATGCGTTGTGTGACATTTGTGGCAGCTTGAAGACGTTGCCGCCATTTTGTGACACAACAAAACCATTGAATAATTAAACAAATATCTGGAAGCAGAACTGTATTTTCCAGCTAGGTAAAACATTGATATGCCCGGTAACTTTTATACAGTGGAGAAGGGGGGGGTTCAGAAGTAAGAAAATTTTAAGTGCGCCACATTATTTAATACCAATGTTTTACAAAGAAGATCTTAAATAAAATACAGTTCAACCCAAACGTTGTAGCTAAACAATGAAATTCTACCTACTTCCGAGGCTTCCAGAGTATTTGTGTAATAAAAAAAACCAAAAAAATTGACTAATAAACGAGATAAAATTCTAAAAGATTTTTAACTGAATCAAAATGACACAAATAGAAAGCACTTTACAGGTAGCTGGACTCCTTTAACAGGTCATAGTGTACCTACATCTGAGTCAGTAGTGTGAGACTCGGTTACATAAATGATTGTTAAAAAAAATACGTAGAACAATGTAAGGAAACCGCTAAAACATATAATCTCATCTCTCTTTTGTCTCCGCAAAGTTGGTCACTGGGTTGCACAAATAATACAAAAATTTAGTTCATCTTGTGTATTTTAGGGGCTGAAGTTAAGATTAGAAACATGAAATATGCTAAAAAAAATTAAACAAGTTCGGGCCAAAATAGCAAGGCACTCCAAATTTCACAGGAGAAATTGTCTTAAATAAATGAAATCAAGGAAGACAAGTCAATATAGTAAATACGCCGCAAAATTGTGGTTATGACGTCATACCGTTACCTTGCGTTTACAAGCAATGTTGAAATTATACTATGAAAAATTATATATGAAAAGATTATGTCTAAATTATATTAAAAATTTATATGAAAAGATTGTCCAAATTATATTGAAAAAATTATATGAAATGGTTATGTCTAAAGGCTTGCTCCTACCTTGGTCCTGCAATTATTTAATTGTGAGTTTGGTGTTTTATTAAACCTGGAAGTGGTGTTGTTCTCCTCCTGCTACTCCTGTCCTGGTTTGCCCGCGTCTCCCCTCGTGCCCGCTCAGCACATGGTGCTAGGGCAGCACATGGTGGTCAAAAGGTTGCTGGCTTCTTGCCCGAGCCTAAAAACCCTGTGGAAAATGAAATGTTTCAGTTTCCTGGAGAACCCCATGTCGACTCAATAAAATACAGCAGATTTAAACAGATGAACTAAAATAACCCTACGTACCTTTCCCAGGGTTAGAACTGGCTCGTCCGGCTTCCCACCAGCGTCCAGCACCGCTGTCGGTGGAATGGACAGGGCTGTAGACAAAGGAAAAAACAATATATAGTTTTTATCCAACACGTGGTTAAAAGAAAAATATAAAAACGCCAAAAATTCCCCACGTCTTTTGTCAAAAAAAAGTACATTTCACACGAGAAATAATTACAATTTGGGAGGCAAATATTATCTTGAAGAGTCCTCAAATAATAAAAAAAAATGAAAAAAAATAAAATCGAACTTACCAATGCTCTTTCCGTACAAATGGCGTAGGCCGACTTAAATTCCCCTCAAAAGGGTGCGAGCGTCACTTCAGATTACGCCTAAAACACGACGGCTCACTCCTCACAGTCTCTGGGACAGAACCTGCAGTTTTTTGCAGTGCCACTAACCAAAAACAATGGCGATCCCAGAGCCTGTTGCCGACCCAGCCAAAATTTGTTAGCAAAGAGAGACAAAGCACTTCGTCGAGAATACCAGAATAATGAAGTGGCCGGAAACCGTTTTGTAAATTTGGTGGGGAGTGGGGACGGTAAAACGCAATAGTACCAACCTAATCTTCCCGGTTAAATTCAAATAAAGGATGCAAACCTATTTATAAAAAACTTTTTCGCCAAAAATAAATCTCTACCTTCAGTGGCAAGACTGGAAGAAAAAACCCGCGGTTTTCAAACTAACCAATGAGGAAATACAGCAATAGTTCTATACAGGTATATAGGGGGCAGCACCGACCAAGGGGACATTGCAATTAGGTAAAACGTACATTGAGGTGTTGTCGGATCTATTTCCACGGTTGGAATTTTTATAACAAGGACGTCGAGATACCCTCCATACATAGACCGAACATTTGCCTACCGGACCCCCACCAACATATCAAGTAGAAGAAGAATAACCCGACGGACTAGAAGAAGCTCAGCATTGAAACCATCAACTGTAAAATCAATTACTGGAGATCAGGGCATGCATCAAACCCAGGAATATTCGAACACTCAACCAATTCCCATATGAGTAAAGCTATACTGAGCGCAGAATTTAGTTGCACTCCAGTTACAGTCTTAGTCAAAAGTTTCCTTCGCTCTTTATAAATGTTTTCTCTAATATTCATATGGTTTAACGCCATTTTTGTAAAACATTTCTACAGTAATAAAGTTGTTTCTGAACCTGAACCCAAAAATACACACTGAACTACTGCTTAAAGGCACAAGAGTGTTCAGATGCCAACCCACACGATTTCGTCTATTCCCCCAGTCTTGGTTTTTATCCCTCGTCCATCTCCCATTTACAAAAGTGCATAACTCGTATTTATTTTATCCTTTCCCTATCAAATTAATAAAGATATCAAAGTGGCGGAGCCTCGGTTGTTACTGGTCAACCCAAATATGTTTTCGTACTATCAAAACTAGTTAATCCGTGCAGGATATGAGGTTCGGATTGTCCCAACATCCTCGAAAATAAACGTAAGGGAATGAAATGTTCATTTAAATGTTTCCTTCCTGTTACTGAAACCATTTGTGATGCGGCAACGCCGCCATTCCCCAGCATAACAGCTGTTTAACTTTATGTACGTCAAGTAAACGACGAAACTGCAGAAATAAACAAAACAACCAAAAGTTTTATGTGATTTTCCCGAAACCTGTGATCCTAAATTCCAATTACGATGTCCAGATAATGCGATGTGCGTAGTGTCCACAGTAATTCGATGGAATGCCTCCTTTTAAGGTAACTTCCTAGACACTATATAACCTCCAAACCTAGCTCTATAAAATACCCTTACTTTGTGTACAGAAAGACGAATCAAAGAGCCTTGATTATTTACCTAAATAAACAAATATGTAACGTTGTCTTAAACGTAAAAATGACACGTTACATAATCCCCCCCCAACTTCAAGACGATTAACCTAAAAAGGTTAATCGGAGAGGTCCGCTGCCGACTTAAGGTCTTTGGCATGCCAACTCCCTGGCAGTACTTTACCCGATGGTTCCGGAAGCTCAAATATCCATGGAGAAATTTTATTCCTAATCACATAAGGACCAACGAATTTCGGTGCTAACTTCTTCGAGAAAAACTTCGCAGCATCTGACAAAACATAATTTTTCTTCCAAACACGCTGACCCACAGCAAAGTTGGGTACCCTTGTACGCAAATTATACTGAACTACGTTTTTCTCTCCAGCCACCTCTAACCTTCTCTTAACATCAGCATAGAGCTTCCGGAAACCTTCGTTCTTACTTTCAGCTGCGGATTGTACACCATTCTCTTCAGATAACAAAACTGGGTTGGAGTAATCTTTACCTGATAAACACATATTCCTACCAAAATTAACAAAGAAAGGAGACATCCTAGTTGTCTCATGGGTTGCAGTACGAATCGCGCAGGCAAGTTTATGTATTTGTTCGTCCCACTTCCTGTGGTTGTCTTTCACATAACAGCATAACATGGTTTTTAACGTACGATTCGTCCTTTCTGTTGGATTCGCTCTGGGGTGATAATACGGATTATACTGAATTTTAACCTGATAACTCTCAGCAAAACGTTTAAACTCGTTACTTTTGTACTGAGGGCCATTATCACAAAGTATCAAACGGGGCACTCCGAAGACCATAAATACTTCTCCTCAAGATGCTTGACAACAGCTTGAGTAGGGGCTGTTCGCATTGGAAACACTAAGGAAAACTTACTTAAATAGTCCGTCACGACGAGAATCCAGCAATTACCCTTTGTCGAACGAGGTAAAGGTCCACATAAATCTGTTGAAATAACTTCCCAAGGACGAGTTGGTTTTGGGTGAGATATCATCTGATCAGATACACCTTGTGTATCACCTTTATGAGCTGCACAGACAAAGCATTTCTTTACAAAAGTTGCCACGTCCTGGCGCATTTTTGGCCAATAATATTTTTCTGCCAGTCTGTGAAAGGTTTTATACACACCCATATGTCCTGCGGTAGGAGGATCGTGAGCTTCTCCAATAATTCTACGCCTATGATCTTTGGGGACTACCTCTTTCCAATATTCGTTAGATGGTGAAAGTTGAGGGTATTCTTGTTTGACATATTTATACAACTTATTATCAGTGTATCTCCAGTTCATAAATTTTAACGGTGATTCTACGACTCTCTTTACCATCTTTTGGTACCATCGATCTTTAATTGCTGTTGAAGCGTCTCTGGGCTGCGAAATTGTATCAATCATGGGTACTGCACGAGACAACATGTCCGGGACAACTAAATCTTTCCCTTTCCGATGGATTACTTCAAAATCATATTGCTGCAGTTTTACAGACCAACGAGCAAGTCTTCCACTGGGCTCTTTTAAGCTATGAAGCCATTTTAAGCTAAAATGATCTGTTATGACCCTCAAAATAAGGCCGGAGCTTCTCTATCGCCCAAACCAATGCCAAACATTCTCGCTCGGTGGTCGTGTAAACACGTTCTTGCTTGGTCAAAGAGCGACTCAAATAGCATATGACTTTGTCTCCTTCAGGATAAGGCTGCGTTAAACATGCTCCTATTCCATATCCTGATGCGTCTGTTTGAATGACAAATTCTTTGGTATAATCTGGACATGTAAGAATCGGTGCAGTCACTAAAAGTTCCTTAATCTTAATAAAGGCTTTTTCGCAGTCTGGAGTCCAATCGAACTTTTGATTTTTCTTAGTTAGAGCTGTAATTGGAGCTATTATCGCTGAAAAATTCTCTATGAAACGTCTATACCAGGATATTGTACCTACAACTCTACGAACTTCTCTGACAGTTCTTGGCCTCTGGAGCTCTAACATGGCTCTAATTTTATTAGGGTCCACTCGGATGCCTCGACGGTCCACTACGAAACCTAAATAAGTCATTTCTGGCCTACACAGTTGGCATTTTTCCCAACTTACCGTTATCTTTGCATTCTGCAATCTTCGTAGGACTTCCTCAAGAATTCTAAGATGTTCAGAAAAGCTCTGTGTGACAATTACGAGGTCATCGAGATATACGTACACGTAGGGGTCTAAATCGTTTCCTATGATGCTATCTATGAGTCTCTGCCAAGTTGCAGGTGCATTATGAAGACCAAATGGTAACCGCTTAAATTGGAAGAGACCTCGTCGACAGATGAATGCTGTTAGTGGCTTCGATGATTCTTCCATTGGTACTTGCCAATAAGCACTCTTAATATCTAAAGTTGACAAGTACTTAGCATCTTTCAATTTGTCAAGAGTCTCGGATACGAGTGGTAAAGGATAACTATCACGCGCCGTCACTGAGTTCAATTTGCGGTAGTCTACACAGAAACGATATTTCTTTGTGTTTTTCTTTTGTACCATTACCACTGGTGAAGCCCATGAACTACTACTACGTTCTATCACATCCATTTTCAGCATTTCGTCGATTTCGTCATCAATAAGTTTCTGAATGACCGGTGAGACCTTATATGAACGTTGTCTTATCGGTGCTGCATCTGTTGTAATCTTATGCTCTACCCTGTCTGTACATCCCAGTGAGTCACCCATAATAGTCTTATATTTAACGACCAATTCCTCTAGTCGTTCTGATTCATAAGGCGAAAGAGTAGTTTGTTGGTCTGGTGTTTCTAAAGAACAAATCACATCTTTATTATCGGCAAAGTGCCACTCATTAGTACTTAAGTTCGGTACTATCCCCATCGAAATCCAAAAATCTAATCCCAAAATCAGAGTGTGCGGCAACTCAGGAACGACGACGACCTCTATTAACCTAAATTTATCCTGAACTCGCATAGGAAGCTGTACTGTCCCAATACTACTCGTGCTTTGACCATTTGCCACAATGCAACTCGTCTTCTTTGTCGTATCAAGTGAAAAACCAAACCTCTCGATGATTGACCAACCATGATTCCCTAAAAAGGTACGTGAAGCCCCGGAATCCAACAAACCTAATAACTTATTTCCGAGCACATCCACCTCTAAATAAGGCCTCTCATCTTTACGAGCATGACTTATCACATAATCTAAAACGTACGTTAGCCTATCGGTCGATGCTTGTTCAGGCTGACTCGAAGGTCGACCACCTACGAGCGCCTGGGTCCGTTTCCCTGACGATTACAATTACGACATTCTCTTACTGTAACCCCTGCCTGTCCACACGAATAACACTGCTTGCCTCTAGGTAATGCGCACCCGATTGCCATGTGCCCTGTTTGGTTGCATCTGTAACAAACAACGTCCCTGTTCGCCATACCAGGTCTAGCACCTTGTGGTGGTTGTCCATCTCTGTCATTTACACTAGACTGACCACTAGCTGGTTGCTGTCTATCTCTATCAGCTCTAGCAGCGAAATTGCTTGCTGGCTGTTGCCTATTTCTATTAAATCTATTATCAGGAACACTAAAATTCTGTTGATTTGATGTCCCGGCGCCTGATATCTGAATTGTATCGATCCCTGTTGGAAAATCGTCATTATCGCTCTCTACGCCAACGTAGGCTAAGTCAGGTTCAATAGATTGGTTTCTTCTAGGAGTAAAATTCTCCTCTTCTAAACCATATCTCTGGTCTATTCTACGACACAAATCTTTTAAATGTGATAGGCTATTGACCTCAGTAGCAATCAACCCTTTCTTATAGATGTCCGCGATATTTCTGAAGACGATAGCTAATTTTGCCTCTTCAGAAACAGGACAGCCAAGTCTTTGGAAGTATGTGTTCATGACAGCAATGTAGGTCCCTATAGACTCTCCAGGGCCTTGTTTACGTTTTTGGATCTCCTTCAATAGCTTCTCGCCATATGAAGAAGGAAGATATTCTGCCATGAACCTTTGTTTCAGCTGTTCCCATGTATGGACTTCTCTACGTACATCTTTGTAAAAAGTATAAGCTGACTTTTCAAAAAGATCAATGCCCGAATTCAGTAAAACCTTTTTGCTGACTCCTCTAGCCTGACTCAACTCGTCCACTCTCTCGAAAAATGCGGTGACGGAGATTGTACCCCTCTCACCTGTAAACTTTAAGTTCCACTTATGCGGAGGTACAGGTGCAACATGATATGAAGTACCAGGATCACTTGACATTGGTACTGGCGACGAACATGAAAATGGTCGTGACTGAGCAATTGGTGCAATGCTACTTTGGAGGGCAGCTAAACTCAAAGGAACGGTAGACGGTTGTTGGTACTGAAAAGCTGTTGTACCGTAATTCTCAATCGGCATAGGGAGTGGTGCTTGTACTGATGTTTGAGTTGGGTTTGTAAGCACTTGCATTTGCAATGGAGCCATGGCCGACGGTTGGTTTGTGGGCTGTTGAGCTGTTCTTTGTGTGCTCGAGTGCTGTGGCTGCGGGAGTTGAGACTGGCTGGGAATGTTGCCAACATTTGTCGAGTGATCTGAGCTTCGACTCGTTGATTGGGTTTCAGATGCTTCATCATCATCTGAGTTCACGGCAACTCTTAATAAATCTGTTGCTTGGCTCTGCAACCTCCCAATCAAACTCAAGGTTTCCGCAACCAGTATGCCTTTGGTTTGACTTTCTTCAAAGTTAGACGGATTCATGTTATTTATCCTGGCCAACACGTGTTCCAACCTTACAGCGATTTTTCTAAACTCTCCCCCCTTGCTCGTACCAGAGAATTTCTCTACCAGCGGTACTAGACTATCTAGCTTCTTCATGCAGCTAAAAGCATCCTGGCCAAATTTAAAGGGATACGGAGAGTATCTCATACTTGCATCAGTCTTTTCTCTTTGTTTGATCAACATAAGCTGTTGTTTCATCTCTTCCACCGATCCAATAGCTATGCCTCTCCATGTTAACTCATAGATTAATTCGTCCTTGACTAAGTACCTTATGTCAGACAACCGACTCAAAGAAATAGCCATGGTGCCTTTTATATATATTAAAACTTTAAACTTTAATTAAAACTGTTAATTATACCTCCCAATTATAAAAACTAAACCACGCAATAACAAACACAAAGTTCACTTTCAATTCACTAGTGAAAATCACTCTAAATTTTCTCACAACTGTAGAAAATATAAAACTTAAATACGGGCAGACGCGAACAAAACC
The DNA here is from genome assembly GCA_963576565.1 of Aspidapion aeneum. NCBI lineage: Eukaryota > Metazoa > Arthropoda > Insecta > Coleoptera > Brentidae > Aspidapion > Aspidapion aeneum. The sequence continues at coordinate 121,192,090 of OY755039.1, forward strand.
GAAAAACACCGGAGCAGTAAGAAAATAAAATTTATTTGCATTTAAAAATGTAATCATAATTTATATTAAGTATTTGTACAACCAACTATGACGTCCAACCCTGCAGAGAGAAATAACTACTTAAATCCTAAATTAGAATTAACAAGTAGCCACAACAAAAGTTTAAAAAAATAAAAGAGAGACAAGAGTTTTGGCAGTGTTTAGGTCTTATGTTTCACTCCTGCGTGAGTAAAACCAAAAAAAAATGATTGCGCTTATCCTAGCTGAACTGGATTAAAATTAAAGTTAAGTGATGTTTGTTTACCTCAGCAACCGAGTAGGTAAATTTATCCCTAAATGGAACGTACAACAGACTACCTATAACAAAAAAAATCCCAAAGCTGTTGTACACAGTTAACGCTAGGGTATACTCCTGCTATTGCAGAACGGCTCCACTACTAAACTCCTCAAAAAAAAACCAAATCGCCGTATACAATGATTTTTCTAAAAAGAATAAATCAAAACCCACTTTAACCTGCTTACCCACTCTGAGTTTACACGAAACATGCATTGTTTAAGGTCACATCATCCCTTAATATATAAGTGAACGCAATAAACATCGGAACAGATGTTCATGTTATAGAAATCGTAAAATATGCTCAATTAAAAAAAAAATCCGCTCGCTGAAATTGCGTTGAATTAGACTAGTGAGGATGTTGTGTGTAATTCAAAAAAAAAATTGAAAAAAAATTACCGATGGTATTAAAAAAAATTTATACAAATAACGTCTTGGTAGGACTGCAACTCTCTAATAATCGTTAAAAATGAAATTCCCAAAATTTTAAACTAAATTGATGCATCAACCCATGGTCAAAAAGACCCTAGGATCGTAGCGAAAGGTGCGCAAAAAAATTTTTTTAAAATTTTTTGGTGGCGACCACAGTAGCCCAATAATAAAAAAAAAATTAAATAGTGGCTCACTACAATGTTCAAAATATTACTCTACCCTAATAGGTGGTTTAAAGTAGGAAGAAAAAAAATTAAAACAAATGATGATAGGTTGTTAAAACGCGAGGTTTCGAAATGAAATTATATTTTAATTCACAAAAAAAAATATTTAAATAAACTGGTAAAATCATTGTAGGGCCAGGTACTACTATGCACCAAAAAAAAATTTTCAACAAGAAAATCAAGTTTCCCTCCTTAAAAAAAATATTTAAAAAAAATATTTAAAAAAATATTTTCAAAAAAAAAAATGCAAAATGTTTAAGTGGGGTTGCAGCTCCTATTAGTGAACCTTAAAAAAAAATTAATTAAATCAACACCAGAAAAATCTTCTTCGAGTTGTCATGCAACAGTTTTTGTTCTTTTCCTTTAAAAACAAACAGTTGTCAATTCCCTTTCCTCTCCCAAAACTGTGGCAATATGGAAAGTAAATGAGCTAGAAAAATTAATTTACTATACAAAAAAAATGTTGAAAATTAGATTTACTTAAGAATCATAAGGTATAAAAATCGTAATTGCAAAAAAAACCAATCAGTTTAGGAAAAGTTAAAAAAAAAATATTTATGTTCCAAAAACCAACCGATGTTAGTGTATTTGTTTAAAATTATTACTTAAGGAAATAAGCAACGTTAGTACTTATTTACTGTACCACTATAATGTGAAGAACCTTTGCACTCAACTCCGTAAAGAATTATCTTGTGTGCACTTTCAAAAAACCAAATATGAAAACAATTCCAAGGTTCACCTATAACGTTGTAAAACTAAATCTGCCTACTTAAGTGTCTTTACACACAACATCTAATCAAAAAAAATTTTTACTGCTTAATGCATTCTCAGATCCTTATTCCTGGTGTTCACGAGATATAAAATTAAGTTGGGCCCTTTCCGCAACTATTAGTCAAAGCAAAATTACCAAATGTCCAAGGGCTAATGAGATCCTATCACTTACAAATGACATTTTGAAATGAAACAGTTGGGAATAATCCTGCGTAAAACCCAGAAAACAAAAATCAAGAAGCCAAAACTATTACATCAATTTTAAAAGAGCATAATAAAACTCCCGGCCCCAATTAAATTTTTGTTATCTCAACAAAACTCGGCCTAAAACCAAAAACTTTTTATTAGACATTTTCCCTATTCCCTAAGTATAATGTCAATAAAACCCAAAAACTTGTGATTTCCATTCCAATCCCATCTGTACCCTATATATTTTTAACCGGCCAAACACCCACAGGCGAAACGACATCTTACTTCAAAGAAAGGGTGAAGATATTTTGAAGCACCCTGTGAAAATAGGACACTATTATGGAAAATTGTTCAGATCAGTGTTCTTACTACTTTTTAACCTAAATATATCTAGTTCCCTCATGTGCATGTTACTATTAATTCCTATCATAACTAAACAGATCACAAAAATTGTCTTTCTCCGCGAATCTGCAAGGTCCTGGAAAATGCGAGACTCAGCCTGTAGGCCAAATTTGGATGTATTTTAATTTAGCGAAAACCGAAGTTGCGAAATCCTAAAAAGATTAGCAGGAAGTCCTCGTTCCTCGATTTCTACACTCCGAACCAAACATTTCTTCCATTTCCACCCAGCTCGCGGGAGGAAAACCCCTAATTATTGCAATACAAAAGGTAGCTAGCTCCTTTACACCCTGTATAACTATCAGATTTTAAAAAAATAGATGCCCTCATCAATGTTTAGTCGCCTAAAGGAAAACCTATTGTTTTTAAATTTATTTTTAGGTTGAAATCTTTTTTAAAAATCAATCATCTTAAATTTATTGTTTAACCTGAACACTTTCCCATTTATTTCACAACAGTGTATTTTAATTTAAACATTTGCTTCATTATTTGAGGTCACCAGTATGAAATTATTTTAAAATTAAAAAAAATGAAATAAAAAAAAAATTATTTCGCGATTGTCCACAACTTCCAAGTTTTCATCCCTAAATACCTAGGTACTTTCTCAGACTAACACCATCCATCGTTATCCAACATAACGCTTTAATTTCAGAAGCAACAAAACGAAGATTAAGTGAAAAAGCTAAGCAAGTGAGTTGGAAGTTGCTTTACAATGGGCGCAGATGACAGGCCCCCTTAAGTACACGCCACTGTCCTGAAATACAAACTAACGAAAAAACTGAAGACTAGCATATCTGCCGTCAAACAACATTTGGCATGAAGTTAAAATAATCTCATATCATACCAGTATCCTCCAAAAACAAAACGTTTTTTTCTATAAGACCCAAATACTTAACCAATAAAACTTGTTATTTAAAATTATGATTCGGAAGTAAAAAGATTTATTTATTCCTGCCTGATCAACTAAGATAAAAAAAAGTTCACCTTTTTGTAACTCAAGAAATTCCTGTTTGGTCCCCCAAAAAAAATATAACCTGTCTGGTCACCCTTTAAACTACGACCACTATACAAACCGTTTTGACCAAAACAAGAATTCGAGAAGTTATGTTAACAGAAAGGAAATAATCTTTTACGAAAAATTAAATTATTTAAAAAAAGTAAAATTTTGAAATATTTTTACCAATTACCACCGCCTAGCATTTATATTTAGTTGAAAGTCTCTCTTAAATTCACTGACCAATTTTTCGGCCTCAAAATGACATTACTTAAAAAAATTACTGAAATTTACCAATGAACTAAAAAAAAATTAAAAAACTTATATCTATATCTGTCTCAGTTAAACATTTCTTTTGTGGTATTATATCTAGTTGGGCTTCAAATTCCTTTTCCCTGTATTCAATCCGGAGCAGGCAAAACTTCTCAAGGCTCAAACATGAATGTTTGCTCTCCAATGGCCATGACCAAGCTATGACCTGAACGCAGAAAAAAAATACAGAAAAAAAATAATTGTGAACCAGAAAACTTTAATTGATAGAAATACCCGTAGGTCATTTTAAAAAAAAATGCACTCCAAAGCCCAACGCTGTATTTTCCACCAAAAAAATTTGACCAGTCACAAAAACACAACTAGACAACTAAACTGGCAACCAAAGACCTAAAAAAAACTGCTCCAAAAAAAATACCCCAAAAAAAAATGTTAACTGGACCTCTGGCATTGATCTTCAGCCAAGGTGTTGCTCTAGGATTTTAGCCTTGTGTTTCCTAACCTCCCGAGCCGACACTAGTAGTAGTACCCTCCTCTGACCCGATGTAACTGAGTGACGTAAGGTCTTAATTGTCATCCAACAGTTACCACCAAAAAAACAAGAAAAGAAAATGACAAAGCAAAATAAACTCATTTTCCTTTTCTTTCATTACTAATTAATACTTTCAACTAAACAAAGCTACCATCTGTTAAGCTATATTTACTTTAAACAACCCAGCCAAGAAAAATTTGTGTGAAACCCTGTAAAAATATTCCAACTTCCAAGTAGTGATATCCCACAAAAAATTAAAATCACCAAAAAAAACTTGTTGACCTAAATAAATTGACTGTACTAAAAAATAATCTGTGAAACAATTTCTATCTTATCACAAGCAGGAAATAATAAAATATAAATAAATGAACCTGCAGAAAAAAATTGTTAGAAAAAAACACACTACCTATGTCATATATTTAAAACATAAAAAGACCATGTCTGGAGGTCCATCCACCTATAAATCAACGAATAAAAATTGAAGTAAATTTACATTGTTGTATTTATTTTTCTTTAAAAAATTTAAAAAATTCAAACATGTTTTCCTACAAAAACTTTAAAGAATTAAGAACATGATTTGGACGCTGCTGAATAAAAACTCCCATGCTCTTTATCCACTTATTCTTCCTTAATAAATACAAATGTGTATTTTCTTTTCCAAGAAAAAACTTGTGAAGATAAGCTAATAAAAAACTATGAGAATTACTAAAACAACAAACCGAGTTCCAAATCAACGTTCAAATATTACAAAAAAAAATATTTAAAAAAGTGTTATTTCCAAAAACCAATGATCTTGTTTTTTATGAAAAAAAAAATGATTGAGTGTCAAAACCACCCACAGCCACTGAAAGCCTTTAACCTGGCTTTGGCTGTAACACAAAAAAATTTTCTCAAAAAAAAATTTTAAAATAATTTTGTCTTTTTTTTCCAAATTCAAAAAAAACCAAAAAAAAATTACATCAGATGTTAAAAAACTAGCCAAAACACACGTAGGGCGCCAATTTGTGGCCTATTAAAAAAACATCACGTTTGGGCGCCAATTTGTGGCCTATTAAAATGCGTTGTGTGACATTTGTGGCAGCTTGAAGACGTTGCCGCCATTTTGTGACACAACAAAACCATTGAATAATTAAACAAATATCTGGAAGCAGAACTGTATTTTCCAGCTAGGTAAAACATTGATATGCCCGGTAACTTTTATACAGTGGAGAAGGGGGGGGGGTTCAGAAGTAAGAAAATTTTAAGTGCGCCACATTATTTAATACCAATGTTTTACAAAGAAGATCTTAAATAAAATACAGTTCAACCCAAACGTTGTAGCTAAACAATGAAATTCTACCTACTTCCGAGGCTTCCAGAGTATTTGTGTAATAAAAAAAACCAAAAAAATTGACTAATAAACGAGATAAAATTCTAAAAGATTTTTAACTGAATCAAAATGACACAAATAGGAAGCACTTTACAGGTAGCTGGACTCCTTTAACAGGTCATAGTGTACCTACATCTGAGTCAGTAGTGTGAGACTCGGTTACATAAATGATTGTTAAAAAAAATACGTAGAACAATGTAAGGAAACCGCTAAAACATATAATCTCATCTCTCTTTTGTCTCCGCAAAGTTGGTCACTGGGTTGCACAAATAATACAAAAATTTAGTTCATCTTGTGTATTTTAGGGGCTGAAGTTAAGATTAGAAACATGAAATATGCTAAAAAAAATTAAACAAGTTCGGGCCAAAATAGCAAGGCACTCCAAATTTCACAGGAGAAATTGTCTTAAATAAATGAAATCAAGGAAGACAAGTCAATATAGTAAATACGCCGCAAAATTGTGGTTATGACGTCATACCGTTACCTTGCGTTTACAAGCAATGTTGAAATTATACTATGAAAAATTATATATGAAAAAATTATATTAAAAATTTATATGAAAAGATTGTCCAAATTATATTGAAAAAATTATATGAAATGGTTATGTCTAAAGGCTTGCTCCTACCTTGGTCCTGCAATTATTTAATTGTGAGTTTGGTGTTTTATTAAACCTGGAAGTGGTGTTGTTCTCCTCCTGCTACTCCTGTCCTGGTTTGCCCGCGTCTCCCCTCGTGCCCGCTCAGCACATGGTGCTAGGGCAGCACATGGTGGTCAAAAGGTTGCTGGCTTCTTGCCCGAGCATAAAAACCCTGTGGAAAATGAAATGTTTCAGTTTCCTGGAGAACCCCATGTCGACTCAATAAAATACAGCAGATTTAAACAGATGAACTAAAATAACCCTACGTACCTTTCCCAGGGTTAGAACTGGCTCGTCCGGCTTCCCACCAGCGTCCAGCACCGCTGTCGGTGGAATGGACAGGGCTGTAGACAAAGGAAAAAAACAATATATAGTTTTTATCCAACACGTGGTTAAAAGAAAAATATAAAAACGCCAAAAATTCCCCACGTCTTTTGTCAAAAAAAAGTACATTTCACACGAGAAATAATTACAATTTGGGAGGCAAATATTATCTTGAAGAGTCCTCAAATAATAAAAAAAAATGAAAAAAAATAAAATTAAACTTACCAATGCTCTTTCCGTACAAATGGCGTAGACCGACTTAAATTCCCCTCAAAAGGGTGCGAGCGTCACTTCAGATTACGCCTAAAACACGACGGCTCACTCCTCACAGTCTCTGGGACAGAACCTGCAGTTTTTTGCAGTGCCACTAACCAAAAACAATGGCGATCCCAGAGCCTGTTGCCGACCCAGCCAAAATTTGTTAGCAAAGAGAGACAAAGCACTTCGTCGAGAATACCAGAATAATGAAGTGGCCGGAAACCGTTTTGTAAATTTGGTGGGGAGTGGGGACGGTAAAACGCAATAGTACCAACCTAATCTTCCCGGTTAAATTCAAATAAAGGATGCAAACCTATTTATAAAAAACTTTTTCGCCAAAAATAAATCTCTACCTTCAGTGGCAAGACTGGAAGAAAAAACCCGCGGTTTTCAAACTAACCAATGAGGAAATACAGCAATAGTTCTATACAGGTATATAGGGGGCAGCACCGACCAAGGGGACATTGCAATTAGGTAAAACGTACATTGAGGTGTTGTCGGATCTATTTCCACGGTTGGAATTTTTATTACAAGGACGTCGAGATACCCTCCATACATAGACCGAACATTTGCCTACCGGACCCCCACCAACATATCAAGTAGAAGAAGAATAACCCGACGGACTAGAAGAAGCTCAGCATTGAAACCATCAACTGTAAAATCAATTACTGGAGAACAGGGCATGCATCAAACCCAGGAATATTCGAACACTCAACCAATTCCCATATGAGTAAAGCTATACTGAGCGCAGAATTTAGTTGCACTCCAGTTACAGTCTTAGTCAAAAGTTTCCTTCGCTCTTTATAAATGTTTTCTCTAATATTCATATGGTTTAACGCCATTTTTGTAAAACATTTCTACAGTAATAAAGTTGTTTCTGAACCTGAACCCAAAAATACACACTGAACTACTGCTTAAAGGCACAAGAGTGTTCAGATGCCAACCCACACGATTTCGTCTATTCCCCCAGTCTTGGTTTTTATCCCTCGTCCATCTCCCATTTACAAAAGTGCATAACTCGTATTTATTTTATCCTTTCCCTATCAAATTAATAAAGATATCAAAGTGGCGGAGCCTCGGTTGTTACTGGTCAACCCAAATATGTTTTCGTACTATCAAAACTAGTTAATCCGTGAAGGATATGAGGTTCGGATTGTCCCAACATCCTCGAAAATAAACGTAAGGGAATGAAATGTTCATCTAAATGTTTCCTTCCTGTTACTGAAACCATTTGTGATGCGGCAACGCCGCCATTCCCCAGCATAACAGCTGTTTAACTTTATGTACGTCAAGTAAACGACGAAACTGCAGAAATAAACAAAACAACCAAAAGTTTTATGTGATTTTCCCGAAACCTGTGATCCTAAATTCCAATTACGATGTCCAGATAATGCGATGTGCGTAGTGTCCACAGTAATTCGATGGAATGCCTCCTTTTAAGGTAACTTCCTAGACACTATATAACCTCCAAACCTAGCTCTATAAAATACCCTTACTTTGTGTACAGAAAGACGAATCAAAGAGCCTTGATTATTTACCTAAATAAACAAATATGTAACGTTGTCTTAAACGTAAAAATGACACGTTACAACTTGAACCCCTTAATTCAGAAATTCCGGAGTCAGATTTGTCCGAGGTTCCCCTAAATCGGCTCTCGAGATGGCAACTAATCCAAAAACTACATAATGATTTTTGGAAACGGTATTCTATAGAGTATTTGCATACGCTACAACAGCGACACAAGTGGGCTGATTCGTCCCCAAATATCAAATTAAATGATTTGGTTATCATAACAAGTGATCACATTCAATCGCCTTTGAAATGGCCGGTCGGTCGGGTCATCGAACTGCATCCCGGCGGGGACGGTCAGGTGCGTGTTGCGACGGTACAAACGGTTACCGGTGTTTATAAGCGGCCAGTTGTAAAACTGTGCCTCTTGCCAAATTAAAAGTAATTTTAATTTTCTACCTTTTACCGGGTATTACAATAGGTTTTTTTTTTTATTTTTTTTTGAATTTTTTGTTTGTTTGTTTTGCCTTTTTCGGGATTTCGTTATCTCTAAATAAACTTACGATACTTATCTGTTTTCAGTCATTTATATTTATCGGTCGATTTTTTTTCTTATATCTATATCTGTCCGGTTGAGATTCTAAAATTGTGTGTTTTGGAGGGCAGTTATGTTAGCTCCCGCTAAATTTCGCGGTTGTTTATATATTTCTAAAACCACACAATTGTATGCAGGGCAAAGCGCATTTCGCGTATTTGGACATGCGCATCAACAACCAGAGAGATCCTTGTCAATCGCCTAGAGAAAATGGCGTGTTAATTTCGTTCTCCAACTATTTCAAATATCTACACCTGAAAGTGCTCGATTTTTGTGTACTGAAGCATAGAACTAGAAACTTCAACCCTTCAGCTACGTGGTGACATCATTAGATCCAATCAGGGGCCCCTTGGAATTGGAGAATTTGGCTGCAAAAGTGGTGAGTGCATTTGTGTGGCACAAATATTTTACCTATGGACCTTATTAATTATTTCGTAATTCATATCAATATATTTATGTTGGTTCGCGCTTTTATTAATTCAAATATTTACAGTCCATTGCACTTAACGTTTTTCTAACCGTGGACTAACAGGCGTACATGGTTTTTCAAAGACCTTTCAAACAAGATATCTCTCAATAGGGTTTTTGTTTAAAACAACACACTTGTGAATTTTGACAAAAACTGAAAAAATTAGTTTTGACAGATTTGATTGTGTAGACAATTAACGGCTATATCAAAATATTTAATTTTCAAATACCTTTATAACGAGGTATCAATCGATAAGGATTTATAATTAACATTTTTAAGTTGATCGCCCCTATGCCGCGCCCTAATGCAGGGGTAGCACAACCTCCCCTTCATAAAATAGATCTCTTGATGATTCGGTTCGGTTCGATTTCTGCCAAATATGGTTCGGTTATCTTCAATAGTTCAGAACATATTTGAGCGGACTCAGAGTTTTGGGACACCCTGTATATATATATATATATATATATATATATATATATATATATATATATATATATATATATCTTGTTTTCGCTCACTCTCCTGGCATCTCCTTCTTACCCTCTTGGCTAATTTCAGTGCCAGGAAGAGTAGAAATAATACAAAAAAAAGAAATTTTAATCTTACCAACCATCTCAGGAAAGGAAAGACCTCGGGCAAGACTGCATTCCCGGCCGTTTCAAAAAATAGTAAAATTAAAGAGCCCTCAAAAAGTTGGCGGCAAATTCAGTTAAAAAGGGTACACTAGAAGATGGGATTTTCAATAAACCAAAACATATTAAAAAGACTTATTTTATAATAATTTTTAATGGGTCATATAGAAATAGCGGTATATGATACCGCTAACAGCGTTAATGTAAGTTTTTTTCATTACACTACTGAGTAAATCCATTGAAAAAAACCTTTTAAACTGATGTAACTAGTAAACGAAATGATCGATGGCTGGTTCGTTTTATCCATTTATCAGGGACAATACTACGAATTTACTTTTTTACCTGAAATAAAGAAAATATTTACCTGTAGATAAGCAGGTACTAAAACTAAAATAAAAGTTTAGGCCTATTAAATATAGTATATATTCGGGATACATTTACCTACTTTTTTTATGGAGATTTATGTCAGAAATACAATTTTGGATAAATGTAAAAAAAGCAGAAACTAAAAATTGTCTTAATTATTATATATTTATTTATTGATCGACATTACAAAAACCCCTGTAAATACTTTTAACTCATATAGAGCATCTGTATCATTCTATCCAAAATTGTATTTCTTACACATTTTTCGAAATTGAACTTTATCTGGGACACCCTGTATGTTATCTCGGTGTTGAAAATTCATGAATAACGAAGTAGAAATAGTGCCAATTGAAATGGAGATGAAAAGTGACAATTAGGGTTAAAAAGTGGCTGACCAGGCCTAAAAAAAAGTTCGAAAAGTAGCGTATAAAGCATTTTTTTTCTTGGCGCATTGTAGAGGGTGACACCAGCTTTAAATAAAAGTTTCACTTTAGAAATACTACCGCAAGAACAAAGGGAAATATACCAATATCAACATTATTATCAAAAAATTTCAAAAAATTAATTTGGAAAAGTATAATGTTTTAATTATGCAACAGTTAAAATATCGAAATGCGGATTCGACTAAAATTTTTTTTGGGCGCCAGGCGGCACCGTATTCAAAATTAAAAAAAAAAAAATTTTGTCATCAAAATTGGATAATTTGGTCTACAAATCAAAAAAAGAACCAAGTCTCTAGTTCAAAACGTTCAGAAGTTGCCAAAATCACGTGACACCTGTCAATTTAACAGAAAAGTATCAAATATTTTTTTGTAAGATTTTTGACGCTGAGTTTAAATATGTAACTAATGGATGTATGTAAATATGGACCCATGCCATTGTCGTCCTTCTATGGAACGAAAACATCGAATTATGTATGCTGCATATTTTTTGTTTTTTTCAGGAAAACTATTAACTTTACGACAAAAAGTGTACTATCCTTTTTTGAAGATAATTAAATTGTCTTTTAGCGGGGGTATATTTTGACCCCGTGGGGGGTTCGTTTTACATAAAAAAATTAACCTCAAAAATGAAATTGTAAATTACGCTTCGGCCATGTTTAATCCGCCGTATCTACCTCAGTATCAGTTTCTTTTTGAAACTAATAGCCGTTTCTTATTTAGCTTGACATCCTTTTTCGATCTGTATAGATTTTTAGTAACTTTCATGACTTTGGTGAAAATAGGCCAATTTAGTGGATTTTTGAGTGTAACTCGAGAACCGCTTAATCTACAGCAAATATTAGACCCAACATGAATACATCTTAACAATCTGCATATTTCTTATTTCTTATGTTTTTTTTGTAAAACCCGTAGTTTTCTTTAAAAAATCAAAAAACCTAAAAAAAAACAGCGTATTAAAGGAACTTACAGAATTTATAGTATAGAGACAAATAAAAAACAAAGTATTCATAGTGTTTTGGAGAGGTCATTATAGTAGAAGCTAATCACAATTTGTTTGAGTAAAATCGATTTCATAATAAAAAAGTTACGTACATTTGATTCAAACTCCTTTTCGCCATCTTTAAACAAAGATGACGGGTTGTTTATGCAGGATTTTCGCAGGTATCTTCATTTTTTTTGGGACATGGTCTTATGACGAATCGATCAAAATATATCGGAGTATCGGTTTGCAATTCAAGCCCAAAATCCTACTGGGCTCTTAGACTATATTAAACAGGTGCTCGCCCTGAAAACGCGTATTTATAATAATTTACCACTTGTTATAACTCGAGAACCCTTTGCTTAATCAAAAAAACACCTTGATTTTTGAAAAATGTCAATCGGACGCATAGATTTTTTTAAAGTAGCAAAGAGTGATGCCATGACGCGACGAACGTGGCAGACACTGACATGCGACGAAGGGTCAGATATTTTACAAATGCACGGCGGGCCAGGCGAAACGCGATTCTATGTCTTGAAACACGGTGTTTATGTTACTTACTTGGTTTTTTGCTTGTGAATTGCGTTATGTATAAATGTTGTGCTTGTGTGATTTGGCCGTGAAGGGCCAAATATCAAAGGCTAGGCGTGAAGAAAAGGGAAATTTAGTTCTATATTAGAATGTGACTCTTGGCCCTACGGGCCTCCAATTTATTTCTATATTAGTATGTGACTCTCGGCCCTACGGGACTCCAATTTATTTCCATATTAGTATTTGACTCTCGGCCCTACAGGCCTACGGGAGTCCATATTCACTATATTAGTATGTGACTCGGCCCTACGGGCCTCCGGGAATCCATATTTGAAAGGGAAACTATGCGCCTCCCGTTAAATTCTATATTGGAATCGAGACTTTTGATTTGAGCCCCCCACTCCCTGCTATAGGCATAATATGTGAAAACAGAAAATTTGACATGGTGTAATTAGTTTAAACCTGGAAGACACAATTTTAACGGTAATGAACTATGTATTTTTTTCTTGCAAGCCTACACAATAGCGTATCTGTCACCGTCGAGATAATTAAAATAAATTGTCGGCGTCTTAAAATATGACTCTTCAAAGAAGCACCAATTTTTGGCAAATTTTGATGGTTTTTTGACAAAAACTCAAAAAGTACCAAACTAATCTAAAAATTTTTCTCTGATATTTATAGATCTTAGGCCCTATCGTTAAAGTTATTATAAATTTTTCATTTTGACGTCTCTGTTTAGAGATATAGGCAAATAATTGAAATTTAAAAAAAAATCTGTTTTTGAAAAACACAGGGACCTATTGCGCGTCAATGCACTAAGTGAGTGACATCTAAAGCCACATAAATTTATTTTGTTATCGTAGAAATAGGTTCAATCAAGGGCTGTCAAGTCACCGGAAGTGATGCAGCAAAATCGTTTCTGAGATATAAATTGTCAAAATATAACCAATTTAAGGTTTTTTATATTTAAGGAGACCTGGAGAGGAGGGATGCGACCTACAAAAAAGTTTATTTGTTAATTTGACCGTAAAAATAATTTCTGTTATTAAAAAATTAATTTGTTGTATTTTTTTTTCGCCTGATGACGTCACTTACATAAACGATGCCAGCGAGTGCTTTTATTCGAGATAAAAACTTATCGTAGAGCTCTGAAATTTGGCACACTAATAGGCATTGACAAACTAAATCGAAATGGATTCCTTCATTTTTTCGATTTAACCCTATACGGGCCTCAGGGAATCCATATTTGAAAGGGAAACTACGCTCCTCCCGTTAAATTCTATATTAGAATCGAGATTTTTGATTTGAGCCCCCCACTCCCCGCTATAGGCATAATATGGCAAAACAGAAAAATTGACATAGCGTACACCTGGAAGACACAATTTTAACGGTAATGATTTATGATTTTTTTTTGCAAGTCTATACAATAGCGCATCTGTCGCCGTCGCGATAATTAAAATTAATTGTCAGCGTCTTAAAATATGACACTTTAAAGTAGCACCACTTTTTGGCAAATTTTGATGGTTCTTTGGCAAAAACTCAAAAAGTACCAAACTAATCAAAATTTTTTTCTCTGATGTTTATAGATCTTCGTAGGCCCTATCGATAAAGTTATTATAAATATTTCATTTTAGCGTCTGGAGATATAGGCAAATAATTGAAATTTAAAAAAATGCTGTTTTTTAAAAATACAGGGACCTATTGCGCGTCAATGCACTAGGTAGGTGACATCTAAAGCCACAAATAATATTTTTACCGTAGAAATAGGTTCAGTCAAGGGCTGTCAAGTCACCGGAAGTCGAGCAAAAAAAGAGTTTGAGATATGACCCTTCAAAGTTTTACATAAAAACGCTGATATCTCAAAAACAACTAAACCGATTCTGATTTGGTTTTTGGTTTTCTCAATAAGACCAACATTGCTATGATTCTTAAAGAAAAAATTTTCGTTTTTCCCAACTTTGAAAAAAGAGGAGGTGGGAGGTACCCTAAAAGCTTGATTTAAAAAAAATAGTCCACTTCGGGGGGGGGGGAGGGGAGGTGGCGGGGGCTTGAGTCACATACTAATATAGAAATAAATTGGAGGCCCGCCTTTGATATTTGGCCCTTCACGGCCAAATCACACAAGCACAACATTTATACATAACGCAATTCACAACAAAAAACTCTGTAACCGCGAGAGTTAAACGAAAAACGAACTTATGTGTGTTTTCGCCTGGCCCGCCGTGCATTTGTAAAATATCTGACCCTTCGTCGCATGTCAGTGCTTGCTACTTTAAAAAAAACTATGCGTCCGATTGACATTTTTCAAAAATCATTTTGATCCCTGATATTTGATACACAAAGTTTACAGAAGGTATTTTTTTGATTAAGCAAAGGGTTCTCGAGTTATAATAAGTTATAAATTATTATAAATACCCGTTTTTAGGGCGAGCACTTGTTTAATAGGGAACTCCATATAAAAGCATTGGGAACGATATTTTCAACATTGAAAAATAAATGTTTCTGATAGTAATATTACTATATGCTTTTGGTGGAGTCATGAGCACACTTTACAAATTCAAAAAATGCAAAAAAAAATTTCCAAATTTTTGGAAAATCTACCCCCCCCCCCCACCCCCTGCACACGACGATTTTTGGACGACCAGTCGATTTTGCATTCTTAGGGTGTAAGAAATGATTTACATTGTGTCTTACACTTTAGCAATGAAGTGCACACGAAAATCGGTTCTAGAAGACTTTTACGCGCTTATAAACTCTAATAATATTGAAAGCGAACCGATCCGAGCTCTTCTGTGGTTTCAAGAGGGAGCGTGACCTTGTCGAAGGACTGCCGTGCCCTCAGATATAATCAGTGACGGATCTAGACCCCGAAAATTGGGGTTGCCCAAAAATAATATTTAATTATTACTTTTTGCAAATTTGTTAAGTACTATTAGTTAATTCATGAAAGTATATACCAGGTGGGCCAATTTTTGTTATAATGTTCGAACTATACTACCGATTTTAGTAAGATAAGCGGCAATTAATTTAATTAATAAAAATTTTAAAATCGGTGATATAGTTCCAAGGTAATTATGTTTCTTTAGTGGCTATTTTAACAAAAAATAGGGAGTTATGGACGAACCAGAGGGGGGCGGCCCGGCCCCTTTCCCAACGTTAAGATTTTTGTGCCACATATTACATGAGCAAAAAACTTAAATTCCATAAAATGCGACATCATGGGGTCTCGCCACCCCTCAGGCATATTCGTCGGTGCGCTACTGAGTAACCTCTTTAACCTAAAATAAAACTAAATTATGACTTTTTTACAGATAAAACTGGGGTCGGGCAAAAGTAAATTCGAGGAAAAATTATTTTTTTGTTTTATAGTTTAAAAATTTTAAGCGTTGCGAACAAAGCATCGAAACACAAAATATCAACAGTTCAAAGTGTCGAAAACACAAAAAATCGAAATTACAAAACACCGAAAAGACAAAATGTCGAATTACAAAATGTCGAAATGCAAAATAAAAGATAAAACCCAACCTAACACGATCTGGTCAGGTTAGATTTTGTGTAATAACCTAACCAGAACATGTTAGTACTTTTTGTTTACTAACGAAACCAGGTCAGGTTTAAAACCTATTAATATTATATAAAAAAATTAACCTGATCTGGTCAGGTTAGTTTTTTTTTAATTATAATAACCTAACCAGAACACGTTTTTTTAAATAACTTCGTCATTTTGTACTTTCGTCATTTTGTGTTTAAACGTTTTGTTCGTCATCCCAAAACGCACTAGAACAATATAAAAAGAATATATTTTTCCCGTCTTTTTAAGTGTTTAATATGTATTTAAAAGGAAACAGCTAACACCTTTGACACCAACATAAAAAACTCAAACTTTTATATGCCTTATCCAAACCATCTCTCTCAGTCATGGCGCACCTAAGGTGGGACACTCGGGGCCCGGCCCCCCTCCAAAACCTTCGGATTTTTTGGATATTTTTTACATGTTTAATGAAAATAGCATAAGATACGGCATTATCGGGTTTTGAGCCTCCCCCAAAACGTATTCCTGGGTGCGCTATTGCTCAGTTAAACGTCTTTGAAACAAGACAAATATTAAACACGATCTTCTCCCACAAATTTGCTGTTAACCTTCAGATACACCGTAACAAGGCTTAGCTAATCCATTCTCCCTCTTTGTTGTGTTGTATGTGAGGAACAAGGTCTTAATCGCGATTAAACCCAAAATTGCGCTTAAGTGCATCTGAGGGTAAATCGTGTATAATTTTCAGAAGATATCATTACTGAATACTGATTTTGGTAATAAGACCGCAGCATTTTTTGCTTTTTTAGTTGAAAAGATGCACTTGTCCGATAAACTATTACTTGGTTTCTTTGCAGTTTACCAAACTTGGGAAGATTAAGTACTCTATTACCTCCCTTTGTATGCGCCGGTGTTCTTAATAATAGCAAATAAAAATTTAATTTAACGTTCCTTTCAATATGGTCTCAATTTAAGTGCAGGCAGCCTGCAGACCAAACATGTTTAGATGCGTCCTGCAGGCCGGTTGCCCCGCTCTGTATACCCAGCCAGATCCAGCCATGATCAAACGAATGAAAAAATAAGCGGGCAACGTTCGAAATTACGTAAAAATGCACCCCTCATATTCTCACTAAAGATTTACCTGCGTGAAACAAATAAAGAAAAAATCGTTCGAAATTACGTAAATTGTCTCAGACTGATCACTGAATATTTAACTGTGTGAAACAAATAAAGAAGAACATAATAGGTATCACCGAGTAGCCTATTCTTGATCGCAGAGCCTTCAACTTTCATTGATAAATGCAAAATCACTAATATTTTTAGGCTGTATAGTTTAGTATAGTAGCCAAATGGATTCATTCATGGTTTTAAATTAAAAGGACTAAATAAAAAGTCCGAAATTCTCATCCCAACTTGGTAGCGGCCATTTAATTAGTCCCTGTCTGTACAAGTGTCTCCTTCAACTCTTCTCTCCTTGGGTGGACTACAAGTTATGCTGGAGTCAGAAATTTCGTAACTAAAAATGTTCAATGTTGTTATGTCAAAATTTCCTAAGGTATTATTTAGTTGATAGCAAGTAATAGATAAACTAAAAATTTAAAAATTTATATCATTTACAAAAATCCTCAAAATATTAAGCTTTGAAACTCGAATAGTATTATAGCTACTTCATATTGGTCTAAAAAATTAAACGTTGTTTTAAACACTTCAGCAACTCAAAGAACCTATTAAAATGTTATGAGTTTCTACTCCGAGGTTTATAAGATCATGTACCTCTCTAACATTTTGACTGACCTAAAAAAAGCTTTAGCCTATGTTTTGCTTAAAACGAAAAAATATATATTTACAGAACCACTGCGTAATAGATAATAATGATAAAAAAAGTTTCCTACTTACCTCCAAAACATTGTCGACTAGTTTCGGAAGACTTCCCTGTTTTAACCTCTTCTTTCCATCTTTTCCTAAGCTAAAGGCACTATCTTCAAAATGATCAGAACATAGAGTTGCATATTTAGGTAGTTGATATTGAATTCCCAGCAGGGCAATCCATAAATTTTTTTTGGTCATTGTTCTTTGGAAATCTGAGAAAAGTTTTGACGAAATTAAAGACCATTTGTATAACAGTAAAATCAAAATTTGTTAAACTTAGATTAAAGTTTATATAATATATATGTATGTAGTAGCATTTAAAGTTTTGTGTATAATATCTCAAAACAAAACAACTTTTTTAAAAATCATTATATTATGTATATGTATATAAATATATATATATATATATATATATATATATATATATATATATATATATATATATAGGCCCGTAATGTAGTAGCGTGTGTTATGTGGCACGGTGTATGTAGTAGCATTTAAAGTTTTGTGTATAATATCTCAAAACAAAACAACTTTTTTAAAAATCATATATATATACATAATATAATGATTTTTAAAAAAGTTGTTTTGTTTTGAGATATTATACACAAAACTTTAAATGCTACTACATACACCGTGCCACATAACACACACTACTACATTACGGGCCTTATGAACAAATTATTAAAAAATAATCTTTGTGATTGCGGGAAAGTGAAACTTTCTGAATTAAAATGAGTGAGGGTAAAATCGTATAAAAAACTATCTATCGTAACGCTACTGAACTTTGTCGATTTTGACCAAAAACTATACGTCAAGACGACTTACTCATGAAATGTTGTTTTCTCATCGATTTTTCTTGTTTTTTTGCACAAACAACAATTTCTTACCATAATTGAACGAAATTAGTTACTAATAAACTTGTTTTTAAAAGCTTTTAGGACTTTTTGTGAAAAATTACGCACAAAAATCAAAAAAAATCCATTACGTACATTATCAACCTTGCACATCACAAAAATCAATTTTTCCTGTCAAAAACGACAGCAGGTTGAATTACTCAAAATACGGCAGGTAGATTAAAATTAGCAAGCTGCTTTTCTTTCGCAGTTATGCTGACAATGTGAAAGAGATAAAAGTACCCATATATTATCTAGGGTGGTATTAGTATGTAAGAATCAGTCTATCTTTGTCAGTTTCATAAGTTTAATAGTTTCTGTCTAGTTTTTTATTGTATAAGAAATACCTGGACATAGCAACCAAATTAGATCGAGTCAATAAAAAATGCCTTGTCTTTCTGTCTCTAAAGGCCCTTTCACTCAAACTCAATGGGAAAATGTCTAAAAATCCTTAGGCTTCTGTCTTTTAGTTTAGTACACAAACATTATGGATTTGTATGGATCATTACATCACATTGTTGTAAATGTTTTTTCATTTAGGTAAGTAATAGAGAAATATTGGTTTAATAAGTTCTGTCTCTTTCCACACCCATACTAGGGCCTATTCTTAAAATACATAATGCCATTTAACATATAATTATATGTTCAAAAGTAATGCCCAAAGGGGGAGCAGGGTTTGGCCTTGTATTACACATATCTTCTTTTTAATGTATTTTGTTTCTTGAAAATTCTGTACCGAGGGGGGAGGTGGGTCAACTACATAATTTAAGAATAGGCCCAAAGTGTACTTAGGGCAGAGCTTCAAGAGCTAAGCTCCTCCTTAAAAATTTGGTTAGCCCCTGAAATTATATTACATGTAAACACATATTTCAGACAGAGTATTGGGGTGGGGGAGGCAACAGCCACCTTTCCTAACTAATAATTTTTTTTTTAACTATCCAAAAAATTTTAGATTACCAAAAAGAAATGTTACCACCCAATTTTTTTTTTAGTTTTTGTCCAAAAACTCAATTTTTTTTGGTTTTACAGAGAAAAAGTTAATAACAGAAAAAGGGGTCCTCACTAAAATTTTATTTGTGATTTTCTACTTTTGCTAAAATTTAATATTTTGGGGAGGGACTCCCTCCCATCCCCCCTTAGCGACGCCCCTGTTCAGAAAAGAAATTAGAAAGCAAAATTAATTTTTTTAGGGATTTTCAGAAAAAAACTAAATAAACATGGTTCCGCAAATGCTTTTGCGATGTTTTGCTCAAATTTGGAATGTGTGTTTAGCTGCAAGGCATACATCATTAAGCTTGCCAAATATCAGGAAAAAACTACAGGGTGATATTTTTTCAGGAGTCATGCCCCCTTTTCCCCCAGAACTTTTTTGCAGTAAGCCAATGGTAGATTCAAATAGATTCTTTGTTTTACTCAGAAACTTTTTGATCTTCTGCAATTTTTTATAACTCTAACTGTTTCCAAGAAAAGACAAAAAAGGAAAATTTGTACCCTGCATTATTTTAGTTTTATGCGAGTTTTATGTAATTTCTAAATAGCAATTGAAGATACAAGTTATTTTATTTTGTTTTTTTTTCTGAAAAATGTTTAGAGATAAAAATATTGCAGATCAAAAAATTTCTGAATAAAATAAGGAATTCATTTTACATTTTTGAATCTGCCAGTGACTTACTGCAAAAAAGTTCTGGGGAAAAAAAGGGGGCATAACCGCGGAAAAATTATCACCTTGTAGTTTTTTCCTAATATTTGACATGCTTAATGATGTATGCCTTGTAACAAAATACATGTTCCAGATTTGAGCTAAATATCTCAGAAACTGCACGAGTTATAAATAAAAAGCAAACAAAAAACTAATATTTTAATAACCCAAAAACTAAGCATGGTTATACAAAGTTTTTTTTCTTAAAATCACTCAAGATAATCCTCTGAAGTTTGGCTGCATACTTTATTAACACCTGTATAAAATACCTACTATTATGAGTCCCTTGGCAGTTTTGTTTTTGGTTTTTAGTCATCCAATGCAACAATCAACAATGGGATAACATCATTATGTGGCCACCTTTATTATTAAAAAACTAAAAAATGGATTTTGTGAAGAATATATGAAAATTACATTACAACATTTGAGCAATTCCACATGAACCTAGAAATTATAAAATTGAAGACTGTAAAAGTGTTCTTATTTTTTTTAAATATTGGTTTTATTAAGGATTATTAGGTGGTACATGCGTTTAACTATTTTTAAGTTTTCTAAAAATCCACAGTTTTTTGTAATATAAATACTTAGTTTATACATTTAAGAAAAAACATTATATTTGTTAAATATTTTTAGATTTTTCTAAAACAGTTCTCATTTTTAAAGGCAGTTAGGCGCTGACTCGTGACGTCACTAAAAACCTGCACCCCGACATAAATTGTAATTTTGGAACAATGGATCCAAAATGACGAATTTTCCTATTTATGAACCAATGAGTATAAAATTTAAAACTTTGGAGTGTTAATAGTCGCTAAATATTATTTTTGACTTAAATTTTAAAAAAACTCATTTACCAAGAGGTATCAAATTTAGAACTTTGGCGTGTCTAAAGTCGCTGATTATAATTATGAACACAAACTTTAAAAAACTTACATGGCAGATCCAAAACGGCAGAGTTTTCTATTTATAAACCGACATGTATCAAAATTGGAACTTTGGAGTGTATAAAGCTGATAATTAAGATTTCTGGCCAAACCTAACAAAAAAATATCATGGCGGATCCGAAATGGAGCACGTTTACATTTATGAACCGATATATATTAAATTTAGAACTCTACGGTGTTTAAAATCGCTTATTATAATTTTTTACTCAAACAAACAAAACTAGCACGGCGGACCCAAAATCCTTATCCAATAGACTATTCTATTTATAAACCGATTTGTGCCAAACTTGGTACTTGGGATTGTTTAAGGTAAAATTGAGCTCATCGTGTAATGCGTAATAAAGCTGCATGGAAGGATGAAAAGTTTCCATAATAATAAATCTAAAAACCAAACTAAAAATTTAAAGTATTAAAAACAGTTAAACAATATTATCCTAGGGCTGTATCAAAAACTAGAAAATAATACGAACTTAACCCTGACTTTGTAGTGGATAAGAACCTGCAAGTTTAAGGACTGCATAATTAATTAAGAATGATTTTTCTAGAAAAAATTGTTTTTAAGTCCAACAAAATAAATGTTTTTAAAGCGTTTACGTTTTTATATTAGTTTATTAAAAGTCAGGTTCGGTAAACTGCTGATGATTTAAAATAGAACCGTTTATCTTAAAAGATTTTTTACCTTTTTTTTTCATAAACAATCCACCTGTTAAAGTTAACTTCATCTGTAATTTTTGGTTTTTCAGATTTTTTAGTTTGTATTTTTTATAGAGTGACATTCTTTTTATTTGATTTTTGAACATTTCAATTTTTTTCATTTTAAAATAAAAAGTTATATTTTTTGAATATTCTTTACATTATTTGTACTTTTTATTAATATATATTTTTACTTTTATATGTTTAAGTTAGCCTAAAGTGTTGTGTTAAAGTGTTAAAAATAATAAACAAGCACTTTTGTTAAGACTGGCTATATATAACTTTTTCTCGAAGAAGTCCCTTTTTAGTAAATTAATAATATCTTTCACATGGGCACTTTGTGGCAGCAGATTTTAAAATATAGTTTTTGAAAGATATGTACTCTTTAAGAAAATAAAAATTTCAAGAAAACGGTTGATGACTGAAACAAAATTTTTGTCCAACATTTATAAGAAATCTATATTTTTATAGAATTTCAGAAATCCCAAGCAAAAACCATTAGCATACCTGTCTATACATCAAAATTGAAATCAAAATATACAGGGATAAAATCTACTTCCTCCCTCTACATGATTTATTTTATGAGAATTTTATGCCACATAAAATATTGTCGCAAAATGGCTTTAAATCTGGGTCAAATCGCCATGCAAATATGGTACTTTTGGCCATGCAAATATGGTACAAGGCCTACTGGACGATCTACTCTTTTTTAGTAAAGATGTTCAGAAGTGTCAGTATGTATTTAATTTAACTCTTTTTGACGAAAAATCAGGTCCGCGGGCCCAATGTGTATTGATGGAAGAACGTCGAATGACATTGATTGTCAAAATGACATTTTATAAAAATTCTCTTTGCAAACTCATCCCAAGACAGTTTTAGATTGGGTGCGCTTGTCCCACTAATTTGAGTTAAAAAGAGATAGTAAGTAGCTGGATAATAATGTGTGAATTTAGTAAATAAAACGAGTAGACCACTATTTGTTTATTGATATCATGATTGTTTAAGAGTCTTAGGTGCCCTTACTAACACATTAATTTAAAAAAAGATGGTAAATAATCGGATAATAATGTGTAAGTTCAGTTCGGTTCGGTTCGATTAGATTAGATGGTGGTATGTTCGAGAATCCTATTTTGTGTCGGGGTGCCGTGCTACGTCACAGTCAGCGCCTTATTAAAGCAGAAATCACTTCCGTGTCGTGTTGCCAACTGCCCAATATACGAGGGATAATCTATATCCTACATCCCTTCCTTTTTTTCGTTTTAAAATGCTGTTGGCAACTATTGCTTTTGAATCTATAAAATCAACTATACAATACTCTAACTATTTGAGAGTTGGCTAATTGCCCTTAGCATTTAAGCCAACAAAAAGAATAAGATCAAATGTAGGGTTAAGTTTCAATGTTATTAGCTTGGGCGAGTTCGTAAAGGCATCGATGACGTCGTTAAATACCGAGATGAATTCCAAGACGTGCGCAAGCGTTGTTCTGTCACTTCTGCCAACCAATCAACTGAGAAATATTTCAGTATGGTTTTATATAGCAAAACTTTAATAATTTCCAGTTCTTTTTTATGAAAATTCGTCGTTTTTGTGCTGTGAAAATGCCGGTGACGTGCAAGTTGTGTGACAAATTATTTAGTGCCCAATTTAATTTGAATAAACACTGTCATCGGGGTTCTACTATATGTCTATGCTACGATAAACATTTTTTAAGATTTAGCGCATTTAAATTTGTCAATACTCCCATGGCCAAACAAAATAAACGTGAAATGCAATATAGAAGAAATACTGCATATATCTCAAAAAATATTAATCGCAGCACATAGATATTAAAAATCAAACAAGTTTCATGGCTAATCGGGCAAAAAGGAGTTTTTTGTTTCCCTTATATTTTTCCGTGGGTAGCTTGAAAGCTTAACCTCACGGGGGTCCAAGATCTAATGGACACCTAATAAGTGTTGACAGTTAACCGTTTCGTCCTTATGGGACTCCTCAGAACACTGCTGGTCAATGTGACAAATCTTGCGAAGTTAATCAGGTAGTTTTGTCTCTAATTAAATGTAATTAGTGAGAGAACTATAGCAAGAAGGGCCATCTACCGAGATACGAGAGAAACAAAAAACTAAAAGCAGGCGAAAACACTGCTATACAATGTCGATCAATGAAAAGGTCGAATGCAAATAAAAGAAAACAATTATAGTCCGTGACCTACGACAGCTCTTTGTCTTTTCAGGCCGGATCAACGCATTTTGCATTTTTACCCGTCATCAAGACAGTGAGCGTCAATCAACGGAATTTTTAAGCCAAATAATACTAACAAACGTGAAATTTCGTACCCGTGAATTTAAAAATCAAACAAGTTTCATGGCTAATCAGTTAACCGTTTCGTCCTTATGGGACCCATAAGGACGAAACGGTTAACTGTCAACACTTATTAGGTGTCCATTAGATCTTGGACCCCCGTGAGGTTAAGCTTTCAAGCTACCCACGGAAAAATATAAGGGAAACAAAAAACTCCTTTTTGCCCGATTAGCCATGAAACTTGTTTGATTTTTAAATTCACGGGTACGAAATTTCACGTTTGTTAGTATTATTTGGCTTAAAAATTCCGTTGATTGACGCTCACTGTCTTGATGACGGGTAAAAATGCAAAATGCGTTGATCCGGCCTGAAAAGACAAAGAGCTGTCGTAGGTCACGGACTATAGTTGTTTTCTTTTATTTGCATTCGACCTTTTCATTGATCGACATTGTATAGCAGTGTTTTCGCCTGCTTTTAGTTTTTTGTTTCTCTCGTATCTCGGTAGATGGCGGCTCTTGCTATAGTTCGCTCACTAATTACATTTAATTAGAGACAAAACCGTCTGATTAACTTCGCAAGATTTGTCACTTGACCAGCAGTGTTCTGAGGAGTCCCATAAGGACGAAACGGTTAACTGTCAACACTTATTAGGTGTCCATTAAATCTTGGACCCCCGTGAGGTTAAGCTTTCAAGCTACCCACGGAAAAATATAAGGGAAACAAAAAACTCCTTTTTGCCCGATTAGCCATGAAACTTGTTTGATTTTTAAATTCACGGGTACGAAATTTCACGTTTGCACATAGATATTGTAAATTTTTGAAATTAAAAAGAAAAGGCGAATCTTAAAATGCAAAAATATACAGGGTGTTCCCTCTCAAAAAATCGACTTCATTGTCACACCCTGTACAGGGTGTCCCAAATTCGTTGTTTTTTTGTGGTGTCGGGTATTTCTAGGGGAAATAGAAAAAAACTGAGCCCCCTTTGCGACGCTTAAATTTTAAGAGAAGCCTAAAGGTGAAAACCACATTTAGATATAGCAAGCCGTTTTTAAGCTACGGAGTGTTTTTGTCTGCATTTTGCTTTTGTGTAAATAGCTTTCTTATAGATATTTTCTTGAAGAATTGACAGATGTAAACGATTTTTATTTATCTGTTTTGGTTTTTAAAATATTGCATAAATTTGTTATTTTTCTTACAGAATAACTCTCTTTTTATTCGATTTTTAAAATCAGCTTAAAATTTCCTTTAAAATGATGTATCACACTCAATTTTTTTTTTTTTTTTTATTGTTTTCTTTATTTTTATTTTTTAATCACCTCTTTATTATTTTTTTATTTTTATGATTTTATAATATTAAAATATTTTAAACCCATTAAGTAAACTAAAATATGTGGTAAAAATAAAAAAAATTAATTTTATGTGATATCTCAAAAACTAAACGTGACAAATGAAATTTAATTTAACAGTTTAATTCCTCTTAAAAAAGTATCTTAGAATTGTTTTCACAGAAATAAAAAATATTAATAAATAAACAAGTTATAGACCCCTTCCCAAAATGCAGACTTTTTAGAAACACCCCGTAGTTTAAAAACGGCTTGCTATATCAAAATGCGATTTTCACCTTTAAGCTTCTTTTGAAATTTGAGTGTCGCAAAGAGAGATCACGTTTTTTTAGCCCCTCTAGAAATACCCGAAACCTCCCAAAAACATCGAATTTGGGACACCCTGTACATGGTGACGGACAGAAAAAAATTATGTTGGCTTTTAACCAAAAAATCTACAATTTATTATAGCCCATTATTTTCAATGATAAAGTTGCTGAGTGCTCAGGTTATAAAAAACCACCCGATACCTACATAAAATCATACCTAAAAATTAGGATTGACCATTATTTTATACCTTGAATTTTTTATTATACGTTAAGCTCTTCGATCTCGCGCCAATCCCGGTATTCGCGCCAATAATTTAAATTAGACATTTTGACGTTAATTTTGGCGCATGCTCCTTTGATAGAATTCATCTCGGTATTTAACGACTCGTCATCGATGAGCTCATCGATGACAACAATCAAGTTTTTAAATTAATCAGTGCAATTCGTTGAAATCCATTGGGTTCGTAAATTATCTGATGAATTTCACCAAGGCACCAATTGATGGCATCAATGCTCACCGACCCTGAGAGTCGGTGAGCAATCTTCGATGAATGTCAATTACGTCAAAATCAGCTGTTTTTTGCGTTTTTTTTTTTCGGATGTGTAATTTTATATCTTTTTTTGTTGATTTTTTTGTTAAATGCTCTACAGTGTGGTAAACAAAGTTTCGATGGTTATCTTAAAAGATATAAATAGTGACTCAAGACTCGGATAATGAAGATCTGGCGTTAATTTCAATTTCAATTTCTTTATTTATATACGAGTTAAAATTGTTATAAAATCATTTACATTTTACAAACTTATTATTAATTTATTCTAAAGAGCAGAAGAACTTAATCTCGAGAGCCCTTTACCATTATTATTTTATGCTAAGTTTATATGCTAATATGAATTTTTAAAATAAATGAATTTTAGTTGTTTTAAATTAGAGTAAATTTTTCAAGTAAAATTCCTCATCCTAATCCTAACCTTTTCTATACAAAGGCACAAAAGCCTACCTTAACAAAAGCTTAAAAAAACTTTAAATAACATTAAAACACTTATAAAATATGAAAAAACAAATCCTGTTTTTATTTTGTTTTTAAAATTTTGATATCATCAGACCGAGGCATGCCAGGATTGAGGGTTACGTTGAAAATGTTGTTTCCATGTATTAATGCAGAGAATCTTTTAGAAAATAAATCAAAATCGAAAAAAGCGAAGTTTAGATATCTGATTCCTCGCGTTATTTTTTATTTTCTGGTGTTCATCGGACTCACCGAATGAAAATGTCAAATGAACGTCAAACGTCATATGTCAAAAAACCGATGTAATCGGTGAGCAAAATTAGATTACAAACTCGCCCCTTGTCTAACGAACTGTCACGATCAGCTGTTTTTCGATCCAAGATGGTTGCCATAGGACAAACAAAGCGTTTTCCCATAAGCCGCAATGTTAACAAAAACGTAATTTAAAAAAAAAAGTGAAACGATTTAATTTACAACAAAGATGCTGTTTTAAGTATTGATCCTTTGTACACATGGGAAAAATGCGTTTTTCTTTAAAAAAAATCAATTAAAGCCAGTAAATCTCAAATAAAAGGGACCATGTTTTGTTCAAAAAGTCAGGTTATGTTTTTATTTACTTGGGTTTTTTTAACTTTTTTTTCTAGTTTTTTTACTCAGTTTGAATAATTATTATTAGTTTCTGTGCTGTTATGAATTGTGGCAGCTGGGGAGATCTTGATAATGTTAGTTTTGATGGAATGCCAAGTATTTTGACCTTAAAAAATCATCTTGATTTAAATGAACTACCCTATAAAAAATAATGGATTCAATGGATTAAAAAGTATTCAGTTTTTATACCTTTTAATAACTATGTATCCTGCTCAATTCCCTGAGCAGAGGATAGGTATTCAGAATTTATTCCAACCAATACTTTTTTATCCAAAACTGTTTTGGTTACATGTATATACCAAATTCTGAATTTATTTTTTATACATTTAAATACTTCTCAATATCTTTTGAAACCTATCCATTTAAATGACTTTTTATGCATTCATTATTTTTACCGTTGAATACTTTTCAATACCTTCCTTTATCAATAAAATTGAATGACTTTTCAAGTATTCATTTTCTATATATTTGAATACATATTTATACACTTTAAAGCAATCCAATTAAATACCTTTTTATGTAATCATTATTTATACCAATGAATACTTTTTAATTCCTTCCTTTCTCAATACAACCGAATAAACATAAAAGGATTCATTTTTAATACATCTGAATACATACTAATACTCTATAAAACAATCCATTTAAATGACTTTTTATGAATTCATTATTTATACCGTTGAATACTTTTCAATACCTTTCTTTATCAATACAATTGAATGAACTTTTCAAGTATTCATTTTCTATATATTTGAATACATATTTATACTATTTAAAGCAATCCAATTATATATCTTTTTATGTAATCATTATTTATACCAATGAATACTTTTTAATTCCTTCCTTTCTCAATGCAAGCGAATAAACATAGAAGGATTCATTTTTAATACATTTGAATACATACTAATACGCTATAGAACAATCCATTTAAATGACTTTTTATGAATTCATTATTTATCCTGTTGAATACTTTTTAATACCTTCCTTTATCAATACAATTAAATGAACTTTTCAAGTATTCATTTTCTATATATTTGAATACATATTTATACTCTTTAAAGCAATCCAATTAAATATCTTTTTATGTAATCATTATTTATACCAATGAATACTTTTTAATTCCTTCCTTTCTCAATGCAAGCGAATAAACATAGAAGGATTCATTTTTAATACATTTGAATACATACTAATACGCTATAGAACAATCCATTTAAATGACTTTTTATGAATTCATTATTTATCCTGTTGAATACTTTTTAATACTTTCCTTTATCAATACAATTGAATGAACTTTTCAAGTATTCATTTTCTATATATTTGGATACATATTTATACCCTTTAAAGCAATCCAATTAAATACCTTTTTATGTAATCATTATTTATACCAATGAATACTTTTTAATTCCTTCCTTTCTCAATGCAACCGAATAAACATAGAAGGATTCATTTTTAATACATTTGAATACATACTAATACGCTATAGAACAATCCATTTAAATGACTTTTTATGAATTCATTATTTATCCTGTTGAATATTTTTTAATACCTTCCTTTATCAATACAATTGAATGAACTTTTCAAGTATTCATTTTCTATATATTTGAATACATATTTATACTCTTTAAAGCAATCCAATTAAATACCTTTTTATGTAATCATTATTTATACCAACGAATACTTTTTAATTTCTTCCTTTCTCAATACAACCGAATAAACATACAAGGATTCATTTTTAATACATTTGAATACATACTAATACGCTATGGAATAATCCATTTAAATGACTTTTTATGAATTCATTATTTATCCCGTTGAATACTTTTCAATACCTTCCTTTATCAATACAATTGAATGAACTTTTCAAGTATTCATTTTCTATATATTTGAATACATATTTATACTCTTTAAAGCAATCCAATTAAATACCTTTTTATGTAATCATTATTTATACCAATGAATACTTTTTAATTCCTTCCTTTCTCAATACAACCGAATAAACATAAAAGGATTCATTTTTAATACATTTGAATACATACTAATACGCTATAGAACAATCAATTTAAATGACTTTTAATGAATTCATTCTTTATCCTGTTGAATACTTTTTAATACCTTCCTTTATCAATACAATTGAATGAACTTTTCAAGTATTCATTTTCTATATATTTGAATACATATTTACACTCTTTAAAGCAATCCAATTAAATACCTTTTTATGTAATCATTATTTATAATGAATAATTTTTAATTCCTTCCTTTCTCAATGCAAGCGAATAAACATAGAAGGATTCATTTTTAATACATTTGAATACATACTAATACGCTATAGAACAATCCATTTAAATGACTTTTTATGAATTCATTATTTATCCTGATGAATACTTTTTAATACTTTCTTTTATCAATACAATTGAATGAACTTTTCAAGTATTCATTTTCTATATATTTGAATACATATTTATACCCTTTAAAGCAATCCAATTAAATACCTTTTAGATGCGAGCTTAATAAAACTCTTTTTTAAAAAATAACTTTATTTTATTTAGTCACTTTTACAAATAAGACAACTTTAAAGTTAGATGTGAACCGTTTAGATGCTAAGTCAAACCTAAAAGACGTTGTTTACCTGCTAGCCTACTTATAGTTACAAGAGTGCTGACACAGCTTCGCGTGGGTTCCCGAAGAATATGGATGTTTATCAAATGACTTTTATATGATCTTGAAAACAAAGCAATATTGTGCAATTATGGTACTACGTCTTAACTTATTCTAGAAACTACGCATTAAGTAAATACACCTACGCATATTTTTAATATACCAACTCCCCCGCAATTTAAAAAGTTAGTGCTATACAATGCAGTAACTTTTACTAACAAAATTTAAAATTTCTAAAATTACAAAATACAATTAGACATAAGATTTTCTTAAAACATTAGTATTTAATTCAATATCTTCTTCGATTGGCTCTGTAAGCCTTATTGATGGCCTGCGCCTAGCTATTGAAAATATTTTGCCTAAACTTGATATATTTGGTGATGGTGGAAAATCATTGTTATCAGTATTATTTTCGATGCCTATACGTACATTTTTAGCGCTTCGATTATTACATTTACAATAAAGGTAAATTAAAACCAAAACCATAATCAAAGCCAATACAAGATATGTAAGCCATGAATGATATTTTTCAATTTCAGGTTCATTGATTAAATCATCCAATTCATTTGCATATTGATCTAATTTATGTTTAGCAATTTCCAAATCTTCCAAATTTAGTTTTGTTATTTTTAAAGGTTTTAATCTAGGATCTAAGTTTCTCTGGATATTTTTCGCAACAATTGAAAGGAATTTGAATAAAATTTGAATAATTATAACTTAAATCAAGTGTTTGTAATTGATTGGCTTGGATTTTAGTTGATCCTACAAAAGCTGAACAATATGGTTTTAAAGACAAAATTACATTTTTTGTTACAATTTTCGAAATAGTATCAGTGTTACATTTTATTGTAATTGGAAGTTGATTTGTTACACTTATTAGCCAAACATTATTTTGTAAAATTTGAATATTATAATCTTCTGCTAAAATCAAAACTAACTCACAGGTTTTTGGAAAAGTTAACAATTTTTGAGTTCTTAATAACTGAGCTTCACAAATTGAATTGCTATCAATCGGAAGAGGATATAAATTTTTACAAATTTTCATTTTAAAGCCCAAATCCCTACAAGTGTCAATTTCTGATAAAGACAAATAGAAATCATCATCGTTATCTTTAGCAATATATTTCTTACTAACAGGCAAAATATGATGTAACATAGTTCGATTATCATAAATTGGTATTGGGTACAATCGGAAAACGGAATACCATTCTGGTCGAACCAATGGTATGTCCAAGACAAAAACAAGTCTTTCATTTGTAATATAAGCATTCAAATCAATAATATCTAAGTATGTTGCAATTCTGTCGTCCATGGGTGCTACCGGTAAATTATTTGTATGTAAATTTTGGGCAATTTGTTTTAAAGCATTAGTTAAATCATTAGGAAGGATAATACTTGTATGAATAATTTTTAATCTGGCAAAAGAAATTGAATCCAATACATCCGTTATTTGAGATTGAATATAAGTGTATGATTCCAATAATTGTTCACAAAGATTAATAAAATAAAATTTAAGATTAAGAAGTTCGATTTCATCATGAATCTGATGTATTGATTTTGAAATTTCAATTATATTGGAGTTGAAAGTTTCTTCATCAATTTGAAGTTTGCGCAAAGTTGCATTAAATTGTTTTATTACTGACGTAGTAACACTTATTTGATTTTTCATTAAGTTTTCCAATTCTTTATCATCTTTTTCAATTTTATTGATACAATTTTCATAATATTGACCGTCAGCTGCATCTAAATTTCCCGTTATGTACTTCCAAACAGTACCGAGAGCGTTTATTAAACCTCTTTTACGTCTTGGTGTGTAAGGCATGTCTGAATAGATTTCATTAAATTTATTGGTTATATCATTGGAAATTTGAAATAAAAGTGACACGTGTGGTCTTATATCTAAGTGGATCATTTTAATATTTCCAGTTGATTGATGAAGCGTAAGCTATCTAAAATAACATTATTACTAATAAAAGCATCTTGCAAAGCTTTAATATCTTTATAAAGTAATAAGGTCCATTTATCATTTGATACCTTTATACTAAGTTCTTTATGAAAATAAACACCTACGGTATTATTTATTTCATCGATCTTGTATTGTCCTTTTCCCCATCCGATAAGGAAAACGAGTAATCTGAAACAAGGAAAAGTTTCAGTCAGAATCAGAGTCTGAATCGGGTTTATGACAAGGTTTTAAAAGATCAAAATTATATTTTGAAGTTTGTTTAGTTATTGGATTATAAAAAGTTGCAGAATTATTTGAAATTGCTCTAATTTCAAAAGGTCCATTAAATTTAGGTGATAATTTTCCAGTAATTTGAGTTTCTTTCACGAAAACTCTATCGCCTACTTTAAATTCATAATTTGGAGTTACGTGTTTATCGAATCTTTCTTTAGCTTTTTGTTTTGACAGTTTTGTTCTTGATCTAGCTATTCGATAATAATGTTTGATCCTTGCATTTAAATCTCTGATATATTTGAAAATAAGTTCTTCTTCATTGTAAAAAGTTTCTGGAGGTCTTACTGCTGTATGTCCAAAAACTAACTCGTACGGTGTAAATCCATGAGTTTTACATGTTGAATTGTTATAACAAATGACAGTAAATTGTAACAATTGTAGTGGATGTTCTTCAGGACTTTCTGTTTTACAAACTCTGATCATTTCTAATAATGTTGCATGAAATCTTTCTAAACTTCCATTTGATTGTGGATGTCCTGTACTTGAAAAAGTTAGTTTGATATCGTACATCTTACACAAGTCTTTTAAAAGCTGATTATTAAATTCTCTACCTAAATCCGTATGGATTCTTAAAGGAGTTTCATAATGTTGAAAAAATAATAATAGTGTATTAACAATTGATTTTGCAGTTTTATCATTTAATGGATAAGCTTGAATGAATTTTGTCAATTCGTCTCTTATTGTTAAAACCAAATTTCTTTCTGGAATTTCTAAAATATCTAGATTAATTCTTTCAAATGGTGTTTTTGGAGTTTCAGTAATCACAAGTGGATTGTCCAAATTTTTTCTTAAAATTTTATTTCTTTGACATATTTCACATTGGTTTATAAATTTTTCAACATCTTTGGTTAAATTTTTCCAATTATATTTTTCTTTAATTCTCCTGATTGTTTCATTAATTCCCCTATGAAAATTTTTTTTCCGGAATGATATTGATCAATTATTATTTGTCTTTGATCTTCTACTGGCTCAGTAACTATATCTTGACAAATTACTAAATTTAAATCTTTTTCAGCAAAGACAAAACAGAGCATTTCTAAAATTGGTAAATCTACATTATTTTCCACATAGTATGTTTTGGAGATATCAATGTCATTTTGACATCTACATAAAATTTTGAAAAGAGTTAAATTGGCTTCTTCCTCAACATACGGTACTGGAATTATAAAATACTTTCGTTTATTAACTGTTTTTGAAGAACAAATATTAATTTTATTTAAATCAAAGTAAAGCTCTTCATCTAATATGTAACTTATTATATTATGATGTTTTTCTTTTAAGTTATCTTGTTGAAAAATTATATAATATTTTTGTGTTTTTTATCCAATAGTTGATCATTTGTATATCTGATCTTTGAATAATCAATTAACGATGTTGTTTGATATAAATTGTGAAACCTGTTAAATTCATTTTCCAAAGTTTGAGGAGACATTAAAGCTAGTTCATCTTCAACTATATTTTCTGATTCATTGGAAATTTCATCCTCTGTAAGGGCATTAATTAAAGCAGATCTTTTATCTGGTAATATATAAATATTTATTTGTATATCAGTTGATTGAAAGGTTGATTTAATCATTGCCAATATAACGTTCCAATCGAGTGAGTCTAAACCACATGCTATTTTGAGTATAGCTAAATATTTCTTGTTATTTTGCAGAAGAATATTTTTTAGGTTTTGCAAAATTTGATAAATTATATCATATGTTGGCTTTTGATAGTATAATTCTTTTGTAACTAAATAGTAAATAGTTCTGTTGGGTAGTTGTAAAGTTGCTATTTCACCAATTTGTTTATTTTGTTCTTTTAAATGATCTACATTATCAAATCTTTCTTTGAATTCTTTTGCAATTGCCTTTTTCATTTTTAAATCTTTTGATACACAATGTGCTAATGAAAAATTTTGAGGTGCATCAAATAAGTTTCCATATAAAATTTTAATATTTTCTTCATTAATTTGCTTTTGAAACATTACTGAGTGATATATTTTGTTTATGTTTTCTTCAATTCTTATTCTAGAAAGGGCATCTGCATTTTTGTAAATTTTTCCTGGTTTATAGATTATTTCATAATCATATTCTTCCAGTTTTAATCTCCATCTGGCTAAACGACTTCCAGGATCTTTAATTGAGAATAACCAAGTTAAAGGACGATGGTCTGTAATTAATTTAAATTTTCTTCCGTATAAATATGGTCTGAAATGTTTGACTGACCATACAATGGCTAAAAGTTCTCTTTCAATGACAGAATATTTTTGTTCCGTATTATTTAAAGTTCTTGAGGCATATGCAATAGGCAAATCTTTTCCTATTGGTCCTTGAGATAACACAGATCCTATTGAATAACCACTGGCATCAGTTGTTAAAAGAAAAGGTTCATTAAAATTAGGATAAATCAAAATTGGACTGGTTGTCAAAATATTTTTTAATTTTTCAAAAGATTCTTTACAAGTTGCGTCAAAAACAAATGGTTGATCTTTTTGTAATAATTTAGTTAATGGTTTAGAAATTTTGGCAAAATCTTGGATAAATCGTCGATAATATCCTGCTAATCCTAGGAAACCTTTAATTTCTCTTTGATTTTTGGGTTCTGGAAAATTTTTCAAAGCTGAAATTTTATTTGGATTAGGTTTTACACCTTTATCTGTTATTATGTGACCTAGATATGCAACCTCTTTTCGTAGGAATTCACACTTATCTGGTTGAATCTTTAAATTTGCTTTTCTTAATCTAGAAAAAACTTCTTTTAGTCTTTTGACATGTTCATTAATTGTATCTGAATAAATAATAATATCGTCCATGTATACCAAACATCTTTCGTTTTGGATACCAAGTAAAATATTGTCCATAACTCTTTGAAATGTTGATGGAGCATTTTTAAGTCCAAACGGCATTCGAATGTATTCTATGACCGTTTTCAACTGAAAAAGCTGTTTTTTGAGTATCTTTAGGATCTACCTCAATTTGGTGGAATCCTGATGCAAGATCTAAAGTTGAAAAGTATTCACAATGTCCTAATTGATCAGGTAAATCTGATATCATTGGCAAAGGATATTTATCATCAATTGTAACTTCATTTAACTTTCTGTAATCAATTACAACTCTCCACTTTTGTTTCCCTGAAGCATCTAATTTCTTTGGTACTACCCATACTGGAGAGGACCATGGAGAAACAGAATGTTGAATTATTCCTTGTTCTAACATTTTTGAAACTTGACTTTTTATTTCCTGTTTATGTACTTGAGGATATCGATAGGACTTTGTAAAAATTGGTTTGGTTTCTTTGGTGTAAATGGAGTGTTTAATTTCGCTTGTAAAAGTTAAATTATCTCCCTCTAAGTAAAATATATCCGAAAAATCTAGACAAAGTGATGTTATGATTTATTTTTCTTCATCATTTAAGTGATCTAGTCTTAATTGTTTTGGTATTTCATGTTCTCTTATTATTGGTTTATTTTCTTTTAGATTAAAACATACTTCAGTTGTTTTTGAGTTGCTAGGTAAATTTTCAAATTCAAAATTATCAAAATTTATCGTTTTAGTAGTTGCATAGGCATTAATAATTGTTGTACAAAATTCTCCTTTTTCATTTATTTTAACAATGCAATTAGGAATGTAACATTTGTCTTTTTGTTGAGCTAGTAAAATAACTTCTGTATTTTTTAATTTATCCGTTTTTAATTTAAAAGCTCTTTCTGTTCTTCCTTCTATTTGTATTATATTTTTTATTGGTTTATTATTTACAGTAAAGTCTTTTTGTTCTGGGTTAGTTCTATATAAAGGAACTATTTTGATAATCAATAATGCAATTATAATGTTTTAAAAAATCTGATCCTACTAGTCCATCAAATCCTATGTCAAGATCACAAACTAGTACTTTAAAAGGATCTTTTAAAGTAAAAGGAATTAAAACTGATTCGTTAATTGAAATTGGTTCATTTGAAATGCCTTTGACAGTTACATTTTCAGGAAATCTTTGTAAATATTGCTTACATGTTTTTGGTTTAAAAACAGAACAACTAGCACCTGTATCAAGTAAAATTTTAAATTTTTGTGTAATGTCTGTAAAATAATAAAGATTACTTGAAAAAGTTAAAATTTGATGTTTTACATGAATTTGTTTTGAGTTTGGTTCGCTTGATCGTGTTCGTTCTGTATTGACATAGTTTGAAAATTTATTAACGTTTGATCGATTTCCGAGGCTTGTCTTCGAAAATTTACATTTTCTTCATCATTAGATTCATATTCTTGTTCAAAAGAAACATCTTCATATTGTTCAAAATTATTATCATAAAGATTTTGATCATTAGAAAAATCATTAGTTTGATTTTGATAATAAGTATCTTCAAAATCTTGAGTTTCATTTTCTACATTTTCCATAAAATGCATAGGTTTATTTTGAAAATTTGATCTTTGATTATTGTTTGATTGAGGATTATTATTTGATTGAGACCTAAAGTAATTTCCTTGATTATTTGATCTATAATTGTTAGATGTTGGTGATTGATTTGGTCGATAGTTTGACGTGGAAGGTTGATTTTGTTTAAAATTTGACGTGGAAGGTTGATTTTGTCTATAATTTGGGGTGAAAGTTTGAGTTTGTCTATAATTTGACGTGGAAGGTAAAGTCGGATTAAAGTTTGGTATGTAATTTTGAATAGTATAAATAATATAAATAAAATAGTAGTATTTTGTTTTTGTTGTACACTCATGTATTAAATGTCCCGATCTTTTGCAAAAAGAACAAATTTTTTGTTGACAGGTTTTAATTTTTGACAAAATTGCAATTTATGAAGTCTTTGTTTTTGAAAATATTCAAATTGAAGTTCAGATTTAACACAAGAAACTGCTTCTAAAAATGTTGCAGGTTTACTTGCTCTTACGACTAAACTTAAGTCTTTATCTAAGCCTGTTAATAAAGTATTTAAAATCATTGTTTCGATTAGTGTACCTTGAGCTTGTTTCTCAATATTAGTTAAGTCTTGTTTATTAATTGTAGCATTTATTTTAGCAATATGGACTTGAAGTCTTGAAATAAAAATTAAAGGACTTTCGTTTGGTAATTGAAATAATTTTTGGAGATCTTGAGTCAAAGCTGACAAATCTCTTTGATCCGCGAATTAAATACGAAGTCCGGTGACGTAGCTTTTAAAAAACTTTTTATTTGAAAAGACTACAAAAAATACTTATAACTAAAATGACCAATACAACTTGTAAAAGTATAATGATACCTAATTAGACCATTTGGGTGCATA
This sequence comes from Aspidapion aeneum, assembly GCA_963576565.1. Classification (NCBI taxonomy): domain Eukaryota; kingdom Metazoa; phylum Arthropoda; class Insecta; order Coleoptera; family Brentidae; genus Aspidapion; species Aspidapion aeneum. The sequence goes on from OY755039.1 coordinate 121,229,726, forward strand.
TATAAACTTCAATGTACGGCGTCAGCAATATATTTGTTATTACAAACAAGATGAGATGTTATTATTCCAGGGATATTACTCCTCCACCCTTAGTTTCGTCAACGTCCTCGTTGATGAGTTTTTGGAGAACCCTTAAGGGAATATTTTTTGTCTTTGAGGTTTTTTGTTTTCGCCAAAAATAGAAAATAAAAATAAATATCAAGATTACTGCCAAACATAAAGTTAAGATAATGTAATTTTGGCTTTCAAAATTAAGTTCCTGTAGGACTAAAGGATCCAAAAGGTCTTCCTGCATTTTTTGCGGGTTTTCTAAATGTCTTATCTGCAAATTGATAGACAAGTTTGTTTCAGGAAGCTTTATTATATCTGGCAATGAAACAGAAATGTTATTTATTGATAATGAATATTTATTTTGATTAATTATTATGTCACACTGGCTGTTAATAAGATAACAGTTTTGAAGTGTGGTTTTCTGAAACTGGAAGCAATTTTCGTAAATTGTTTCGGAGTTTTTTGTACAGAAAAGTAGACCACTTTTATAAGTTAAAGTGTGAATTTGAAAATTATTTTTTACTGTGGCGAAAGGGCAATTTTTTGGTAAAAGGCAACTATGTGCAATGGGGTTGAAACAAATCCAATTTGAGTTAATTTCAGAGCATTGCTGATACCATAAATTGTTACAATAGTATTTACTGGGGCTAATTAATATTTTTGATTCATTATTAGGTATTGGATAAACTATCTTAAGACTACAAGAATATTTTTCAAAGATTGGTATTTTCACTACAATGATTGACATATCTTTTAACAGAATAAGGCCAGTTTTACATATAAGAGTTAATTCTGACAGGTGTTTTAGTGGCCATGGAGAATTTTTTGGATAATGAGCTGTCAAATATTGCCAAATTTCCCTAATTTCATTGACATTCAAAATTTCTAAATCTAAAGTTTGCAGATGCGCAAAAGATATCATTCTCAGCATTTTTTCCAAAAATTTGTTTAGTTTTGAGATTTGTAAAATTTGGTTTTGCATACTGAGTAATAACGTGATTTCATTATTCAATTTTAAAATTTCGAAGCGAATGCATTTTGCGTTTTTATTTATAATGTTTACATTTTCCTGGAATTTGTTTATAATATTCCCGGCAAATGAACTAAGGTCATTTATCTTGTGCATCGTGTTAATTTGATTTTGTTTCAGTATTTGTAAGTTCTGCGTTATTGTGTCTAGGTCGGTATTATCTAGGTTTCCTGTGACAAATTTAATACCGCTTCCCAGTAGGTTGAATAAACCACGTTTCTTTCTAAGTTCATTGTTTTCTAAAGAATTTAGTTTTTCATAAGTATTGTACGTATTGTTTAAGCATGATTCAAGGAATTGAAATTGTATTTTTAATAAAGTATTATTAACTTGATTGACTAAAGGGGATAAAAATAGGGAATTAGTAGTAAAAAGTTGGCTTAGAGACGTTTTAATTTTTGTCATATTAAAAGGTATGTACATAGTATGATAATGGCTTACAACTAAAGAAGGAGAGATTTCTTCGGTGTAGAATCCATTATTGTCCAATCTATTGACCTGAAGGGCCTGGTTGAGGTTCGTCAATGTCAGGAGGGACAGGATCAGGAACCTGGAATGATTTAGGTTTTTTCCTGAGTCTTTTTATTTTTCTGACATGTGTGTTAATTGGTTTAGTTTTTGAGATACCAGTTATAACATTTTTATTGACGTTAGTTACTTTGGTAGGGATAAATTGGGGGTTCATTTTATTTCGAAGGGTGTTTTTTCTAAAGATAGTTTGATCTTTTTGAATTTGAGGGGGCTCTTCGGTGTTTTTATTTTGTTTTTGTGTGGTGTGTAACTGTTTTTGATATGCTTTTTTGAAAACTTGATCGTGAAAAGGTATTAGTTCTTTCTTTCGTTGTTCATTATATTGTTCAAAAAGAGTGAGGTCGTTATTTATGTTTGGTTCGTTCACATAAGGGCCATATAAAATTGAAAAGGGGGAACAACCGGTAGTAGAGTGAATACTTTGGTTATATATTAAGATGGCTGACGTCATTATGTTTTGAGGTGTCTCATCGGGATTTTGCATTTTCAAGATACGTAATTTTTCTAACAAAGTTGAATGTAACCTTTCGATGGGGCTATTAGAAGAGGAGTTAGCGGGTGTTGTATAATGTAAATCGATACAAAATAGTTGACAGAACTCTTTAAGGAGATTGTTGTCAAACTCAGTTCCTTTATCTGTCACAATTTTTTGACAGGTGTTATGGTGGGAAAAATAATGTCTTAATTTGCTAAGAATAGTAACGGCGTTTCGATCGGAGATAAAATAAGCTTGTGCATATTTTGAAAATGAATCAATGATAGTTAAAAATTGACAATTTGAAAATCGAAAAACGTCCATATGAAGAGTTTTAAAAGGTTTTTCGGCCAATAAGGGTCCTTCATATGCTATTTTGTAAGGGTGTCTTTCGTACTTATTCTGTAGGCATATTTCGCAGGTGTTTATAAAGTTGGTAATAGAGTCTCTTAGTTTAGGCCAATAATATTTTTGTTTTAAATGATTGTAGGTTTCAGTTATGCCGTTATGATTAGATTTGTGGTAATTTGCTATTATTTCTGTTTGCTGTTCGGTATTAATGACATCTGTTACATAAATGTTTGAAAAAATAAGTTTTGCATGAGGGTTTAAAATTGAGCTAACTATTCTTTGAAATTCGAGTTTGAGTTCATTATTTGGGATATAAACCGTGAAAAGTGAATCGGGTTTTACTATTTCTTTTAAGATTTTAAGAATGCATCCTTGTTGCTGATCTTTGTTTATTCGCACAAAGTTATGATTTTTCTTAAACGGGTTTGTATGGAAATGTTTGTATTCTTTACCGTAATCGATTATTAATCGATTAGTTGCGTAATTTAGGGGTAATTCTGAAATCGGTAGGTATTTTCCGTCTGTGTCGTTGTTCGAGTGAACGGTGACGTCAGAGTCGTTATCATTCTGAACTTTGTCAGTTTCAATTGGTTGAGAAGGATTTAAGTTTGATGTAGATGGTTTTGTCATTTCATTAAGGCGAGTTAGGTTGGTTTGTGTTTCTTGGTAAATTTCGTTAATGACGTAATCGGAGAGATTAAAATCGGTTAGGTCCGCAACTGAGTGATCGACGTTAGGGGATATAGACATGACGTCATTTGTTTCGTGGGTGTTGATGTCTATTCTTGAGAGTGCGTCAGCAACGACATTTTCTTTGCCTTTTTTGTATTTTATTTCGAAGTTGTACTCCTCTAGTTTAAGTTTCCAACGAATTAAACGGGAGTTTGGCTCTTGAATTTTTGACAGCCAAACTAATGGATTGTGATCGGTTTCTATGGTGAATTTTTGTCCGTAAAGATAAGGTCTAAAGTGTTTTGTTGATTCTAGAATAGCAAGGAGTTCTTTTTCTATAGTAGAGTAGTTTTTCTCGGCTGAATTTAAAGTTCTGGAGTAATATGCGATCGGTTTATTATTTTGCGAAAGGACAGAGCCTAGAGCTATGTTTGAGGCGTCTGTCGTAAGTATAAAGGGTTTTGTAAAGTCGGGATATTGAAGAACGGGAGAGTTTGTTATAAGTTCCTTACATTTTTGAAAAGCATTTTGATATTCCTGATTTTTAATATTAATTTCGCTCCCTTTTCGTAGACATCGCGTGAGAGGAAATGTAATTTTAGAAAAGTTCTTTATGAATCTGCGGTAGTATCCTACGAGACCTAAGAAAGATTTTATTTCTTTTTGTGTTCTAGGTATAGGGTAACGTATGATCGCGTCGATTTTCATTGGATTCGGTTTAATACCTTCCGGCGTTATGATATGCCCTAAAAATGCAACTTCTTTTTGTAGAAACTCTGATTTGTCTGGCTGTATTTTTAGGTTTACTTCTTTTAATTTTTTAAATATGATTCTAATATGATCAATGTGTTCTGATAAAGATTTTGAAAATATGACTACGTCATCCATGTAGACAAAGCAGAATTTGTACAGGTAGTCCCTAAGGACTTCGTCCATCATTCTTTGGAATGTGGCGGGGGCGTTTTTTAAGCCAAAAGGCATGCGCAAGTATTCAAAATGGCCGTTATTAACTGTGAAAGCAGTTTTCTCGATGGATTTAGGATCCATTTCTATTTGGTGAAAACCTTGGGCAAGGTCAAGGGTCGTGAAGTAGGTACATTTTCCTAGATTATCCAGGATCTCGTCTATTCTTGGAAGAGGCCACTTGTCCTCAATAGTTTCATCGTTCAAGCGGCGGTAGTCGATGACTAACCTAAATTTCTTCTTTCCAGAAGCATCTGCTTTTTTTGGAACTATCCAAACAGGTGCAGAATAGGGAGAAATGGAGGGACGAATGATTTTATTGTCAAGAAGCTTTTGAATTTGACTTTGAATTTCAGCATTCATTGCTGGAGGATGTCGAAAAGATTTAACATAGATAGGACGGTCGTTTGTCGTGCGGATAAAATGTTTAGTTTGACTTGTAAAAGAAAGGTCACAATTTTCGTTATACATAATGTCTTTGAATTCCTTACAAAGAGGCAAAATTTTAGATTTTTCAAGAGGCGTGAGATGATCTAGTCTTAATTGTGTGTCAGGGTCGAAGGCTGTGTTGTATTGATTAGGGGGGTCAATTATATCGAATTGTTCTTGAGGTATGACCTTGACTCGATCGTGAAAGTTAATATTGACGTTTGGGTTTGGATTGGGGATTTTGCAAAAACCGTTTTCGATTTTTACGAGACTGTCGGGAATAATGTGATCATTTATAGAAAAAGAGGGCAAAAGTGCAGTGCCTTTTTTGTAATTGACAGGGACTATCAAGGAATTGACATGAAAATTTTGAATCGGCTGCTTTAAAGGTTCGTTATAGGCTAACGAAAAAGGAATGTTAATTTTGTTTAAAGTTAATATTCTATTTTCAAAGTCGACTATACCGTTTAAATTTTTAAGGTCTCTTGAGCCTATTAATGCATCAAAGTCCTTATGCCAGTCTAAAACACGCATTTTAAAATTTTCGTTTATTCCTAGTTCTTGTAATAAATTTAATTTTAAATTTTGATTTTCTTTGTATGTCTTTCTGCAGGCAGTTACTTCAAAAGGTTCAAAAAATATATTATCGGGGTACATTTTGGCTATTTTTGGGGAGATTATAGAGTCTGAGGCTCCTGAATCGATAAGAATTGTTATTTGCGTTTTTGGTAAATAAAAATATGGTAGTTCGATTTGTCGGGCAACGTTATTTAAGTCGACGGGGGATCCAAGGCTGTTTCCTGAAAATTTTCGCTTGCGGCGTTTGTTTGTAAATTATGTTCGTAAGAGCAGTTTTCTTGTTGGCTAGTGGGTTCTTCGTTATAAAAATGAGGATCGTAAAAATAGTCAGGGTTTTCTTCACTATAATTATTGTAAGTTTGATTTTCACAGGTTTGTTCGTAGGTTTGTTCGTAGTTTTGTTCGTAAGTTTGTTCTGGGTATGTTTCTACATTTGTCAAAAATCCTGAGGGTTTAAAAATTCCTGAAGGTCGATTGTATGGGGGTCTTTGATAGTGTTGCCTTGACGGACCAATTGTTGATGTCGACATAGGGGTTGGCTTGTCTAAAATGGGTTTATTTTGTGGGGCGAAGGCGTTAGTTGGTCTTCCAAAATTTTGAAAATTTTGAGGTTGATTTTGAAAAGGTCTAGGTTGATTAAAATTAAAGTTAGGTTGTCTAAATTGAGAGTTAAAAGGTGGATTAAAATTAAATTGTCTGGTAAACTGAGGGTTCGAAAAAGGTTGCATAAACGGGTTAAAACGTTGTTGGGGTGGTTTTGGTCTTATTTGATTAGTTTGGGGGTTGCGATTAAAATTTTGGTTTTGTCTAAAGTTATTGTTGGGTTTTAAAAATGAATTATTTCCTTTGTGCAAGTTCGAGTTATTACTTGTAAAATTGACTTGCGCTTCTACTATGTTATTACTCATGACGTCCTTGTAGGCTTCGTCTAAAGTTGCAGGAGTTTTAAGCATAAGAAGCGTTTTTAAAGAGTCTGGGGAGTTTGCGGTCAAAATTAAAACAGATACTTTTTCTACTTGAGATATAAGCAGTAACTTTTGTGCGTTATCTGCTACTTCACATTGAATTTTTCCAAAAATTCTTTGGCAAAAGGCCTTAAGTCTATCGATAAACTGCAAAATGTCTTCGTTTGCGTCAATTTTAATGTACTGAAGTTCTTGCATCAAAATTTCGTGATTAATTGGATCACCAAATTTTTGTCTTAAAGCTAACTTAATTTTTTCAAAAGTATTTAAATCTGGCCTTTCTAATAGAAAATTTTGAGCTTTGCCTACCAGTTTCGATTTTATGGCAGACAGGACCAATTTTTGTTGCTCAATAGAATTACCAAAATAAAGTTCATAAAATTCTTGTACAGAAATCAAAAAACTTTCTAAATGGGATTGACTGCCATCAAATGTGGGCAACAATGACGTGTAAAATTTAAGATTTTCCATTGTGTTAGAAAGTTCTTCGTTTTGTAAAGTGTTATCTAATTGGTTACTACTAACGCTACTTAAACTACTGTTAAAACTAGTGTTTAAATTTGCAAAATTTAAAGAATCAAAATTTTCTAAAAATCTATTTTCTAAATTATTTTCAGTATTTTCTTCTAAACTTTCTTCTATACTTTCTAATTGCTGTTGAGTGTCTAGTCTCGATGTCGACTGACCACTTAAATTTCTTAAACTACTTTGCAAACTACTTATTTGCTCAAAATTTAAATTTAAAGACGGTTTCTTCAAACTTGCTAGATAGTTTTCAATTTCAGTTTTAACGTTTTCTTTCTTATTTTCTGCTCCTAATCCTAGTTTTGTTTTGTTCTTTTCTAAAATATTCTTTAATCGCCTAGGCATCAAGAAAGTCAAAAAAACTTACATAACAATCGAGGATAAATCCATAAGGCTTGTTCTGTAGAGGTTACGCCACCAAAAGGAATCCTATAAATGGGGGTTGACTTTAGCTTTTCTGCCTATGACACCGGGCTCAGTAGGGATGTGTCGTTGGTTAGGCTTTTGGCTTCGGCGGGACTCATACAACACGGTAGACGTCACTAGCTTCAACTCCAGGCTTTATTCCACAACACTTCTTTACGTTCGACGTCGTAAAAGGTATTTTCTTTTAAGAAAAAGTTCACAATTCGTACGGGACGTAAAGTTCGGTTTGAATAGCGCACTAAGACTTAAAAGTCACTTTCGTACAACGGAAAACCGATAAAGGACGAAATCGCACTATCCTGTTCGCAGCGCCAATTAAATACGAAGTCCGGTGACGTAGCTTTTAAAAAACTTTTTATTTGAAAAGACTACAAAAAATACTTATAACTAAAATGACCAATACAACTTGTAAAAGTATAATGATACCTAATTAGACCATTTGGGTGCATATATAAACTTCAATGTACGGCGTCAGCAATATATTTGTTATTACAAACAAGATGAGATGTTATTATTCCAGGGATATTACTCGCGTAATGGGCTAGAAGCATTCGTTTAATTTGTGCCCATGTATCTAAGTCTTGCGAGTTAATTAATCTAGAGGCTTCTCCGCGTAATTGATTTTTAATTTTGACAATTAAAAATGATCTTTGTGTTAGAACACACATTTGGTACGCCAGATCGCACGCATTTATAAAAGTATTAAGATTAATAGGGTTACCATCATATTCTGGTAGTAACGAAAATATTTCGGAGAGTTTATAAGGTTCAATTGTTGTTGTTGTTGTTGTTGGAGCTTGATTTTGAATAATATTATCTGGATTTGACATTTTTAAAGTATTTTAAAACTTAATAAATATAAAATAAGATGTTTTAAATTGAAACTTAATTATTTATAAAATTAAATAATAGTTTTACGTGTACACACACGGAGGTTGACAGCAAGTTCAAAAAAAATAAAAATAATTAAAGGAAATAATAATAAAGTTGCTTATATAGAAAGTGTTGTCTTCATTTGTTTCTTTCTTCTTTCTTATTTTTTCTTGTTTGATTCAATCTGCTGAAGGACTTTGTTGCGCAGCAACCCTCAGAAGCTGGGTTCAATTCCGGGCGTCTCACGAAGTTCCAATAGAAAATTCGTAGCCACTTCCAAAGGCTGGGTTCAACTCCTTGCTCACACACAACAATTTAAGTCTTCAGTGTTGAATGTTTCGTTTACTTTGTTCAGTTTATACTGGTATTTTTCTTCTTTTATTTTCTTCGAGTCGCTTCTGTTCAGGAACGATGTATATCCACGAATGGAGACTGGAGACCAGTTTTTTTATACAATGTTCTTGATTTTTAGCACTTTTTTTAGCACGTATGTCCTTTATGTTTCGTAAAGAAGTTAGAACTTCACCACGCGACTTTAGAGTACGACGTGTTCAAAAAATCCGCACGACTGCGCCAATTTTAGATGCGAGCTTAATAAAACTCTTTTTTTAAAAATAACTTTATTTTATTTAATCACTTTTACAAATAACTTTCAAGTTAGATGTGAACCGTTTAGATGCTAAGTCAAACCTAAAAGACGTTGTTTACCTGCTAGCCTATAGTTACAAGAGTGCTGACACAGCTTCGCGTGGGTTCCCGAAGAATATGGAAGTAAACATGTTTATTAAATGACTTTTATATGATCTTGAAAACAATAGCAATATTGTGCAATTATGGTACTACGTCTTAACTTATTCTAGAAACTACGCATTAAGTAAATACACCTACGCATATTTTTAATATAACATACCTTTTTATGTAATCATTATTTATACCAATGAATACTTTTTAATTCCTTCCTTTCTCAATGCAACCGAATAAACATAGAAGGATTCATTTTTAATACATTTGAATACATACTAATACGCTATAGAACAATCCATTTAAATGACTTTTTATGAATTCATTATTTATCCTGTTGAATACTTTTTAATACCTTCCTTTATCAATACAATTGAATGAACTTTTCAAGTATTCATTTTCTATATATTTGAATACATATTTATACTCTTTAAAGCAATCCAATTAAATATCTTTTTATGTAATCATTATTTATACCAATGAATACTTTTTAATTCCTTCCTTTCTCAATGCAACCGAATAAACATAGAAGGATTCATTTGTAATTTATTTGAATACATACTAATACGCTATAGAACAATCCATTTAAAAGACTTTTTATGAATTCATTATTTATCCTGTTGAATACTTTTTAATACCTTCCTTTATCAATACAATTGAATGACCTTTTCAAGTATTCATTTTCTATATATTTGAATACATATTTATACTCTTTAAAGCAATCCAATTAAATACCTTTTTATGTAATCATTATTTATACCAACGAATACTTTTTTATTTCTTCCTTTCTCAATACAACCGAATAAACATACAAAGATTCATTTTTAATACATTTGAATACATACTAATACGCCATGGAATAATCCATTTAAATGACTTTTTATGAATTCATTATTTACCCCGTTGAATACTTTTCAATACCTTCCTTTATCAATACAATTGAATGAACTTTTCAAGTATTCATTTTCTATATATTTGAATACATATTTATACTATTTAAAGCAATCCAATTACATACCTTTATATGTAATAATTATTTATACCAATGAATACGTTTTAATTCCTTCCTTTCTCAATACAACCGAATAAACATAAAAGGATTCATTTTTAATACATCTGAATACATACTAATACGCTATAAAACAATCCATTTAAATGACTTTTTATAAATTCATTATTTATACCGTTGAATACTTTTCAATACCTTCCTTTACCAATACAATTGAATGAACTTTTCAGGTATTCATTTTCTATATATTTGAAAACATATTTATACTCTTTATAGCAATCCAATTAAATACCTTTTTATGTAATCATTATTTATACCAATTAATACATTTTAATTCCTTCCTTTCTCAATACAACCGAATAAACATAAAAGGATTCATTTTTAATACATCTGAATACATACTAATACGCTATAAAACAATCCATTTAAATGACTTTTTATGAATTCATTATTTATACCGTTGAATACTTTTTAATACCTTCCCTTATTAATACAATTGAATGAACTTTTCAAGTATTCATTTTCTATATATTTGGATACATATTTATACTCTTTAAAGCAATCCAATTAAATACCTTTTTATGTAATCATTATTTATACCAATGAATACTTTTTAATTCCTTCCTTTCTCAATGCAACCGAATAAACATAGAAGGATTCATTTCTAATACATTTGAATACATACTAATACGCTATAGAACAATCCATTTAAATCACTTTTTATGAATTCATTATTTATCCCGTTGAATACTTTTCAATACCTTCCTTCATCAATACAATTAAATGCACTTTTCAAGTATTCATTTTCTATGTATTTGAATACATATTTATACCCTTTAAAGCAAAACAGTTAAATACCTTTTTATGTAATCATTATTTATACCAATGAATACTTTTTAATTCCTTCCTTCATCTCAATACAACCGAATAAACATAAAATTATTCATTTTTAATACATCTGAATACATACTAATAAGCTATAAAACAATCCATTTAAATGACTTTTTATGAATACATTATTTCCCACATAGCATTGAAAGAACATTCAAATGCTTTGTATATGCTTTTTAGGTACTTTAAAGAATATTCTTTTAGTGATATGCTTAGCATATTTTGAAAAGAAGATTCACATCCCAAGTATATGCGATGAATATACTGTAAAGGATCTTCTTTTTGGAATCAGCATACCATATTCTTGGCATATACCATGTGAGAATGCTTCACTTTAGTTCATCCATAGTATATACCAGTTATGAACGTGCCAAGAATATTCTGAGATTAACATGCTAAGAATATTCCGGAATGCACTAGAAAATACACATATATTTTAATAATATTCATGGCATGAATACATTCTACAAAAAACACTACAATATTCTTTAAACATTTTTGAATAAAAAAACTGTACAAAAATATTGCTTTTTAGAGAATTGGTAATTTTAAGTATAGGTACCTTGTGTAAAGAATATTCTAAAAATTCTAAATTTAAATGATAATTAGATACCTGTTGAAAATTGCTTAAATTCTTATAGCTGGGCGATTTTTTCTCAAAATTATGACGTCACAGCCGAGATCATTTTTACAAATTTTGATTGAATAACTTTTTCAATCAACGATGTGATTGCGTGTCAAACTGTTTAATAAATTTATAAAATTTATTCCAGGGTTCCTAATTTGGTCATAATCAGTGGCGTATATAGAAAAAAGCTTCGGGGTGGGCCCGAGACAGTTTTGGGCGTATATGAGGGGGAGCCCGGGCCCCCCCGTAGCTAAGATTTTTTAGATATTTTCCACATATTTCATGAATACAAACATAAAATAGCATAAACTACGGCCTCATGGGGTCTCGCCCCCCCCCCAAAATGGCTCTGGTACAAAATAGCGCAGGACAAAATAGCGAGGACAAAATAGCGCGGGACAAAATAGCGCAGGACAAAATAGCACAGGACAAAATAGCGCAGGACAAAATAGCGCGGGACAAAGTAGCCCGGGACAAAATAGCGCAGGACAAAATAGCGCAGATCTCAAAAAGATACTAAAAAATAACCTAACCTTACTTGGTTAGTTTAATATACAGTGAAGGCCTAACCTTATCACTCAAACTGCACCAGCCGAAGTGGATCAGGGGCCGAGAATAGGTTAGGTTAGTATCCCAACCTGACCCGGTTAGGTTGGGATACTAACCTAACCTATCCTCGGAGATACTAAAAAAATAACCTAACCTTACTTAGTTAGTTTAATAAACAGTAAAGGCCTAACCTTATCACTCAAACTGCCCCAGCCGAAGTGGACCAGGGGCCGAGGATAGGTTAGGTTAGTGTCCCAACCTGACCCGGTTAGGTTTATTTACAAAAAAAACTTACCTGATCTGTTCAGGCAAGTTTTTTTTTGTAGAGAAACCTAACCGGGTCAGGTTGGGATACTAACCTAACCTATCCTCGGCCCCTGGTCCACTTCGGCTGGACAGGGCAAATCGACTTGGGATTTATGACGTGCGCTATTTTGACATGCGCTATTTTGTCCTGCGCCATTTTGTCCTGCGCCATTTTGTCCTGCGCTATTTTGTCCTGCGCTATTTTGTCCTGCGCTATTTTGTACCAGAGCCCCCAAAACTGTGTTGTTTTTCTATATACGCCACTGCCGTGTTTTATGTTTTTATTAATGCAATATGTGGAAAAAACCAAAAAAAATCTTCGCATCGGGGGGAGCCATTCGGAGTCCTTTAAAAATAGTGTCACTTTTTCAAATTTTATTTTATTAATTTTTGAGCGGCTCCTCTTCGAATACACCATAGACATGGTGGTGTTATTCATATTGGTTGGGTGACTACGTCCTTATTTACCTAATCTGTGGTTATGTCAATATTTGCGTGCTAAAATCAATGAAATTGAATGTTCTTCAGTTTTTCCATTATTACTCTAAGGTTTTTCCTTTTTCTTGAGTTTTCAATTTGGTCTTTGCTCCTTTGCTTGTGTTTTTTGGACTGCCAGATCGGTTTGGCCAGGGACGTTGTTTTAAATTTCATTTCGAATCCGTGTGTTCTGTAAGGCCCCTACTTAGAAAGGAGGGTAGTTAAGTGCCTATTTATAAACTAGATGTATAAGAGAAATCAGAAAGGTTCTTAGCAGTCAATTTTACCATAAATTAGTTGACAAATACAAATATTATTTTAGTTCTGGAGTGTTTTATATAAAAGCATTTTTAATTTTTTTTTATTTAATAAATTTTGAGAAAAATTATATTAAAAAGTTTTCTTTTAACTTGAATCTTTGCCTAACTTTTTAAATCTTGCAACAGATATTTTTTATACTTCTCAGTGAGCTAGAGACTTTTGGTAGGTGATTATTGCTTAAAACATTAGCTTAGAACAAGTCAAGTCATAAGTTTTGTTTTAATAGGGACATTCCAGTGAACTTCCTCTCACAGTACGCGTTATATGAGACCATTTTTTCCATTTGGTAGAGGTTCAAGGATGATTAATGATTCATATGTGAGTGGGCCTTGGAGCCCTTCTACTGCGACTACTATCGGGTCTATTGTGGCTCAGCTTCAAGGATAGTGTTTATATGGATTTTAAATCAAGGATAGTATTTATGGTGCCATTTTGCTAAGGATGTTTTTCAGCTAAGTGAATAGAAATTATGAATTAAAGGTTGGTTAATTTGAATCTGTCCTCTTCTTTATTATTTTTTTGCACCATAAATAGCAGAACATAAATAAGAAACTATATAATATGTATACTTATATATAAATAGGAAACTAGCAGTTAGAAAATTGTTTAAAAGGAGAGTTTTGAGAGAAGCTTTGAACTTAATCCAGAGAAATTTTTCAGTTAAGAATTAACTGTAAAAATCTCCTGTTTAACAGTTTTTTGAAAACTGCTAGTTTCTAATATATTGAGGTGTTCTGCTAATTATGGTACCCCCGTATAAATTGTATACATGGGTAGGATAGAAGAAATAAGAACAAAAGTTTTTTTGAGTTATTGCCAATCTATAAATAGAAACATTTTTCTAAGTTAGGTATTTGGTTGGTGTTATTATTTTTTTTTGTTTAACTAGGTACTTATAGGGCTGTCTAGCAAAACATATGATCCAATCTAAGATATCTTCCGCAGGACAAACAAACTGATTTCTCATAAGCCGTAATGTTAACAAAAACGTAAATTGTACAAAAACAACAAGAGATTGAGTCTCAAAAATTATTCAGTTTTAAGAACGGATCCTTTGTGCATATGGGAAAAATGTAAATTTTGGAGGTATTAAAATGTATTTATTCTGTATACTTGAAAGGGGATTCAAAAGGATAATTATTTAATGGATTGGAGGGTATTAAAAAAACCCTTAGTGGTATAGAAATGGATTCTTTTTGAATGACACAAAGTGTATTGAAATTGATGAAATGTTCATATAATTTTTAATGACAATTTAATACACCTTTTCAAATCCTTTTTTTGGATAAGAAAGAATTGAAAATGTGAATTTGGGAGGTGTTAAAGATTTTATGGATTAAAAATAAAACCCCCTAATGACATAGAAATGGATTCCTTTTTTTGGATAAGACAGGATTGAAAATGTAAATTTCGGAGGTATTAAAATGTATTTATTCTGTATACTTGGAAGAGGATTCAAAAGGATAATTATTTTATGGATTGAAGGGGATTAAAAAAACCCTTAATGGTATAGAAATGGATTCTTTTTTAATGACACAAAGTGTATTGAAATGGATGGAATGTTTATATACTTTTTAATGACAACTTAATACGCCTTTTCAAATCCTTTTTTCGGATAAGAAAGAATTAAAAATGTGAATTTCGGAGGTATTAAAATGTTATAATTCTCTATACTTAAAAGGGGACTTAAAAGGATAAATAGTTTATGGATTGAAGAGAATTCAAAATAACAACCCTTAATGGGATAGAAATGGATTCCTTTTGAATGTCACAAAGTGTATTGAAATGGATGAAATGTTTGTATACTTTTTAATGCCAATTTAATACGCCTTTTCAAATCCTTTTTTTGGATACGAAAGGATTGAAAATGTAGATCTAGGAGGTATTAAAATGTATTCATTCTCTATTCTTAAAAGGGGATTCAAAAGGTTAAAGATTTTATGGATTAAAGGGGATTAAAAATAAATCCCCTTAATGACATAGAAATGGATTCCTTTTGAATGCCAAAAAGTGTATTGAAATGGATGGAATGTTTATATACTTTTTAATGCTAATTGCATACGCTTTTTGAAATCCTTTTTTTGGATAAGAAAGGATTGAAAATGTAGATCTCAAAGGTATTAAAATGTATTCATTCTCTATTCTTAAAAGGGGATTAAAAATAAATCCCCTTAATGACATAGAAATGGATTCCTTTGAATGTCACAAAGTGTATTGAAATGGATGAAATGTTTATATACTTTTTAATGCTAATTGCATACGCTTTTTGAAATCCTTTTTTTGGATAAGTAAGGATTGAAAAAGTAGATCTCGAAGGTATTAAAATGTATTCATTCTATATTCTTGAAAGGGGATTCAGAAGGTTAAAGATTTTATGGATTAAAGGGGATTAAAAATAAATCCCCTTAATGACATAGAAATGGATTCCTTTTGAATGCCAAAAAGTGTATTGAAATGAATGGAATGTTTATATACTTTTTAATGACAATTTAATACGCCTTTTCAAATTCTTTTTTCGGATAAGAAAGAATTGAAAATGTGAATTTTGGAGGTACTAAAATGTATTAATTCTGTATACTTAAAAGGGGACTTAAAACGATAAATAGTTTATGGATTAAAGAGAATTTAAAATAACAACCCAATAATAATGAAATAGAAATGGATTCTTTTTGAATGTCACAAAGTGTATTGAAATGGATGAAATGTTTGTATACTTTTTATTGCCAATTTAATACGCCTTTTTAAATCCTTTTTTTAGATAAGAATGGCTTGAAAATGTAGATCTAGGAGGTATTAAAATGTATTAATTCTGCATACTTAAAAGGGGATTTAAAAGGATAAGTAAAAACATTTATGGATTGGAGGGGATTAAAAATAAAAACCCTTAATGAGATAGAAAGGGATTCCTTTTGAATGCCACAAAGTGTATTGAAATGGATCAAATGTATACATTCTGTATACATGAAGGGGGATTCAAAAGGCTAAAGATTTTATGGATTAAAGGGGATTAAACATAAAACCCCTTAATGACATAGAAATGGATTTCTTTTGAATGCCAAAAAGTGTATTAAAATTGATGGAATATTTTTATACTTTTAATGACAATTTAATATGCTTTTTCAAAACCTTTTTTTGGATAAGAAAGAATTGAAAATGTGAATTTCGGAGGTATTAAAATGTATTAATTCTGTATACTTAAAAAGGGACTTAAAAGGATAAATAGTTTATGGATTGGAGATAATTCAAATTAAAAACCCTTAAAGTGTATTGAAATGGATGAAATGCTTGTATACTTTTTAATGCCAATTTAATACGCCTTTTCAAATCCTTTTTTGGATAAGAAAGAATTGAAAATGTAGATCTAGGAGGTATTAAAATGTATTCTTTCTGCATACTTAAAAGGGGATTTAAAAGGATAAGTAGTTTATGGATCGGAGGGGATTAAAAATAAAAACCCTTAATAAGATAGAAGGGGATTCCTTTTGAATGCCACAAAGTGTATTGAAATGGATTAAATGTATACATTCTGTATACATGAAAGGGGATTCAAAAGGATAAAGATTTTATGGATTAAAGGGGATTAAACATAAAATCCCTTAATGACATAGAAATGGATTCCTTTTGAATGCCAAAAAGTGTATTAAAATGGATGGAATATTTTTATATTTTTAATGACAATTTAATACGCTTTTTCAAAACCTTTTTTTGGATAAGAAAGAATTGAAAATGTGAATTTCGGAGGTATTAAAATGTATTAATTCTGTATACTTAAAAAGGGACTTAAAAGGATAAATAGTTTATGGATTGGAGATAATTCAAATTAAAAACCCTTAATGAGATAGAAATGGATTTCTTTTGAATGTCACAAAGTGTATTGAAATGGATGAAATGTTTGTATACTTTTTAATGCCAATTTAATACGCCTTTTCAAATCCTTTTTTTGGATAAGAAAGGATTGAAAATGTAGATCAAGGAGGTATTAAAATGTATTCATTCTGCATACTTAAAAGGGGATTTAAAAGGATAAGTAGTTTAGGGATTGTAGGGGATTCAAAATAAAAAGCCTTAATGAGATAGAAAGGGATTCCTTTTGAATGCCACAAAGTGTATTGAAATGGAATGTTTATATACTTTTTAATGCTAATTGCATACTTTTTTAAATCCTTTTTGGGATAGAAATTGATTTCTTTTGAATGTCACAAAGTGTATTGAAATGGATGAAAGGTTTGTATACTTTTTAATGCTAATTTAATACGCCTTTTCAAATCCTTTTTTGGATAAGAAAGGATTGAAAATGTAGATCTAGGAGGTATTAAAATGTATTCATTCTGCATACTTAAAAGGGGATTTAAAAGGCTAAGTAGTTTATGGATTGCAGGGAATTAAAAATAAAAACCCTTAATGAGATAGAAAGGGATTCCTTTTGAATGCCACAAAGTGTATTGAAATGGATGGAATGTTTATAGACTTTTTAATGACAATTTAATTCGCCTTTTCAAATCCTTTTTTCGGATAAGAAAGAATTGAAAATGTGACTTTTGGAGGTATTAAAATGTATTAATTATGTATACTTAAAAGGGGACTTAAAAGGATAAATAGTTTATGGATTGAAGAGAATTCAAAATAACAACCCTTAATGGGATAGAAATGTATTCCTTTTGAATGTCACAAAGTGTATTGAAATGGATGAAATGTTTGTATACTTTTTAATGCCAATTTAATACGCCTTTTCAAATCCTTTTTTTGGATACGAAAGGATTGAAAATGTAGATCTACGAGGTATTAAAATGTATTCATTCTCTATTCTTAAAAGGGGATTCAAAAGGTTAAAGATTTTATGGATTAAAGGGGATTAAAAATAAATCCCCTTAATGACATAGAAATGGATTCCTTTTGAATGCCAAAAAGTGTATTGAAATGGATGGAATGTTTATATACTTTTTAATGCTAATTACATACGCTTTTTGAAATCCTTTTTTTGGATAAGAAAGGATTGAAAATGTAGATCTCGAAGGTATTAAAATGTATTCATTCTCTATTCTTAAAAGGGGATTCAAAAGGTTAAAGATTTTATGGATTAAAGGGGATTAATTCCTTAATGACATAGAAATGGATTCCTTTTGAATGCCACAAAGTGTATTGAAATGGATGGAATGTTTATATACTTTTTAATGCTAATTGCATACGCTTTTTGAAATCCTGTTTTTGGATAAGAAAGGATTGAAAATGTAGATCTCGAAGGTATTAAAATGTATTCATTCTCTATTCTTAAAAGGGGATTCAAAAGGTTAAAGATTTTATGGATTAAAGGGGATTAAGAATAAATCCCCTTAATGACATAGAAATTGATTCCTTTTGAATGCCAAAAAGTGTATTGAAATGGATTGAATGTTTATATACTTATTAATGCTAATTGCATACGCTTTTTGAAATCCTTTTTTTGGATAAGAAAGGATTGAAAATGTAGATCTCGAAGGTATTAAACTGTATTCATTCTCTATTCTTAAAAGGGGATTCAAAAGGTTAAAGATTTTATGGATTAAAGGGGATTAAAAATAAATCCCCTTAATGACATAAAAATGGATTCCTTTTGAATGCCAAAAAGTGTATTGAAATGGATTTACTTTGAATGCCAAAAAGTGTATACAAAAGGATAGAATGTTTCAAAATGGATTTATTTTGTATGCCAGGATCTGTATTGAAATGAATTAAAAATTTGTTATCCATTTTAATACTTAACACTTTCTATCCCCCAAAGGTCAGAAAAAGGATTTCAAAAAGCGGATAGAAAATGGATTCATTTTTTTTTATCCTTTTTTATCCATTTTTTTTTATAGGGCGGGCATAGCATCTCTCAAACTCTTCCAACAGGAGGATTTAGATGGTTAAAAGAACAAGAAACTTCAAGTTTTAATGTGCTCGATATACCAGATAACAACGAATTAGGTTATGTTCTGGAAGTGGATATATGCTATCCCAGAGAATTGCATGACAAACATGCCGATTTTCTCTTTTTAGCTGAGAACATAATACCACCTGGATCAAAATCCAAAATTCCCAAACTAATTCCAAATCTATATGATAAAAACAAATACATCATACATTACAGGAATTTAAAACAGGCGGTTCAAAATGGTCTAAAGATTACCAAAATTTACAGAATAATCGAGTTTCAACAATCAGAGTGGTTGAAAGAATACATCGATACAAATACCGACTTACGAAATAAAAGTAAAAGCAATTTTGAACGTGATTTATACAAATTATTTAACAATGCCGTCTTTGGAAAAACAATGGAAAATGTAGACAAATATAATTACATCAAACTTGTAACAAGTTGGAACAGTTATTTAAGAAGGGAAGGTGCAAGATCCCTATTGAGCAGACCAAATTATAAAAGTTCCTCAATCTTTACCGAAAACCTTGTTGCTATCCAGATGGAAAAATTAAAAATTTGCTATAACAAACCCATATATTTGGGTTTCTGTATTCTAGATCTTTCTAAAACGGTGATGTATGAGTTTTTCTATAACGTTATAAAGAAGGAATTTGGATCGAATGCGACAATGATGTACTGCGACACAGATTCTCAAATAATTAAGGTCTTTACTGACGATTTTTATAAATTTATCAAAGAAAATCCCCAAAACTTTGATACATCCAACTATAATGAGAATAACCAATATAATATAACGAAAAATCTCTCTATATTGGGGAGAATGAAGGATGAATTTGCTGGAGATCCAATTCAAACGTTCATAGGAACCGGTGCTAAGGCATATTACGTGAAATCTCTTTCGAAAGAAACCAAAAAGTCAAAAGGTGTTAAGAAATATGTCATTAACAAGAACCTAACAGAACTGGATTACCTAAATGTTGTGAGAGAGAGACAAGGTATGATATTTCGTAAGATGAACACTTTTAGATCTGATATGCATGTCGTTTATACAGAGATTATTAATAAAGTCGTCCTGTCACATCACGATAATAAAAGATTCCTAATACCGAACACGACATGCACGCTACCTTGGGGACACTATGATATTGATCAGTTATTAAATTAATGTATTTTTTTTTAGTTTGTAGAAAAAATTTGAATTGTACTATTTTTATGTGTCTTCTTAAAAACGTATAACTAAAAATGTATAAATTTTAGTGGTGTAGGGTATCTAATTTTTTTTTTATTTGTTTATTTTAATTTCTGTTATTTAAAGGATGTAGTGTTTAAAGGAAGGAATTGTACAGAATGTAATTTTTTATTTTAAACCTATAATAAAGGGATTATTAAATAAAAAAAAACATTGTTTTTATTGCAAATGTTTATTAATGCTCCGAATATATAAAGTATCATTTACAACTTTTTGTGAGTTAATAAATAAAAGCTCTTTTATAATACATATTTCTAAACTATCAACTAACTTTGCTAAACTATTTAAAACAAAGAAAACATGTGAATACTGTTCATCAAAACACAGAGTACTCGCAACTTTATCAAATCGATTATAAAAACCATTAAAGTTTATTCTAACAAGTGTTTGGATTTTGTCCTGCAAAAAAGATTCCAAATATAAAAATTCTTCCAAGTCATTTTGAAACAAGATGATGTTTTTATTATTTCTTGCAAATTTAACAACTTTCACTTCTCCCAAAATATCAGGCAATATGGAAAATTTAGTAAATTTCCATTCAGATTGTATGCGTTGACCTTTTAAAAAGTGGTTTTCGTAAATATCTCTTAAAATTTTGATCAACTCGGGCAACTCTTGCGGGTTTATGCACACCCATTTCTTATCAACACTATTCTTGAGTTTAATAATTGGAGTAAATTCTTCAAGCAGCGAAACGTGTAGTCCAGTACTAAGCATATTATAACCATCATTCAACCGAAGTATGCTTTCACAAATGTGTTGGGGGGCGTTCCAAGTATTGTTGTCAACATCATTTTCAAAACCAGGTCCGGAATGGTATCCGGAAGAGTGATCACTACCAAAACTGGTACAACTGGAGTCACTGTAATACATCTTCTTATTCACTGTTACTGGTTAATTATGAATCTGACGTGGAGTGATTCCTCCTTATATAGGTCATAAAAATGAGGGCGTGATTCAGTGCGCAGACGCTATTAAAGTTTGCTTATTAAAAAAATATATATATATTTTATTTATAATTTTTATTTTTTGTCTGCAAAGTCTGTAAATTCCTTTGTTAGCTTTAACAGATTAAACTTTTTAAAAACTTGCTGCTTAATTTCACACATTTCCAAAATCTTTTTTAACTCTTGCAAATTGTTTAAATGCTTTTCCAGACGACGATGATATCTCTCTTGTTGCAACTTTTGCCGTACACTATGTGATGGCATTGTAAACACTAAAAACGGTTGCGACTGTTGCTCTTATATATAAAAACTTATACCTGTCTGACAGTTTTTGTCAGTGGGTTGTAGGAAAACATTTTATCATATATCACGAGACAGAATGTGGTTGTTTTTGCTGGAACGTCTTTGTGAGTTTCAAAGGTTACTCTCATGGTAATGTTGGAAGATTGCACAGTATCCCTCTGAAAGGTTGTATCAATATACAGCAATGGCGCCAGCTCCAAGTATTCTAAAGGTGAAAATAGCGGATCAGTGATAGGGACTCCGTAGTAGGAACTTTGAAATTTTGAATACATTTCATACGCCGATGCAAACTGGTTTTTATCAATATCCAAAAAGATCTCGTTATAGGGATATCTCTCTCCATTCAAGTAAACATGAATATTTCTTAAATTGATGTGATCAAATCTTGCTCTGTCAGCTCCTGGTTGATCTTCTCTATTAGTTTGAAATCCAATTATTACGTGTCGGGCAGCTTCTGCCTTTACAAATGTTTTTATTTGCCAATTGTGTCGAGTTGTTTGCATAAGTTCGGGATACTCTACCAGTTCCCATCGTCGAAAATTAATTGGGATCTCTGTACCTTTGTTTACAATCTTTGATAATGTCAGTTCGGTGGGGATATTTGTTGTTACATGTGGCATCATCCATCGCATGGTTGTTAGTAAAATTTTTACTTTTTCACCAGCAATATCATTTTTTATACAATTGTTATCTGAATTGGATCGTATCAAAGTTAACTGTTGCTTTGAATTTAAGATAATTTTTCTATAATCTTCAAAAAATCCAAGCAAATTTCTCAATGGATAAATAGCATTAAAATTGCCTTTCTTGTCACACAGTATGCTGGCATCATTGAATTTAATGTTTGGGAACCAACCTGCATTTCGCAGTTTTTTGCTTTCGCCATTGCTTAGCGAACAATATCCTTTAAGCAAGGTGGTAGTACCCACATCTCTTACAAAATCGACAGTGACATCATTCAAGTCGTATCTTATTTCTTTAAACATAAACGCAATTGGGTTGTTGCTAAATTTCATGTTTTCCGAAAATTTTCCATCATTGGTTAGCTGTCCTTCAATGTATAGATAACTCTCACATGGCAAAGTGTAGGCTTCAACATCTGGTATAACAATTTTAAATTCGTCATTGTTGTTTAATTTGTTGGGTGAAAATGGATCGTAGGAATAGGTTTCTTATGACCGAGTTATCCTCAATAATTTTATCTGTCACATTTAAAAAATTCATTGTCTCCTTAGTTTTAAACCAAGTGATCTCAGGAAAGCGCGGTTGGTCTTTGTTAACTGTTTTGAAGCCGGTGTAAGACTAACTAATGAGTTGGTTTTCTTCTTTCTTTTATACGATTTTTTTGCGTGGATATGATGGTGGGAGTTAAAACTGTTTTGACTTAAATACTTTAGCACCATGCTTTCTATTACGCGACAGTTTAAATAATGATTTTATAATGACGTCCATTGCCTTTTTATATGCAATCTGAAGGTGATAGTCTCTCCACTAAAATTGATCAATTCATTGTTTTGGTCCCTAACCAATACGGTTATGTTACTTAACGTTTTTACGTTGACTTCAACAATTTTATATCCGACTGGTGCTAAAGGGAAAAATACATATATTGTATGAGTGGGCTCTCCATTGAAATATGATCCATTTGCAATGTTACAATTTATCAATATTGAATTAACTCTAATAATCTCTGTAGTCTTTTGCGAAGTATGCAATTTATTGCCTTCGTACGATCCATCTTCAAATCCTAAAATACTACCAATTGTTTCACTGGTAAATTCGATATTTTCACTGCATTTCATATGACAACGCAAAGTGTTGACATTTGGTATTAGAGATAAAGTAATCCCATGCTGTTGCAGTTGTGTCTTTAAATATTCTTCGATATCCGGCAGTTCATATGCTCCAGAAGGAATTTCTATTGTTTGCTTTCCAACAATAAATTTGTTGTTTCTCTTATCAATGTTTGGAATAGCGTTAAACGTTTCAAAATTAATAAGACTTACTTCGTACTCAGCATCATGCAAATCTAGTGGAGGATTAAAATTGGCATTTAAAGTGGGTGAATTAACAGACAAAGTTATTGTAAAAGACATGTCTAAAGACTGATTGTAAGCGTGTCGCGGCTGAGTATATATATATAAGTTCAAACCAACGATAATGACTTTAGTATAAACAATGACTTGTGACAAGAAAGATCGTCGTCGTCGTGGTGTCTTAGCTGGGAAAAACATAAAACACAAAAGAAGGGTGGTCGTGGTTTGGTAAATACCTTAGTTAATAAACTACCTTTTGAAGTGCATTTACCAAAATATAATTACTGTGGTCCTGGAACAAAGCTAAAGAAAAGATTAGCAAGTAAAGATAAGGGTATTAATCCTTTGGACGAGGCGTGCAAAGAACACGACATTGCCTACTCACAAAAGTCAGATCTACCAAGCAGACACCAGGCTGATAAGGTTCTTGCATCAAAAGCAGCACAACGAATAACAGCATCCCACGCTAGCTTTGGTGAAAAATTGACTGCTGCAGGAGTTACAGGAATTATGAAAGTCAAAAGTAAGTTTGGAATGGGTTTAAAGAGAAATCGACAACAAAACAAAAAGATCAAGAAAAAGAAACCTCCACGAATTGGTGGTAAAGGAATCTCGTTGAGCAACGCGATAAAACAAGCTCGCAAAAGTATTGTTGGAAAAAGATTTAAAAATTTACAAACAGCTGCTAAAAGTGCTTTGCGTTCGCTAAAAGGAAAAAAAGTTGTTTTACCGAAGCAAAGGACTATTCCGATTCCTAAAACAGGAGGCTTCATACCATTGATACCTCTATTTGCCAGTCTCTCAGCTCTTGGTGCTTTAAGCGGTGGTGCTGCAGGAATCGCGAAAGCTGTCAATGACGCCAAAGCAGCAAAAGAAAAATTGGAAGAGGAGAAAAGACATAATAGAGCCATGGAAGAAGTGGCTATCGGAAAAGGTCTGTACTTGAAACCTTACAAGACTGGTTGTGGTTTGTATCTAAAACCGTATTCAAAAAACTGCTAAAGAAACTACCTCACAGACCTTTGACCAACATTGATTTAGAAAAATTTAGAAAACACATTCCATACTTCCGAGGAGTGTTTATGCGCGATGAATTACCAAAGGAAATTAAAGAACATGAAAGCGCTATAATCAATTTGGATAGCAAGAAGAATACAGGTAGTCATTGGGTTGGATTTTATAAAAATAAAACAGATATTTACTACTTTGATTCATACGGTAACCTAAGACCACCCTGGGAAGTTGAAAAGTATTTCAAAAGTGATGGTAGTTTAAACAAAATTCATTATAATCATACACAACACCAATTTGGAAGGAACTCCTACAACTGTGGGCATTTGGTTCTAAAATTCATAAGTTGCTTTTAAAAGGTTGCGCAATGCGGATTGTAAAACAAAAATTTACTCTACCAGTAAAAAATTACGATAATACGAGTGAGGAATTTCGAAAACATGGTAGACTATTCCCAGGTAGCTGTAAACGCTGTGTCATTGTAGCACCAAGTGGTGGGGGAAAAACAAATGTAATGATAAGTTTACTTGAAGATTTAAATGGATTAAGGTTTGAAAATGTTTATGTTATTTCAAAAACCTTAAATCAACCCAAGTATGAGTATTTAAGAAATCTTTTAAAACCCATTAAAGGAATTGGATATTTTGAGAATGACAGTGAAGACAACATTATTCCACCAAACAAAATTAAGGATAATTCTGTAGTTATTTTCGATGATATGGTATGTGGTGGCCAAAGCATTATTCGCGATTATTTTTGCTTCTCTAGACATAAAAATACAGACTGCTTTTATTTAACTCAGACTTACTCCAGTATACCAAAGCAGCTTATCAGAGATAATCTAAGCTTACTAGTTATCTTTCCACAAGACCTTACCAATTTAAAGCACATTTATCAGGACCATGTGAGCACAGACTTGTCTTTTCAAACATTTAAAGAACTTTGTTCGTTGTGTTGGAAGGATAAATATAGCTTTTTAGTTGTTGACAAAGATAGCGACATTAAAAACGGTCGATACCGACAGGGCTTTGACAAGTTTATTCATATATAAGAGGTCTAGTTGCAAACTTTTGATCATTACTGATTTAAAAACAAAGATGGACAGACGAAAAGGTTTGGAGCTTGTTAAAACTCGCAAGGCAATAAAAAAGAAACTTCAAGCCTTAAAATCCGATCTCGTTGAATCAGAGTTTAAACGAGAGAAGCAGTTGAAACCAATAACTAAACCTCTTGAAGAATTTTTATCAAAAGTGAAAAATGAAATGTCAATTAAATCGGAACCAAAAACCCCAACTCGAGATTCCTCTACACCCAGCAAAACAAATTTAAACTTTTCCTCATATCGTCCAATTGACTTAAATTCTACCGCTCGAAGTAATTTGTATAAATTTCAACCAATGTTGACACCTACAATGCCCAGAAGATACTTTTGTTAGCGACGATAATGATGCTCAAAACAATGGTGATACCAGTGAAGAAATTGATAGAACACTTAACGAAATAAATGAAAGTAGATTAAACTTAACAAGACTTCCTGTTTACGATGAGTACTTGAAAGATTTTGATCCGCTGCCCAGAAAGTATATTGACGAACAAATGAGAGATACTAAAGATGTTCACGATTATACCTATGGAATCTATCACGATGTTGATAATGAGAAGTTTCTTATTGGTAAATCTGAGCTAAACTTTAAAGGTAAAAATGTTTCAGTCAATGGTTTAACCTACCCCGGTACTGTTGGTTTATATGAGTTGTTGATTAAAAAAGAGCCAGCGGCTTATAGGAAAGATGATTTAGATCAATATATGGATATTTTATCAAGATCCAATGCCTACCGTAGAAATTATGACTCCCAGGATCAGATTCAAGGTACAAAAGTTTCGAAATGGAATCAAATAATTAGACCATATTTGATTAATAAGAAAATTCTTCCCCCACAAAATCGGGAAAGACTTGCTTCTTTTAATAAACCACTTCCTCCGAGAAGAAGAGAAGAAGACCTAGAGCACAATCTACTTCAAGTACTTTACAGAAAAAAGGTGGATATATGCTCTTGTCGAACAATAAAATAGACTATGTATATTATGATGATCCAAATGAAATTGTGGAAAGATTGAAACTTTTGATAGCGTCACAAACAGCCGGGAATGATGGTCACACAAATGAAATACAATCAATATTGGAAGAGCTTAGAGATCGTAAAATTTTAGTATAAATAGAGATGTATACAGGTAGATAAGTTTATTTAGTTTTTTACAACCATGACGGTGGACAAGTTCTGGAGACATGTTTCGAGAAAAGGTAAAAATATTCAATACAACATTAGTCAGAGCGATTTGGAAAATAGAGTTTTGTCAAATGTTTCGAAAACACTTCAACCGCAAAGCTCTAACTTTGAAGGTTTAAAGAGACGAATGGTGTCAAACGACTATAAAATGTCAGAAATTCGAAAAAAAATTAAATTAACCGATGAAAAGTTGGGCAATGTGCAACAAAATTGTGTTAAAGAAGACAACTTGTTGGAAAGGGAGAAAAAGCTTAAAGCAGATATACTAAATACTACTTTTAAAGACCAGAATAAAATTGTGGATGATTTCAAAAATCGAATCAATGTGAACTTTGAAAAAATAGTATCCCTTCAAAACCTTGTTGGTCAACAAAATAATGTTACTAATGATATAACTTTATTAAAAAGAGAAGTAAATGTTCTTGAAAGTGAGCTTAAAAATTTTCAAAATGGAAACAAAACAGAATTAGAGAGTTATGGACAAAATTTTACAGTTTTCCTTTCAAAATTTAATACTCTTTAAAAGTAGTTTTAAAAATGTTCAAGACAAAATTAATGGTGATATTCAACAAATTGCAACTACCAACAACACGAAGCATTTGGAATTTAAAGAGCTAGATGACAAAGTTAAAAAAATTTTGCAAACAAATTCTGATTTACAACAAGTTGTGGATGAACTTGGTTTGAAATGCAAGCAGGTTTTATCAAACGATGGTTTGGAAAAGGATAAAATAAATCAATTCGAAACCGAACTTGCTACATTAAAAACACAGCTTTCAGATCTCGACAAAATTTCAACTGATGCCCTAAAAAATTTAGAAACCAGTATTAAAAAACAGTTTCAAGAAATTATTAACGATCAAAATCAGTTACATATTGAAAGTTTTAATCAACAAATTAAAAAATGTCTTGAAACAAGCTCAGGTTTAATGGAAAATGTTAATAAACTAAGTCAAAAAGTAAATGAAATTTCAATTAGAAACGTTTCAGAAACAAGTCCAGATGTGCAAAAAAAATATGGTGAACTAGAACGTGATATTTCCATGTTAAAAACCCAGCTTGAAAATATACCAAAAATTGATGAGGAGTCTTTAAATTCAAAATTTTTAGAGACTGTTAAAATAAAATTAAAAGCACAACAAGATCAACTTGAGAAAAATTTTCATGAAAAATTTCCAACAATCGATTATCTCGAACGTAAAATTAAAGATCAGATTGCACACAACAACGAAACAATAACAAAATTAAATAAATCGATTAGTGGCTACATCGAACAAGTTAAAAACTTGGAGATACAGTATGATACATTATGGAGGGCGAGTCTTAAATTATATGATGGCAACTTTGATGAAAAACTGGAAATTGCAAAGTATAAAATAGATCAAGATGTTAGCGCTTTAAGTGAAAAGTTAAAAACATTTCAAGATGATTCAAAACGTGTAAAATCACTTTTGGCTGTAAGCACAGATGAGATTAGAGATAAACATTCGCAATTGAAAACTGCTTGTAAAGATAGTAATAAACAAACAATCAAAAAACTTTCCGAGTTGGAAATAATTGTCAACAATCAAGATGAAAAAATTACTAAACTACAAGAAAATTTACAAAATAGTGTATCGTCAAAAGAGATCCAACTCACACAAAGTATAAAAAACATAAAAGATGACATTGCATTTAAAGTACAAAATATGGAACAAAAATATATAATTTGAAGCAAGAGAATAAAACATTTTATGGATATTTACCGCTAGATTTTGGGGGAAAACATATGGAGTAAGAAAATACATTTTTTATATTTTCGTTAAAAAGTGTTTATTATACCATGCCCTTGAGAGAAGCACAAATTGAGTTTGCAAAATTTCACCCCAATACCACGATTATGGTCGTTGAAGACGAGCTCGAAAATGTAAAATATTATGATTCAACAAATGTGGAAGATATAAAATTGAAACAAAATGATAAAATTTCGTTTCAGAGAGAAGCAGCAACCTTATCCACTGATTTTAGTGCTACTATACTACTTAAGTATCCAATACAATCATAATTTCTTCACTTGCCTTCAAGATGTCTTTGAAAGAAATTGTGGTAAATGAACTGCATAAAACAGCTCGAAAAAAATATTTTCGTCGAAAAGTTAACATCAAGGGATTAAATGATTTATGGGAGGCTGATTTGATTTCCATGATTCCATATGAACGAACAAATAGGAGACATAGATTTATTTTAATTGTAATAAAAGCATTTTCCAAGTTTGTATGGGCACGTCCTTTGAAAGGTAAAACCTCTGCGGATGTATCTCAGGCGATGAAATCCATTTTGGAAGAAGCGCCATCAACACCAAAAAACTTACATACGGATAGGGGCAAGGAATTTTTTAATAAAGATTTTCAAAAACTCATAAAAGATTATAATATCAACCATTATCACACTTTTTCCAATATGAAAGCCTCAATTTTTGAAAGGGTAAATCGCACGCTAAAGAATTTAATGTGGAAAAAATTTAGTGTGCAAGGCAACTACAACTGGATAAATATTTTGGATGAAATTGTAAACAAGTACAATACCACTGTGCATTCGACAACGGGTGTGGCCCCCTGCAAAGTGTCTAACAAAAATGAGAAATATATTTTAAGAACGTCCTACCCATCAATAAAACTTCCAGATCCAAAATCAATAAAATTTAAAGTTGGAGACTATGTCCGTATCAGCAAAGAGAGACAGGCCTTTACAAAGGGTTATACACCCAACTGGTCCAATAAGGTTTTTCGAATTAGAAAAGTAGTTCAGACGAATCCCATTACATACCTGCTTGAAGACCAACAGAATTCCGAAATTAGGGGTGGATTTTATACTGAAGAATTACAACTGACCAAATATCCCGATGTTTACCTTGTTGAAAAGGTATTAAGACGAAAAGGTGACAAGGTTTATGTTAAATGGCTTGGAATGGACAAGTCACACAACTCATGGATTTTGAAAAAAGATATACTTTAGGTTTGTTTGGGCCCTATATAAGGTGAGAGGTTTGCTCCAAGTCCACATTCTACATTTCGAAATGGATTTAGCCAGATTAAACGCTGTAGCTAAATTTGAACTGCGGCAGACAAAACGCATATCGCTTGAAGTAGAACCCTACAGAGAAGAATTTAAAACGAACAAATACATCCTAATTTATGAAGGCCATGTGAACACTTCGTTTGGACAAATTCCATCTTTAGAATTTAGAAAAATAGATTAAGATTTTTATGTACTTACTTTTAAAAAATTAAATATTTAAGATTTTTTTTGCTTCATCTTTTCCCCTCCTTTGTTTCAAAGAACAAATTACTTTTTTTTATTTTTTATTTAACCTTTTTTATATTTTTCACTACGTGGTTAGTCACATTTCTAAATTGATATTTATGCTAACACGCGGTTAGTTTATAAGTTTTTTATGCTTTTTTATAATTTCAACTATAGTGGCACGCGGTTAGCTTAATTTGATGCAAGGGTAACACGCGGTTCGTTGCTTTTTCTCAATATCGTCTAAAAAACACAAGAGTTTACTTGGGCTAGGACTTTTTATAATTTTGACTATAGTAACACATTTTCAATAAATTTTTCCTTCGGTTCACTCGATTTTCGTAAAATTGACTGATTTTAGAGGTCGTCGAATAGCGCTACAGCTTCGGTTTGCTCGATTTTTTCATTCAATTTTTGCTTACGTTCGCTCGTTTTTATTAAAATTAACTGATTTTAGAGGTCGATTGCTTCGGTTCACTCGATTTTTTCATTCAATTTTTGCTTCGGTTCGCTCGTTTTTAGTAAATTTGACTGATTTTAGAGGTCGTCGAATAGCGCGACTGCTTCGGTTTGCTCGATTTTTTCATTTAATTTTTGCTTACGTTCGCTCGTTTTTAGTAAATTTGACTGATTTTAGAGATCGATTGCTTTGGTTCACTCGATTTTTTCATTTAATTTTTGCTTACGTTCGCTCGTTTTTAGTAAATTTGACTGATTTTAGAGATCGATTGCTTCGGTTCACTCGATTTTTTCGTTCAATTTTTGCTACGGTTCGCTCGTTTTTAGTAAATTTGACTGATTTTAGGGGTCGTCGAATAAGGCCCTAGCCCTTGGAGTAGTTGTTTCTGGTGGTTTCACACAACTTATGCTCTACACGGAGCTATCGCGTACATTCACCTGAGGATGGCCCAAAAGGTCGAAACCGGTCCGGTCGTGGATTGGCATGGAACACTTGTACCTGACTATCAGGACGTGTTCCAGATGGGGATCATTCGTATCCTCGTGACCGACGTTGGAGAAAGTGAAAACCAAACAGTTTTAACAAGTTCCCAACGAAAGCCTCAAACCATCAGTTGTTACGAATAAAATTACATTTTTTCCGTAACGCCTTTTTGCTAAGTGAATTAATATTTGCTTTAAAAAAAAAACCTCTAGCGACATCTAACGTGAGAGAGTTTAATTAGAATATTTTGAAAATTTATCCGGTGACTTGCACACTACCTATATGTAGTCCGGTTAAGCTCGAGATTATTGATTATATGCAGCGACCTAACTGCTGGGGAGAGGTTCATTTTGAATATGTTTCAGTTTTGGAATAGGATCGAGTGAGTTGTCTGTCTCTTTTTTGTCATTGGGGTGAAACAGGGATAGAAAGAATTTTCTGGTTGTTCAATTTGTACGACAGACATTGCGTAATTGGCTTTGTTGTATTTTAACCTAAAAAGCTTTGTTTTGCAAAGATTCTAAGATTGAAGACAAATTTATTTAGCTATAAAACAATAAACATAAGTTTTTTGTAATTTAAATAAAGTGACTCAAAATTATTCAGTCAGTTTTAGTCTTATTAACGAATACGGATTTGTGTTATTGATTTTCTGGAGAATGAAAATCTGCGGTTTTCGGGAATCTGATTGGTCATTGATTGCTATGCATTTTGTCGAGAAACAAGGTATTTTAATTATGTTATAACATAACCTTAAAAAAAATTTTCTTCATCAAGCATGGCTTGACATTTTTTTTATAGGATAAATTAGAACTTTGCTCTAATTTTAATTAATGGTAATATGAAATTCAATTGCATATACCAGATTTTTATTTTTAATTAGGTGAATATGTTATAACATAAATATATATATATATATATATATATATATATATATATATATATATATACTTGTATAAAAAATTTTTCTTTGCGAGGAAATGTTACAATTTTTCTTTATGTCTTTAACAGACAATTATCTCTCTATTTAGACTACTTAATTTTTTTTATAAAAATTTTGATTAGTTTCATATTTTTTTTGTTTTATGGTTTGAACTATGTTCGACAAAATATTTATATATTGGCTATATGGTATTTTGGTTATAGTTTATTTATAATGGATTCACAATGTTGTGCCTACATGGGATTTCTAGAATCCAGATTATGATTTTAAGCTAGTAATTAATCCTGGATCTCGCTCATTTCTTTTTTTGGATAGCTTGGTACCAATTAACAATAGTTACTACGACATGACCATATGGTTAAATTTGAGGTTATAGGTATCATAAGCACCTTTGGTTGAAATAGAGTTAGACAGGTTAATACAGCTAAAATTTTATATAGCTATTGACGATTGCTGTTTTTTTTTACATATGGTTTTTTTATATATAACCAAAATACACATTTTTGTTTTTTTTTTATAAACTTAGGTGATGATTTGCGTCCAGAAAAGTTTTTTTATAATTTGGTGTGAATAGACTAAAGTTTTATTTAGTAATTCTACAGAATTATTGTACAGTATGTACAAATTTTGATGAAACTTTGGAATATTTATATAGGGTGTTTTGACGGACCTGATCAGAAAATAAAGTTTTTTTGTTTTTATCTATGGAAAATGATTGAAACCATAGTTGTATTTTAAAGATTACTTCAAGTATACTGAATCTAACATTTCCTGGGTTAAGATTGTTTTGTTTTTATGTTATTTTTTTTCTAACCTCAATTCTCGACAAAACTATTACAACATATGTAAATATTTTTTTTCACTATTGTACATCCAAAGAAACAAGGTTCTAAAAAGGAAGTATGTCTCTTTTAAGTTATATTTGAACAGTAAAATCTATAAGTTTATTAATATCATTTTTTACTACCTTTTTAAGAAACTGAGTTTCGACAAAAAAATTAATATTTTTTTCTTGTTTATATTTGATCATTTGTTTTTATTTGTTTTTCTTTCTGAAACAAAATAAATGTTGAGGGTTGTAAACAAAAAGTAATCCTGATCTTTTATTCCGTTCCTGCATTGATACATTGGTAACATGGTGATAGTAAGAAAAATCTGTTACCATTGTTGTTAATTGTGTCAAAGTAAATAGAGGTTTATTATCATTTCAAAAATTGAAAATTGACAATATTTTTCTTAAAGGAACCTCACGACCCTAAATAGCTCTACCTAGCCGAGGTAAATTTAAGGTATATTAAAACAATCCATCAATAATATACAAAAAGTTATATTATATGAAAAAATAATATAACATAATTAAAATACCTTGTTTCTCGACAAAATCTCGAACAGAAAGGGCCGATTTTTGTAAAATTCATCTCAATTTCCCAAACTGCATAGCAATCACTGACCAATCAGATTCCCTAAAACCCCAAAATCTTCATTCTCCAGAAAATCAATAACACAAATCCGTATTCGTTAATAAGACTAAAACTGACTGAATAATTTTGAGTCACTTTATTTAAATTACAAAAAACTTATGTTTATTGTTTTATAGGTAAATAAATTTGTCTTCAATCTTAGAATCTTTGCAAAACAAAGCTTTTTAGGTTAAAATACAACACGGCCAATTACGCAACTTTTGTCGTACAGGTTGAACAAGCAGAAAATTCTTTCTATCCCTGTTTCACCCCAATGACAAAAAAGGGAAATTAACCTCTCCCAGCAGTAGTTCGCTGCATAAAATCAATAATCTCGAGCTTAACCTGACTACATATAGTTAGTGTGCAAGTCACCGGATAAATTTTCATAATATTCTAATTAAACTCTCTTACGTAAGATGTCGCTAGAGGTTATTTTTTTAAAGCCAATATTAATTCACTTAGCAAAAACGCGTTACGGAAAAAATGTAATTTTATTCGTAATACACTCCCTATAGTCGGTTAAAAAAAAATTAAATTTATTTAATTTTTTTTTCTGTCAGTATTTTCAAAAAAACTATCAAATTCCAAAAATTATAAAAGAAATATGATTGGTCAGGAACTATCTCAAAAACATTAAGTGATATACAATTTTACTTAAATAATAAAAAAAATATATGGGTGCCAGCCTCGGTGCCAGCACATACTTAAACTTATGTGCAAGTTTTACAATATGAAACTCACTTTTATATATAAAAAAAACTTAAAACTAAGTAATACAGCAATATTTTTTAAGGACATTGTACTTCCATTTACAATAATATTACCTAGTGGGATTCCAATTACAAAATTTTGAAGTCACCACTAATGTCATAATCACAAGAAAAATTTTTGACAGAAACACACTCTTGGGCAGCGACTCGCATGACAGTAGCCAAAACTCCTATAGTGAAGGCTCGCCTAAGCTACCTTCGAGGCTATCTCACCCCCCCATCACCAAAATTAAATTATTGAGTTATTACTCAAATTAAATCGACACATCCGGGTATGTAAAAAAAATTTAGAAACGTAGTTTCTGTAAGAAAAATTAATCTGATGTCAAAAATATAGAAGTTGAAAAAGAAATCTGATGTATTACCAGAAATATATGACAAACATTAAATGGAAGACTTAAATCAATTGAAAAAAATGTTCCATTGTTATGTTTTTTTAATAAAAAAAAATTGAATGCAAGAAAAATAATTTTAAAATACTTCTTTTTTCTTGAAATTTAAAAAATGAATGAAATTTTTTAAATATTGTTCTCTGTAAATCATATTTATTTAAATAAAAGTATGCACTCCTATATTGTCCACAGCAAAACAAATTGTTTTCTGTAGATCACACCTCATTTAAATAAACATGCACTCCTTAATGTTTACAGCAGGACGAGAATTTTTCTCTTTTAAAAAATTGAAACAAAGAAAGGAGAAAAAAAAGTTGCCGTCTGAAGGTCATATTAAAATAAATGAGCCTTCAGCTAAACAAGAAAAAAAAACTATATCTGCAAAATCTGTGCAAACCATGGGAAATAACACATGCGGTCCAAAGTTTACACCAGATCACAAAATACAGTATTTTTTTTGTTATATAAAAAATTACAAAAGTTAAGTGAAAATACGTTAGTTAAAAAAAATCTCAAAATTACATACAAATAATTAAAAGTAATTTCAAGAAAAAAGAAAAACCCGCTTCGCATTATTTAGGCACAGAATTTCACTAAATATTCGAGCTATATGTCATGTCCTTTCGTCATTGTCATGTCTGTCTGTCCGTCTGTCATGTCTCCCACCACTCACCCTTCAGTAACTGACTGGAATAAAGATAGAAAGTCCAGTTCAGGTACCACCAAAAATTTAAAACTTAAAAAAAATAGTTACATAAAATACTACAAAAAGAGTTAGACAAACAATAACATAACAAAAATAGATATCAAACAACCTTCAAATATATAAAAAAAATTATTTTACGTCAAATTCAGATAAGTAGGTAAACAATGTTCAAATTAAGAAGATTTTAAGGTTTCCAAAACTTTTCCTCCGAACCCAAGAAATCAACACACCAAAAAAATTTGACAACCTCTCCCAGCAGTAGTTCGCTGCATAAAATCAATAATCTCGAGCTTAACCTGACTACCTATAGTTAGTGTGCAGTCACCGGATAAATTTTCAAAATATTCTAATTAAACTCTCTTACGTAAGATGTCGCTAGAGGTTATTTTTTTTATGCAGCGAACTACTGCTGGGAGAGGTTAATTTTGAATTCGTTTCAGTTTTGGAATAAGATCGAGTGAGTTGTCTGTCCCTTTTTTGTCATTGGGGTGAAGCAGGGATAGAAATAATTTTCTGGTTGTTCAACCTGTACGACAAAAGTTGCGTAATTGGCCGTGTTGTATTTTAACCTAAAAAGCTTTGTTTTGCAAAGATTCTAAGATTGAAGACAAATTTATTTACCTATAAAACAATAAACATAAGTTTTTTGTAATTTAAATAAAGTGACTCAAAATTATTCAGTCAGTTTTAGTCTTATTAACGAATACGGATTTGTGTTATTGATTTTCTGGAGAATGAAGATTTTGGGGTTTTAGGGAATCTGATTGGTCAGTGATTGCTATGCAGTTTTGGAAATTGAGATGAATTTTACAAAAATCGGCCCTTTCTGTTCGAGATTTTGTCGAGAAACAAGATATTTTAATTATGTTATATTATTTTTTCATATAATATAACTTTTTGTATATTATTGATGGATTGTTTTAATATACCTTAAATTTACCTCGGCTATATAACCTTAAATTTTTTTTTTGTTTATCAAGCATGGCTTGAAATTTTTTTTATAGGATAAATTAGAACTTTGCTCTAATTTTAATCAATGGTAATATGAAATTCAATTATTTTCTTTGCCGAGGCAATGTTACAATTTTTCTTTATGTCTTTAACAGACAATTATCTCTCTAGTTAGACTACTTAATTTTTTTTATAAAAATTTTGATTAGTTTCATATTGATTTTGTTTTCTGGTTCGAACTATGTTCGACAAAATATTTATATATTGGCTATATGGTATTTTGGTTATAGTTTATTTATAATGGGTTCACAATGTTGTGCCTACATGGGATTTCTAGAATCCAGATTATGATTTTAAGCTAGTAATTAATCCTGGATCTCGCTCATTTCTGTTTTTGTTGATAGCTTGGTACCAATTAACAATAGTCACTACGACATGACCATATGGTTAAATTTGAGGTTATAGGTATCATAAGCACCTGTTAGCTCCCGCTAAATTTCGCGGTTGTTTATATATTTTTAAAACCACACAATTGTATGAAGGACAGAGCGCATTTCGCGCATTTGGACATGCGCACCAACAACCAGAGAGATCCTTTGTCAATCGCCTCGAGAAATGGCGTGTTAATTTCGTTCTCCAACTATTTCAAATATCTACACCTGAAAGTGCTCGATTTTGGTGTACTGAAGCATAGAAAAGAAACTTCAGCCCTTCAGCTACGTGGTGACATCATTAGATCCATTCAGGGGCCCCTAGGAACGTGGAGAAATTGGCTGCAAACTGGTGAGTGCCTTTGTTTCTGATTGCCGTTGTGTGGCATAACAATTAACCTATGGACGTTTGCTTATTTCGTAATTTCATATCAATATATTTATGTTTGTTCGCGCTTCATTTAATTAAAATATTTACAGTCGATTGCAGTTATCGTTTTTCTTACTGCGGGCATAACATAAGTGTTCCTTTCGAGCCGAATTATTTTAAATTAAATCCATACGACGGTATTAATAGGTCGGCCATTATTTTCACGCCGAAAATAAGGCGGCCTTGAATTTTTCGCATCGTATTGAAACGAGAGAAAGTCGTGTTCGCACCGAAGGTCGGTGTGGTGTCGGCAGTACCTGTTTTCGCGTACCGCGTGGTATAAACAAACCACGAGAAGGAATCAAAACAAACAAAACAAACGTTCAGTGTGTTAGGGGTGTTCCATATCATTTCGATATTTAAAACAATTTTCATCGATTGCGATAAATTAGTGCATATTTTCGACAATTCGTCATTTTTCTATTTCAGAAGCATTAATTTAGCGTTAATTGTATATTTACCGACAATTTCGTCATTTCAAAGGTAAAATCATGTCTGTCAAAAAAGCCGTGCAAAAACGCAAGGGTTTTTTATCTGCGATAACCGAGTGTTATGTGTTTTCACAAACCGCGGCATCGGATGAAAGAGCGAGAAACGAGTTTCAAGTGAGGTATTCCGATTTGGATGAAACCTTCGATAAATGCATGCTGGCACATA
The DNA here is from genome assembly GCA_963576565.1 of Aspidapion aeneum. NCBI lineage: Eukaryota > Metazoa > Arthropoda > Insecta > Coleoptera > Brentidae > Aspidapion > Aspidapion aeneum. Next base: position 121,267,219 of record OY755039.1, read on the forward strand.
ATGACGTCATTATGTTGATAGACGACGCGGACGACGAGGAGTTTAAAACGCAGGATGCGATCCTTTCAGAAGCTCGTAAATATTTTTATGCGTGTAAGGGGGTTTACTCTAAAATATTTCCGGTTGAGGCCCATCCTTTTCGGGATCATATGTTCGACAAAACGAAACTCCAAAACTCAAAGAGTTAGGTACTCCCATATTTCGAGGTGATAAAAAATTATGGCCAAGCTTTTTCGATCTTTTTAATAACATTATAGATCAAAATCAAAGTCTAAGTAACGTTCGAAAACTTCAATATTTATTTTCATATCTCGAGGATGAGCCTTTAAAATTGATATCAGGGATTAGCTTATCGGATCAAAATTATAAAATTGCTTACGACAAATTAGTCAATAGATATCAAAACAAGCGAGACCTCGCAAATGATGCTTTAAGCTCAATTATGAACTCCACCTTAAAAAACGAGTCAGCTAAAGAATTGCGTAATTTAATTGACACCTTTTCTGAATCACTAGAAATTTTAAAATCACTTAGCTTTGACGTTGACAGTTGGGACTTTATTATTTTTTTCATTTTGTTAGAAAAATTGGATATTCCGACGCGTTCAGATTTCGAAATGAGTCACGCCAATACTAATACCGAAATTCCCACTTTTCAGTCACTTTTTCAATTTCTAGAAAAAAGATGTAAAGTTTTGGAATCACTTCCTCAATCAACAGCATCCAAAAAGGTGCCTATCTATCAAAAATCAAATTCTATGCAAAATCAGTCTGGGCAAAAGCCTACCTATCAAAATTCAAATTCTATGCGAAATCAGTTTGGGCAAAAGCCTACCTATAAATCATCCAATTGGCCTTTTATAGGACTGGCTGGCACCTCAACTAATTCAAGTACGGGAATAAAATGTTTCCGGTGTAATCAAGGTCACGTGCTTTCGAAATGTCAAACATTTCTTGATCTCTCACCTATCGATCGCCTATCTTTCGTCAAGCAGAAAAAATTATGTCTAGCGTGTTTTCATCCCTTGCATGGGGTAGATACGTGCAAATCCAAATATTCATGCAGGACCTGCAATAGTAAAAGGCACCACACTTTAACTCATATCTTAGAAACTAATCAAGAGTCTGGAAGCCAAGCTACTAGTCCTGTCATTCACACACCACCTGTCAATAATCTTCATGTGTCATTAAATACCTCAGGACCTTCAGGTACCTTTCTTTTATGCACCGCCATAATAGATGTTATGGACGGTTGCGGAAATTTTCAACCTGTAAGGGCATTGCTTGATTCTGGATCACAGACAGGATTCATCAGTGAAAAGTGTATTCAGCGTCTTAATCTTCCTAGGCAAAGTTACACCACTGAAATATTCGGATTAAATCAGATGTCTTCTTTTACTTCCAAAGGGCTCGTTCAATGTCACATTAAGCCACAAGGACAAGTCACTCCTTTACTTAATTTCGAAGCAATTGTTGTTCCACAACTATGTTCCAATATGCCTACATTTACTTTGAACGATAATCAGTGGAAACACTTGGAAAACCTTAAACTTGCCGACCCATCTTATTTCAAATCTAGACCTGTGGACCTAGTTATTGGTTGCGAGCTATTCGCACAGATATTCAAGGAGGGCAGGGTTCTTGGACAAATAGGGCAACCTTCAGCCCTTGAAACAATCTTTGGCTGGGTCGTCATGGGAAAAGTTGACGAAGTAGGTAGTCTTACGGAACGAACCAGTTGTTTTTTAACGAGTCATTCACCTCCTTTAGAGGTCATTCTCCCTAGGTTTTGGGAAATCGAACATTTGCCTAAAAAACAAATCTTATTAAAGGAAGAAAAACAAGCAGAATCAATTTTTACTGCGAGTGTAGTACGGCGACCGAGCGGTAGATTCATTGTAGATCTTCCGTTTAAAGATAAAATAAACCCTGACCTAGGAAATACTTATCCGCAAGCTTATCGTAGAATTTTACTTCTAGAAAATAGATTACTCAAAAATCCTGATTTGTACACTGCCTATTCAAGTTTCATGCAAGACTATATCGATTCTAATCATATGAGTTTAGTTTTATCTAGTCAACCAAAGGTCGACGTATCGTGTTTTTTAGCACATCATTGCGTACTAAAGCCGGAAAGCTTAAGTACAAAATTAAGGGTAGTATGGGATTGTTCGGCAGTCACCCCAAAAAATATTAGTCTCAATGACACGTTGTTATCTGGACCGAAACTTCAAAAGAATATTGCTTCTTTACTCCTTACGTTTCCTCTTAATCCTATTGCCTACATTGCTGATATCAAACAGATGTTCCGTCAAGTCCTTATCAATCCTTATCACCGTCCTTATCAAAGGATATTGTGGAGGTTTTCTCCACAGGACCCACTTTCAGTGTGGGAACTTTCTACTGTCACTTTTGGCATGACCTGCTCACCTTTTCTAGCCATGCGTACCTTAAATGAGCTGGCAGAGAGAGAAAAGGAACGTTTTCCTATGGCGAGTACTGTTCTAAAAACGTCAATCTATATCGACGATATCTTGGGAACTAGCCCTTCGCTTTCTGAAGCTCTCTCCCTTCAAACAGAACTCAATGATTTGTTGAAGTCGGGAGGATTTGAACTTAAAAAATGGGCAAGCAATTGTCCTGAGTTATTGGCAACATTGCCAGAGTCCGATCGTCAAATGCCTCTCTCTTTCGACAAGGAGGAACCCCACTTTATCAAAGTTTTAGGACTTCAATGGCATCCAAAAAACGACATTTTTTCTTATCAATGCCGAATGAAGGACAAATCCTTAACCAAACGTTCTATTTTATCTATCATAGGAACAATCTTCGATCCCTTAGGTTTTCTTTGTCCCTTATTGCTACAAGCAAAATTTATTTTGCAACAGTTGTGGAATCAAAAATAGGCTGGGACGAAGAACCAGATTCTTCTATCATCGACTCTTGGAACAAACTTCGTTCTGAATTCCCGCTTCTTTGCAATTTTCAATTACCCCGACAAATCAAACTGTCAAAAACCAATACCTGTCAAATCATCGGCTTCTGTGACGCTTCAATTCGAGGCTACGCAGGCGTCGTATATTTTCGTGTAGAAGAGGAAAATAATATATCTGTTTCTCTCATATCTGCAAAATCTAGGGTCGCGCCTATAAAGTCACAAACTTTGGCTAGGCTAGAACTCCTAGGCGCATTTCTTTTAAGCGAATTAATTGGCTTCGTTTTATCTAGCTATGAAGGAAAAATAACTTTTACAAATATCGTTACTTTCTGCGATTCGCAAGTCGTATTGCATTGGCTTTCATCCCCTCCTAATCGCTGGCAAACCTTTGTTGGAAATCGAGTCAGTAGAATCCAAGAAATCATTCCCTCAAACTCGTGGCGCTACATTCCTTCTGCTTTAAATGCAGCCGATATTGCGTCACGAGGGGCCACCCCTTCACAGCTCATGTCACATGACATGTGGTGGAACGCACCGTCGTTTTTGTGGTCTCCCGAAAACGAATGGCCCGATTTTCATAAATCAAAATTGCCGATTGATTTCGGAGATATTAATCTGGAGGAAAAGCCAAAGGTCTGTTGCAATGCGATAATTGATGTCAACTTCTTAGATCAGCTTCTTATCAAATATTCATCTATATCAAAAATTCAACGTATCATTTGTTATGTCCTTCGAATAGTTAACCTTTTTCAAAACCATTCCTATCAAAAACCCACTAAGCCGCCGGACCAAAAAGTTATTTTTGAGAATATTGTTTTTCCTACCACCGGTGAGATGCAAAGTGCGTTACACCTTCTTATCAAACGCGTTCAAGGTTCTTGTTTTTCTGAGCTTTTTTCCGCGTTATCTAAGGATAAACCAATACCGAAACCTTTCCGAAACCTTTTCTTGATGAAAATAGTATCATTAGAGTCGGTGGCAGATTACAAAAATCTGACCTTTTGTCTTATTCTGAAAAACACCCCGTCTTACTTTCGAGTAACCATCGTTTAACTACTCTTCTTATCGAGTCCGCTCATCGACAATACCTTCATCCTGGGTTTAAAACATTACATAATCTGCTTTTACAGCAATTTTGGATATTATCTGCCAGACGGGCAATTCAAAGAACCATATCCAAGTGTTTGCAATGTTTTAGAATCAACCCTAAACCCTATAGACCGCCCATAATGAGTTCACTTCCCGCTCATCGAATCAATCAACTTAAACCTTTTTCGAGTGTAGCTATCGACTTTTGTGGACCTTTCTTTGTGCTTCCTCATCGTTACCGTGGTTGTAAAGCTTTCAAATCGTATGTCTGTGTGTTTGTCTGTACGGCTACACATTGCGTGCATTTGGAATTAACCATGGAACTGTCCACCGAAGGGTTCGTAGGTGCATTCCATCGATTCATTTCCAGACGCGGAAGCGTGACGCAATGCTGGTCAGATCAAGGCAGTAATTTTATAGGGTTTCGTAACCAATTACTTGAATACGCAAGAAGTGCTGCCACCAGACTTTCTATTCGTTGGCATCTGGGACCTCCTCTCAGTCCACATTTCAATGGCCTGGCAGAAGCTGGCGTCAAAAGTTTTAAAACTCACTTTGTTCGAGTTGTCGGCGACCAGAAGTTGTTTATCATGGAGATGTCCACCCTTACCTGTCGCATAGAAGCCGTACTTAATAGTCGCCCTTTATCTCCTGCCTCTTCAGACCCACACGATCTTCAACCTCTTACCCCTGGGCATTTTTTGACCCTTGAACCCCTTAATTCAGAAATTCCGGAGTCAGATTTGTCCGAGGTTCCCCTAAATCGGCTCTCGAGATGGCAACTAATTCAAAAACTACATAATGATTTTTGGAAACGGTATTCTATAGAGTATTTGCATACGCTACAACAGCGACACAAGTGGGCTGATTCGTCCCCAAATATCAAATTAAATGATTTGGTTATCATAACAAGTGATCACATTCAATCACCTTTGAAATGACCGGTCGGTCGGGTCATCGAACTGCATCCCGGCGGGGACGGTCAGGTGCGTGTTGCGACGGTACAAACGGTTACCGGTGTTTATAAGCGGCCAGTTGTAAAACTGTGCCTCTTGCCAAATTAAAAGTAATTTTAATTTTTCTACCTTTTACCGGGTATTACAATAGGTTTTCTTTATTTTAATTTTTTTAAATTTTTTGTTTGTTTGTTTTGCCTTTTTCGGGATTTAGTTATCTCTAAATAAACTTACGACACTTATCTGTTTTCATTCATTTATATTTATCGGTCGATCCTTTTTCTTATATCTATATCTGTCCGGTTGAGATTCTAAAATTGTGTGTTTTGGAGGGCAGTTATGTTAGCTCCCGCTAAATTTCGCGGTTGTTTATATATTTTTAAAACCACACAATTGTATGAAGGACAGAGCGCATTTCGCGCATTTGGACATGCGCACCAACAACCAGAGAGATCCTTTGTCAAGCGCCTCGAGAAATGGCGTGTTAATTTCGTTCTCCAACTATTTCAAATTTCTACACCTGAAAGTGCTCGATTTTGGTGTACTGAAGCATAGAACCACAAACTTCAGCCCTTCAGCTACGTGGTGACATCATTTGATCCAGAAAGGGGCCCCTTTGGAGTGGATAATTGGCTGCAAACTGGTGAGTGCCTTTGTTTCTGATTGCCGTTGTGTGGCACAAATAATTAACCTATGGACGTACGATTATTTCGTAATTTCATATCAATATATTTATGTTTGTTCGCGCTTTCATTAATTAAAATATTTACAGTCCATTGCATTTATCGTTTTTCTTACTGCGGGCATAACAGCACCTTTGGTTGAAATAGAGTTAGGCAGGTTAATACAGCTAAAATTTTATATAGCTATTGCCGATAGCTGTTTTTTTATATAGTTTTTTTTATAATCAAAATACACATTTTTGTTTTTTTTTTCTAAGGTGATGATTTGCGTCCAGAAAAGACAAGTAACTTGGTGTGAATAGACTAAAGTTTTATTTGGTAATTCTACATAATTACTGTACAGTATGTACAAATTTTGATGAAACTTTGGAATATTTATATAGGGTGTTTTGACGGACCTGATCAGAAAATAAAGTTTTTTTGTTTTTATCAATGGAAAATGATTGAAACCATAGTTTTTTTATGGCTAATAATGCAGAGGCCTTAGTGGTATATCTTTGAGCCAAAGTGTTAAGCCTAAATCATACTGTTGTAATCTGCAGAGTTTTTTTTATGAACTGGGTGGAAAAAAAAATATGCCACTTTAGTCAAACTCAGTATGTAGGTACGTGGGCACAATAGATCCATTTGTGGTCGCAGTGCATGGAGGTCCAGTAGGGCCTGCCACCACTTTCGAATACATACATAGTTGTATTTTAAAGATTACTTCAAGTATACTAAATCTAACATTTCCTGGGTTAAGATTGTTTTGTTTTTATGTTATTTTTTTCTAACCTCAATTCTCGACAAAACTATTACAACAATGGTGACAGATTTTTCTTACTATCACCATGTTACCAATGTATCAATGCAGGAACGAAATAAAAGATCAGAATTACTTTTTTGTTTACAACCCTCAACATTTATTTTGTTTCAGAAAGAAAAAGAAATAAAAAACAAATGATCAAATATAAACAAGAAAAAAATATTAATTTTTTGTTGAATATAAATATTCCAAAGTTTCATCAAAATTTGTACATACTGTACAGTAATTCTGTAGAATTACCAAATAAAACTTTAGTCTATTCACACCAAATTATTTATCTTTTCGGGACACAAATCATCACCTAAGTTTATAAAAAAAACAAAAATGTGTATTTTGGTTATAAAAAAAACTATATGTAAAAAAAACAGCTATTGGCAATAGCTATAAAATTTTAGCTGTATTAACCTGTCTAACTCTATTTCAACCAAAGGTGCTTGCTTATGATACCTATAACCTCAAATTTAACCATATGGTCATGTCGTAGTGACCAAGCTATCAAAAAAAAAAAAATAAATGAGCGAGATCCCGGATTAATTACTAGCTTAAAATCATAATCTGGATTCTAGAAATCCCATGTAGGCACAACATTGTGAACCCATTATAAATAAACTATAACCAAAATACCATATAGCCAATATATAAATATTTTGTCGAACATAGTTCGAAACAAAACATAAAACAAAATCAATACCACATTTTGATAAAGAAAAAATATGAAACTAATCAAAATTTTTATAAAAAAAATTAAGTAGTCTAAATAGAGAGATAATTGTCTGTTAAATACATAAAGAAAAATTGTAACATTTCTTCGGCAAAGAAATTTTTTTATAAAAATATACATATATATTTATGTTATAACATATTCACCTAATTAAAAATAAAAATCTGGTATATGCAATTGAATTTTATATTACCATTGGTTAAAATTAGAGCAAAGTTCTAATTTATCCTATAAAAGAAAATTTCAAGCCATGCTTGATGAACAAAAAAAAATGTTTAAGGTTATGTTATAACATAATTAAAATACCTTGTTTCTCGACAAAATCTCGAACAGAAAAACTTTGTTATATTTAAGATCAAGATAAATAATGGTTGGGCGCCAGTTTGTTATGTGAAATAGAGTTGGGCGCCACTTTGTTATATTATTTTTTTCAATATAACTTTTTGTATATTATTGATGTTGTTTTAATATACCTCAAATTTACCTCGGCTAGGAAGAGCAAATTAGGGTCGTGAGGTTCCTTTAAGAAAAATATTGTCAATTTTCTATTTTTGAAATGATAATAGACCTCTATTTACTTTGACACAATTAACAACAATGGTGACAGATTTTTCTTACTATCACCATGTTACCAATGTGTTAATGCAGGAACGAAATAAAAGATCAGGATTACTTTTTGTTTACAACCCTCAACATTTATTTTTTTCTGTTCGATAATTCAATGCCGGTAGGGGTATTTTCCCTCGGAGTAGTTGTTTCTGGTGGTTTCACACAACTTATGCTCTACACGGAGCTATCGCCTACATTCACCTGAGGATGGCCCAAAAGGTCGAAACCGGTCCGGTCGTGGATTGGCATGGAACACTTGTTCCTGACTATCAGGACGTGTTCCAGACGGGGATCATTCGTATCCTCGTGATCGACGTTGGAGAAAGTGAAAACCAAACAGTTTTAACAAGTTCCCAACGAAAGCCTCAAACCATCAGTATAATTCAATGCCAATAGGGGTATTTTCCCTCGGAGTAGTTGTTTCTGGTGGTTTCACACAACTTATGCTCTACACGGAGCTATCGCCTACATTCACCTGAGGATGGCCCAAAAGGTCGAAACCGGTCCGCTCGTGGATTGGCATGGTAGACTTGTTCCTGACTATCAGGACGTGTTCCAGACGGGGATCATTCGTATCCTCGTGATCGACGTTGGAGAAAGTGAAAACCAAACAGTTTTAACAAGTTCCCAACGAAAGCCTCAAACCATCAGTATAATTCAATGCCGGTAGGTGTATTTTCCCTCGGAGTAGTTGTTTCTGGTGGTTTCACACAGACCATGGTTAATTTTGAAAATTTAAGGTGATAATTATGATTTAAACCGGGTACTCATTACCGAGCCACGAGCCTCGAGCTTCGAACAATTCGCTAATGTAGACGTGAAAAAGGTATGATCGCAGCAACAAGCCATTCGCGACGAGCCAATAGGCGGTCGTCGTTCAATGCGCTTCAAATAAAAAAAAATATCATGAATGATGAAAAAGTATTGTCTATTTGAAAATTACAGGAATAGACCTGCTATATAGGGTCCAAATAACAAAGACTATTTAAAAAACATTTAAAAGAAGATGCGTGGTTTATATGTTACTAGCCTAAAACAAAATGGCTTTGCCAGTAAGCCCGACCAGTGGCGGATCCAGGATGTCCGGGGGGGAGGGGCCAAGGAGGGAAAAAAACACACAATCATTTTTTTTGCGGGATTTAATAAGAATTAGCTTTAAAGTTTACCACTATGCGCAAACAAAATGTGCCGCAGCAAAATCAGTTAAATTTTAATTTAAAAAAAATGATATTTTAGCTAATATTTTTGAAAAATTTTATATTTGGCAAAAATATTATAAGTTTTATGTCAAGGAGGGGGGGAGGGCCAGGCCCCTCTGCCCCCCCTCCAGATTCGCCACTGAGCCCGACTCGCACGAGCAGCAGCTTAAAAAAAATTGCCTGAAACAGACAAAATAACCCAGAGAACAACATATTACGATCCAAAATTTAATTAGTGTTTAGTATATTAGTTATTTTTCTTGTACAAATAAAATTGCCTCCAATATTACTCTAAAGCACTACATTTAGTTTGATGCTGAAGGTGCTATTTGTTGTTAACATTTGTGTAGACTGGCCCAAACGTCATACTCCGGTATCATAACCGGATAGAGGTTTGCAATCACTAAAATAAAAAAACCTAATATATCATACGAATTTCAACATTATATTTTGCTTTATAAGTCTAGTTTAATGTTTATATATATAAGTATCGCCGTCTGTTAAAAACAAATATTATTTCCTATTTTTTTTTATAAAATAACATTTTAAACGCGTACCCTGGAAGAGCGCCATTACCGTCATCAATATAACATTTTATACGCGTACCCTGGTAAAGTGTCATAACCGCTATCATTTTGTAATTCCTAAATATCTACCGCTAAAGGCGCTTTAAGCGAGCGCGCGCGAATTGCTCTTATTCCTTCAACATCTCTCAATACAGATCGCAACGCCTGAGTAAAGCCACATCTGTTCAGTGCAGTTTTTAGCATTAATACGTGCATAGGTTAGCTTGTCCAATCATAAGTGGTAATTACCGTTATCAGTAAAGTGAGGTAAACAAAATATATTTATTTTCCATTTTATACTACAAAATTTATTACCCAGAAAGAAAAAAGCAAAAACTCTTTTTACAAAACAAGCGGAGCGATAAAACATACGTATAATCATTTTCGTTATCATCATCATTATCAATTTTAATTTAAAGTAATATGCTCACAGAAAACGTATACGGGATGCCATTATGAGTATTTAAAGTAAATTTTTGAAAAAATCCTTGGACACATTATTTTTATTTTCTTAAAATATTTATATCTATCGACTCCTAGTTGGGGTAGCTTTGACCTCTTGACTTTAGAGAGGGAAAGTGGGTCAAGTGATACCTGGTTTAAGAGTTATTTCTGTTCCTTTACAGCATTAATATTATTTCAAAAATTAATAGATTTGTTTTTGAGATATTCGCAATTTAAGTAAAAAAGTAAGACTGACAGCTTACTATTTTCTTACAAGTAAACGATTACAAATAGATTTAGCAATTTTTTTTTAATGTTTTTTTTTTATTTAAAAAATGTATTTATGTAGGTAAACTTTTTCAAGAGATGTGTATTTATGTCTCAAATTTACTGCGTACTTTCTTTTAATTTAAGGTTTCGATATCGCGCTGCGAGCCCCGAACAATGCCGTCCACATTAGCGAATAGATCGCGTTCGTTGATCGATGCTCGTGGTTCGTTAATGAGTACCCGGCTTTATATGGTCAAGTACCCAACTGGCCTATAGTCAAGTAAACAAAGCGAAAATTAGTGCTCCGACATTTTCGGTAATTTTAGTCGATTAATGAATGAATAAAAAGTGGTAATCGCTTTGAAATATCACAACACGTTTAAACTTTGTTGTGTAGTGATTTTTCGGCTTAAAACAAGTGAAAAAATACCTTATCTCACGTTTTCATTGTATTGCTAAAAATAAACTAACCTTGTTTTTACCGAAAGGCGCTGATAAATTGTACATAGGCCAGTAAAGCAAGTACTTTTGTGATTGCAGTGCTGTTTAATCATGGCAAACCCCAAGACATGCAAAAAATTTAATCAAAATATTTCTAAATCTTGCCTTAAATTGTTGTGTGGTGACTGCAAAGGGTTTTACCACCTTAAATGTGGAAAAATAGATGAAGTTGACGCAAGACTGATGATAGAGAATAAAACTCCTTGGAGGTGCCCGCTATGCGAAAATGACATTGAAATCGACTTAAGAAGATCTCAACAACGCAGATCGCTTTTGTTGTCTCAACCACAATAAACGGGAAGTACAGCTGTTGACTCGGAGTTAAAAGACATGATTAAAGAGTTGCAAAAAACCGTCGAATTTCTAAGTCAGATGTATGAAGATGAAAAAAAAAGAACCAAAGTTTTGACGGATAGGGTAAATGAAGTTTCATTAGAAAACAAGATATTAAGACAAGAAATGGATCAGCTTAAAAACATCCGCAATATTCAGGATAACAGAAAACTGGACAAAAACATATGCATTACAGGATTAATAGAAAACGAGGCTGATCAAGTAAATGTTCAACGAAATTTGGGCAATCTTTTCCGATTTTTGGATGTTAATATCACCGAAAATGAGTATGAAAACCTTCAAAACATCAACACAAAATCTGGTTTTAAAACTTTGATCTCTTTAAAAAGTAGAGAAAATACTGTTTTAAAAGCTCGAGCAAAAAAGGGTAAAATCACTATAGCTGGAGTAGGACTAGGAGTTTCAAACAAGCAAATATTTGTAAGTGAGGAATTAACAAAAGAAAGCTATTTTTTGTTTAAAAAGGCTAAAGGACTAAAAGATCTTGGTTACAAATATGTTTCGCACCAGGACGGCAGAATTCTCGCACGAAAAAACGACAGTGATAAACCAATCCATGTAAAAAATTAAACTATCCTTAATGAACTCCTAGGTTAAATAATTTAATTTAAGTTTTACAAAAATATTTTTGTGCTTTTTTAATAGTTTTTTCCAACAATAATTTAATTGTGTGTTTTTTTAAATACTTTTTTTAACCCTTAACTATGGTTCAACATATTAACACAAACAATCTTAACATAGGGCATGTAACGCAGCCCACGAGAAAGACCTGCCCGAGCGCGGAAATATTATACAAAAAAACGCCCCATGGCCCGCTGTCATTATATATACATTATGTGTGTTCAGTTTTGGTATGTTTGTTTACGTCGATTTTTTTTTTAATTCGGGCACGAATTTTATGTGAATTTTATCAAAGTTATTAAAATAATGCAGCCCACGAAAAAGACTGTAGTGGACTGCGTTAAAATAATTAATGGCTAATGAGTAAATTATAAAGAAAATACCTATAAGATAAACAATGCCGCGAACGTGTAATTAGTGTTGTTCCTTGTCGGTCCAACTATAAAACTGAAACCTAATATGTTGCAAACGGGAAAGAAGTGGTAAAAGATAAGATCTTGGATAAGATTGATCAAGTAATAGACATCCTTAGTGACATTTTCGATAGTGAGAGTGAAAAATGTGTTCAGTTGTCATTTCTTATTGAACAATTAGGTCTCTTGAAAAGGTAACCTGAGAATCGAAGATATGGTGGATACACTTTAATGTTGGCTTCATCTCTGTTTATCCAGTTATCCAGTGCATATACGTCAATTTACAATTCTAAGGTAATATGTCTTCCGCACCCTCGCAATATTAAAAAACTGATTTGTAAAATCTTGTTAACATATAGTAATCTCTCTGGTAGTGTGAAATATTTAAAAAGTAAGATACAGCTTAAGATAAGATAAGCTTAAAAGAACATGAGTTGGTAGTTAACTTACACTTTATTGAAATAGATATTAAACTTTGTGCTATTAATTTTTCAAAAAATTATTGACGACCACTACATTCAGTTCATTGAATGGGAAAACCATATCACTTATTCACAAAATCACTTGTTTCTTTTTAATAAATTATTGTGAAATGTTTTATATTGAAAATTTTTCTTCAGATAACTCTAGCGAGTGTTTTTGTAGAGAAAAACTATTGTCAAAGCTTGAAAAAATTAGTTTAAGGGCATGTAAAGTTTTTTTAAATAATTTTATTAAAAAGCACAATGATTTAGTGTCTGCTAATAAATCTTTGAATAAGAACTCAAAGATGATGACAGTCAAAGAAAAATTAAAAAGCTAAAAGCTTAGGTTTGATATGTCCAATTTTGAAAGACTTGCATAGATTTGAAGTTACTAACTATATTATGTACCTAATATATGTACCTGAAAATATTAGAGTGCAAATTTTGTATAATTTTTTATTTTATAGATTCAGTTCTTTTATCCATAATAAACACATATATCAGCAAAATATTTTTTTCAATTTTTGCCTATAAAAGAACAAAAATTTTTTGTTAATTTATTTAAATTGTGTAAAAACATATAATAATTAAGCAATATAATAAGAATCCTGGGGACTCCTAAGATCACGTGACCGCCGACTTGCTTATAACGCGCCATGGCCGGTCTTTATCGTTGGGTGCGGGCATGTAAATATACGTTCATTGCGTCCCAGCGTTAATAACATTAATGAAATCTTGACTAGTTTGGACTTAGATATCTTAGGGATTTCTGAAAGTTGGCTTTCGAATAACATTTTGGAAGAAGAAATTAAATTATTTGGTTATAACTTTTTGAGATACGATAGGGAAGGCAGAGGCGGCGGTGTTGGGGTGTATGTCAGATCTAATTTGCAGGTGAGTACGATAGATATTGAGCAAGGTGAAGATATTGAGCAACAATGGTTTATAGTAAAAATAAATAAGTTAAAAATAGGGATTGGAGTATTCTATCGCCCACCTCGTTTTAATGTGTTAAGAGCATTGGAACAGTTAGATACATCAATATCTACTATGTTGCCATTGGTGGATGAAACTGTGATAATGGGGGATCTTAATATTAACCTCTTAGAACATAAAACTGTTAATGAACAATTTGATTTTTTATTGGAGTCATATAACTTTCAACAAATTGTTTATAACCCGACAAGATTTTTAAACGAAAATGCAAGTTTATTGGACGTGATTATTTTATCAAATAAAAACCTATTATTAGGAAACGGACAACATTTTGACTTGCATGAGCACACGGATCATCAGCTCATACATTGTAAACTTAATATTAAGGTCCCAAGGATTCCACCTGAAATGGTAACATCTAGAAGTTTTAAATATTTTAATAAACAAGAGTTTGATCATGACCTACAAGCTATAAGATGGGAAGAAATTTTTCGATTTAAACATATTGATTAGAAGGTAAAATTTCTATCTGATAAGATTATTGATCTTTTTGACTGTCATGCTAAAACGAATACAGTGCGGGTGACAAAACCAAAAGCGCCATGGTTCACTGATACACTAAAAGAGATGAAAAAATATCGAAACAACTGTCTCTCTAAATATAAAAGAACCAAGCTTCCGCAAGACTGGCAAGCCTATAAAAGTGCTCGTAACCTATTTACTACTCCAGTAAGGAATGAAAAAAAAGCCTACATAAACTTTTTGCATAATAAAAACGATAAAAAAGCGTTATGGAAGTCTTTGGCTGACATGAATATCTATAGTAAGTCGAAAAACACTTTTGATTTGCCCGAAAAACTAAAAAATTCTGAGGCTATAAACCATTTTTTTTATGCTGTACAGAGGGCGGCTGGACCAGTTGCTCCAGAGACTGTTAGGCAATACCTGGGCAATCAAGCAACCGATAGCAGGTTTGAGTTGGAGCTGGTGGACTCTATTGGTGTGACGAATGCCATCTCAAAAATAAAATCGAATGCCAAAGGAATGAACAATATCTCATTAGAGATGGTTAAATTATGCTGCCTCACTATTGTTCCATTTCTGACTCATATCTTTAATTTTTGTATTGAAAACAGTGATTTTCCTAAACAATGGAAAGAGGCTGTCGTATTGCCATTGCCTAAGGTTCCAAATCCAAGTCAACTATCTGACTTGAGACCCATCAGTTTATTATCAGTTTTGTCAAAAGTCTTTGAAAAACTTTTTTATAAACAAATTTTTAAATATTTTCTTGACAATAAACTTTTATCTGACACTCAATCAGGTTTTCGTCCGGGTTTTAGCACAGCTTCAACTCTTGTTAAAGTTTTGGATGATATTTTGACTGCTATCGACAAAGGAGAAACTACGGCACTTGTGCTATTGGATTATAGTAAAGCTTTTGATACTATCCATCATAATTTGCTCTTCGCCAAACTTTTTTATTATGGTTTCCAATCAAAAAGTGTCAGATTTTTTAGTAACTATTTGGGCAAAAGATTCCAAAGAACTAGGGTGGACGGTAGAGACTCCAGACCTGTGAAGCTTAATCGTGGCGTACCACAGGGATCCATTTTGGGCCCTCTCCTCTTCATTATTTATATTAATGACATGAACAAGTGTGTAGAAGACTGCAGCTTAGCCCAATATTGCGATGATACACAAGTATATAAGCCTTTTAATCGAACTAGTGCTCAAATGTCAATCACTATCTTAATTAAAAACCTAAACCTGATCCATCAGTATTCCACAGAAAATGGTCTTAAATTAAATCCAAATAAATCAGCTGTTATATATTTTGGCCCTTTGGCAGCCTGGTCCAGACAAAATTTTAATATTTTGATAAATAATGTAAGGGTAATGATGTGCTAGAGCAAAAAAATTTGGGTGTAGTTTTTGATACCCAATTAAGATTTAGGACACTGGTTGCCAAAGTGGTTCAAAAAGCGTATATTTCTCTGAGGAATTTATACAAAAGTTAAGATGTATTAAACAAAAAACTCAAACAAAATTTATGCGAAACCCTTGTGTTGTCACATTGCAACTACTGCAACTTTGATTACGGCCCCTGTCTTGATGGATCAAGTAAATATAGGGTACAAAAAGTTCAAAACTCTTGTATGCGATTCGTGTATGGGCTGAGGAGGCGTGATCACGTTCGTCAAAAACTAAAGGACCTAAAATGGCTCAATATGCAAAATAGGGAAAAGTTGCATTTTAGTTGTTTTTTACATAAGCTTTTACAGCGATGACGTAGGGGGTAGTTTTTAAAAACACCCTTTATTATTTTCTGCTACAAAAAAACTAATTATAATTAATACAATTAAAATAGTGAGTACGATACTGATTTATTTCCAATAGTGTACATGCTTTTATACTAAATTATTGCTTATAAGTTATAATAAAATATTGCTGACAAACAAAACATAATTACTAAAATGCGGTTCTAACTATTTGTATATTCTGCAAGTTTCGTATTATGATACACGGGGTAAATGTAATGTAATTTCTCCATCCCCTGGGGTAGTTTTGTAAGGGACGAACAAAACTGGCCTCTGAGATTTCGTGCTGAAATGTTCTTCTGTTTCATTGTCATCGTGTTGAGGGAGCTTCGTTTTCTTTGGTTGTTTCGTTATCCATTTCCGTATGCCAAGTATAACTGTGAGTGTCAAAATAATATAGATGGGTGTCATCCAGTAGTGTGTGTAATCGTGATATGTTATTGCTTGGATAGGTTGTAAATGTTCTTCTTCTTTTCTGAGTTTGTGAAGTTGGTCTAAGGGAATTTAGTCTATTTTTATTGTATTTATTTTGATAGACCTTTCTTTTGGTGTGATTTTGATTTTTGGTAGTGTCAATGGTTCTTCTTTAATAGTTTCTTTCATATTAATAAATGATTCGTTCTTTGTCTTGAATCCGCATCCAGGTGGTAGTCCTATTAGGTAGGTGCCTTCTAAAACCATGAGTTTGGTAGAGCTACAATGCGTTGATATTTTGGTTGCTTTGGGAAATATAGAGATGTAGTAAGCTTCTGAGATTTGTTGCACTATGGTAGAGTTAATGGAAATTTTGGTTTGCTTACATGTTGTTTCTTTGCTGGAGACTTGAAGAATGGTGTTAATGCAGTCTTGATTGTGTGAGTTTTGCAAAATTGTTTCAGTGCATAGGTATCTGTTATCGATTCGCTTGCAGAGTTGATCCATGTATTGATACATATCATTGTTTGAGGCGAGATATGGAGCTGGTGGAATAATTGTTGTATGCTTGTCGGTTGGTACTGAGAACAGATGGTAATATGAAAATTCTTTTGGTTCTACAATGGGAAAATGTAGGATAAAGACTATCTTGTTATCGGAGTAGTAGCACTCTGTGCTTAAAATGTAATAGTATTTGGTAAAATCTTCATCAAGGGTGTAAATTAGTTGGTGTTCTAAATGGTGTTCTAGTAGTTTGTTAATTGTCCACTTCAGTTCCTCCACTTTTATGACAATGTTATAGAGGATGCTATTTCTTGACAGGGCTATTCCTGTTTCAAGGTCGCTTAGTATTTGTAATATTCCTTGGAAGGCTACGTTAAGTTGGTCGAGAATGTTTCTGGTTTCCATGCAATGATTGAAGTCGAATACAATTTTGTTTAGTTCTGTGCTAATTCTTATGGCTGAAGGGTGTCGTTGTTTCTTCAAAGTTCTTCATAACTTTTTTGTTCAGGCTCATGTGGTGGTTGACTTGACTGATAATGTTATTTTGGTTTTGTTCTAAGATAGAAATGGCATTATCGTATTTTTTTGCATCTTCCTGATCTAGGTTTCCAGATATGATTTTCTATATGATCTAGGTTTCCAGATATCTTTTGGTTCGGTAGTGAGGAAAAATTGTTTGAAGCTTCTCTTCACATGTTCTTAGTAGAAACTGGAGGCTTTTGTCAAAGTTCTGTAGACTGTGAAAATATGGATAACTTAGTCCTTGGTTGATTGCGTTGGTGACATCCTTATATTCTTGTTTCAAAGAGTTGATTTCGTTAGCTAGTGGTATAAGGTTGAAGTAATGAATGAAGTCGTGTGTGCTAATTTGGATTTTTGCCTGGCCCAGTTTTAGTGGCAGGATCCCTGGGTTGTCCCGAAGGTTTTGGATCTGGACTTCTTTGGCTTTGACCAAGGAACATCTGTAAAGAAGAATTTTGTTTATTAATCTTTTTGTGGGGATGACTTTTGATATTCTTCTTATGTACGGATGTATCCTGTGTTTCTATGGTCACGATATTATCTTTTTTGACGGTTTTGGAGGAAAACCTTGGCAGTAGTTTGTTCTGTTTTAGTGTTTTTCTGGTATAGACTTTGGTACAAGGTTTGTATGTAATAGGTGGTTCTCTTCCAGCATTCCTTTTCTGGATGTATTTTTCCTTATTGTGTTGCAACTTCTCGTTAAGTTCTTTATAGATAGCTTTTGTTTTGTCCCTATGTTCTTGAGTGTAGTTGTTAATTAGAGTTTTCTTTATGTCAATGTCAAATGGATCTCGAGCGTCTAAGTGTCCATTGAGAACTTCGATTAGTTTTTTTCCAGTCGTAGAGTGGATTGAACTATTGTATCCTAAGATTGCATAAGGCATTTGTTGTTTAACGGTCATGGATTTCTTGGTTTCTCTTAAAATTCTTAGGTGTTCTATAATAGTTGAATGGAAACGTTCAATTATTCCATTAGATTGTGGATTGTCTGGGTGATTGTAGTGGATGGTGATCTTGTGGGTATTTGCGAATTCTTGAAAGACTGAGTTATAAAGATCAAAATTGCGTTTACTATAGAGATTGCGTTAGCGCTATCAATTCAATATCAATATTTTGAGAAGGCGTCTATAATTGTCAGAAATTTTTGTCCTCCAGCTTGAAAAGTATCTAGGTGAATGATTTCTAGAGGTTTTGTTGGTGTGGGTGTTAACATAAGGAGCAGCTTTGCTGGATTTCTATCGTATTTATTAGTTTGACAGATGTGACAGAAATTAATGAGTTCTTCAATATCTTTTTTCATGCTTGGCCAATAGTATTTTTTTCTAACCTGTGCTTCTGTCTTGTTGATCCCTCTGTGGTTTGTGGTACTTTCGGGGTAACTGATAAGTATTTCTTTTTGTCTTTTCTCATTGTTGATATCTTCCAAAAGAACGTTGCATTTTACAATGTCGAATGCAGAGTTAATAAATATTTCTTTTAAAATATTGTTGGTAGTTATGTAGAGTTCGTCGTCTTCGAACAATATTGCATATTTCTTTTTCGGATCGATGTATTGTTTAAATAGGTGAATTATTTCGGTTTTAATATTAGCTCGTCCAAGTTGTACGTTCTGGTCTTGTTGGGGAAAGCTTCAAGTATTACTGGTTTGGCTGGGTTGTAGTTGACTGTTCTAAGCATTATTTGGTTGTTAAAGTAGTTAAGCGGTTTTTCAGATATTGGTATTCCTGCTATAGGGTCCTCTTGGGCGGTATGTATTGTAATATCACTGGAGGTTTCTTGTTCTTTAGTTTTTTGTAGTTGATATTGTTCGAAAAGTTCGTCGATTACATCAAGTTCTGATCGTGTTAGGCTTTGCACAGGTTCATTGGTTATTAATTCTGCTAGGTCATATGAGGTTGATGGTTGATTCTCGTCTGGCAAGTTAGGTTAGTTATTTTCAAGGTCCTTGTTTGTTTCCTTTACTTCGGCTTCTTTCAATTCTAGATAAGGCGTCGGCATTTGTGTTGGATTTTCCTTTCTTATATTCGACTTCGTAGTCAAATTCTTCCAGCTTAAGTCTCCATCTGACTAATTTAGAGTTGGGATCTTTCAGTGAAAACAGAAAAGATAGTGGTCTGTGATCCGACAAAATCTTAAATTTTCGTCCAAATAGGTACGGTCTAAAATACTTGGTTGCCCACAACATTGCAAGCATTTCTTTTTCTATTGTGGAATATTTTAACTCGGTTTCATTCAGAGTTCTGGAAGCGTAAGCTATAGGTTGGTCATTTCCAATAGGTCCTTGTGATAAGATTGCTCCAAGAGCAAAATTGCTGGCATCGGTAGTCAGGTTAAATGGTTTGGAAAAGTTAGGATACTGGAGTAATGGTTCGTTGATTAGTAGATTTTTGCAGATTTTTACGCAATTGAGGTACTCTGGAGTAAGCTTGATTTTGGCGTCTTTCTTTAGACATGTTGTTAGGGGTTTAGTTATTTTGGCAAAATCTTTGATGAATTTCCTGTAGTATCCTAGTAGTCCTAAAAAGCCACGGATTTCTTTTGCAGTTCTTGGTATTGGGTAATCGGTAATGGCCTTTATTTTGCTTGGATTGGGTTTGATGCCTTCTGGGGTAATAATGTGTCCTAGGAATCCAACTTCTTTTTTCAGGAATTCACATTTATCTAGCTGAATTTTGAATCCAGTTTCTCTGAGTCGTTGGAATATTTTGGCCAGGTTAACAAGATGTTCTTGTAAAGATGTACTGTAGCATATGATGTCGTCCATGTATACGAGACATATGTCTCCTTGGAGACCTTTCAGGACGTTGTCCATAACTCTTTGGAAGGTGGCTGGAGCATTTTTAAGGCCGAATGGCATACGAACGAATTCGTAGTGCCCATTTTCTACATTAAATGCTGTCTTTTGAATGTCTTCTTTGGCCATTTCTATTTGGTGGAATCCACTGGCTAGGTCCAGAGTTGTAAAATATTGGCATCTTCCAAGTTTATCTAGAATGTCGTTGATGTTGGGAATCGGATACTTGTCATCTATGGTCTTGTCGTTGACTTTTCTGTAGTCTATTACTATACGCCATTTAACTTTTCCAGAAGCATCTGGTTTTTTTGGAACAATCCAGATTGGTGATGACCATGGTGATTGGCTTGGTTTTATAATGCCTTGGTCCAGCATGGATTCTATTTGGTTCTTTACTTCTTCCTTATGAATATAAGGATATCTGTAGGATTTGGTGTAGACCGGTATTTCGTCTTTGGTTTTAATATGGTGCTTTATTTGATTGGTGAAAGTTAGTTTCGTGTCTGGATAATGAAAGATGTCGGAAAATTTTTTGCAGAGTTTTCTTATGCTGAGTTCTTCTTCTGGATTGAGGTGATCTGTTCGAATTTTTGGTTCGAAAAAGGCTGTATCTTCTGACAATTGAGGAAGCACATCTGCGGAATACAGGTTAAAGTTGTTGAGGTTGAATTCGGAACTGTCGACTGGTTCCATTAAAGCAATTTGGAGTAGTTCGTCGGTTTCGTTAATTAATTCTGTCCATGCCATCTGGTTGCAGGCTGTACTTAGTGTTTCTCTTAAGGTAGCTCCTTGGATATTTTGTCTTGGCAAGATGACGGTTCCTTCGGCTTCTTTTACTGGAAGCCTGACTGGAGTAATTGAATGTGGTTCCAGTTGGATGGAGTAAAATTGTGTTTTGTTGGTTTCGTAGTATTCCAAAGGAAGGGTGGCTCTTTCAGTTATTAATTTTGATTCCGGAAGATCCAATTTGGCCTTGATTAGCTTGAGGTTGTCTAGTCCGATAAGTCCATCGAATGTTTGATGAAATTTGAATAGGTAGAACTTCATGTTGATATCGGAGTTAAATTCGGAAAAGATGGGAATTTCTGCGGAGTGATCCTGAGAGTGGTTTTGGAAGATTGACGTCACGACAAAAGGTTCGTGCTTGATTTTGTTCCTGAAGTGTCGGAAGGCGATTTCTGGGTTGAGGAATGATTTTGTAGCACCGGTGTCGATAAGCAGTTTGAGAGGTGGATCAGCTATGGTAATATACGGAAGTTCTTTTTTGTCGGTGTAGTTGTGGAGTTCTACTACGTTTCGTCGTTTGGGTTTTCGGTTTCTTGAAAATTTTGTTCTTCGCTCTCGTAGGTGTATTCTTGTTGTTCTTCCGGGTACTGGGCGTTATATTGGTTATAGTAGTTCCAGACCTCTTCTTCTGTATATGTATTGTCATAACCGTAGTTGCTGTCTTGATATTCAATATTGTATATTTCTTCTATGTGGTACCTAGGAGTTGTATTTTGTTGCGGCATTCTTTGGTTTGGTATTCTTGATACTGCCCTGGATGCTATGCTCATTGGTTCTGGTTTAGGGAATTGCGATGGGCCTGGTTGGTTGTTCCAGCTAGTTTGGAATGGCCTGGCCTGATGGGGTTGAAATCTTGGTGGTTGAATGACAGGTCTTGGCGTGGAAAAGGATCCTTGGAAGTTATTCTGCCGTGGTTGGAAGTTATTCTGCTGTGGTTGAAAGGAGTTTTGTTGAGGTCTAAAGGCGTTGAACATTGGTGGAGCTGATGGTCTAAAGGTGTTGAACATTGGTGGAGCTGCTGATCTGAAAGACGTTGGCCATGTAGGTCTGTTTCCGAATGGTTGATGGGAAGCTGGCGGTGGTCGAGGTGGAAGAGCAGCGGTCAGTCTTAGAGGTGTCTGGGTTGGTGGAGTGATAGCAAATCCTTTTTGAAGGTATCGGATATTGTCTTCTTCTAGGATGTTTTGGATGGCATCGGCAAGTGAGTTTGGTTTCATGGCCCGTATGGTTGATCCCAGTGGTTCTTTTAATCCAGCTAGAAAGGTTGTCAGAGCCTGGTTCTGGAAGAATGATTTCTTACTAATCTTGATGGCTTCGTTGTCGTTATGAAGTTCTATGTAGTTTGAGATGGTATGTCGCTTTGAGTCTGGCGTAGATTGACAAGGTCTCTGGTCAGGGAGTTTTCGTTTCTTTGGTCGGCGAAGTTTTGGATGAGGGTATTCTTGATTACAGGCCAATCGTTGCAACCATAAACGGAGATGACTTATCTGGCTCTTCCTTTAAGTTTGCTTAGGATTCCTTGAATGAGCATGTGGTTCTGGAAGCTGTTTACGTCGGTGGTATCCCAGTAGTGGTTAAGGAGGAGGGTTGTTGCGTTGATAAAGTTGTGGAGCTCGTTTGGGTTGCCTTCATAGTCTGGGATGATGCAGAGATTCTATGTGTCGAAAACTGGTGGTGCCATGTTGGTATCTTCTTTAATGAATGATTGGTTGAGGTTGGTAGAGATGGTGAATTCTTCGTCGATGGGTAGTACGGGGATGATGGCTTCTCCTTGGATAAGTGGTTCTTGGTAGGGGCTGAGCGGAATCTCTGGTCGAATCGGTGTGGCTGGTGTGATCTGCAGTACGGGTGGTCTGAATATGGGGTGGCGTGGTATGTTGGAGAATCTTAGGCTGGTTCTACTGGTGAACCTATGAATGGTTGCCGGGAGTGGTTCTGATTGCGGACAAACACTTGACAGTGACGGGTTTCTTCTGCGTAGAGCCCTTCCACAATCCTGCTGACTGCGCCAATTAAGGGTTGATGACGTAGGGGGTAGTTTTTAAAGACACCCTTTATTATTTTCTGCTACAAAAAAACTAATTATAATTAATACAATTAAAATAGTGAGTACGATACTGATTTATTTCCAATAGTGTACATGCTTTTATACTAAATTATTGCTTATAAGTTATAATAAAATATTGCTGACAAACCAAAACATAATTACTAAAATGCGGTTCTATTTGTATATTCTGCAAGTTTCGTATTATGATACACGGGGTCAATGTAATGTAATTCGCAATACTCGCACTGTGGGAGGATATGACACACCACGGCATCGTACGGCAACTTTTCAGCGAAGTTTTTCGTATTGTGCACCAAAAATAATTAATAGCTTAAAAATATTTGATAAAAAAGACATATCATCACCATGTTTTAAATCTGCATTAAAAAGACAACTATTGGAAAGCCAAAATTTGGAATGAAACTAGCAATAAATACTATTATGGCAAGTTTAGGTTGCTTTATTTTTTTTTCTCTATAATAATAATAATAAAATTGTTATTTATTTTTTTTTCTTTAACAATTACGAAATTAGAACTTAATAATCATACTTATTAGATAATTATTAGTTGTAATATTTTGTAATATTCTTTTATTGTAATTTTTTTTTCTCTTTCTCGGTTAAGTCATCAGCAATGCTGCCCTTCGCCGAGATTAAAATAAAGGCCTTTTTATTTATTTATTTATTTATATAAGTTTATAAATGGAAAAATCCACCACAATTTGGATCCGCAAGCTTGATTTTCCTATAGTTTAATTTTTTTTTAAAATCAACGACCTCTTTAACACTTCAAACTACGAAATTTATTACATATCAATTAATGAAAGGAATTGGATCGCCATTTTGTCGTTTTGCAAGTTTAATTCAAAACTCATAATCAGTAATGTTAGACATCCCAAATATAACGGTTCATATAAAAAAAAACTTTAATTTAAAAATGTATAATACAGTTTAATTAACAAAATTGCAAACAAAAACTACGGCGGCGCGTGGCGGCGAGTAATCTGGCCGGCAACGGATAATCGGGTCGGCTGCGAGTTAGCTAAAAACTTTAGGCATGTTTAGCAGTTTTTGTGGGTAGTGAATTAAACTGAGCCATCAGGCTCGGCTATGTAACGCTCATTCGAGTGAAGTCGGCTCGAGTCGACTTAACTGTGAGAGGAACATTCAGCGAGCGATATATGCAGATGAAGACCAGTATTAATAATTTCGCCTTGTTGAAGTTTATACTTCTGCCGTGTAGTCTTAAACAAGCACAACTTTTTTAAAAATATGGCAATCTTAGTTCAATGGCGGTTCTACGGGGGGAGGGGGGGTATTGGGGGTAATTACCCCCCCCCCCCAAAGCTCGAAAAAAAATATTAGGTAGAAAGGCTGGTAGCTGCTACAGATAAGTTAAAGGCTAAGAAAAATATTTTTCTTGCCTTTATTAGACTCCCGATAATAAGCGCATAGGATAGGAAACAACACAGAAGACATATGCTCAAAGAAAAAAGCGCATACGAAAAAAATCGCACGCGAAAAAAAAACGGATAGAATTGATCTGTACATTTGACGAGACCTACCTAGTATGCAGCTATCCATATGTTTTTCAGTGAGCTATCTAAATGTTGTCAACAAATAAAAATTTTACATTATTCCAGATAAGACTAGATGAGACATACATACATACAGATGACATATTTTAAAGAAATATACATACTGGTCTCTAGATATGACTAACCTCAATAAAAAAAAATCAGAGACTATTTGACGACTGACTGCGCAGAACTACTTTATAAATCCACGTTTACATCATTCATAATTTTTTTACACATTTTCATAACTTTTTTGCCATTTTCAGAGTTTTGCGCAACTTATTTTGTATGCGCGAAAAATTGCAACGTTATTTTATTTAATGTTCTTGAAGTTTTATGGCGTTCAAAATGAACCCTGCATTCGGATTCAGCGTACCGAAGAACTTATATAGAAAGGTAGGTCTGATGCAAAGGTACAATTTTTTATTTTGTGTGCCGGTGTAAGCTTTCATAGTTCACATGTTAAGTTTTTTAAAACACAATTTTTTTTTTTCAAATTTCAAAATTTTATGAAATTTTAATGTAAATACTCTCGTCTTTTTAGTGGCGAAATGGTTTAAAACCTATAGTTTTTTACATTGAACATTCGAATTCTAGAAGCTTAACTTTATTTCATTGTGCACTGTTTTACTATTGTGCGCTATTTTCCGTGTGCGCTTTTTCGGTGTGCGCTTTTATTGACGTGTGCCTTTTGACGTGTCCGCTCTTTTCCTATGAGGATCTTTCCTGTGTGCTGTTGTCATATGAGCTTTTTTCCTGTAGCCTAATTTAGTCACCGCTTGACCATTACCTCCCCCAGAATTTGGCTCCAGAACCGCCCTTGGTTCAATAGGGTAACCAGATATAATCAGATGAGCAAATTATGTACATTTTATTATAATTTTTGGCCATCTATAACTTTAAGTCAAAAAATAACTAAAAAAAACTACCAATTTTTTGCGATGGTGTCTGTTCGTCTGTCTGGTACACAATACCTCAAAAGCCAATAAACCGATTTTAACAAAATTTGACTCAAGAATTTTGTGCTATCTAATGGTAAGACCATTAGTTTTTAATGTGGGGTGGGTTGCAAAGGAGATAGAGGGGGTGGAGATATTTTAAAAAATTATAATTTGAGAACCACAGCACCTATAGCGAAGCACGGTTTTCAAATTTGGAATGAAAATTACATTTATTTCAAAAACGACAGCCAGCTAGATCGAGTTACCCAAATAAATAAGCTAAATGTGCCTGGGTGACACCATTTCTTTTGAAATTTTATTTGTTTGCAGTGTCGTTATTCTTAAAATCACCCCAAGCGAGTACTCCTCGAAATTCGAGCGAGGACCAATAGAGATGCGGAAATCAAGTGACATCGCATGCGCAGTTTGACTTTCACCCGATTTTGAGGGACTACCCCCCGGGGTGATTTCAAGAATACTGACACAGGTGGGCTAGGGGAGCTTGCGGCGCAATTTTTTGTTCTCCACACACATCTTAAATAGTTTGTCAATCAAAATGCTTTTTGAACAAATAATTTTTAAAAATCGTTTTTTGATAATCTTGTTTTCGGGTCAAAGTTCGAGGGTTAGAATATCATTTGCGATTCAAGGGGTTCGGCTAGAACAGATTTTGATCTCCCGCAAGGAAGACAGGGATATTAATACCCTGTTTCCACCAATGCATGTCCACCCCGATTCAAAAAATGCATCAGGGGACGCTGCATTTAAAACCGGTGCAAATCCATGGGACATCACGTGATGCGTTTTTTGAATCGGGGTGGGCATGCATTGGTGGAAACACGGTATAAGGAAAAATCTAGATTTTTTTTATTTTTGGGTTTAAAAATAATATAATTTATTCCTGAACACTTTACATGAGAAAAAGGGGAATTTCAATTTAACTGACCAAAAATTTACTGACCATCGAATTTTCGCTTTTTTCGGCGTAAGGCCGCCGTGTTCGTAGAAAAAACAAATACTAACCTACAAGTCCAAGCTGTTACCACTTCTAAACAGCTACAGTGACCTATCAGTCAGCTACAACTCAGCTTTATCCCAAAAACCACCTTCCCCCAGCTTTTACCACCAAGAAACCAACTACTACCACCTACACCTACCCTCTGTTGCTAAAAAAGCAACTACTACCACCTTGCCCTAGGTTCTATTACTCAAAAATCAACTACTACCACTTCCCCCTAGCGTCTACTAGTAAAAAATCAACGACTACCACCTTGCCCAGGCCTCTACCAGAAACGAGTATAATATAGTTATGCCTCCACCAATAAAAAATCAACTACTACCACCTCCCTCTAGATTCAACCACCAAAAAATCAACTACTACCACATTCCCTTAGCTTCTACCAGCAAAAAACCAACTACTACCACATTCCCCTAGCTTCTACCAACAAAAAATTCTATTAATAAAAAATCAACTACTACCACCTCCCCCTAGATTCTACCACCAAAAAATCAACTACTACCACCTTCCCCCAGACTCTACCACTAAAAAATCAACTACTACCACCTCCCCCAGATTCTATAACCAAAAAATCAACTACTACCACCTTTCCCTAGCTTCTACCACCAAAAAACCAACTACTACCACCTTCCCCTAGACTCTACCAATAAAAAATCAACTACTACCACTTCCCCCTAGATTCTACCACCAAAAAATCAACTACTACCACCTTCCCCTAGACTCTACCACTAAAAAATCAACTACAACTACCTCCCCCAGATTCTATAACCAAAAAATCAACTACTACCAACCTTTCCCGAGCTTCTACCACCAAAAAACCAACTACTACCACCTTCCCCTAGACTCTACCAATAAAAAATCAACTACTACCACCTCCCCTAGATTCTAGCACCAGAAAATCAAATACTACCACTTTCCCCTAGCCTCTACCACTAACAAGTCAACTACTACCACCTTCCCCTAGCCTCTACCGCTAAAAAATCAACTACTACAACATTCCCCTAGCTTCTACCACCAAAAAAACCAACTACTACCACCCTTCCCTAGAGTCTACCACTAACAAATCAACTACTACCACCTTACTCTAGCCTCTACCACTAAAAACTCAACTACTACCACATTCCCCTAGCTTCTACTACCAAAAAACCAACTACTACCACCTCTAGATTCTACCACCAAAATTCAACTACTACCGCCTTCCACTAGCCTCTACCACAAAAAACTCAACTACTACCACATTCCCCTAGCTTCTACCACCACCTCACTTTTTGGAAGAGGCTAGGGGAAGGTGGTAATAGTTGATTCTTTGGTGGTAGAATATAGGGGGAGGAGGTAGTAGTTGATTTTTTATTAGTAGAGGCTAGGGGAAGGTAGTAGTAGTTGATTTTTTGTTGGTAGAAGCTAGGGGAGGGTGGTAGTAGTTTGTTTTTTGGTGGTAGAAGCTAGGGGAATGTGGTAGTAGTTGATTTTCTGGTCGTGGAATCTAGGGGGAGCTGGTAGTAGTTGATTTTTTATTGGTAGAGGCTAGGGGAAGGTGGTAGTAGTTGATTTTTTATTGGTCGAGGCTAGGGGAAGGTGGTATTAGTTGATTTTTTGGTGGTAGAATCTAGGGGAATGAAGTAGTAGTTAGTTTTTTGCTGGTAGAAGCTGCATGTGGTAGTTGTTGGTTTTTTGCTGGTAGAAGCTAGGGGAATGTCGTAGTAGTTGGTTTTTTGGTGGTAGAAGCAGAAGCTAGGGGAAGGTGGTAGTAGTTGATTTTTTGGTGGTAGAATCTAGGGGGAGGTGGTAGTAGTTGATTTTTTAGTGGTAGAAGCTAAGGGATTGTGGTAGTAGTTGATTTTCTGGTGGTAGAATCTAGGGGGAGGAGGTAGTAGTTGATTTTTTATATTGGTAGAGGCTAGGGGAAGGTGGTAGTAGTTGATTTTTTGGTTTTAGAATCTAGGGGGAAGTGGTAGTAGTTGATTTTTTATTGGTAGAGGCTAGGGGAAGGTAGTAGTAGTTGGTTCTTTGCTGGTAGAAGCTAGGGGAAGGTGGTAGTAGTTGGTTTTTTGCTGGTAGAAGCTAGGGGGAGGTGGTAGTAGTTGGTTTTTTGTTGGTAGAACCTAGGGGAATGTGGTAGTAGTTTGTTTTTCGGCGGTAGAAGCTAGGGCAATGTGGTAGTAGTTAGTTTTTTGCTGGTAGAAGCTAGGGGAATGTGCGAGTAGGTGATTTTCTGGTCGTGGAATGTAGAAGAAGGTTGTAGTAGCTTTGATTTATTAGTTAGGATTTGTTTCGACCTCAAACAATTCGCTGTGACATCCAGGGCTATCAAAACGGGCGCGTATTTACGTTTCCGTGCTCATTTCACGTCGCACAGTGGTGAGGCCATATGAGATCACGCGGCCAAAATATAAAAACTATCAATTTCGTTTTTAAATCCAAAGATCCAATGTAAAATTGGTAAAATAAGTTTGCTAGAGAGCTTTTAAAGAAACAACAAGTAAAAATTTGCTAATTTATCAGAAACTAAGAAAAGATTGCACTTTTTAGATAAGCTACGAAAGACTAATTTTCTCCTTTATAACTGAAGATGTCAAATTTTCAAATTTCAAATGTGTTAGTTCGGTTTGCACATGTTTCTTTCTATTTTTAAGAAGTTATTTTTCTTCAATAGATCTTGAGATCTGTTGAGACATTTTCTTCTAATTTTGACCAATCGTTCATTTCTGAAGATTTTGCTTTACAAATCGGACAACAAGCTGCAGACGAAGTTTCTGTTAATATTTGACATATTGTGCCGTCGATCATTGTGAGCGACAAATTATGGGAAACAGAGAAGTTAAATTTTTTATTTGAGCTTCGTAATCCTTCACAACTGGTTACATTTTCCGGTGTTTAGAAGACGATGGGTGTGGGTTCTTCCAAATTACTTCATTTTCTATAAAAATTAACTGAATAGGTACCAAAGACACTGAAAAAACGGACTCATCTGTTATTTGTGAATTTAGAAAATTTTGTTTGTAAATGCTATTTCCGGATGCTCCGTCGCAACCCCACTTACTACGCAGCAAAAATTTGTTCTGTTTAGTTTCTAAACTTTTCGGTTTTACGTCTTTGATCTGAAATAGCCGTTATACAGTGTGATCCAAAAGTTGCTGCATTTTTATAAAAGCACCTTTCTCTGTAATTTCCATTAAAGAAGGATAGCATTCAGATTTGGCTTGGAAAATTTGGTTATAACTGGGAAAAATGTCCGCGTTTTTCAATAAGCACTGTTCTCTTAAGGAATTATATTGATATCTAGATAACTTAATATCCGTCATTAGAGCTAAAGATTCATCTTTCGAAAATTTTGTCACAGTATTTTGGCATTGAAGCCGCTGTCTAAAGTCCTGTGCTCCTAAAGAAAGCACTTCCCGGATCATCGCAGCTTCATCTCGTTTTTCTTCTGTACACAATCTTCTTTCCAATAAGCTTTGCAGCTCAGCTATTCTTAATTTATTAATTTTTTCTAGGTCTGTCACTTTTCTACGTTTGCTTCTTTCTGAACATTCTTCCATCTTTTTAGTCGGTCTACCTGCCTCAGTCACTACCTCTTTAATTTTCCTGAATATCACAAATCCGTTTAGCCATGTATCAAATTTCCTATAAAACCGATCTTTGGTTTTATTTGCTTGGTTCCACTTACTTTTAAACTGAGGCAAATATGTCTTTTGAATGGTTTGTTTAACTATTTTAATGTCCTCGTCGGATAATTCATACTGCTGCTTCAAATTGCGTAAAAATATATTCTCATCGCCTTTTAACTCGATAACACTATCAGAAAGACACTTTCTAATAATCCTTTACACTTTTAAACATCAACTTTTAGGTCGATAATACTATCAAAAAGACACTTTCAACTAAACTATTTTTAAACGCATCCAATAAGTTGACGTATACAAAAAACAAGTGAACATAATCTGACGCATCATCGAGATGCACGGCTTAATTTAAAAATGTATAACATTTGAATAGGCAAACATGGGCAAATACAATTAACTAATTATGAAAGACGGTGAGTTATACTTTCTTTCTAGTGCAAAATCTAATCTTCGGCAAACTTCGCAAACTATTAATTCCCTTGCAGAAACTGAAACATTTCATTTTCAGAAAAAAATTTGGTTTTGAAACGGTTCAGGTTGTAACCTGCAGGGAAAACTGTCGCAGGGAGTTTATTCCACAGCGATGCTGTTCTCCAGAAATATGAATTCTGATATAATGAGGTTCTTTTGACAATAAATTGATGGTTACCGTCTGTTTGGCGTGTTCGCCTAGTAGGTGCTACTCCCGGGGGGATCATACGTGCCAACTCTTCAGAGCATTTTCCGTGATAATACCTGTAGAAGAGAGATAGATCGCCCACAGTTCTTCGATGTTCGAGACTATCCAAGCTACGGGTAAGTGCGGGGTCATTGATCAGCTTGATAGCTCGTTTTTGCACGGTGTTCAAAAGCATTAAGGTATGTTTGGGTGCCACACTCCATATATGTGAGCAGTACTCCATAGTTGGTCGAATCTGGGCTTTGTAGAGTATCAGCAGTTGGCTTGGTGTATACAGATGTCTTGTACGAAATAGCACCCCAAGCTTTTGGGACGCCCTTTTAGCTATATCTGCCACGTGACTGTGCCAAGACATGTTGGTCTCTGCAGTGACTCCTAAGATGTTCAACTGGCTCTGCAATGCGACAGCACTTCCAGATAGCATGATATTTGGCTCACCGGTGCTGGTCTTTTTCGAAAACAGGGCTGCTTGGGTTTTCTGCGCGTTGAACTGTACAAGGTTTTTGTTGCCCCAGTCCTCTATTATCTCCAAGTCGTTATTTATCTGTGATATTTCAGTTAGTCTAAGGTAATGGAATTCACGTGCGGAGAGACATGTGGGTGGTATGACTGAGAAGACTACATTGCCATCATCTGCAAAGCAATAAAGTGGATTTACTGTTTTATCTATGAGGTCATTTATGTAAATCAGAAAAAGTGTTGGCGAAAGGATTGCTCCCTGTGGCACACCAGCATTTATTTGGTAAGAGTTGGAGTTCCGGCCATCCAGTGCAACATAAATGGATCTATCCTTAAGGTAACTTTCAAACCAAGTGCAAAGTCTCGGCGACAATCCCGTTGCTTTGAGCTTGTTGAGCAGATTTTCATGCCAGATTTTATCGAATGCTTTAGATATATCTAAGGCAATTGTTCTTGGTTCACCTCGCAACTCAATCGCTTTTTGCCATAAGTGAGTGACGTATGTAAGTAAATCGCCAGTTGACCTATATTTTCGAAATCCGTATTGCTTGTCGTTGATAATTTTGTACTTTTCCAAGTACTTGGTTAGGTGATTGTTCACAACTCTTTCCATTACTTTTGATATCACCGGAAGTAGAGCAATTGGTCTATAGTTTAACGGATCTGTCTTTTTTCCTTTCTTTGGAATGGGTTGTACTGCGGCAGACTTCCATGATGATGGATATACTCCTTGCCTATAAGATAAATTGAATAATTTGGCGAAAGTTGGGGTGAGTTCGCTAGCACAATTTTTGAGTACTATCGCGGGAATGCCATCTGGACCCATTGCTTTGTTTGTATCCAACTTTTTAAGGGATTTTCGTATTTCTCTGTGACAAAAGGGTACCTCTGGCATACTGTGGGAAACCCTTTCAATGAACGGTGGAGTTTTTCCATTTGGCACTGTTAGGTTTGAGTTGGAGGAAAAGATTTTGGCCAGCATATTGGCTTTTTCCTCTGATGTTGTGGCTAAGTGAGTATTTTTATCTGTAAGTGGTGGTATGGATGACTTGGTGAAGTTTGATCCAACGGCTTTTGCAAGAGACCAACAGGACCTAGAACTACTTAGACAATTCAGCAACCTGTTTTTTATTCTTTGATTGTATGTTTCTTTGGCGGCGTCAATAGTAATTTTGCAACTATTTCTGGCTTCTATAAATTCTGTGTGGTTTTGAGTGGTTTGTTGTCGTTTCCAAAGGTTATATGCTCTGTGTTTTTTCTGTACAGCCGTTTGACACTGGCTGTTGAACCAAGGTTTTGCATTAGCTCTGCGTTTTATTGTATGTGGGATATATGCATCCATTCCAGATAAGATTACTTTTGTTATTTCATTACAGCAAATAGTGGGATCAGCTGTTTTAAAGCAAACCTCTTGCCATGGAAAATCCAGGTAAAACTGTTTAAGGTCATTCCATTTTGCCGATTTATAGTGCCACATTTTACGAGAAAGTGATTGTTGGCTTGGCGGTATGAACATTTCGCACTTTGTTCTTATAAGTTTATGATCGGATGAACCAAGTGGGGGATCTACTTGAATTGTGTACAAGTCAGGATTTGTAGTTAGGAACAAGTCTAAAAGCGCTGCAAATTCACCCCTTTCTGAGATACGGGTAGGTTCATCGACAAGCTGCGTTAGACCACAACTTATGGCAAAAGCTTCTGCTTCCCTGCCTTCATTATCTGTTTTGTTGTGGTGTTTTAGCCAGGGTATATTGTGGACGTTGAAATCGCCTAAAAAAACAATTTCCGCATGTGGATAGTTAGACTGTATACTATCACAGTTTTCGGATAATGTCGCAAAAAAGTTTTGATACTCGGTGTTATTTGGCGGTCGGTAGAGGCAGCAAATGAACTTAGTCGATGACTTTGAGGTGAATTTCAGCCATGATATCGAGGTTCGCTGGTTCTAGCTTCTCCTCTCGATGACATGAAAGGTCATTTTTAATGTACACACAGATCCCAAAATTATGTCGAAATCGGTGGTGTAGGTCATAGCCGGGATAAAGATAGTTCACACTAGGTGTTGCAGAACTGATTTTAGTTTCAGTGAGAACAAGGATGTCAGGTCTTTGTTCTTCAAGATGTTGGTGAACTGAATTCATGTTGGTACTTAATCCTCATATATTGCTAAAATCAATTCTGAGTTGAGTTTTTGGTCTTCTTTTAATATCTTTGCATGAAGAACCCCCAGGATCACCCGACGCCCGGAGATCCGAGTGGTCGGGTATTTTACCTCCGGAATATTTTGATCCTGGAGGCGCCATCATGCTATTTGTTACTCATTGTTGGAACCGGACTGCCAGCGCAGTAGCGGAACGTGGTGATACCACTTAGCGCTACTCACTTCTGGCATGGTGGTATCTCACCGGTCGACGCCCAATGAGTAAAAAGCGTCTACCACCTACCATTATGTTGGATATGGTTACAAAATTATGGCATGAAATATTTTATATATTTTTTATTTTTATTTGAAGCAATTTTGGCCGCATGGTCTCATATGACCTCACCATTGTGCGTCGGCGCGGTTTTGAAATAGACACGGAAATGTTACAATATATTTCGGTTCAAATACGTGTTGATTTTAAGAGTTTTGATCTCGAAATGAGCACGGATCTGTAAGAGAACATCGCTCATTAAACTATTATAAAAGCGTATTCAACCGTCAGGTTAAAACGCTACCATAACGAAAGCTAATCAATCAAATCTAACCGAACCGAACCAAAGCAAACTGAACCAATAATTAAAAAAAAAAAAAAAAAACTTCTTCCTACCCGGGATCCTAAAGGATGTGAATCCGAACCGAAACGAACCGAATTGAATTAAACCGAACCGAACCGAACCAAAGCAAACTGAACCAACAATTAAAAAGTTCCTGATTTCTTTCCCGGGATCCCAGAGGGTGTGAATAGTTTTGTAGTTTAGTTTGGTTAGGTTAGGTTTGGTTCGGTTTAGTTAGGATCGGTTCGGTTCGGATTCACATCCTCTAGGATCCCGGGTAGGAACTAAGGAAAGTTTTTTTTTTTTAAATTATTGGTTCAGTTTGCTTTGGTTCGGTTAGATTTGATTGATTAGCTTTCGTTAGGTTAGGTTTTTGAAACTTTCTATTTTCATGTGGTTAGAAATCAAGTGAAAATCATTTAAATCATTAAAATTTATTAATAACAGAACAACATCTGTCGTCGTAGTTGCCGGTGTAAGACAATAAACACTGAACTTTGCAGGTATAGTTAATGGAAGAGTGTTCTTCAAACTTCAAAGAATTTCAAAATCTTGAGTAATATTAGTACAAATACTTTTAATCTGCTCCATAATTTTCATATTAACAAACATATAACCTCAAAATCAAACTAATAAACAAAGTTTCAAATGTGCACTAATAAGCACAGAACACCAAAGGGAAGAAATGCAAACTACGTGTTAAACCGTTGGTAACACGAGAATAACCTTAACACGGCCCAGAAAGAGAGAAGACTATAGCTCTCTGTCTAGATCAAACATGTCGGGACACAGCTGATTTTTGTCAAAATAAATCAGCTTTTATCACAGAACACCAGCTGAGCTGATATTTGTTAAAATAAATCTGCTGGTCAGTGAAAATCAGCTGTTAATGGGAAAAACGTTTGTTTTTGTTAAAATGTATTTTTTCAGAACCATCCCATTTAAATCATGGCATACTTTTTCCATCAAATTTGCACAAAAGTATCGTCAAATAGTAAAACTTTGTGGACAATAATTTTTTTACAAAATTTATGGAAAATACCAAAACTTTATATGAAATGGTTCTGAAAAAATACATTTTAAACAAAAACAAACTTTTTGTACCATCATCAGCTGATATTCAATGAACAGTATTATATTAATATTTAAAAATTAATTAATAAACATATTATAGTACTTACCAGCTTTTTTACTGCTAAAGATACATTTATATGAACTGTGATATTGTTATTTCAGTGTTGAGCAGATAGTAAACTAAAACACTTTCCGTGATAGACACAGTTTATTGAACTTAAACACTTTTCCGGATAGACAGTTCGCTCAACTAAAACCCTTCCCAGGACAGATCCTGCGCCGAGAGGCTGATCAATGCGCTTCGAACTAATAAAATTCAGTAAAAATTAGGTCCTGGCAGGACCTTTGGTTTGGTATTATTCGTTAGTCATTTTTGTCTTTTTTTTTATCACTTTATACCTAACTAAGACCAAGAAGGACTTACAGGACCAACAAAAATATGGATTATGTAAAGAACTGTACACAATTTTTGCTATTGATCAGCCTTTCTCCCTGCAATGAATTGCAAGACAAGCAGTGATAGAACCACCATACAGCAAGACCTTCTGCAGGGCAGAGGTGCTCCCATCAACTAAACCTTTTTAATTTTGCTGAAATCATTATTTACTTATCACTGTGTGTGTGTGATCACTCCAGCCCTTCGGGCTCTCTATGGAGCATACACCTCTCAGCAACCCTGTGCCTTGCTGCATTGTAGTTCTGCCACTGTTTATTTACATATTGAAATAAGTTTTTATAAAATACACATTATACAGGGTGTTTCATAATTCAATAACATAATTTTAGTGTTGAATTCCTTAAGTGGTTTCAAGGCAAAATTTTTATATAACCTTAAACGCCTGGTTTTAAAGTTTCTTTTATTTAGTTTTTTATAGCTCTTGTACTTTTCGAGATATTTAGTTCAAATTTGGCATATTAAGCTATAGGCACTACACTTTTAGACATGCCAAATAATAGTAAACATGTACAGAGTGACCCTTTTTCAGGGGTCATGTCGCCTTTTCCCCCAGATTTTTTTTGTTTTAAGCCACTGGTAGGGAGAAGTAGGGATTTTAAAACAAGAAATAAAATCTTTGTTTCATTTGCAAACTTTTTTGTTTTTCTGAAATTTTTATGCATCTTTAACCATTTTAGAGAAAATCGCTGTTGCACCAAAGGCTGCTATCATAAAATAAAAAATGCTCCAGTATGGTATGGCGAGTATATCAAAATAAACAAATTAATTAAAACCTATTTGACATGCCTTAACTTGTAGTGCCTATAAGTAAATATACGAGCCAAATTTCAGCTAAATATCACAAAAACTGTAAAAGCTATATAAAAAAAGTAAATTTAAACACCCTGTATCTCTACTACTAAGTGTTTGTAGACCTTTGTTTATATAAACTTTTTGTCTTGAAATCACTCTAGGAAATTATCTTTAAAAATATTTTATTGAATTTTACAACACCCTATATAACCCATTTTGGCTTACATGCATTACGAATAATGTTTCAATATTGCACTAGTGCTATAATACAAATCCTATTTATTTTTTTGTTGTAGTCTGCAGTTTTTTGTAGCGGTTGGCAAAAATATGCCTGCTTCTCCCATTAAAAAATAAGCACATTGAATATAATGCAAGGCTAAATCCTCTCCCCCTTGAGCATTACATATTTCAAGAATGTAGTCAAACTCATTAGGTAATATAGGCACAATATATCCCCAAATGTTAAATACAATACAATTAGGAGCTTTCATTGGAGCAATATGAACTCACTATTATATGTAATAAAAATAAGACAAAATAGGCCACTTGTATATACAGTTTGACTTATTGTTTCTGATCCTCAGCACAGAAATCAAAAAATATGTTTTTACACAATACACAAGTCAAATTTTATGAATTTATATGATTTTGTGGATGTCCTGATATTGTATAGTTTAGAATTTTACACAATTGGGCTTTATGTTTTGTATAAAAATATATTTTTTGATTTCGGTTCCGAGGGTCGGATACCATTAGTCAAACTGTAGATAAGATTACTTAACAAAGTAATAAGAACTTTCTATTTTATGCCTAATTTACCCATAACATAATGCACAATGGAAAGATTTAGTGTTTATACTTTATGTCTACAATACTAAGGAGATGGAAACAGATATATTAAAATTAAGCAATGAGTTTGTTCATTGTGCATTAAGTTTTTGGGTAAACCAGGCCTTACTTAGAAAAATGCCATGATAATATAAGTTATGTGAATAATGACCTGTTCTAGTTTAAAGATTTCTGAAGTTTTGACATGTAATAGAATTTGCAGACAAAATAACAACTATCTTTCTCAGATAGAACAGTCACACCCCCCACCATATTCAAAAGTTTTAAAAAAATATATTTTTTTTACATGTGTCAACAAGTGAAAAAAAACATTTTTTGACATTACAATTGACATATAAAAAAAATTATTTAGTTGTTTTCTTTTTTCACAAGCTATAAAATATTGTTTGTGAATAGAATCCTCTTTTGGGGGACCAACAAAAATTTTTATGTTAGAAAGAAAACCTGTCTAAAATAATTAAATAAAAATAAATAAAACAAAAAAAAACTTTGTAAAATTTTTATTTTAAAAGATTTTACAGTAAAAATTGCAAAAAATAAATAATCACTGCCATAAGAAATTATTATTATTTTTTGACTTCACCAAACCAAACTTTCCACTAAGATTGTTAAAAAATTTAGATTTATTAAAATAAAACTAAGTGAAACTTTATAAACCACCTTAAAAAACATGACTGCTGAAGCTCCAATTGACACCTGTTCAAAAAACATAGCATTACTACCCTGAATACAAATTTAGCTTTGAGATTACATTGTCTGGTAATTATGCAGAATAAAATATTATTTTACAGCTTATGCAGTGGCGCACCCAGAAATATGTCTTGGGGGGGGGGGGCTTCATGATGTCGTATTTCATGCTATTTTTTGTGTTTATTCATGAAATATGTGGAAAATATATTTAAAAAATCTTAGGTTTGGGCCCCCCCCCTGGCTGCACCCATGGCTTATTGCATTACAGATTTCTTGCCCAAGATTTACATGGCATTATTGGCAAAACAGTACAAATTACAGGTTAGCTGTTACCACTTGGTTAGTACTATCTAAGGGGAACACAAAGCTGCCTTTGCAAAATTAAAAAACAGTGTTTGTTTTACTTAAAAATAAAACAAATTTTCATTCATTTCCAAACAAAGCATGCAACTTGTTTGTTCTGTCTCTCTTTAACTAACATCATCTGAGTGAGAGAGAGGACACAAAAGTTGCATGCATGGAAAAGTTGCACAGTCCGAACAGGGTATTAGGCAATAAAAAATGCTATTTATAAAACTCAAGGATACTGTTTCAGTTCCATATTGACACATCTCTTTCTCCCCAGAAAAGAACAGGTATGTGCCATGATCAAATTGATACAGTAAAGTTGAGTTTATAGTTGGGGCTGTAAAGCTGGTTTGTCACTATGAAAGTTTCTCTAAAATGCATGCAACCATCTCATTCCAAGTGCCATCATCGGATATAGTGACATGGGTTTGATGCAGTCAGAACAGGGCTTAAGTCAAACTTATTAAGCAGGGAGGCAGGAATTTTAAAGCTATATAGCAATAACAATAACAAACAAAGCCATATTGCCATAAAGTAAGCAGTAAGATGCAACAAAAAAATGTATTATCCTACAAACATGGGTCTACACAGTGGCATATATGTCAGGGGCAGCCCCCCCCCAAAAGCTAAGTTTTTTCTAATATTTTCCACATATTTCATGAATACAAACATAAAATATGGCCTCATGGGGTACCACCCCCCCCCTACCTATATTTTACAGATCAAAATTTTAATGACCTTTTTATACTTTTCGATATTGGAGCGTATTGTTTGAGGTTAAAACAAACCCTAACTAATAAATCACAGCTGCTACCACTCCCAAACAGTTACCTATCTATCTATCACTTAGGTACAGATCAGGTTTACACTAAAAACCAACTACTATCCCCTTGGATTACCTTCTACCACCAAAAAACAAACTACTACCAACTTTTGCTACCTTCTACCAGCAATAAAGTAACTACTTCCACCTTCCCCTAGCTTCTACCAGCAAAAAACCAACTACTACCAAGTTCCCCTAGCTTCTACCACCAAAAAACCAAATACTACAATCATAATCAAAGGAGGTAGTAGTTGGTTTTTTAGTGGTAGAAGATAAGCGTTGGTAGAAGTTGGTTTTTTGGTGGCAGAGACTAGGAGAAGACGGCAGTACTTGGTTTTTTAGGGGTAGAAGCTCAGCGAAGGTAGTAGTAGTTTGTTTTTTGGGGTTAGAAGTAGGGGAAGGTGGTAGTAGTTGGTTTTTTGGGGATAGAAGCCACAGAAGGTGGTAGTAGTTGGTTTTTTGGTGGTAGAAACTAAGCGAAGGTGGTTTTTGGCATAAAACTGTGTCGCAGCTGAGTGAGAGATCACTGTAACTCTTCAGAAGTAGTAACGGCTTAGACTTATAAGTTAGAACCTATTTGTTTTTATCATAAACAAGGTGGCCTTACTTAAAATAGAAATTTCCATTGTTCATAGTGGAAAGTATGAAGTAAGGCTAAATAAATGAACTTACCCCTTACCTTACTTTAACGAACAATAAATCCACCTTAAAACTCACTGATATGGGGTCGTTGAATTGACTGCTTTTTATATGCTGCTCCTTGTTTTTTATACTGCTACTGCTTCTTTTTTACACTGCTACTGCTTGTTAGACTCACAAAATATGCCGTCTAGTACACAATGATTTGATTTTAGTTTTTTTATCAAAAATCAGATTGAGGGGAACACCCGACAAAAATGACATTCACCACAGAATAAATTCAGGTGTGTCGCGTGTCTCTCTTTCTGTCTGTTCTGGTGGGCTCTCTCTCTTTCCCACAACAGCAGTCAAACCACAGAACAGGATGACACTGTCAAACGTCATTATGTTTAGTTCCAATTTAGTCCCTTGTCCAGATCGCAGGCGCTGTTCGCGCTGTTATATTCCGTATGACATTTTCACGGGGGTGGCTCGAACAAGGCACGGATTTGTATTGAATTACGCAGCGCAGTGGTTTACTTATTAGCACCCCCGTGAAAATGTCATACGGAATATAACAGCGCGAACAGCGCCTGCGATCTGGACAAGGGACTAAATTGGAACTAAACATAA
This sequence comes from Aspidapion aeneum, assembly GCA_963576565.1. Taxonomy (NCBI): domain Eukaryota; kingdom Metazoa; phylum Arthropoda; class Insecta; order Coleoptera; family Brentidae; genus Aspidapion; species Aspidapion aeneum. The sequence goes on from OY755039.1 coordinate 121,307,513, forward strand.
TGACGTTTGACAGTGTCATCCTGTTCTGTGGTTTGACTGCTGTTGTGGGAAAGAGAGAGAGACCACCAGAACAGACAGAAAGAGAGACACGCGACACACCTGAATTTATTCTGTGGTGAATGTCATTTTTGTCGGGTGTTCCCCTCAATCTGATTTTTGATAAAAAAACTAAAATCAAATCATTGTGTACTAGATCGGCATATTTTGTGAGTCTAACAAGCAGTAGCAGTGTAAAAAAGAAGCAGCAGCAGTATAAAAAACAAGGAGCAGCATATAAAAAGCAGTCAATTCAACGACCCCATACCAGTGAGTTTTAAGGTGGATTTATTGATCATTAAAGTAAGGTAAGGGGTAAGTTCATTTATTTAGCCTTACTTCATACTTTCCACTATGAACAATGGAAATTTCTATTTTAAGTAAGGCCGCCTTGTTTATGATAAAAACAAATAGGTTCTAACTTATAAGTCTAAGCCGTTACTACTTCTGAAGAGTTACAGTGATCTCTCACTCAGCTGCGACACAGTTTTATGCCAAAAACCACCTTCGCTTAGTTTCTACCACCAAAAAACCAACTACTACCACCTTCTGTGGCTTCTATCCCCAAAAAACCAACTACTACCACCTTCCCCTACTTCTAACCCCAAAAAACAAACTACTACTACCTTCGCTGAACTTCTACCCCTAAAAAACCAAGTACTGCCGTCTTCTCCTAGTCTCTGCCACCAAAAAACCAACTTCTACCAACGCTTATCTTCTACCACTAAAAAACCAACTACTACCTCCTTTGATTATGATTGTAGTATTTGGTTTTTTGGTGGTAGAAGCTAGGGGAACTTGGTAGTAGTTGGTTTTTTGCTGGTAGAAGCTAGGGGAAGGGGGAAGTAGTTACTTTAGTGCTGGTAGAAGGTAGCAAAAGTTGGTAGTAGTTTGTTTTTTGGTGGTAGAAGGTAATCCAAGGGAATAGTAGTTGGTTTTTAGTGTAAACCTGATCTGTACCTAAGTGATAGATAGATAGGTAACTGTTTGGGAGTGGTAGCAGCTGTGATTTATTAGTTAGGGTTTGTTTTAACCTCAAACAATACGCTCCAATATCAAAAAGTATAAAAAGGTCATTAAAATTTTGATCTGAAAAATATAGGTAGGGGGGGGGGGGTACCCCATGAGGCCATATTTTATGTTTGTATTCATGAAATATGTGGAAAATATTAGAAAAAACTTAGCTTTTGGGGGGGGCTGCCCCTGACATATATGGCACTGTGTAGACCCATGTTTGTAGGATAATACATTTTTTTGTTGCATCTTACTGCTTACTTTATGGCAATATGGCTTTGTTTGTTATTGTTATTGCTATATAGCTTTAAAATTCCTGCCTCCCTGCTTAATAAGTTTGACTTAAGCCCTGTTCTGACTGCATCAAACCCATGTGACTATATCCGATGATGGCACTTGGAATGAGATGGTTGCATGCATTTTAGAGAAACTTTCATAGTGACAAACCAGCTTTACAGCCCCAACTATAAACTCAACTTTACTGTATCAATTTGATCATGGCACATACCTGTTCTTTTCTGGGGAGAAAGAGATGTGTCAATATGGAACTGAAACAGTATCCTTGAGTTTTATAAATAGCATTTTTTATTGCCTAATACCCTGTTCGGACTGTGCAACTTTTCCATGCATGCAACTTTTGTGTCCTCTCTCTCACTCGGATGATGTTAGTTAAAGAGAGACAGAACAAACAAGTTGCATGCTTTGTTTGGAAATGAATGAAAATTTGTTTTATTTTTAAGTAAAACAAACACTGTTTTTTAATTTTGCAAAGGCAGCTTTGTGTTCCCCTTAGATAGTACTAACCAAGTGGTAACAGCTAACCTGTAATTTGTACTGTTTTGCCAATAATGCCATGTAAATCTTGGGCTAATGTCAAGAAATCTGTAATGCAATAAGCCATGGGTGCAGCCAGGGGGGGGGGCCAAACCTAAGATTTTTTTTATATATTTTCCACATATTTCATGAATAAACACAAAAAATAGCATGAAATACGACATCATGAAGCCTCGCCCCCCCCCCCCCCAAGACATATTCCTGGGTGCGCCACTGCATAAGCTGTAAAATAATATTTTATTCTGCATAATTACCAGACAATGTAATCTCAAAGCTAAATTTGTATTCAGGGTAGTAATGCTATGTTTTTTGAACAGGTGTCAATTGGAGCTTCAGCAGTCATGTTTTTTAAGGTGGTTTATAAAGTTTCACTTAGTTTTATTTTAATAAATCTAAATTTTTTAACAATCTTAGTGGAAAGTTTGGTTTGGTGAAGTCAAAAAATAATAATAATTTCTTATGGCAGTGATTATTTATTTTTCGCAATTTTTACTGTAAAATCTTTTAAAATAAAAATTTTACAAAGTTTTTTTTGTTTTATTTATTTTTATTTAATTATTTTAGACAGGTTTTCTTTCTAACATAAAAATTTTTGTTGGTCCCCCAAAAGAGGATTCTATTCACAAACAATATTTTATAGCTTGTGAAAAAAGAAAACAACTAAATAATTTTTTTACATGTCAATTGTAATGTCAAAAAATGTTTTTTTTCACTTGTTGACACATGTAAAAAAAATATTTTTTTAAAAACTTTTGAATATGGTGGGGGGTGTGACTGTTCTATCTGAGAAAGGTAGTTGTTATTTTGTCTGCAAATTCTATTACATGTCAAAACTTCAGAAATCTTTAAACTAGAACAGGTCATTATTCACATAACTTATATTATCATGGCATTTTTCTAAGTAAGGCCTGATTTACCCAAAAACTTAATGCACAATGAACAAACTCATTGCTTAATTTTAATATATCTGTTTCCATCTCCTTAGTATTGTAGACATAAAGTATAAACACTAAATCTTTCCATTGTGCATTATGTTATGGGTAAATTAGGCATAAAATAGAAAGTTCTTATTACTTTGTTAAGTAATCTTATCTACAGTTTGACTAATGGTATCCGACCCTCGGAACCGAAATCAAAAAATATATTTTTATACAAAACATAAAGCCCAATTGTGTAAAATTCTAAACTATACAATATCAGGACATCCACAAAATCATATAAATTCATAAAATTTGACTTGTGTATTGTGTAAAAACATATTTTTTGATTTCTGTGCTGAGGATCAGATACAATAAGTCAAACTGTATATACAAGTGGCCCATTTTGTCTTATTTTTATTACATATAATAGTGAGTTTATATTGCTCCAATGAAAGCTCCAATTGTATTGTATTTAACATTTGGGGATATATTGTGCCTATATTACCTAATGAGTTTGACTACATTCTTGAAATATGTAATGCTCAAGGGGGAGAGGATTTAGCCTTGCATTATATTCAATGTGCTTGTTTTTTAATGGGGGAAGCAGGCATATTTTTGCCAACCGCTACAAAAAACTGCAGACTACAACAAAAAAATAAATAGGATTTGTATTATAGCACTAGTTCAATATTGAAACATTATTCGTAATGCATGTAAGCCAAAATGGGTTATATAGGGTGTTGTAAAATTCAATAAAATATTTTTAAAGATTAGATTAGAGTGATTTCAAGACAAAAAGTTTATATAAACAAAGGTCTACAAACACTTAGTAGTAGAGATACAGGGTGTTTAAATTTACTTTTTTTATATAGCTTTTACAGTTTTTGTGATATTTAGCTGAAATTTGGCTCGTATATTTACTTATAGGCACTACAAGTTAAGGCATGTCAAATAGGTTTTAATTAATTTGTTTATTTTGATATACTCGCCATACCATACTGGAGCATTTTTTATTTTATGATAGCAGCCTTTGGTGCAACAGCGATTTTCTCTAAAATGGTTAAAGATGCATAAAAATTTCAGAAAAACAAAAAAGTTTGCAAATGAAACAAAGATTTTATTTCTTGTTTTAAAATCCCTACTTCTCCCTACCAGTGGCTTAAAACAAAAAAAATCTGGGGGAAAAGGCGACATGACCCCTGAAAAAGGGTCACTCTGTACATGTTTACTATTATTTGGCATGTCTAAAAGTGTAGTGCCTATAGCTTAATATGCCAAATTTGAACTAAATATCTCGAAAAGTACAAGAGCTATAAAAAACTAAATAAAAGAAACTTTAAAACAAGGCGTTTAAGGTTATATAAAAATTTTGCCTTGAAACCACTTAAGGAATTGAAACACTAAAATTATGTTATTGAATTATGAAACACCCTGTATAATGTGTATTTTATAAAAACTTATTTCAATATGTAAATAAACAGTGGCAGAACTACAATGCAGCAAGGCACAGGGTTGCTGAGAGGCGTATGCTCCATAGAGAGCCCGAAGGGCTGGAGTGATCACACACACACAGTGATAAGTAAATAATGATTTCAGCGAAATTAAAAAGGTTTAGTTGGTGGGAGCACCTCTGCCCTGCAGAAGGTCTTGCTGTATGGTGGTTCTATCACTGCTTGTCTTGCAATTCATTGCAGGGAGAAAGGCTGATCAATAGCAAAAATTGTGTACAGTTCTTTACATAATCCATATTTTTGTTGGTCCTGTAAGTCCTTCTTGGTTTTAGTTAGGTATAAAGTGATAAAAAAAAAGACAAAAATGACTAACGAATAATACCAAACCAAAGGTCCTGCCAGGACCTAATTTTTACTGAATTTTATTAGTTCGAAGCGCATTGATCAGCCTCTCGGCGCAGGATCTGTCCTGGGAAGGGTTTTAGTTGAGCGAACTGTCTATCCGGAAAAGTGTTTAAGTTCAATAAACTGTGTCTATCACGGAAAGTGTTTTAGTTTACTATCTGCTCAACACTGAAATAACAATATCACAGTTCATATAAATGTATCTTTAGCAGTAAAAAAGCTGGTAAGTACTATAATATGTTTATTAATTAATTTTTAAATATTAATATAATACTGTTCATTGAATATCAGCTGATGATGGTACAAAAAGTTTGTTTTTGTTTAAAATGTATTTTTTCAGAACCATTTCATATAAAGTTTTGGTATTTTCCATAAATTTTGTAAAAAAATTATTGTCCACAAAGTTTTACTATTTGACGATACTTTTGTGCAAATTTGATGGAAAAAGTATGCCATGATTTAAATGGGATGGTTCTGAAAAAATACATTTTAACAAAAACAAACGTTTTTCCCATTAACAGCTGATTTTCACTGACCAGCAGATTTATTTTAACAAATATCAGCTCAGCTGGTGTTCTGTGATATCAGCTGATTTATTTTGACAAAAATCAGCTGTGTCCCGACATGTTTGATCTAGACAGAGAGCTATAGTCTTCTCTCTTTCTGGGCCGTGTTAAGGTTATTCTCGTGTTACCAACGGTTTAACACGTAGTTTGCATTTCTTCCCTTTGGTGTTCTGTGGTTCGAGCCTCGGCGCCTTAAAATCAACACGCATTTGTAACCAAATATGTTGCAACATTTCCGTGTCTATTTCAAAACAGCGCTGCCGTGAAATCAGCACGGAAACGGGCTGACTTTTTTTTGGTGGTCACGTTACGACACAGCTGATTGTCTTTAAAATATTTAAGTTGGAATGACGGTTCATGAATATTTGATTTTTTTTAAATAAAGCCATTTTTAAGATTGTTTTTACTTTGTTCTGGCAGAACAGTTTTTTTTTAATGTATAGTAATCCTTAATTTTTCATAGCCGCTTCATTAGCTCACACAAAAATTAAGTTTAAAGCAGAAGCGAATGTAACAATCACAGATGACAAAGTCAAATACATGTCAAATATAACAGTTGGCATGTGGTACATGGCCAAGGACTGTACACAGAGAATAGGATGGTCCACTTCGCGAAATCTGTCAGACGGTTTTTAATACGTCACAAAATACTCACCGACATAACCTCCTTTTTCGCAAAATATAAACAAAAACTAATTTTAAAACGTTTTTTTTAAACCATGTCTCGCTGTAATGTAGAAGGATAATAATAATATACAATTTTATGTAAAAATATCATAGGTGTATCTTCTTCAGAAAATAGTTTACAGAACCCCTCCATTATCAATAAAATCAAATAAATTTTTTCATTGTCATTCATCAGCATTTGCTTAAAAAAGCATGTTAATATTTGGAATATCATCTAGAATATTTTGTGAATAGTATTTTACTCCCCATTAAAATACCTATGTCTAGAATGAGGGGTGATCAGCTGCCCATAGTAGGTGTACAAAATTCATTTACAGGACACTATATTGACCGGCTTAAGCTATAATACTTTTATCCAACATTTGGACAATTTTGATGCTGTCTTAATCACTACATTATTCTACTACTTCGAATTTTTATTAGCAAATCTTCTTAAGCTTTTATGGTTTTGAAGAAGCAAATAACTTACCATTATCAGAGAGAAGCATTTGTATATTATTTTTCAGGTTTTTTTAATCAAAATTAGGAAAATTTTATAGGTAGATAGCGGCATTCTAGCTTAAGTAGTATACATGCTTCCTGCTATCACTTATCACCTAGTAGTACCACCTAGAGTGAGGGGCTCATCAATATGTAAGGACCTATACAATATCTCGACACTTTTAATGACCACTCAGGACTGATAAGAATCAGGACCTGGCACAACCTTTTAGGACTAACAGGGTCAACAAAAATATGGTTTATTAGGTCCCTGTACAAAGTTTTTGCTATTGATCAGCAACAGGCCCAGAGGTATTTTTTGCACTTAAGAAATATTCACTTTTTGTCAGTAGCGGCTTGTGGTAGAACATGGCATATCAGTTGAAGAGAAAAAAACCAAGGACCATAAACTGACCGTCTTTGGTAAAAACAAGATATTGTTGGCAAAAATGTTCAGTTATCATGTCATTTGTACAGTATGAAACCTCATTCCACATGACATGATAAATTAAATGTTTTGTCAATACATTATACAGTTTTTTCTTTCAACTGATGTAGATTGTTCTACAACATTGCTATGTTTAAAAGGAAATAACATATTGTTCAACTTCACCTAACTAGCAGCAGTACTAGCTTTTTGTCCCTTATTATTTTAGTAATTAAAATCTCACTTTTTGTCCTGTTGAAGCAATTTGTAGTTATCAGTATTTTAACTTATTGCTTCATCTAAATGTTGCCTATAGGTTTGATTTTATGAGGTATATGTTAGTGCCCCCAAAGTCATCTCAGGATACATGTTTACATATTTAAACGTAAAAAATAAAATTATTAAATAAAAGTTATTTTTCTATTTTAATTTTGACCAAATTTATTATATTTATTGATTTATAATACTAGAAATTATCTAAGTAGATAAAGTCTTTAGGCATCTGTATACATTTTTAGAATTTTTTTGTTATATCACTCATAATAGCAAAAAAATAACAAACCTATATACAATATTAAGGGGGGTTATTGATTAGAAGCAATAAGGAATTGGTTACCATAAACATCAGGATAACAAATTCTGAATTTGATAAATGAAACGTAAGAAGAATGAACCATGAGGGCAAAAAATCTAGGACATGTAGGTATTTACCTTTCTAAGAAATGTCCTAGTATTTTTTACCCAACTGCAAGACCTTTTTACTCCTCAGCATCATTTTGTTTTTATTAAGTGACACTAGCTTCTAAAAAATTGAAAAAAATATAATAATATATTACATTTTAATAATATATATAAAAAATATAAATATATCTTTAAAAAAACTGTGCTAAAGCAAAATCTCCATTGTGCAAAAACTAAAATTGATAAAATTGACAAAACAAAAACTTAGAACATTATAAATAAATTATTGGGGAGGCAAAGAAAACAACTAAATTAAACTTAGAATAGATTCTGAAACTAAGTTGCAAACCAACTGAATACTCATTTTTGTACAATAGCAGACTCCAATACAAAAAATTCAAACAATAACTCTATCAATTTGCACAAAACAAAAAAAAATCTTTTACTACTTTAACTAAGTAGTTTTCTGTTGTACCAACATCAACCAGCAAATGTTCCTTGATTTCGATGCTTGTACCTGCAGTTGGCTCTTCAGTATCAACTTCTATTGGTTTCACTGATAAGTTTTGACTTGGCACAGATGTATTCTTTAGTATTGTTTTGGAAGTACATAAGCCTGTAATAAAAAAACATATATAATGAACTTTTTTAAAAAAAGGTAGTTCTACAGTGTAAATTTTGTACTCTAGTACATATGGAATTCACAAAAAAACATGAGGTTTTAGAAATTGTCACAAGTATTATTTTGTTATGACATTTTTGTCAAAATTACAGTAGGTGTCCCAAATTAAGTTGGCACTATTGATAACTTCACTATTATTGGAGTCAAATTAGTACACTAGTAGCATTGTTTGAGCTAATTAAGATAATCAAAACACAAAAACAATTAAATTGCACATTTACAGAAAAAAAATGAAAAAATATGTTTAATGTCTAATTTTTGTGGTTGTAGAGGTTTCTTCATAGACAAGGGGTGATCAGCTGCCCACAGTAGGTCTACAGGACTCCATAGGACACTACAATACACTACAGGATCAAGAATTAATTAAAGTCCTGTAGGATGGTGAACAAATTTGTTTCAGCTGATCACGCCTTGTTCATAGATGAACACACAGGCCATCAAACATACACACATAGGCCTAAATAAATTCACATGCAGCTTAGTATTACATTAAGTAATCTCTGGGGGGGGGGGGGGGGGAGACGGTTACCTTTGTGTCATCGTCTTGGCCATAGGTGGTTACACTTTTGTGACATTTTTAACCTATTTCTTTATCAAAAAATCTGAAAAATGGTATGTTGTTGAGTTGTTTTTATGAGAACATTTTTTTTGTCAACATAAGGTATGTATGTATTCGAAAGTGGTGGCAGGCCCTACTGGACCTCCATGCACTGCGACCACATATGGATCTATTGTGCCCCCCCACCTACATACTGAGTTTGACTAAAGTGGCATATTTTTTTTCCACCCAGCACTTAAAAAACTCTGCAGATTACAACAATAAATGATTTAGGCTTAACACAACATAAGGTATACAGGATATTTAATTTTTAATATATTTGTGGTTAGGAAATATGCTTGGAAATAGGGCTGTCTAACAAAACATATGATCAAATCCAAGATGTCTTCCATGGGACAAACAAACCGATTTCCCATAAGCCGTAATGTTAACAAAAACGTAAATTTTACAAAAACGACAAGAGCTTTAGTCTCAAAAATTAATCAGTTTTAAGAATAGATCCTTTGTGCATATGAGAAAAATGCGTTTTTCTTAAAAATATTAAACTAAAGCGAGAAAATCTGAAATAAAAGGGACCATGTTTTCTTCAAAAAAGTAGGTTATGTTTTTGTTTATTTTGTTTTTTTTTTTAACTTTTTTTCTAGTTTTTTCACTTATTTTGAATTATTACATGGGCGCACCAAGGGGGCGGGGGGCTAGGGTGCCGGACCCCCCAAACCACATATTTTTTTAGATATTTTCCATATATTTCATGAGTAAACCGAAAAAATAGCATAAAGTACATCATGAGACCTCTGGGGCCCCCCAAAGGTTTTTGAAGTTTTTTGACCAATGAATCAATGAACTATCAGCCCAAGGTAGGGGAAAGTAGTTCTATTCAAAGAGCTCACTTCAAGGCTCACTTAACAGAGACGAAATTGAAATAGACTAAACTTTTCTCATCAGATTCAGGTTTTCTATTAGGATCTTTTGTTGTACTTGACTAAACCTTTTGCTAAGTAATAGGCCTTCTATAGCATTAAACTGTGAAAAATATTTCACTATGATTTTTAGGTTTAGACAAAGTTTAATCACGGATCACCTTAACAAAGGTGATCCGTGGTTTACTTGTTTTAACCCTCCAGTAGTAAAATGAAAAAGAGGCACAACTTATAGGTAGGTCAGTCCAACAGATCAATATGCACATATAAGTTCCAACCAAGGTTGGTCAAGCAAACTTCTAATAAGTACTTTACAAAATATGTTTATTTAAACAAATATAAGTAAACATTATATAAAAAAAAAACTTGCAAAATTAAAATACAGTTTTTTCTTGTCATTGGCCTCACACACCGTACATCACGATATGATTTTCCATGAACTATAATACATAGGGCTTAAGTACGGTCAAATTCATCAGCTCACAACAGTAAGTACTGTTCAAATTTTACAACAGTACAATATTCGCTGTTGTATTACTACTGTTACTATTACTTTTATTACTGTTTTTTTGTAACAATATTTGCTCAATTATGTATCTAAAAGTTTATGCAAATAAACATATACTCTACTCTACAATTGGGCGTAACAGCATATGACCCATTAGGAGTATTAGAACCCAAATTTTTTTGAGAGAAATTGAAAAAAATATCTGAGAGAACTTATTTGTTTTTCTTGTGGTCATCAAAGTCAACAAAGATTACTTTTTTATCCATCTATTATTAATGATGGCAAAAAAATTTTTTTTGCTAATAAGCTCAGTACAGTACCGGAGAAATTTCACAACAGGACTTGTAGTAGGTCCAGTCAGATACTATACAAATTTTACGGTGTACAAGTTTTAGGTGTCAAAAAGCATGGAAATAAAGGAAAATTTGCACCAAAATAGTTTAAGATAAAAAGAGGTTTGAGTTAGGGAGACTGTCAAACTCACCAGTTTATTCTAAACTGTTTTGAGGTCTGTAAAATAAATATTTATTAAAGAAAAAGAAACTTTGATGATACAGGACTTCACTCGACACTATACAGGACTCTACACTACCAAAAGTTTATTTAAGGTTCTGTAGGATGGTGTACAAATTTGGTTCAGCTCATTATTCACACTTTAACTTCATATTGTTTTCCTTTTCTTTCTTCTCGAGACCCTTTTTTCAACCATCATTTTTAAAATTTTTCAACCGTTTTGAAACAATGGATGAATGGATATTCAGGAGAGACCCAGTCATGATCATTGCTGTATTGTATTGCCTAGAATAGTAAAAAAATCATAGTGAAATATTTCTTACAGTTTAACACAATTCTATGTTACACTTCTGCAAAAGGTCCACTCAAGCACAAAAAAAGATCCCAATAGAAAATGTTGCCAAAATGGCAGTTGCACATTTATCCAAAACAAACCTGACAAAAAACTTTCGAATATTTCAATTTATCCTCTGTTAAGTCAGGTAATAGAGCACTTATCCACTTTCTTTTCCCTTCTTTGAGCTGATACCTAGTTCATTTAAATCAAGATGATTTTTTAAGGTCAAAATACGTGGCATTCCATCAAAACTAACATTATCAAGCTCTCCCCAGCTGCCACAATTCATAACAGCACAGAAACTAATAGCAATGATTCAAACTGAGTAAAAAAACTGGAAAAAAAATAAAAAAAAACAAAAGTAAATAAAAACATAACCTGACTTTTGAACAAAACATGGTCCCTTTTATTTGAGATTTACTGGCTTCAATTGATTTTTTTTTAAGAAAAACGCATTTTTCCCATGTGTACAAAGGTTCAATACTTAAAACAGCATCTTTGTTGTAAGTTAAATCGTTTCACTTTTTTTAAAAATTACGTTTTTGTTAACATTGCGGCTTATGGGAAAACGCTTTGTTTGTCCCATGGCGACCATCTTGGATCGAAAAACAGCTGATCGTGACAGTTCGTTAGACAAGCTAATAGGCTGGTATGTTTATGTCAAAGTCACAAAAGTGTAACTGCCTATGGCAAGGACTATACACTGAATGATTTTTTTATATTTTTCTTGAAAATGCGTTACGACAGGAGAAGGGCGGCAAAAAATCCTAAATTTTAGCCTTACATAATTAAAGAATGTGGCCCTAAATAGATTTAAAAAAATGATATTTACCTAGCAATTTATCTTGAAAAGGAATTTCGAAATCTGTTCTGTAGAAATACTTTCGTGGGATCCATATTGTCTTTTCCACAAAGCCTTAGCCACTCTTGCAAAATAGTCTTGGGAACAGTCATAGGGCTGTCTAACAAAACATATGATCAAATCCAAGATGTCTTCCATAGGACAAACAAACCGATTTCCCATAAGCCGTAATGTTAACAAAAACGTAAATTTCAGAAAAACGACAAGAGCTTCAGTCTCAAAAATTAATCAGTTTTAAGAACGGATCCTTTGTGCATATGGGAAAAATGCGGTTTTCTTAAAAATATTAAACTAAAGCGAGAAAATCTGAAATAAATGGGACCATGTTTTCTATAAAAAAGTAGGTTATGTTTTTGTTTATTTTGTTTTTTTTTTAAATTTTTTTCTAGTTTTTTTACTTATTTTGAATTATTACATGGGCGCACCAAGGGGGCGGGGGGCTAGGGGCCCGGACCCCCCAAACCACATATTTTTTTAGATATTTTCCATATATTTCATGAATAAACAGAAAAAATAGCATAAAGTACAACATCATGGGACCTCTGGGGGCCCCCAAAGATATCGGGCCCCCAAAGGTTTCGGGTTCCCCCAAGACATATTTCTGGGTGCACCACTGATTATTATGTCAAGTTTTTTTGCTGTTGTGAATTGTGGCAGTGGAGGAAGTAATGATAATGTTAGTTTTCATTGAATTTGAATTTTTTTGACCAATGAATCAATGAACTATCAGCCCAAGGTAGGGGGAAGTGGATAGTAGTTCTATTCAATGAGCTCACTTCAAGGCTCACTTAACAGAGACGAAATTAAAATAGACTAAACTTTTCTCATCAGATTCAGGTTTTCTATTAGGATCTTTTGTTGTACTTGACTAAACCTTTTGCTAAGTAATAGGCCTTCTATAGTGTTAAACTGTGAAAAATATTTCACTATGATTTTTCGGTTTAGACAAAGTTTAATCGTGTTAACCCTCCAGTAGTGACATGAAAAAGAGGCACAACTTATAGGTAAGTCAGTCCAACAGATTAATATACACATATGAGTTCCAACCGAGGTTGGTCAAGCAAACTTCTAATAAGTACTTTACAAAATATGTTTATTTAAAAAAATATAAGTAAACATAGGTAATATAAAAAAAAACTTGCAAAATTAAAATACAGTTTTTCCTTGTCATTGGCCTCACACACTGTACATCACCATATGATTTTCCATGAACTATAATACATAGGGCCTAAGTACAGTCAAACCTATGATTCATCAGCTCACAACAGTACTGTTCAAATTTTACAACAGTACAATATTCACTGTTGTATTACTACTATTACTTTTATTACTGTTTTTTTGTAACAATATTTGCTCAATTATGTATCTAAAAGTTTATGCAAATAAATATATACTCTACTCTACAATTGGGCGTAACAGCATATGACCCATTAGGACCCAAGTTTTTTTGAGAGAAATTGAAAAAAAAATCTGAGAGAACTTATTTGTTTTTCTTGTGGTCATCAAAGTCAACAAAGATGACTTTTTTTTCCATCTATTTTTTGATGCCATAAAAAATTTTTTTTGGTAATAAGCTCAGAACAGTACCGTAGAAATTTCACAACAGGACTCATAGTAGGTCCAGTCAGATGCTATACAAATTTTACAGTGTACAAGTTTTAGGTGTCAAAAAGCATGGAAATAAAGGAAAATTTGCACCAAAATAGTTTAAGATAAAAACAGGTTTGAGTTAGGGAGATTGTCAAATTCACCAGTTCCTTCTAAACTGTTTTGAGGTCTGTAAAATAAATAGTTATTAAAGAAAAAGAAACTTTGATGATACAGGACTCCACTGGACACTAGACTACCAAGAGTTTATTTAAGAGTTCTGTAGGATGGTGTACAAATTTGGTTCAGCTCATTACCCACACTTCAACCTCATATTGTTTTCCTTTTCTTTCTTCTCTAGACCCTTTTTTCAACCATAATTTTTTTAATTTTTCAACCATTTTGAAACAATAATCCATTCAGGAGAGACCCAGTCAGGATGATTGCTGTATTCTAGTTTTGAAAGTTGCTTGCCTAGAATAGTAAAAGAATCATAGTGAATTATTTCTTACAGTTTAACACAATTCTATGTTACACTTCTGCAAAAGGTCCACTCGAGCACAAAAAAGATCCCAATAGAAAATGTTGCCAAAATGGCAGTTACATATTTATCCAAAACAAACCTGACAAAAACCTTTCGAATATTTAAATTTATCATCTGGTAAGTCAGGTAATGGAGCACTTATCCACTTTCTTTTCCCTTCTTTGAGCTGATACCTAGTTCATTTAAATCAAGATGATTTTTTAAGGTCAAAATACTTGGCATTCCATCAAAACTAACATTATCAAGATCTCCCCAGCTGCCACAATTCATAACAGCACAGAAACTAATAATAATTATTCAAACTAAGTAAAAAACTAGAAAAAAAGTTAAAAAAAAACAAAAGTAAATAAAAACATAACCTGACTTTTTGAACAAAACATGGTCCCTTTTATTTGAGATTTACTGGCTTTAATTGATTTTTTTTTAAGAAAAACGCATTTATCCCATGTGTACAAAGGATCAATACCTAAAACAGCATCTTTGTTGTAAATTAAATCGTTTCACTTTTTTTAAAAAATACGTTTTTGTTAACATTGCGGCTTATGGGAAAACGCTTTGTTTGTCCTATGGCGACCATCTTGGATCGAAAAACAGCTGATCGTGACAGTTCGTTAGACAAGCTAATTGGAAGGTGGAACTTTTAAAAAACTCATAAACATAGTACTTCTAAGTTCGAATAGTTGGATTTACATCCAGAAACCGCACAGGATGCTCCTGGCATTTTGAGATTCCGAAAATTGTTTAAAATAACGAAAATAACAATACAAAACCAAGATTCCACAAATGGATAAAATAAATAAAAATGCGAAATGCACGGAAAAATTAACCTCACTTTGGATTCGCGAAAAAAATCAATAAGTTCGGTTGTCCTTTTTTATTTAATATGAATAGAAAAGGAAAGACCACCCTATCAAACAGATCAAGGGTCTTTTGAGAAGGATGAGTAGGTTCATAGAAGGATGGCTCAACACCTTGAGGATTTTGTGACGTAGCGAAATTTGGAATATATGGGGCTTATGGAAGTGGACCGTCCTGTTCTCTGTGTAGAGTCCTTGGTACATGGCGGGTAATTTGAATTCAAAATAAGGAATGCTAAATCATGAAGATTTTAACCTTTTAATCATGTTGCTTCCTTACAAACCTTTGGTGGAATATCGGGATGGTGTCTGAGAATATTTCACTGAAATTTTGAGGAAGTCTGTAGTGCCATTTTGAAAATATCATGAAAAAACGTCTGACCTGTCATAAGACCAATGTAAAATTCATCCCCGGGAGAACAGCTGATTTTTTCAGGGTCGTGGCCTCTATTTTTGTGTTGGCCTTGTGACATCAAAAATTATAAAAAAATCGTTGGTCAGTAAAATAGGTGGTGCCGAGAAAAAGAGAGTATCGAAAAATAGGATTTGGGTTTCTTTGAACGCCGAATTGCAACAAGGACTGTACACAGAGAACAGGATGGTCCACTTCGCGAAATCTGTCAGACGGTTTTTAATACGTCACAAAATACTCAACGACATGAACCTCACTTTTTCGTAAAATATAAACAAAAACTAATTTTAAAACTTTTTACTTATTTACCTAATCTGTGTTTAAAACGTTTTTTTTTTAAACCATGTCTCGCTGTAATGTAGAAAGATAATAATAATATACAATTTTATGTAAAAATATCCTAGGTGTATCTTCTGCAGAAAATAGTTTACAGAACCCCTCAATCATCAATAAAATCAAATAAATTTTTTTATTGTCATTCATCAGCATTTGCTTAAAAAACATGTTAATATTTGGAATATCATCTAGAATATTTTGTGAATAGTATTTTACTCCCCATTAGAATACCTAAGCCTATGAGGGGTGATCAGCTGCCCATAGTAGGTGTACAAAATTCATTTACAGGACTGTGCAGGACACTATATTGCACAGCTTTTTGCTGTCTTAATCACTACATTATTCTACTTATCAATTTCTATTAGCAAATCTTCTTAAGCTTTTATGGTTTTTAAGAAGCAAATAACTTACCATTATCAGAAAGTAGCATTTGTATATTTTTTCAGGTTTTTTTAATCAAAACTAGGAAAATTTTATAGGTAGATAGCGGCATTCTAGCTTAAGCAGTATACATGCACCCTGCAATCCACTACAGGACCAAAAATGTATTGCTAATTCCTGTAGAACAATGCATACATTTCATTCCACTTATCACCTAGTAGTACCATCTAAAGTGAGGGGCTCATCAATATGTAAGGACCTATACAATATCTCGACACTTTTAATGACCACTCAGGACTGATAAGAATCAGGACCTGGCACAACCTTTAAGGACTAACAGGGTCAACAAAAATATGGTTTATTAAGTCCCTGTACAAAGTTTTTGCTATTGATCAGCAACAGGCCCAGAGGTATTTTTTGCACTTAAGAAATATTCACTTTCTGTCAGTAGAGGCTTGTGGTAGAACATGGCACATCAGTTGAATAGAAAAAACCAAGGACCATAAACTGACTGTCTTTGGTAAAAACGAGATATTGTTGGCAAAAATGTTCAGTTATCATGTCATTTGTACAGTATGAAACCTCATTCCACATGACATGATAAATTAAATGTTTTGTCAATACATTATACAGTTTTTTCTTTCAACTGATGTAGAGTGTTCTACAACATTGCTATGTTTAAAAGGTAATAACATGTGTACCTACTGAGGTGTGTATATTGCTCAACTTCACCTAACTAGCAGCAGTACTAGCTTTTTGTCCCTTATTATTTTAGTAATTAAAATCTCACTTTTTGTCCTGTTGAAGCAATTTGTAGTTATCAGTATTTTAACCTATTGCTTCATCTAAATGTTATATATGGGTTTGATTTTATGAGGTATATGTTAGTGCCCCCAAAGATATCATCTCAGGATACATGTTTACTTATTTAAAGATAAAAAATAAAATGATTAAATAAAAGTTATTTTCCTATTTTAATTTCGACCAAATTTATTATATTTATTGATTTATAATACTAGAAATTATCTAAGTAGATAAAGTCTTTAGGCATCTGTATACATTTTTAGAATTTTTTTGTTATATCACTCATAATAGCAAAAAAATAACAAACCTGTATACAATATTAAGTGGGGTTATTGATTAGAAGCAATAAGGAATTTGTTACCATAAACATCAGGATAACAAATCCTGAATTTGATAAATGAAATGTAAGAAGAATGAACCATGGGGGCAAAAAATCTAGGACATGTAGGTATTTTACCTTTCTAAGAAATGTCCTAGTATTTTTTACCCAACTGCAAGACATTTTTACTTCTCAGCATCATTTTGTTTTTATTAAGTGACATTAGCTTCTAAAGAATTGAAAAAAATATAATAATATATTACATTTTAATAATATATATAAAAAATATAAATATATCTTTAAAAAAACTGTGCTAAAGCAAAATCTCCATTGTGCAAAAACTAAAATTGATAAAATTGACAAAACAAAAACTTAGAACATTATAAATAAATTATTGGGGAGGCAAAGAAAACAACTAAATTAAACTTAGAATAGATTCTGAAACTATTAAAGACACACACTAACAGTCGCAAACCAACTGAATACTCATTTTTGTACAATAGCAGACTCCAATACAAAAAATTCAACAATAACTCTATCAATTTGCACAAAACAAAAAAAAATCAGACTTTAACTAAGTAGTTTTCTTTTTTACCAACATCAACCAGCAAATAAATGTTCCTTGATTTCGATGCTTGTACCTGCAGTTGGCTCTTCAGGATCAACTTCTATTGGTTTCACTGATAGGTTTTGACTTGGCACAGATGTATTCCTTAGTATTGTTTTGGAAGTACATAAGCCTGTAATAAAAAAACATATATAAGGAACTTTTTTAAAAATAGGTAGTTTCTACAGTGTAAATTTTGTACTCTAGTACATATGGAATTCACAAAAAAACATGAGGTTTTAGAAATTGTCCAAGTATTATTTTGGTATGACATTTTTGTCAAAATTACAGTAGGTGTCCCAAATTAAGTTGGCACTATTGATAACTTCACTATTATTGGAGTCAAATTAGTACAAAACAGAAAAACAATTAAATTGCACATTTACAGAAAAAAAAATTAAAAAGTATGTTTAATGTCTAATTTTTGTGGTTGTAGGGGTTTCTTCATAGACAAGGGGTGATCAGCTGCCCACAGTAGGTCTACAGGAGTCCATAGGACACTACAATACACTACAGGATCAAGAATTAATTAAAGTCCTGTAGGATGGTGAACAAATTTGGTTCAGCTGATCACGCCTTGTTCATAGATGAACACACAGGCCTAAATAAATTCACATGCGGCTAAGTGTTACATTAAGTAATCTCTGGGGGGGAGGGTTACCTTTGTGTCATAGTCTTGGCCATAGGTGGTTAGGGTCTACTACGTTATACCTCGATGCTTGAAAATGGGTGTTTCTTTTTTTAATGATAAGCTGAGGTCGTTTTATACTGTTTTCAAGAAAAAAAATGCAGATTTTTAGCATTTTTTTTAGAAATTTCAAAATTAAAAAATTAGTAAAAACTCATACAAATTGCTATAGAAAGAATTTATTTGACGTATTTCGAGAAAGAGAGGGACGGCTCACAATTGACTGAGCTTTAAATAAATGGTAATTTAGCCAAAAATAAGGAGACCAACTGTCTGGCAAGAGGCGATAAAAAGTTATGGTTTTTTAGAAATGTATTTACGCATAGAAAAAGGGTTGCACCATATTTTTGAAATCTAACGTTCGACCTTACATTTTGCTCCAACATTTTAATTTGTGGCGCATTTTTGACTCCGTAAAATCGTCCAAAATCGACTATTGAGCATTTATAATGAAAAAAATGCAGAAACAATTATGATAATGATGATTTACAGAAATTCAGCAGTTCGGTTTGGGTCGATCTTAGATTAGGTTGGTTGTGTTTTAAAGTAATTCAGCAGGAGTCGGCTGCGCTGACTCCTGCTGAATTACTTTAAGACTTAACAAACCTAACCTAAAACCAAACCGAACGCAACTTAACTGAACCAAAACGAACCAAACTAAACCAAACCGAACCGAACCGAACTGAACCGAATCGAACTGAACCGAACCGTACCGCACAAGCAAATCGAATTGGGAAATTTGATAATGCCGAATGACCCGGAAACAGTTGGCCCAGCAAAAAATTTCTATCAATGTGTCAAAACATCTGTGGGAAGGTCAAGTGTACAAATTTTCAAATTATGTGAAAAAACCGCGAAAAAACATGAAAATCTAGGTATGTAATTAATTTAAAATTGTTAAATTATTAATCCTAAGCTAATTTACAAATTTATGTCGAAAATTTGACGATGCAGTGATAGAAATTGATTTTTTTTAACCAAAACAAGTCAGAGAAAATCACTATGTAACGTTTTTTAAAAAATTATTTTTAAAAAAAAACATAATTTCCCGTATCTAAATCGACTAAAAATAGTCCAAAGAATCATTTCCATACAAAAAAATCGTTATATAGGGCGTTTTGACGAGCGAGGTATAACGTAGTAGAACCGGTGGTTACACTTTTGTGACATTTTTAACCTATTTCTTTATCAAAAAATCTGAAAAATGGTATGTTGTTGAGTTGTTTTTATGAGAACATTTTTTTTGTCAACATAAGTGGTGGCAGGCCCTTCTGGACCTCCATGCACTGTGACCACATATGGATCTATTGTGCCCACATACCTACATACTGAGTTTGACTAAAGTGGCATATTTTTTTTTCCACCCAGCACTTAAAAAACTCTGCAGATTACAACTAAATGATTTAGGCTTAACACAACATAAGGTATACCTACACAACATATTTAATTTTTAATATATTTGTGGTTAGGAAATATGCTTGGAAATAGGTATGTTTATGTCAAAGTCACAAAAGTGTAACTGCCTATGGCAAGGACTATACACTGAATGATTTTTTTATATTTTTCTTGAAAATGCGTTACGACAGGAGAAGGGCGGCAAAAGATCCTGAATTTTAACCTTACATAATTAAAGAATGTGGCCCTAAATAGATTTAAAAAAATGTTAAAAATGATATTTACCTAGCAATTTATCTTGAAAAGGAATTTCGAAAACTGTTCTGTAGAAATGCTTTCGTGGGATCCATATTGTCTTTTCCACAACGCCTTAGCCATTCTTGCAAAATAGTCTTGGGAACAGTCATTGGAAGGTGGAAATTTAAAAAAACTCATAAACGTAGAACTTCTAAGTTCGAATAGTTGGATTTACATCCAGAAACCGCACAGGATGCTCCTGGGATTTTGCGATTCAGAAAATTGTTTAAAATATCGAAAATAACAATACAAAACCAAGATTCCACAAATTTTTTCCCTTAAAATAAATAAAAATGCGAAATGCACGGAAAAAGTAACCTCACTTTGGATTCGCGAAAAAAATCAATAAGTTCGGTTGTCCTTTTTCATTTAATGTGAATAGAAAAGGAAAGACCACCCTATCAAACAGATCAAGGGTCTTTTGAGAAGGATGAGTAGGTTCATAGAAGGATGAGTAGGTTCATAGAAGGATGGCTCGACACCTTGAGGATTTTGTGACGTAGCGAAATTTGGAATATATGGGGCTTATGGAAGTGGACCGTCCTGTTCTCTGTGGACAGTCCTTGGAATTGCAACACCACCCTAACCCAATGTTGCCAACCCAACGGATTTATCTGTAGATCTACGGATTTTGGATTTCGATCTCCGATATCCGATTTTGGATCCAAATCTACAGATTTTTGGCAATTTTACTAAAAAACGATAAACATCGAAACACAACGGCGGCCGCGCCTCATTCCTCCTTATCAGTCCTCATTATCTTTACTTTTTTTCCTACATTTTAATCATTTTGTAAAAAGGTTTTGCTTGAATCAGCTATTTTAGTTACACAAAGTTTAGCATTAGGTACTTAGTTTATTAGTTTCAGTTCCTAAATGAATAAACTGTGTTAATATTATGTTTTACGTTATGTATAATGCACTAGAAGATATTAGTAGACACTTATTGGAATAAAACCTGACCTTATTTAAACATCGACCCTATGGTGACAGATTTGCATATAAAAAGCACCTGGTCTGCTTCAAAATTCGGCCTTTGTGCATTTAAAAACCGGATTTATTAGTGTCGGTATTTATCAAATGAAAGTTAGCGTCTTTATTACTAAATTTGGCTTTGGAATGTCAATTTTGAGAGGTCAGCTGATTCCAATAAGTCCCTAGTGTTTGTACGTACCTACCTTAACTAAATAAAAAAGGTTAAAAAAGTACGTAATTTTTATTTCTTCTAATTATAACGGTTTATCTGTTTAAAAAATTGGCGGCACTGCAAAAAAGTTTATTTGGATCCGTTGGAACGGAGCAGTAGGTATCGTACCGTTTTCGTGCAATTCCGAACCAATATAAACTTTTTAATTGTAAAAAAAGCACCTGTTTTTGTCTGTAGTCTGCTTTGAACCTACGGATTTCTACAGATTTTTCGCGTTCACGCTACGGATTTTCGCTTTTCAATAGTTGGCAACACTGCCCTAACCCAACTTTTTTTTATATTTTTTTGTAGATCCCGTGTTTTTTTGGGGCTGTCTGGCTGTCTAACAAAACATATAGGGCTGTCTAACAAAACATATGATCAAATCCAAGATGTCTTCCATGGGACAAACAAACCGATTTCCCATAAGCCGTAATGTTAACAAAAACGTAAATTTTACAAAAACGACAAGAGCTTTAGTCTCAAAAATTAATCAGTTTTAAGAATAGATCCTTTGTGCATATGAGAAAAATGCGTTTTTCTTAAAAATATTAAACTAAAGCGAGAAAATCTGAAATAAAAGGGACCATGTTTTCTTCAAAAAAGTAGGTTATGTTTTTGTTTATTTTGTTTTTTTTTTTAACTTTTTTTCTAGTTTTTTCACTTATTTTGAATTATTACATGGGCGCACCAAGGGGGCGGGGGGCTAGGGGGCCGGACCTCCCAAACCACATATTTTTTTAGATATTTTCCATATATTTCATGAGTAAACATAAAAAATAGCATAAAGTCAATGAACTATCAGCCCAAGGTAGGGGAAAGTAGTTCTATTCAAAGAGCTCACTTCAAGGCTCACTTAACAGAGACGAAATTGAAATAGACTAAACTTTTCTCATCAGATTCAGGTTTTCTATTAGGATCTTTTGTTGTACTTGACTAAACCTTTTGCTAAGTAATAGGCCTTCTATAGCATTAAACTGTGAAAAATATTTCACTATGATTTTTAGGTTTAGACAAAGTTTAATCACGGATCATCATAACAAAGGTGATCCGTGGTTTAATTGTTTTAACCCTCCAGTAGTAAAATGAAAAAGAGGCACAACTTATAGGTAGGTCAGTCCAACAGATAAATATGCACATATAAGTTCCAACCAAGGTTGGTCAAGCAAACTTCTAATAAGTACTTTACAAAATATGTTTATTTAAAAAAATATAAGTAAACATTATATAAAAAAAAACTTGCAAAATTAAAATACAGTTTTTTCTTGTCATTGGCCTCACACACCGTACATCACCATATGATTTTTCATGAACTATAATACATAGGCTTAAGTACAGTCAAATTCATCAGCTCACAACAGTAAGTACTGTTCAAATTTTACAACAGTACAATATTCGCTGTTGTATTACTATTATTACTATTACTTTTATTACTGTTTTTTTGTAACAATATTTGCTCAATTATGTATCTAAAAGTTTATGCAAATAAACATATACTCTACTCTACAATTGGGCGTAACAGCATATGACCCATTAGGAGTATTAGAACCCAAATTTTTTTGAGAGAAATTGAAAAAAATATCTGAGAGAACTTATTTGTTTTTCTTGTGGTCATCAAAGTCAACAAAGATTACTTTTTTATCCATCTATTATTAATGATGGCAAAAAAATTTTTTTTGCTAATAAGCTCAGTACAGTACCGGAGAAATTTCACAACAGGACTTGTAGTAGGTCCAGTCAGATACTATACAAATTTTATGGTGTACAAGTTTTAGGTGTCAAAAAGCATGGAAATAAAGGAAAATTTGTTAGGGAGACTGTCAAACTCACCAGTTTATTCTAAACTGTTTTGAGGTCTGTAAAATAAATATTTATTAAAGAAAAAGAAACTTTGATGATACAGGACTTCACTCGACACTATACAGGACGCTACACTACCAAAAGTTTATTTAAGGTTCTGTAGGATGGTGTACAAATTTGGTTCAGCTCATTATTCACACTTTAACCTCATATTGTTTTCCTTTTCTTTCTTCTCGGGACCCTTTTTTCAACCATCATTTTTAAAATTTTTCAACCGTTTTGAAACAATGGATGAATGGATATTCAGGAGAGACCCAGTCATGATCATTGCTGTATTGTATTGCCTAGAATAGTAAAAAAATCATAGTGAAATATTTCTTACAGTTTAACACAATTCTATGTTACACTTCTGCAAAAGGTCCACTCAAGCACAAAAAAAGATCCCAATAGAAAATGTTGCCAAAATGGCAGTTGCACATTTATCCAAAACAAACCTGACAAAAAACTTTCGAATATTTCAATTTATCCTCTGTTAAGTCAGGTAATAGAGCACTTATCCACTTTCTTTTCCCTTCTTTGAGCTGATACCTAGTTCATTTAAATCAAGATGATTTTTTAAGGTCAAAATACTTGGCATTCCATCAAAACTAACATTATCAAGCTCTCCCCAGCTGCCACAATTCATAACAGCACAGAAACTAATAATAATGATTCAAACTGAGTAAAAAACTGGAAAAAAAGTAAAAAAAAACAAAAGTAAATAAAAACATAACCTGCCTTTTGAACAAAACATGGTCCCTTTTATTTGAGATTTACTGGCTTCAATTGATTTTTTTTAAGAAAAACGCATTTTTCCCATGTGTACAAAGGTTCAATACTTAAAACAGCATCTTTGTTGTAAGTTAAATCGTTTCACTTTTTTTAAAAATTACGTTTTTGTTAACATTGCGGCTTATGGGAAAACGCTTTGTTTGTCCCATGGCGACCATCTTGGATCGAAAAACAGCTGATCGTGACAGTTCGTTAGACAAGCTAATGATCAAATCCAAGATGTCTTCCATAGGACAAAGAAACCGATTTCCCATAAGCCGTAATGTTAACAAAAACGTAAATTTTACAAAAACGACAAGAGCTTTAGTCTAAAAAATTAATCAGTTTTAAGAACAGATCCTTTGTGCATATGGGAAAAATGCGTTTTTCTTAAAAATATTAAACTAAAGCGAGAAAATCTGAAATAAAAGGGACCATGTTTTCTTTAAAAAAAGTAAGTTATGTTTTTGTTTATTTTGTTTTTTTTTTAACTTTTTTTCTAGTTTTTTCACTTATGTTGAATTATTACATGGGCGCACCAAGGGGGCGGGGGGCTAGGGGCCCGGGCCCCCCCAAACCACATATTTTTTTAGATATTTTCCATATATTTCATGAATAAACAAAAAAAATAGCATAAAGTACATCATGAGACATCTGGGGGCCCCCAAAGGTTTTTGAAGTTTTTTGACCAATGAATCAATGAACTATCAGCCCAAGGTAGGGGAAAGTAGTTCTATTCAAAGAGCTCACTTCAAGGCTCAGTTAACAGAGACGAAATTGAAATAGACTAAACTTTTCTCATCAGATTCAGGTTTTCTATTAGGATATTTTGTTGTACTTGAATAAACCTTTTGCTAAGTAATAGGCCTTCTATAGCGTTAAAAAAAAAAAAAAAAAAAAAAAAGGCTTTACATATTTTTGTTGTAGCAACTTATTTTACGGGGTTTTTAGTTATGCCGTTTTGGTTTTGGGGGTGCGGTATGTATTACTACTTGATATATTTTTAAGTGTGTAGGATTGTATTTTTATATTTTATATCTTTTGTACTGAAGTGGATATCTGTCATTGGCGTAAGCTGTTGATATCCTTATGAATAAATAAATAAATAAAAATAAATAAACCGAGGTTGGTCAAGCAAACTTCTAATAAGTACTTTACAAAATATGTTTATTTAAAAAAATATAAGTAAACATTATATAAAAAAAAACTTGCAAAATTAAAATATAGTTTTTCCTTGTCATTGGCCTCACACACCATACATCACCATATGATTTTCCATGAACTATAATACATAGGGCTTAAGTACAGTCAAACCTAAGGTTCATCAGCTCACAACAGTAAGTACTGTTCAAATTTTACAACAGTACAATATTCGCTGTTGTATTACTACTGTTACTATTACTTTTATTTCTGTTTTTTTGTAACAATATTTGCTCACTTATGTATCTAAAAGTTTATGCAAATAAATATATACTCTACTCTACAATTGGGCGTAACAGCATATGACCCATTAGGAGTGTTAGAACCCAAGTTTTTTTGAGAGAAATTGAAAAAAATATCTGAGAGAACTTATTTGTTTTTCTTGTGGTCATCAAAGTCAACAAAGATTACTTTTTTTTCCATCTATTATTAATGATGCCATAAAAAATTTTTTTTGGTAATAAGCTCAGACCAGTACTGTAGAAATTTCACAACAGGACTTGTAGTAGGTCCAGTCAGATACTATACAAATTTTACGGTGTACAAGTTTTAGGTGTCAAAAAGCATGGAAATAAAGGAAAATTTGCACCAAAATAGTTTAAGATAAAAAGAGGTTTGAGTTAGGGAGATTGTCAAATTCACCAGTTTATTGTAAACTGTTTTGAGGTCTGTAAAATAAATATTTATTAAAGAAAAAGAAACTTTGATGATACAGGACTTCACTCGACACTATACAAGACACTACACTACCAAAAGTTTATTTAAGAGTTCTGTAGGATGGTGTACAAATTTGCTTCAGCTCATTATTCACACTTTCACCTCATATTCTTTTCTTTCTTCTCTAGACCCTTTTTTCAACCATCATTTTTAAAATTTTTCAACCGTTTTGAAATAATAATCCATTCAGGATGGGTCTCTCCTCATGATTGTGTCATGATCATTGCTGTATTCTAGTTTTGAAAGTTGCTTGCCTAGAATAGTAAAAAAATCATAGTGAAATATTTCTTACAGTTTAACACAATTCTATGTTACACTTCTGCAAATGGTCCACTCAAGGACAAAAAAAGATCCCAATAGAAAATGTTGCCAAAATGGCAGTTACACATTTATCCAAAACAAATCTGACGAAAAACTTTCGAATATTTCAATTTATCCTCTGTTAAGTCAGGTAATAGAGCACTTTCTTTTCCCTTCTTTGACCTGATACCTAGTTCATTTAAATCAAGATGATTTTTTAAGCTCAAAATACTTGGCATTCCATCAAAACTAACATTACCAAGCTCTCCCCAGCTGCCACAATTCATAACAGCACAGAAACTAATAATAATGATTCAAACTGAGTAAAAAACTGGAAAAAAAGTAAAAAAAAAACAAAAGTAAATAAAAACATAACCTAACTTTTGAACAAAACATGGTCCCATTTATTTGAGATTTACTGGCTTCAATTGATTTTTTTTAAGAAAAACGCATTTTTCCCATGTGTACAAAGGTTCAATACTTAAAACAGCATCTTTGTTGTAAATTAAATCGTTTCACTTTTTTTTAAAATTACGTTTTTGTTAACATTGCGGCTTATGGGAAAACGCTTTGTTTGACGAGTCGTTAAATACCGAGATGAATTCCAAAACCTGCGCAAGCGTTGATCTGTCACTTCTGCCAACCAATCAACTGAGAGATATTTCAGTATGGTTTTATACAGCAAAACTTTAATAATTCCCAGTTCTTTTTTATGAAAATTCGTCGTTTTTGTGCTGTGAAAATGCCGGTGACGTGCAAGTTGTGTGACAAATTATTTAGTGCCCAATTTAATTTGAATAAACACTGTCATCGGGGTTCTACTGTATGTCTATGCTACGATAAACATTTTTTTAAAAGATTTAGCGCATTTAAATTTGTCAATACTCCCATGGCAAAACAAAATAAACGTGAAATGCATATAGAAGAAATACTGCATATACCTCAAAAAATATTAATTGCAGCACATAGATATTGTATATTTTTGAAATCAAAAAGAAAAGACGAATCTTAAAATGCAAAAATATACAGGGTGTTTTTGTTTGAAACTCGTAGACAATGATTGTGTAGAAATAAAATTTCGGACTTCCATTGTCTTTATTTATTTTAAAACACAACGTTTCGGTTAGTAAGTATCTCTAACCGTTATCAAGTTTACACTTGATTTCTATACAGGGTGTTCCCTCTCAAAAAATCGATTTTATTGTCACACCCTGTACAGGGTGTCCCAAATTCGTTGTTTTTTGTGGTGTCGGGTATTTCTAGGGGAGAAAGAAAAAAACTGAGCCCCCTTTGCGACGCTCAAATTTTAAGAGAAGCCTAAAGGTGAAAACTACATTTAGATATAGCAAGCCGTTTTTAAGCTACGGAGTGTTTTTGTCTGCATTTTGCTTTTGTGTAAATAGCTTTCTTATAGATCTTTTCTTGAAGAATTGACAGATGTAAACGGTTTTTATTTATCTTTTTTGGTTTTTAAAATATTGCATAAAGTTGTTATTTTTCTTACAGAATAATTCTAAAACTCTCTCTAAAATTTCCTTTAAAATGAGTATCACACTCAATATTTTAATTTTGAATTTTTTATTGTTTTCTTTATTTTTATTTTTTAATCACCTCTATATTATTTTTTTATTTTTATAATATTAAATTATTTTAAACCCATTAAGCAAACTAAAATATGTGGTAAAAATAAAAAAAATAAAAAAAAAATATAAACTAATCCCATAAAGAAAAATTAATTTTATGTGATATCTCAAAAACTAAACGTGACAAATGAAATTTAATTTAACAGTTGAATTCCTCTTAAAAAAGTGTCTAAAGAATGTTTTCACAGAAATAAAAATATTAATAAATAAACAAGTTATAGACCCCTTCCCAAAATGCAGACTTTTTAAAAACACCCCGTAGTTTAAAAACGGCTTGCTATATCAAAATGCGATTTTCACCTTTATTTGAAATTTGAGTGTCGCAAAGGTTGATCAGGTTTTTTAAGCCCCTCTAGAAATACCCGAAACTCCCCAAAAACATCGAATTTGGGACACCCTGTACATGGTGCCGGATAGAAAAAAATTATGTTGGCTTTTAAAGTTCATCATTTATTTATTTATTTATTTATCAACGAGCAATTGCCCAATTAAAATACAAAGTTAAATTAATAAGTAAGATCATAAACCTAACCTATCACATTAAAGATAATAAAACATGAAAATGATAACAATAACATATTAAAAAATGTATAGCATAATATTAACATAAAACAAAGTAAAACCTACACAATACTGAAATTGGGTAACATAATACAGTCGAACCTCTATAACTCGAACCTGAAGGGACAACCAAAACAGTTCGAGTTATGGAGTGTTCGAGTTATAGAAACTCGAGTTACATAGGTTAAAATACATGTAAGAAGTGCAGGGACCGCTGAAAAGGTTCGAGTTATAGAGGGGTTCGAGTTATAGAGGTTCGAGTTAGAGAGATTCGACTGTATATTTAAAAAAATTAAATTTATCTTCATCTAAGGACAATAAGTATCACATCGTACAGGATTTTATTTTTTATCATAATTAACCAAAAAAAATCTACAATTTATTATAGCCCTTTATTTTCAATGATAAAGTTGCTCCGGTTATAAAAAACCACCCTGTACCTACATAAAATCATACCTAAAAATTAGAATTGACCATTATTTTATACCTTGAATTTTTTATTATACGTTAAGGTCTTCGATCTCGCGCCAATAATTTAAATTAGACACTTTGACGTTAATTTTGGCGCATGCTCCTTTGATGGAATTCATCTCGGTATTTAACGACTCGTTTTGTTTGTCCTATGGCGACCATCTTGGATCGAAAAACAGCTGATCGTGACAGTTCGTTAGACAAGCTAATAATGCCGTATTCCATTGGGAAAATGAGTGCAGCACTGGTGACGCACTGACACTGGTACGGTGCTGTCAAAAATTTGCACCGAGTGCAGCTTCAATGGAACACGTGGAAAATGAAAAATCGCAATCGTGTGGTATGCCATTAGCTGGCCATACACACAGAGGTTGATCCGTCGGTTTGGAACGGCACAGATAAGTCTGACCGTTTTGTCCGTAACGGTTTAAAACTGCTGCAGTCCTCTAACATTTCGAATCGATCCTTCATATCGGTCTGTGGCAGACATAACCGCGCGTTAGTGGGCTAAAACTCAAGATTTATCTGCCGGTTTAACCAAAACTGTGGAATTTCGTCAAGTCGAAAGTTTTATGCGGCACGGTATTTTAAGCATAGCGTATGTAAATTGTTTAGTGCTAAATATAAGCAGGCTCTGTGTATGGGAATGATTATTAATATGGAAATAATGCATAGTGGTGTAAAAAAGAGACGTTCCAAGTGGGTTAAAAGTTATTTGCTTAAGAGGAAACTATTTAGCCATGACCTTCTATTAAATGATT
Organism: Aspidapion aeneum; assembly: GCA_963576565.1. Lineage (NCBI taxonomy): Eukaryota > Metazoa > Arthropoda > Insecta > Coleoptera > Brentidae > Aspidapion > Aspidapion aeneum. Next base: position 121,337,070 of record OY755039.1, read on the forward strand.
CGAGAAAATGATCCAGACGATTTAAAAATTATTTAAGAATGGATATCAGAGAATTAGCTATTGAAATACAGCCAGGCTATAATTGTGCCAGGCACTATTTTGACACATTCACATTAAAAACTGACAGTTGATCCTTCAAAATTGACATATCAAAGTCAAATTTAAAACTTTCGTCGTTTATTTTCAATTAATAAAAGAAGGCACTATTTATTCCGGTTCATATAGTAAACACAGGCCGTGTGTTAAAAGATCACAGCTGATATTACAATGTAAAGGTGTCAAAATTGTACCTGGCACCATTATAGCCTGGCTTTATTTCAATAATTCTCTATTAACACGTATGATTTTTTAATAAATTTGGTAAGAGAGGATCTTACGAAACAAGATCTCCAAATTAGAGAAGCCGTTGGCCTAAACAGCGATTAAACCGACAGAGAAGTCTGCGCCGGTTAAAATATCTGTGAGCGCGAAACCCACAAGTTTCGCCCGCCGGTCTGAACTCACAGATAAATCTGTGCCGGCTATAACTGGCGCGTGAAATGTCCACTAATTGTGAGCTGTAGAAATTCTTTTTTATTCTTGCTTTAAGCAACGTTAATACATTTTTTTGCAAATAATTTTTTATAGTATATCCATTATGAATAGGGCAAATTGATTATGCAAAAATCTCATTTTTGCAAAAAATTGTCACACAACCTGTAGTTTTATCCGGCCAACGACGATATCCATTTTTATTTGTTTCAAAGTTACACGCAGATAAATATTATCCTAAGATAACAATAAAAATTCGTCAAGTAAATAAATAATGATTTTATTTAAAAAAAGTTAATAAGAATATTTTAAAAATGCCCACCTCCTTGTTGAATGCAGGCTTGTGCTCGTATACCAACAGATAGAGTAGTTATCTGTATTTCGCGCTTGTTTTTCAAAAAAACCTAACCAGAAGTGTACTTTATGCCAAAATTTGAACATAAGGTTTGAAACACCTTGTATACATATATAATATTTCACAAGTTTCTTTCAACTAAACCTAACTTTCCTGCCTTGCGGAATTTGGTCAAAAACATCTTGTTCAAAATCCATTTGTTCGAAAGTAATATTAATACTTCAATAACATTTTCTTGAAAAGGAAAATTATTTAAAACATTTCCTTCAAACAAAAAATTGCTTGAAAACATTTTCTTAAAATTTTTTTGTTCAAAAACATTTTCTTTGAAAGTAATTTTTTTTCATAAGGAAAATTGTTCAAAAAGGTTTTTGAAGAAAATATTTTTGAACAAATTTCCATTCAACAAGAACATAACCTAACCCAACAGCTACGTAAGGGTGTTTTAACATACCATTAAAATGACAAGACATATGCCTCAGCGCTAATGGGGTTTCGTCCCCTTTGTTCTTTTTTTGGACAAAATTGAGACTCCTTGAATTTATTTATGAGGAATTCTGCAGTGCTCATCTCGAGCCGAAAGTGCCCCAGGGCCCCAGTCAACCAAATCCATACAAATCTACTTACCTGTTTGTTGTTAAATCAGTAAACCATATTTTCAATAAAGTTTTTTATTTTTGGGGTTTCTGTTCTCATTGTTTTTATTGCACAGAACTGTTCTTCTTCATCTTCATCGCTGCAACTACTTAGCAGCGAAGAAAATAATAAAAAATCGCTCATAACTTTATTTTCACTCATTTTTACGTCCCACGACAAATAAGCGTTTAAAATTAATGGCGGGAAAAAGTTTTCGGTGCGGCACGAGCCCTCAGAGCCGGTGTCAAAAAAGCCGCACTCAGTGCAAAACTGAATTCATAAGTTCCTCAATGGAATACGAAATGCAAACACCGAGCCAGTTGTGCACTAGTGCTGCACTCATTTCCCCAATGGAATACGGCATTAGGCATCGCTGGCAAAAAAAGCCTAACGATCCGTTGGTCAGTAAAATAGTTTATCCCCCTTTTATCCAAAACACCCCCGTGAAAATGACATACGGAATATAACAGCGCGAACAGCGCCTGCGATCTGGACAAGGGACTAAATTGGAACTAAACATAATGACGTTTGACAGTGTCATCCTGTTCTGTGGTTTGACTGCTGTTGTGGGAAAGAGAGAGAGCCCACCAGAACAGACAGAAAGAGAGACACGCGACACACCTGAATTTATTCTGTGGTGAATGTCATTTTTGTCGGGTGTTCCCCTCAATCTGATTTTTGATAAAAAAACTAAAATCAAATCATTGTGTACTAGATCGGCATATTTTGTGAGTCTAACAAGCAGTAGCAGTGTAAAAAAGAAGCAGCAGCAGTATAAAAAACAAGGAGCAGCATATCAAATCTTATTTAACCTAATCTGTGGAGCATATAAAAAGCAGTCAATTCAACGACCCCATACCAGTGAGTTTTAAGGTGGATTTATTGTTCGTTAAAGTAAGGTAAGGGGTAAGTTCATTTATTTAGGCTTACTTCATACTTTCCACTATGTACAATGGAAATTTCTATTTTAAGTAAGGCCGCCTTGTTTATGATAAAAACAAATAGGTTCTAACTTATAAGTCTAAGCTGTTACTACTTCTGAAGAGTTACAGTGATCTATCACTCAGCTGCGACACAGTTTTATGCCAAAAACCACCTTCGCTTAGTTTCTACCACCAAAAAACCAACTACTACCACCTTCTGTGGCTTCTATCCCCAAAAAACCAACTACTACCACCTTCCCCTACTTCTAACCCCAAAAAACAAACTACTACTACCTTCGCTGAGCTTCTACCCCTAAAAAACCAACTACTGCCATCTTCTCCTAGTCTCTGCCACCAAAAAACCAACTTCTACCAACACTTATCTTCTACCACTAAAAAACCAACTACTACCTCCTTTGATTATGATTGTAGTATTTGGTTTTTTGGTGGTAGAAGCTAGGGGAACTTGGTAGTAGTTGGTTTTTTGCTGGTAGAAGCTAGGGGAAGGTGGAAGTAGTTACTTTATTGCTGGTAGAAGGTAGCAAAAGTTGGTAGTAGTTTGTTTTTTGGTGGTAGAAGGTAATCCAAGGGGATAGTAGTTGGTTTTTAGTGTAAACCTGATCTGTACCTAAGTGATAGATAGATAGGTAACTGTTTGGGAGTGGTAGCAGCTGTGATTTATTAGTTAGGGTTTGTTTTAACCTCAAACAATACGCTGCAATATCGAAAAGTATAAAAAGGTCATTAAAATTTTGATCTGTAAAATATAGGTAGGGAAGGGGGGGGGGTACCCCATGAGGCCATATTTTATATTTGTATTCATGAAATATGTGGAAAATATTAGAAAAAACTTAGCTTTTGGGGGGGGCTGCCCCTGACATATATGCCACTGTGTAGACCCATGTTTGTAGGATAATACATTTTTTGTTGCATCTTACTGCTTACTTTATGGCAATATGGCTTTGTTTGTTATTGGTATTGCTATATAGCTTTAAAATCCCTGCCTCCCTGCTTAATAAGTTTGACTTAAGCCCTGTTCTGCCTGCATCAAACCCATGTCGCTATATCCGATGATGGCACTTGGAATGAGATGGTTGCATGCATTTTAGAGAAACTTTCATAGTGACAAACCAGCTTTACAGCCCCAACTATAAACTCAACTTTACTGTATCAATTTGATCATGGCACATACCTGTTCTTTTCTGGGGAGAAAGAGATGTGTCAATATGGAACTGAAACAGTATACTTGAGTATTATAAATAGCATTTTTTATTGCCTAATACCCTGTTCGGACTGTGCAACTTTTCCATGCATACAACTTTTGTGTCCTCTCTCTCACTCAGATGATGTTACTTAAAGAGAGACAGAACAAACAAGTTGCATGCTTTGTTTGGAAATGAATGAAAATTTGTTTTATTTTTAAGTAAAACAAACACTGTTTTTTAATTTTGCAAAGGCAGCTTTGTGTTCCCCTCAGATAGTACTAACCAAGTGGTAACAGCTAACCTGTAATTTGTACTGTTTTGCCAATAATGCCATGTAAATCTTGGGCTAATGTCAAGAAATCTGTAATGCAATAAGCCATGGGCGCAGCCAGGGGGGGGCCCCAAACCTAAGATTTTTTTTTTATATATTTTCCACATATTTCATGAATAAACACAAAAAATAGCATGAAATACGACATCATGAAGCCTCGCCCCCCCCCCCCAAGACATATTCCTGGGTGCGCCACTGCATAAGCTGTAAAATAATATTTTATTCTGCATAATTACCGGACAATGTAATCTCAAAGCTAAATTTGTATTCAGGGTAGTAATGCTATGTTTTTTGAACAGGTGTCAATTGGAGCTTCAGCAGTCATGTTTTTTAAGGTGTTTTATAAAGTTTCACTTAGTTTTATTTTAATAAATCTAAATTTTTTAACAATCTTAGTGGAAAGTTTGGTTTGGTGAAGTCAAAAAATAATAATAATTTCTTATGGTAGTGATAGTAGTAATTATTTATTATTCCCAATTTTTACTGTAAAATCTTTTAAAATAAAAATTTAACAAAGTTTTTTTTTAGTTTTATTTATTTATATTTAATTATTTTAGACAGGTTTTCTTTCTAACATAAAAATTTTTGTTGGTCCCCCAAAAGAGGATTCTATTCACAAACAATATTTTATAGCTTGTGAAAAAAGAAAACAACTAAATTTTTTTTTACATGTCAATTGTAATGTCAAAAAATGTTTTTTTTCACTTGTTGACACATATATAAATATATATTATTTAAACTTTTGAATATGGTGGGGGGTGTGACTGTTCTATCTGAAAAAGGTAGTTGTTATTTTGTCTGCAAATTCTATTACATGTCAAAACTTCAGAAATCTTTAAACTAGAACAGGTCATTATTCACATAACTTATATTATCATGGCATTTTTCTAAGTAAGGCCTGGTTTACCCAAAAACTTAATGCACAATGAACAAACTCATTGCTTAATTTTAATATCTCTGTTTCCATTTCCTTAGTATTGTAGACATAAAGTATAAACACTAAATCTTTCCATTGTGCATTATGTTATGGGTAAATTAGGCATAAAATAGAAAGTTCACATTACTTTGTTAAGTAATCTTATCTACAGTTTGACTAATGGTATCCGACCCTTGGAACCGAAATCAAAAAATATATTTTTACACAAAACATAAAGCCCAATTGTGTAAAATTCAAAACTATACAATATCAAGACATCCACAAAATCATATAAATTCATAAAATTTGACTTGTGTATTGTGTAAAAACATATTTTTTGATTTCTGTGCTGAGGATCAGATACAATAAGTCAAACTGTATATACAAGTGGCCCATTTTTGTCTTATTTTTATTACATATAATAGTGAGTTCATATTGCTCCAATGAAAGCTCCTAATTGTATTGTATTTAACATTTGAGGATATAGTGTGCCTATATTACCTAATGAGTTTGACTACATTCTTGAAATATGTAATGCTCAGGGGGGATAGGTTTTAGCCTTGCATTATATTCAATGTGCTTGTTTTTTAATGGGGGAAGCAGGCATATTTTTGTCAACCGCTAAAAAAAACTGCAGACTACAACAAAAAAATAAATAGGATTTGTATTATAGCACTAGTGCAATATTGAAACATTATTCGTAATGCATGTAAGCCAAAATGGGTTATATAGGGTGTTGTAAAATTCAATAAAATATTTTTAAAGATAATTTCCTAGAGTGATTTCAAGACAAAAAGTTTATATAAACAAAGGTCTACAAACACTTAGTAGTAGAGATACAGGGTGTTTAAATTTACTTTTTTTATATAGCTTTTACATTTTTTGTGATATTTAGCTCAAATTTGGCTCGTATATTTACTTATAGGCACTACAAGTTAAGGCATGTCAAATAGGTTTTAATTAATTTGTTTATTTTGATATACTCGCCATACCATACTGGAGCATTTTTTATTTTATGATAGCAGCCTTTGGTGCAACAGCGATTTTCTCTAAAATGGTTAAAGATGCAAAAAAATTTCAGAAAAACAAAAAAGTTTGCAAATGAAACAAAGATTTTATTTCTTGTTTTAAGATCCCTACTTCTCCCTACCAGTGGCTTAAAACAAAAAAATTCTGGGGGAAAAGGCGACATGACTCCTGAAAAAGGGCCACTCTGTACATGTTTACTATTATTTGGCATGTCTAAAAGTGTAGTGCCTATTGCTTAATATGCCAAATTTGAACTAAATATCTCGAAAAGTACAAGAGCTATAAAAAACTAAATAAAAGAAACTTTTTAGTTTATATAAAAATTTTGCCTTGAAACCACTTAAGGAATTCAACACTAAAATTATGTTATTGAATTATGAAACACCCTGTATAATGTGTATTTTATAAAAACTTATTTCAATATGTAAATAAACAGTGGCAGAACTACAATGCAGCAAGGCACAGGGTTGCTGAGAGGCGTATGCTCCATAGAAAGCCCGAAGGGCTGGAGTGATCACACACACACAGTGATAAGTAAAAAATGATTTCAGCGAAATTAAAAAGGTTTAGTTGGTGGGAGCACCTCTGCCCTGTATGGTGGTTCTCTCACTGCTTGTCTTGCAATTCATTGCAGGGAGAAAGGCTGATCAATAGCAAAAATTGTGTACAGTTCTTTACATAATCCATATTTTTGTTGGTCCTGTAAGTCCTTCTTGGTCTTATTTAGGTATAAAGTGATAAAAAAAAGACAAAAATGACTAACGAATAATACCAAACCAAAGGTCCTGCCAGGACCTAATTTTTACTGATTTTTATTAGTCCGAAGCGCATTGATCAGCCCCTCGGCGCAGGATCTGTCTTGGGAAGGGTTTTAGTTGAGCGAACTGTCTATCCGGAAAAGTGTTTAAGTTCAATAAACTGTGTCTATCACGGAAAGTGTTTTAGTTTACTATCTGCTCAACACTGAAATAACAATATCACAGTTCATATAAATGTATCTTTAGCAGTAAAAAAGCTGGTAAGTACTATAATATGTTTATTAATTAATTTTTAAATATTAATATAATACTGTTCATTGAATATCAGCTGATGATGGTACAAAAAGTTTGTTTTTGTTTAAAATGTATTTTTTCAGAACCATTTCATATAAAGTTTTGGTATTTTCCATAAATTTTGTAAAAAAATTATTGTCCACAAAGTTTTACTATTTGACGATATTTTTGTGCAAATTTAATGGAAAAAGTATGCCATGATTTAAATGGGATGGTTCTGAAAAAATACATTTTAACAAAAACAAACGTTTTTCCCATCAACAGCTGATTTTCACTGACCAGCAGATTTATTTTAACAAATATCAGCTCAGCTGGTGTTCTGTGATATCAGCTGATTTATTTTGACAAAAATCAGCTGTGTCCCGACATGTTTGATCTAGACAGAGAGCTATAGTCTTCTCTCTTTCTGGACCGTGTTAAGGTTATTCTCGTGTTACCAACGGTTTAACACGTAGTTCGCATTTCTTCCCTTTGGTGTTCTGTGATCCAAAAAGTCTTTGATTCGAACCTAACCTCAAATTAAAAAAAGCTTTTTGTTTTGGAATTTGAAAATAATATTATTGAAATAAAAATGAACTCTTCTATCAATATCGTGACGCGAAAAGGCAACCCTGATGCGGTACTCGTAAACGAAAGTACCCTTCCCACAGGTACCATTTATAAGAACAGACATCTGCTGAGAAATGTGAAGTACTGGCACAGGTTTTGTGTAAGTTTTATGATCACCTAAAGATTCCAGAAAAAGCTACATTTACAATCAATTGCAAATCTGCTTGCTGAAAGCTTAACATATGGGTTTGTTTAAGATCATTTACATTGTCAATTTGATGTTTGCTTGGAATTGACACACAGAAATGTCAATTTGAATAAAATTATGCTTTGTTGTAAATGTAGCTTTAACTATCCTTTTTATTTCGGTTTATGCTGATCCTTCAATTGTAAAACTCTTGATAAAACCATAGACACAAGTCTGTAATTCATACTCATCTTTTGTCTTGGTTTAGTCGTATGTCTTGTCATAAGAAAGTTAAAACCTCTGTTTCTTATGGGAGTGTTCATAGGGGAGAGTGGGGCACATTTGAACAAAATAACGAAAATGATAAAAAAAGTATCCTAATTTTTTTTTACTGAACTTTTATTTTGTTTTGTACCAAAACTTTGACTAAAAAAGAACTTATATTCAAAAAAAAACTTTAAAAAATGTATTAAGGAAAACTATGAAAAAAAAATTAATAAGGCTTACAACTGTTTAAATGTGCCCCCAAGTCGGGGTACATTTGAACATCATTGGGGCACATTTGAACACCCTAACTACTTAACACAAATCATATTTTAAACTAAAACTTAATTACCCCATTACATGATCTTAACATTAAATGTGGTTCCTCCTACTATATCAGGGGTTGGCAGCTTTAACATTATATCTTCCTCATCTATGACACTGACATCGTCTTTTTCTGGAAACTAAAACTTCCAAAAATAATCTTTTCTCCTCATAAACTTAGTAGTGATACCTTCTGATGTTATGTTCTCAATTTGTCCAACAAACAAGCAATGAGATTTCTTCATAGCAAATCGAACGAGAATAAAATCATTTACATTTAAATTTAAATAAGGTGTCTTTGATCTTTGAGATTCCATAGTTTTCTGCAGCATCCCTCAAGCTCATTTTTTGCCCTCGCACAGCCTGTATTGCTGCTTCCACATCTTCTGTGTATGTTGCTTTTCTTTTTTTCACATAATTTCTTACCATCTTAACCCTACAAAAATATTTTTTATTTTATTTTTTTGGCTTACATATTCATAAAGCACCTATTCCATTTTTAAATTAATTTTTGGTTTAAAAATTTATAAAACACCTAATTCCTTGTGTTCAAATGTGCCCCAAAAATTATGTTCAAATGTGCCCAGCAACATAACATTTTTATTAACTTGTGTTTTTTTTTACACAAAAAAGTTTAAACAATTAAAAAGCATCAACAAAATATGCCTAAGACTTACCTCTTTCAAATAAAATATTCCAAATTTATTTCACAGAACTAAAACACCAACTGCAGCACAAAATCAAACCCTTAAAAATGTTAGCCTAAGAAGCTCTAACCTTTTACTTGCCTGGGGAATCACAGAATGAAGGCTAAACATCACAATTTCAGTGGACTGTAATTCCCCGGCAGTGTTGCCAAACTATGTTTCCATTAAAAATTTCTCTTATTTAACAGCAAACTCAAACAAAAATGAGATGTTCTAATCTGCCCTGTGTTCAAATGTGCCCCAGTCTCCCCTACAATGTTTTTGCTTTTGTGTTTGATTAGTCTTTGTCTTCAGAGTTGCTAACACAAGACAAGACAAGTGACAGACATCAGCTGATGTTTGTTGTTTTGTTTACAGGGCATCCAAAGAGTGCAAGCATGTGGTCAAAATTTTGAATTTACTGCCATTAATCATGTTTTTGACAGAAAATCTCAACATAACCTCAAAATCTTATTTGTTTTTTTTTTCTTTTTCCCTTTTATTTTTTTTTGTTCTTTTGTGGCTGTGTTTCGTGTAGAAAGTGACTTTTAAAGAGGGCCTTTTTATTGAAATTAAAAATTTTTTTCAGTGGGTTATGACTGAGACTAATCAAAAACAAAAGGCGAGTATGAACAGCCGATTTTGTTTAAGACAGCTAAGACTAATCAAAGGACAAAGACTAATCAAAAACAAAAGATTAAGATGAGTATGAACAATACTTAAATCTTGTTTATTCAGCCACCTAATGGATTGTTGAGAGAATTAATAATATTGTAATATTGCAGTAATATCATTTTGCTATTTTTTAAACTGCCTAAATTTTTATTCCTTGCAAATTTTGTTTATTTTTTTGTTTTTTTTACAATGTAAAAAATAAGAAAAAAGATTACTGTTGACATAAATGCATATGGTTTTAGCAAATTTTGTGAAAAACAAGATCTTTACATGTCAAATTCAAATAATTTATTTCCTAAGTTCTGCCAATTATTACATTGAGGTTCATCACAAAAAAGAAGAAGATAAATGTACTTATAAAAATTACAATATAAAAAGAGATTCAATCATAAAATAAAATACCTACACATACATCTAAAGTAAAAACAATTTACAAGTATTACACAATTGCATAAACATTTGAGTAGTATAACTTGTCCAAGAACTGACCTAGTTTAAGAAATGTATATTCAGAAAAGCAATACAATACAGAATGCTGTTGAATATTTCAATTTGTGTTTACAAATGTTTGATACTCTTGCAGATTAGATATAAAAACATTATTTGGTCAAAAACAATTTAATTTCAGTTTTAAAGTTATTTTTGTGAAAGTGTTTTATGAGTTTTAAAAGATTCTGCTAACATATTGTAGAGACTAAGTTCAGTATAAATTGGAGATTTTTTATAGTACTTGGGTGAATATCTGGAAAGTGACGGATTTTGATGTGACCTACACAAGAACATGTTAAAACATTTTTTTTTATATAAAACTAATTTTATTTTTATAGTTCTATTAAATAACTAACAAGCAAGTTCATTTTTGGAAGATTATAAAAAATATTTCCTTTAGATAACAAAGGTTTTATGTAACAATCGTCAGTAACCTGGAGTGTCACCATTAGAATTTTACTATATTATAATTAAATTATGTTCTTATAATTATTTATTGGAGTTATTTCTTAGTAAATATTAAAAAACAACCTTTAGTTATATAAATAGTCAAAACGAGAATTGTTTTAAAGTTACTTGTTTTTAAATATTCAAATTTCAACTTTGTCACCAAAAATTGCATCAGTTACCTGTGCCTTCAGATTTTTTATTCATTTGGTATCATTGGATCATTCTTGACCTTCAGTAGCTAAGTGAAAAAGAGCTCTGTGATTCGGAAAACCCGCGAACGGTTTAATTCGATGTCACACGTCTAAGACAGTGGGTGTGTCCTTTAACCGATCCATACTCGCGTGTGTAACCTTCAGTTTGATCGGTAACCTGGTAAGTTTTTAAAAGGTAGAACAACAAAAAACAATTTAAAAAATGGTGAAACATAATTAGAAAAGGATAAACTTTTTGAGTTTTCTTGTTTATTTGACTCAATTTTAGTAGTATTAGTAATATCTGACAAAACGTGACAAAATCGTCAGTTACCTGTGCATCAGTTACCTGTTAGAATACTTTCAGGTTACTGACCTGCTCTACAAGTAACTGACTCATTTTTTACAAGCTTTTATTTAGCTTCACATGTTCTGTCTAACTAACTATCTAACTATCAAATCTTGTGAAGCGTTTTTGACACACTTCCCATTATCCAATTTGCATAAAACATGACAATACAACATTAAGAAAAAAATATCCTCCCAACCCTATACCCACCCCTTCTATAGAAAAATGTGTTTTTGACACACTTCCTGTTATCCGATTTGTATAAAATTTGATAAACACATAGTGGTTTCTATGATAATACAACAAAAAAAAATATCCTCCCACCCCCTTCCATAGAAAAATTTGTTTTTGACACACTTCCCGTTATCCGATTTGGATGAAGTTTGGTATACATATAGTGATCCGATGACAATACAATATTAAGAAAAAAATATCCTCCCACTCCTACCCCCACCCCCTTTCATAGAAAAATGCGTTTTTGACACCCTTCCCATTATCCGATTTTGATGAAATTTGGTATACATATAGTGGTCCGATGACAATACAACATTTAAAAAAAATATCCTCCCACTCCTACCCCCACCCCCTTCTATAGAAAAATGCGTTTTTGACACACTTCCCATTTTCCAATTTGGATGAAATTTGCTATACATATAGTGGTCCGATGACAATACAACAATAATAAAAAAATGTCCTCACACCCCTACCCCCCACCCCCTTCCATAAAAAAATGCGTTTGTGACTTTTATATACAAATTTTAGCACTTTGTTTAAATTAAAACATTTTTTAAAATAATTTTGTTTGTTCTTATAATCAGTTACCTGTTATAGTTGACAGTTACCTGTACTGCAAAAGCTATTAATTTTAAAAGAAAAATTTAAAAAATATACTTCAGAAGAAATCAAATATTAAAGGTTAGTTCTATATTTTATCCCAACTTTGGTGAAGTTTATTAGTGGTTATCAGTTACCTGTGAAGTGCATCAGTAACCTGATATGCTAAAATTAAAAAATGGCCAAAAAAACAGAAAATATTTTAAAATTTGAACGTTTTTCCATCGCAACATGTTATTTGGTACTTTGGTCATATTTTCATTGATTTTTTTTTATTTGTATATCAAGTTTCATGTATGTCCACAATTTTTGCTCCAAATCTGTCACTTTCCAGATATCTACCCACTTATGTTCTGGTTTAGGTAAGTAAAAGAGGTGACCATTCCTGGTGTTATATAAATGAAGGTCTGGGTTTTTTATGTAAGTGGGTGAATATCTCTACATTGAGTAATTGCTAGTCCCAGGCCTCTAAAATATCAAATTTGTTAATTAGATGTTCAAAAATATTTTTTCTTACATTTAGATTAAAATGTTATTTAGAACTACAAAGTTATTTTTTAAAAAACTTGCTTATTTTTTTTTGTTGGAAAAAGGAATATGGTTTTGTAATTCCTGTGTCATGTCCCTTTTAGGAGGTTATTAATTCAATTATTCAGTGTAAGACTACAATTGCACAAAAACCATAAATTTTATATCTAGCAATTAAAAAAAAAGTAAAACTTAAAAAAATTCAAAGAAAAATAAAAAAAATTAAATCTAAAATTATTTATAATCTCCGTCCCTCAATATATTGGTAATTCCCGTGTCATTATTATTACCGCCATTTTTATCTACTCCCATCACTGGAAAGTATGTAAATGTTGCATCATCATGTTTGCTGGCCAGTTGGCTTTTAGTAACAAAATGTTATTTGAGCAGTGCACACTTTTCTTTTGCTGCAGAGAAAAATATTTTTTTTTTGCCTGCTGTAACCTACTGGCTGTAATTTCCGTGGTAAGTAAAAACTATTTTAATAATTAATATATTTTTTTAAGAAGGTATTGAAATGTTGAAAATTGGTGCCTCCTGTTGTTAAAAAATAAATAAAACATGTATCTTGTTTTAACATGGTCTAAAAATTTTAAAAAATTAAAAATTTGTAATTCCTGTGTATTTTTTATAACACGCGAATTACATTAGAGTCACGGGAATTACACAATAGCATTTATTAGTTAACACTATTTCAAATTATGGAAAATTTTAATAAATAATAATTTAATTTTGAAAAACCAAAAAATTACATTCTGGGCAAATTTAAAATTATGCTTACCCAACCCCTATTTTATAGTAAGCACGCGATATAATTGTTTGTTAGAACAAATTTTTTTTATCCACAAAAATTGTTTATAAATTTTTTTATAAATTAAAGCAAAAAAAAAACTAAGTCTGTAAGAGAACTGCAAATAAATGTGTGGTCCATGGTAGAGCTACTATGGTCGCAGTGGAAGGGTTGAAAAGTCCACTCACATATGAATCATGATCAATCATCATGGTAGAGACATTTGTTGTTAGTTGCCCTGGAATTCTTTCATACTATACCATTTGACAAAATAGACAATTTTTCCAAAATAATTGAGAATGATTGTGCTCTAACCTTCAAAGACACTATGAAAGTGCATCAAGTTATCACTAATGGAAGGAACAAGCTGTGGTTAAGAACTTTCTTGTTTCACCTGCGACACTTTTTGTTATCATTATGAACGGTGTTCTTTAATATAACCAATTAACTGCTTCATCATCAGAAGATGGTGATGATGATTTAGTTCAAATAACTTTTACAGACATAACTAATGCTGTAGAAAATAAAATAAAATTAAATGTTGATGAGATATATGACAGTGATGATAATGAGCTACCACTTTACTCATAAAAAAAAGCTGAAAAATAACAGTAAAAACAGGACAATATATCTTGGTATCGTTAAAAAGCGACAAAAAACATAACAGTAATTATAAGTACATTGCAGTTTGCCAGGCAGACTTTGAAGACAACAAAATAAAAGTTGCATTCTTAAAGTTATGTGATTCCCAAAGAAGAGATCTATTTAAGTAAACGTGGAATTTCGTACCCGTGAATTTAAAAATCAAACAAGTTTCTTGGCTAATCGGGCAAAAAGTGATTTTTCCAGAATATAAAGTTCGATATTGTTTTATTCAAAAACCAAAAGAGATATTTAAGAACCGACTTCGACATTAACTTTACAGTCAAAAAATTGATAATTGGAGAGATTTTCTAGAATATTCTATCACTTTATACGACGCTCTATTCGAAAACCAGAAGAAATACCCAAAAAGCGACTTCGACATTAGCTTAGTAATTTCAAAAGTAAGAACTAAAAAGAATTTCTGGAAGATTCCATAACATTCTACGACGTTCTATTCAAAAACTAGAAGAGATATACAAATACCGACTTCGACATTAGTTTAGTTATTTCAAAAGTAAGAATTTCTAGAAGATTCCATAACATTCTACGACGTTCTATTCAAAAACTAGAAGAGATATACAAATACCGACTTCGACATTAGTTTAGTTATTTCAAAAGTAAGAATTAGCAAGATTTTCTACAATATTCCATAACATTCTACGACGTTCTATTCGAAAACCAGAAGAGATATACAAAAACCGACTTCGACAGTAGCTTAGTTATTTTAAAAGTAAGAATTATAAATTATTTCTAGAATTATCCATAACATTCTACGACGGTTTTTCGAGAACCAAAAGAGATAATCAAAAAGTGACTTCTGCATTTGTCTAGTAGCAGAAAGAGTAACATTTACCAGTATATTCCAGAACATTCCATTAGGTTCTATTTAAGAATTGGAATAGATATTGAAAAACCGACTTCGACATTCGCTTTATAGCCCTAAAATAAACGTTTTAAGTGATTTATCACGAAGTTGATGATTACTAGACAAAGATCGGCAAAGATGGAAGATTTAACTAAAATGATGCAGGCTCTAGCAGCTCAAATGGCTCAAAACCAGAACGACATGAAACAGACCATTGAACAAAACCAGGGCGATATGAAACACACCATGGACGACATGAAACACACCATTGAACAAAATCAGAGTGATATGAGACAGACCATCGAACAAAACCAGAACGATATGAGACAGACATTAGATGGCATGCAAGAAAACTTCGATCAGATAAAGAGCAACTCCGAACAGCTGAGAGAGGAGTTCAAGGCAGCAACTGAAGATCTTAAGGAAGAAATAACTCAAAGAATGCAGAATGTAGAAGAAAAGGTACAAAACAAATTGCAGAATGTAGAAGAAACGGTACAAAACAAATTGCAAAATGTAGAAGAAACCGTACAAGACAAATTGCAGAATGTTGAAGAAAAAGTGGAGATCAAGCTACAGAATGTGAAAGAACAAGTTTTTCAAACAGTGGCAGAAAAATTCCAGGACGTATCAAAGCAGCTTATACAGCTTCAGAAAGAACACAACAAAATAAAAGCTCAGGCCTATGTTATGAATTCCAACCAAAACATTAAGCCTCCAAATTACGATGGTACGTCTTCCTGGTCCACCTACAAACAACAGTTTGAAGCTGCCGGTGCTGCAAATGGCTGGGACCATGACGAGAAAGCTAGAGCTTTGTTAGTAGCTCTACGAGAACCTGTTCTGGGACTTTTTCGGTCTATTCCAGCCGAACAAAAACAAAATTACAATGCTTTAGTGGAGCCTAAGAAAGAAGGTATGGAGATGAACATTTACGATATTTACATTGGTCAGAATTAAATATTCGTCAGCAAAGAGCAGGAGAGTCATTACAAGAGTATGGAGCAGATATCAGGAGGCTGATGTATTTGGCTTACCCAGAAATGCCAGAAAATTATCCAGAAAATTATAGAGATCCCTTCACGGTAGACCGCTTTATTAATGGCTTGCGAGACACGGACTTAGCAAAGTTTCTTCGCCGAAACGCTTCCATAACAGCAGCGAAGTGTTGATTCGAGCCCTTGAAATTGATTCATCAAATAATATGTCCAGGCCAAAAGTAAGGGCTGTCTCAATTCAGGAGGGTGAAGAAATGAGCAATGAACAAGAGGTTCCCTCAAAGACGCTAAGCCAAATTCTTCAATCACTGACAGAGAAGATTGACTCTTTACAAGAAAACAGACGTCCCTCTCCAAATGGAAAGTGTTTTAGATGCGGACGTACAGGGCATATTCAACGCGATTGTCGTGTCCAAATGAGATCTCGCTCACCATCTAGCGGGACAGAGTACCGAAGAAATCAGGAAAACTAAAACTAGTCAACGCAGAGGGGTGGGTGTTGGCTAAAGGGAATGTAGCCCCCAAAATTTACTGCTGACAGTCTTAACATCGACGGACTTATAAATGGAAGACAAGTTAACATAACAGTAGACACTGGTGCTGCCATATCATTGCTTAATAGTTCAAAATTGCAACGAGATATAAAATTCGACCAACAGAAAAGAAAATAACACTGTGACTGGAGAATCCGCCGACGTGTCGAGGCAGACAGACATAGACCTACAGCTGGGAAGATTGAAAATTCGCCACACTGTATTGGTTGCAGAAATAGAAGACGAATTTATTTTGGGAATGGACTTGATAAGTAAACATGGATTTGCGTTTAATAATAAACTTAATACCCTAAGATTTGGGAATGAAGAGTTCATTTTGTCAGATAGTCACTTCAATAAAGAACCAATAAAGGTGGTGGCAGTATGCACAACAAGACTGGTCGGTAACAGTGAGACCATAATTTTTGGGAGGCTAGAAAGTAAAACATCAAGCTGCGTCGGACTCGTAAGCCAACAGAACACACCCAACACCTACCTCGTTGCAAAGTCACTAGTTAAAACCGATAAAGACATCCCGATTAGAGTCGCCAATATTTTCCCCAATAGTGTCAAAATTAATAAGGGGGAGGCGGTAGCATTATTTGAGCCAGTCCAGAAAGTAACAAGATGTGAAGAGCCAACTTCGGAGGATAAAAGCAAGTTACCAACGGAGGTACTTCAGCAATTTCAGTCCACTTGGCAACATCTCACTCCAGAAGAATTTAGGAAAGCGAGAGAGTTTATAGAAGAGCAAAGCAATATCTTTGAAACTAAGAGTAGTTCGGGACGCACAAACCTTATTCAACATTCCATCAAAACTGGCGATGCCCAACCAATAAGACAGCCCCCAAGAAGACTACCAATGGCCAAACAAGAAGAAGTTCACAATCTTATTAATAAAATGCTCAGTGACGGTGTTATTGAAGAGTCATCAAGTCCTTGGTCATCTCCTGTGGTGTTGGTCACTAAAAAGGATGGAAGTACTATTATATTATTTTGTGTCGACTACAGGAAACTTAACGATGTGACCAAGAAATATAGTTACCCACTGCCAAGAATAGACGACACATTAACAACGTTGGCAGGATCGTATTGGTTTTCTACTCTTGACCTGAAAAGTGGGTATTGGCAAGTAGGAATCTTTGAAAGAGATAAAGAGAAAACAGCATTCTCTGCTGGCAGTGGACTTTATCAGTTTAATGTGATGCCATTTGGCCTATGCAATGCCCCAGCTACATTTGAAAGACTAATGGAAGTCGTTCTACGAGGCCTTACTTGGAAAACCTGCTTAGTCTATTTCAGAATCAGGAACGCAAATCTTAAATTAAACTCAAAGAAATGTTTTCTATTCCAAGAAAAAGTTGAGTTCCTGGGTCACGTCGTTTCCCGAGAAGGCACCCATACCGACGAAAAGAAGTTACAAGCAATAAAATAATGGCCTCAACCTCGTGACAAACATGAATTGAGAAGCATATCCTATTCCAATAGGAAAATTCATATTAGATACTGATGCAAGTAACGATGGCATAGGAGCAGTACTCTCCCAAGTACAAGCTGGAGAAGAACGGGTCATCGAATTTTTCAGCAAGAAGCTATCCAAACCAGAGAGAAATTATTGTGTTACCAGAAAGGAGCTCCTAGCCATCATTAAATCCGTAGATCACTTTCACAAATATCTCTACGGACAAGTGTTTCTGATTAGAACGGATCATGCTGCGTTATAGTGGCTCATGAAAATGAAACAACCTGAGGGGCAAGTCGCGAGATGGATAGAAAAGCTACAACAATACCATTATCAAATTAAGCACCGAGCGGGAAGGGTGCATAATAATGCAGATGCATTGTCCAGAAGACCTTGCCCTGAAGATTGTAAACATTGCAGGAAAATTGACCAGAAAGAATGAATTACCTACGTGCGTCAGATAAAATTAGAACCAGATGAAAAATGGATGTCGGCTTCAATTAGAACCACACAACTTGACGACAAAGATGTAGGACCTATTTTGCGATTAAAAGAAGAGAACAAGCAAATATGGAGTGCGGCACCCAAACATACCTTAATACTTTTGAACACCGTGCAAAAACGAGCTATCAAGCTGATCAGTGACCCCACACTTACCCGTAGCTTGGATAGTCTCGAACATCGAAGAACTGTGGGCGATCTATCTCTCTTCTACAGGTATTATCACGGAAAATGCTCTGAAGAGTTGGCACGTATGATCCCCCCGGGAGTAGCACCTACTAGGCGAACACGTCAAACAGACGGTAACCATCAATTTATTGTCAAAATAGAGGCACCAAGAACCTCATTATATCAGAATTCATATCTCTGAAGAACAGCATCGCTGTGGAATAAACTTCCTGCGACAGTTTTCCCTGCAGGTTACAACCTGAACCGTTTCAAAACCAACACACACCAACATTTCCGCGCACTTGCCGCTTCTCAAGCGTGATAGGGATCTCCTTGCGAGTGCGCATACCCGTAAAAAAAAAGCCACGACCATCATGGCAAGATATCGCAAATCAAGGGATGATATTCAAATCACTGTGGGCACAATGGGAGTCACCGATAGTAGACGAAAACATTCTTAAACGTGCCTGGGAAAGTGCCGATATGGCCTTACTGTGATTTATCAAGTAGTAGTTCCTAGGAGCATGGTAGACAATATAATGGCCGAATGCCATGGGGGAAAATCAGGCGCGCACCTAGGCATAAATAAAACCATGGACAAAACTCGAAACCGATTTTATTGAGTCAATTACTTTCAAGATGTGAAAAATTGGTGCCGCCGATGTTCGACTTGTGCACCCAGACAAGGTCCCAAAACAAGGTCCGGAGGTCAAATGAAATAATATAACGTAGGTCTGCCATTTGAACGCATTGCTATTGATGTGGCCGAACCATTTCCAGAAACTAAATGGGCAACAAATACATCCTTGTTGTCATGGATTACTTTAGCAAATGGCCAGAAGTTTTTGCTTTGCCTAACCAAGAGGCCGCTACAATTGCAGAAGTTCTGGTAAATGATGTTTTCAGCAGATTTGGCATTCCTTTGGAACTACATTCAGATCAAGGGAGAAACTTTGAATCAAAGCTCTTCCAGAATCTCTGTGACCTTTTCGGAATACATAAAACACGAATTACTGCTTTACATCCGCAGTCAGATGGTATGGTTGAAAGATTTAATAAAACAATAGAAGAACATCTTTGCAAAGTTGTTGATGAGCACCAAACAGATTGGGACCAATATATTCCATTATTTTTGATGGCCTACAGAGCCTTCATTCACAATACGACAGGAGCTACTCCACCTAGTATCCTGTTTGGTAGAGAACTGCGTTTACCATGTGATCAACCCTCTTAACTATGTGTTTGAGTAGGTCAAAACAACGATTTATGTACACTAACTTTTTAGTTGTTTAAGTTTCCCGCTTGTTGACTTTATTTATCAATAAAATTAAATCAAAATAAGCTTTATTGTCAGAAGTTCAAAAATAAAACATTGACACAGCAAAAACAAAATATTAATTACATGTCTATACCTGTAAAATTGTGTAAAAATATTGTATTTGAGTCATAACGACATAAATTTAAAAATTAATTTATTATTACATAAAAAGGTTTAAATCAAATCAAATCAAAAGTAGCTTTATTGTCAGTATATCATGTACACAAAGACAAAGCCCTGCTTATATCAGAATAGTTACTTAATATTATAATAAAATATGTAGTAAATTTCTTTAAAATGAATCTAAATTTATAATTTTTATCAGAACAAACCCTCAAATTTTAAAACATAAATTATTGAAACAAAAAAAAATTATATAAAAAAAATAAATAAAATAGGTAATATATGTATATAAATGTCTATCATGCATAAAACTTCATTCATTTTGATTGACAAAACAGTTTAAAATAGTTTTATTTATTTTTATTTTAAAATTTATTTTATACAGAAAGGTTAAATGAAGAAAAAAAAACAAAATCAGCAAAAAAACATGTAGTCATCACATAGTCAAATACAGTTACATTCACAAATAAGTAAAATAAAAACACAAACTTTATCTTAAAATGGTAAAATAAGTCAGTTGGAAAAAAAATTCCTCTAATGAGTAAAGGCATTTTCAGTCAAAAAATCCTTTGTGTTCTTTCTAAATTTTTTATAAAGATCTATTTTCCTAATATTGAGAGGTAAATGGTTAAACATTTTCCTACCATTGTAGACAAATGAATTTCTTACAAGAGTGCTTTGTGGTATTGGCAGCTGTAATAAGAAAGGACGTCTTACACTATATTGACTGACCCTAGTCAATTCATTTCTATACTTTTTAAACATTAAACAAACCATCTCAAGAATAAAAATACCACACAAAGTCAATATTTTCTGCTCTATAAAAATAGCTCTACAAGAAGTTAGTCTATTGATTTTAAATAAGTTTCTAAGAGCTCTTTTTTGTGATGTAAATACTGATTTAAATAGTCAGCACACGATCCCCAAAAGCAAATACCATAAGACAGGTGAGACTGGATTAAAGAAAAGTACACCGTTTTCCCTGTCTCAAGGCCCAGATTATCCCTTACCACCTTAAGCGCATAAGAGCCTGACGAAATTTTGCTGTTTAGTTTTTTAACATGTTCACGCTTATTAAAACTTACGTTCACCACGCCTGCCGAAGCTATCAGTGTCTTAAAAGCTAAGAACATTAAAACGCTAACTAACTTTCCAGTAACTAACCAAAAATTGTCCCTGTCGAACCATCAGGCAAAACTCAGGGTAAACGCCCTTGCAAAGACTCCACTCCGGTCAACTCGCCAAACTCCTATCAAATTCCAAAGTTGTCTAAGCATTAATCGGCAGGTGCCGGCCCTGGCGTTGAAAGTAACAAAAATAACACTCACGAACCAGTATAGCAACCACTCACAATATGTGTTTGGAATATCGAGGGCTTGGGCAATCTATGGCAACTGTTAGAAGACCGCCAATTCGACATTATATCTGTATGTGAAACGTGGTGTACAACCGATATTAACACTTCTACAATTCCGCAAGATTATCTAGTTTATAGCTCCAATGCTATCAGAGAAGCCACCCGCGGGCGGGCCAGCGGTGGCCTGGGTGTTTACTACAAAAAGCAACTAAACAATGTTAGACTTCTTTTTGACCCCCCATGGTGGCTTGTGCTGGAAGTTACCCACGCTACGATTTCATTTATATTATGTATAGTTTATTTTAAGCCTTCGTTAGATTTTAAATTTAAATTTAACCAATTAGGACCAAAGTTTGTCAACCAATAAAAACTGTGTTATAAAAATAAAAAGGAAAAATAAAATTATAATAAATAATAATAATTTTTTAAATGTGATCGCATTTGTTTTAAAACTTATTATGTATTTTCTGTGTTTTGAATTTTTAGTTTTTTAATTTATGACCATTTTTTTATTTTTTTAGTTGAACTAGAATTAAGTGTAGAAAAATAGAATTTGTAAACATTAGCAGAGATAGCTCATCGCTTTTTTTTATATGACGTCAATTCATTAACTCAGTATAGTTTGATTTGTAAATTTTGCTGTGTTCCTCTGAATAAAGAAATTTTGTAATTTGTAATATCATAGAAATGTTTCAGGATATGCTGGATGATCTAAACAATAAAAATGTACCTCTTTATATTTTAGGCGATTTTAACTCTAGGATAGGGGACATGGGAGATTTGAGCCCTGAAATTTTTACTGATACTTCCCTAAATCACTCACGCTTGAGCAATGATCACAATCTAAATAGCAGAGGCGTGCCTTTCTATGAGTTTGTAAATACAAACGGACTAATTGTGATCAATGGTAGCAGCCCCAGCGACACTCCAGGCAATTTTACTTTTTGTAATCACAATGGTGTTTCTACTATTGATCTATGCTTGTCCAACATATCAGCTCTGCATCTGATTAGAGACCTTGAAGTTATCTACCCTTCATCAAACTGTCATCACTTTCCCATTATGCTTAGGCTCTCTGTACCTTCGATTCCTCAAGCTAAATTAACTCAACGTTCCAGTCTAGAAATATCTCTTAAATGGGATGAAACACGTGCCCGCGATTACTCATCAGCCATGCTTTACTCTAACAGGGTCCAATTCATTCCAGATCAAAATTTAATTCATGCAATTTTCGAAGCTGCCCAACTTACCTGCCTCTCCTCAACCACTAATACCACCTGTCAAATGGGTTTGGTTGGGCCAAGTTCAGTGGTAGTAAGCCTTGGTTTGACGGTGAATGTGTCTCAGCAAAAAAACAAGTTAAACGTTGCCTCAAGATGTGCAAAATTCAAAACTTTAACCCCCAAACTAAACAAACTTATCTTGAAGTAAAGAAAGGCTATCGTAAATTGCTGTCAGCCAAAAAACGATTTTTTGAGAACTCCATAATCGAAACCTTATCTAACGTTAAAGATCAGAAGTCCTTCTGGCATTGTATAAAACGCTTTAACTCGAACACCGTTAAACACAACCTCTCAATACTGCAGTGGGAGGATTTTATGAGTTCCATTTACTCACCGCGAGCACCTGACGATACGTTATTTACTGACACATTTAACCCCTGCCTTGATGAACCCATAACTCAGGATGAAATAACCCAAACTCTGTCCAAATGTAAAAATAACAAAGCACCAGGACTCGATCGAGTTCCTTACGAGTTTTTAAAAAACCTCCCAGGCAACTGGATAACTTACATATGCAACCTATTTAACAACATTTTCGACTCTCGTAAAATTCCACCATCAGGGGGAAATATGCTGTTTTCAAGGGAGTCTGGAGGACCACAACAATTTTCGTTCGATCGCGCTCATACATTGCCTAACAAACCCTAACTTCAGTTATCCATTTTTCAGCTCAGATTTAAAAAGAGAAAGGCATTTGTTGCTTTTGTCGATTTTAAACGCGCCTTTGACTCGGTCCCTCACAACCTACTGTGGAGAAAACTTTTTGAAACGGGTATTTCCTCAAAAATCATCCAAATACGTTTACTCTGTCCTTACTCATACGCCTCGTCTTCCGGCAAAATACCTAACATTACACCTACCTTTATATATATCCCGCATTTTGGCTCAGCTTAGGGTGAGCAATATCAAGTTCTATAAATTCTTCTACAAAGGAGTACCTCACTCTATTAACCCCACCCTAGCTTGTTCCATTTGCAATATGCTGGAAAACGAGACTATTTACCACCTCCTTTTTTCTTGTCCTATGCATAGACCCTATCGGACCGGCTTGTTTCTCAATGCAATCACTTTCGTCCAAACATTGGACAATCTTGATGTTCAAACATCAAAACAGATTGCACATGCTATTATAGGAATAATCTCAAATAGATCTTATCTAATTGGTGAATAGGAAAGACCGGGCTCTTTTCTCTCCCCCCCTATCCCAAATTCTTTCACTAGGTAGTCAACCTACCAAGCCTTACCAATTTATTTAATTTTTTATTGTTTTTTAACCCGCCATTCTTGATTACTAAATTTGCTTTTTGGTTTTTCATAGACAAATATGTTTTAGGGTAAAATTAAATGAGTTAATATTACTAGATACGTAGGAATCCTTGTAATAAGATTATAATTCTTTTGATACAATAAAGAAAGTAAGTAAGTAACATGTTCACTAAATTTCAAAGAGTTGTCTATATGTATGCCAAGAAATTTGTTTACAATGGGATTATTTATATTTTCATTCTCTAGCTAAATGTTTTGAATTTCACACTTGAAGTATAAAATATTGGTTTTTGATATATTAAAAGATAAGCGATTTGAGTCACACCATTCCTTAAGAATGGACAGATCTCTCTAGATGGTTCTAGCAAGCCTCTCAGGGTCCTTGACATGCCATAAGATGGTATTATCATCAGCAAAACTTGTTAGTTTTTCATCAGTTGGAAGGTGAGATATGTCATTCACATAAATTAGGAACAAAAGAGGACCAAGTATGGAGCCCTGTGGAATACCGATCGTCACTTTTTCAGAGGTTGAATATACCCCGTTCAAAACAACAGCCGACCTATCTGATAAGTATGATCTAAACCATTGTAATGCCATATCTCTCCGGTTTCCCCAGCAGTATCCCATGATCCACACAGTCGAAGGCCTTTGATAGATCACAGAACACTGCCGAAGCCCTCTCCCCAGAATTAAGTTTGAGATATAGGTCCTCCAGAAAGTTAAAAACTGCGTCACCCGTGCCCTTTTGATTTTGGAAACCGATCTGTGTTTTGCTCAAAAGATCTCTCTGATTCAAAAAATCCACCAGCCTAATTTGAACTAACTTTTCAACTATCTTGGAAAGTGAAGGGTAAAGCAATAGGGCGAAAGTTTGAGGGTAAGTTATGGTCACCTCCTTTATAAAGCGGTGCTATTAAGGCTTCCTTTACACAAGTTGGAAATTTGGCATACACAAAAGATAAGTTAAGATGGAGCTCTACAAAACAGTTTGAAACCACAAGCAAAGGTGTGCGTGAAAGGAACCTTGTAGGGCTGGACTTTGCAAAAAATTTTAACCAATCCCATCAAAGATCCCGCCTGACTCCACACCACAGTAAGGCACCACATTTTTATGGATTACCAAAGATCCATAAGAAGGATATACCAGTGCGACCAATCACCAGCTCCAGGGACTCACCGACCAGCACTTTGTCGAGGTTTTTGTTGGACATAATTCAACCACTACAGGGTAAGTCCGAATCTTTTGTCAAAAACTCGGAACATTTTGTCGAGGTTTTAAAAGGTATCGAATTAGATCCCGGTGATAGATTGGTAAGTTTTGATGTAGAAAGTCTCTACACCAACGTGCCAATAAATGAGTCACTCAGTATCATCAAAAACAAATTACAAACTGATGATACACTTCACGAGAGAACAACGCTATTGGTGGAGGGGGTGATGGATCTTTTGGAGCTCTGTCTCCGTAACTCTTACTTTCAAGTGAAAGATAAGTTTTACGCGCAAAATGATGGACTCCCAATGGGTTCATCTCTTTCGCCAGTGGTAGCAAACATCTACATGGAGTGGTTCGAGGACCATGCGATCAACACAGCAAGAGTCAAACCAAAACTATGGCTTCGATACATGGATGACACATTTATTATGTGGCCGGAAAATGAAGACGAACTACAGAATTTTCTACACCATTTAAACGGTATTCGGCCAACAATCAAGTGCACCATGGAAATTGAAAAAGATTCGGCCTTACCTTTTTTGGATGTTCTTGTCAAACGATCAGACAGAAACATTCAAACCACTGTATATAGGAAACCTACACACACGGGACAGTACCTAAGTTTTAAGTCTAATCATTCTGTTGCTACAAAACAAGGAGTTATAAGAAGTTTGTATTTAAGAGCCATAAATATTTGTAGTAATAATGAAGAATTAACCACAGAAATTAACAACATTAAAAAGGACTTACAACAGAATGGTTATTCCGAGAAATTAATAAACTCAACGATATTTAAAATTAAAAACAAACTAAATGTACCAAATTCTCAAAATAATAATCCGTTAGGTGTTATTAACATTCCATATGTTCAAGGGATTTCAGAAAACATAAGACGAATAGCTAAACACTATAATATAAAAACAGTATTTTCTTCGGGAAATACGATAAGAAGTTTTGTAACTAAAACAAAACCAGACATCCATCAAATAATAAGGAATGTATTTACCAAATCCCGTGTGAGTGTGGTCAATCATATGTAGGTGAAACGAAACGCCCTCTTCAGGTTAGAGTAAATGAACATCTAAAAAGTACCCAATTAGGGGATATTGAAAAATCCGGTTTAGCAGATCATGCATGGTCAAATGATCACAGGATTCAGTGGTCAGAAGCTAAAGTTTTACATAAGGAGTCGCATTGGCGAAAACGAAAGTTTAATGAAGCTGCGTTTATAATGCAGAATAAAGAAGTTTTCAGTCAACCACGCACGGACATACCAAACATATGGAAACCACTCCTTAAGGAAAACAGGCGTCTTAGGATTAAAAAAGGGGGCGGGCCGTCACACCTGACTGCACACCAAGTAGTATAAGTAGTAGCCTAAAGACTAGATTGTTTAGTTTACACTTGATAACGGTTAGAGATACTTACTAACCGAAACGTCGTGTTTTAAAATAAATAAAGACAATGGAAGTCCGAAATTTTATTTCTACACAATCATTGTCTACGAGTTTCAAAACAAAGAGTTGAAGAACGGTACGGACCCGGAATCAACAATCTATTCAGAGGCTACGAGAAGACCAAAATTAAAGTGATAAAGGCAGAAGAACACATTTCATTCTTGTGCGAGGCGCGCGACAGTGGTGTCATTCCGGTTGGTTTCCGCCTAAAAGCCAACTTTCCGGGAGTGAGAACGAAGAAGATCTTGGAGAGGACCAGCCAAGCACTAATCCGATCCCAAATCAGTTACCATCGATGGAGAAAAGCCAACTTCAACACCGAAATGGAGGAGCGTTTTGACGAAATTAGACGACACACGTGGGAGGAAGACTACGAACCGATACTGAGTAAAACTGACAGTACGTGCAACAGAGAACGACAGAAGATAAGATCAACTCACCGAGAAAAACTTAAGAAACTACAGACACGTACTCAAGATAGAACAGACTCAACGTCACCAAGCACTATAGTGAACATCTCCAAAAGGACTCTGAGCACCAACGAAGAATTGGTACTCAGTAAGGGACTTAAGTTCGCCATTGCACCGGCACAGACACCGACACTGGAAATTATTGCGGCAATAGAAACCGTTAGTCTACCTCAACCCGAAGCTGATGAATTTCGCCATAAAGTAAGAACAACGTTGGAAAGAAAGAAACAACAAAAGACAAACGTCACCAGTCAAGAACAACGGGCAATCAAGAACCTGCAGGCTGACAAATCAATCAAGATTCTACCGGCCGACAAAGGAAACGCGACGGTGATCATAGATGTCGAGACTTACGACAAAAAGACCCAAGAAGTTCTGGAGAAAGGAGACTACAAGCAACTACCCAAAGATCCAACCACCACCATAGAAGGACGCATCTACAGGACTTTGAAGAAGTATGCTGAAAATATCCCGGACGCTGTTAGATCCCGCCTGACTCCACACCACAGTAAGGCACCACATTTTTATGGATTATCAAAGATCCATAAGAAGGATATACCACTGTGACCAATCACCAGCTCCAGGGACTCACCGATCAGCACTTTATCGAGGTTTTTGTTGGACATAATTCAACCACTACAGGGTAAGTCCGAATCTTTTGTCAAAAACTCGGAACATTTTGTCGAGGTTTTAAAAGGTATTGAATTAGATCCCGGTGATAGATTTGTAAGTTTTGATGTAGAAAGTCTCTACACCAACGTGCCAATAAATGAGTCACTCAGTATCATCAAAAACAAATTACAAACTGATGATACACTTCACGAGAGAACAACGCTATAGGTGGAGGGGGTGATGGATCTTTTGGAGCTCTGTCTCCGTAACTCTTACTTTCAAGTGAAAGATACGTTTTACGCGCAAAATGATGGACCCCCAATGGGTTCATCTCTTTCGCCAGTGCTAGCAAACATCTACATGGAGTGGTTCGAGGACCATGCGATCAACACAGCAAGAGTCAAACCAAAACTATGGCTACGATACATGGATGACACATTTATTATATGACCGGAAAATGAAGACGAACTACAGAATTTTCTACACCATTTAAACGGTATTCGACCAACAATCAAGTGCACCATGGAAATTGAAAAAGATTCGGCCTTACCTTTTTTGGATGTTCTTGTCAAACGATCAGACAGAAACATTCAAACCACTGTATATAGGAAACCTACACACACGGGACAGTACCTAAATTTTAAGTCTAATCATTCTGTTGCTACAAAACAAGGAGTTATAAGAAGTTTATATTTATGAGCCATAAATATTTGTAGTAATAATGAAGAATTAACCACAGAAATAAACAACATTAAAAAGGACTTACAACAGAATGGTTATTCCGAGAAATTAATAAACTCAACGATATTTAAAATTAAAAACAAACTAAATGTACCAAATTCTCAAAATAATAATCCGTTAGGTGTTATTAACATTCCATATGTTAAAGGGATTTCAGAAAACATAAGACGAATAGCTAAACACTATAATATAAAAACAGTATTTTCTTCGGGAAATACGATAAGAAGTTTTGTAACTAAAACAAAACCAGACAATCCCTCAAATAATAAGGAATGTATTTACCAAATCCCGTGTGAGTGTGGTCAATCATATGTAGGTGAAACGAAACGCCCTCTTCAGGTTAGAGTAAATGAACATCTAAAAAGTACCCAATTAGGGGATATTGAAAAATCCGGTTTAGCAGATCATGCATGGTCAAATGATCACAGGATTTAGTGAAGAAGAAGCTAAAGTTTTACATAAGGAGTCGCATTGGCGAAAAAATAAAGTTTATTGAAGCTGCGTTTATAATGCAAAATAAAGAAGTTTTCAGTCAACCAAGCACGGACATACCAAACATGGAAACCACTCCTTAAGGAAAACAGGCGTCTTAGGATTAAAAAAGGGGGCGGGCCGTCACACCTGACTGCACACCAAGTAGTATAAGTAGTAGCCTAAAGACTAGATTGTTTAGTTTACACTTGATAACGGTTAGAGATACTTACTAAACGAAACGTCCTGTTTTAAAATAAATAAAGACAGTGGAAGTCCGAAGTTTTATTTCTACAATCCCATCAAATTACGAAATAATCGTAAAACTCCAGAGCCGGTTTTTAAACCCGACAATCCTCATAAAAAAACCATGTAAAAGCTTTATTTTAATTCCGGAATTCCCTTTATAACACGAAAGAAGATACGAAATATAAGAATACTTCATGTGGGCAAAGATCTAAGTTACCCAGGCCAACCAGTCTTGCTAAACGAATAACTCTTTGTGTCGCCATCGGTCGCCCGGCTTTCTTGAAATCATGTGAGTGTATGTGGGTGGGTGTGTAAAAATGCAATATTAATAAAATGCATTTGAATAATCTAATAAAATATATCAATTGATGGATAAATTTCTTTTAGTGTAGGCGCTGTAGGTAGTTGAGTATGCAAAATATGAGAACCGCAGTTTGACAATGGATTCTAGCTGACAAAAGGTCACTGATTAACGATCAGGATGTTGCCAGGTTTTGGTCCAATTTTTTTTTATTCCCCCTTCTCATATAGTCGTGTTCGAATTTCTGAAAACTTAACTAAGTTGACGCCTTAAAGCCACAATGCCAGAGAATTGAATCAAAATTGTGTAAAATCCAACCTAAAGATAAAATTATATTAGTTTGTTAAATTTTAGCTGCAAGAACCCTCAAAAACCCCTCAGACCCCCCAAAACCTGATGTTTTGAGGTTTTCTTCAAATTTTCTCAAAAACTAAGCTTCTTACGAAAAAATATGTGATTACCTTTATTATAGAGAATAAAATTTCCTTTTCAACGATGTATTAGTCAGTGGGGTACGACCAATGAGAAACTCTTCAGCGGCGTCCGTTTATTGAGGTGATGTAAAAAAATTAAAAAAAGAAACATGTTTATTACGTGATTTACCCGATTTTCTTTAAAACTAAGCTCTTTATTAAATATTGTGTTCTATAGTCGATTGTAGACAATGAAATGTCATTTAAAATGATCTATAACAGGGCCAGATTCCTTTTATCTATAACAATTTAGGGTCGTACGTAAATTACATCAAGTTTAAAAAATCATTAAACTTACCAAATTTTTTAACAAGTCTTGTCCAATTTTTTGAAAAAAGCTTTCTGGGAAAAATTGGTTTTATACTTTATTGTAGAAAATGAAATTCCCTTTTTAAAAATGTATAAGTTAATGCGGTGAGACTAATACCAAATTTTCCAGCGGCGTCCGTTTATTGAGAAAATGTAAAAAAACTAAAAAAAAACACATGTTTGTCACATGTTTTACCCGATTATCTTAAAAACCAGGCCCTCTGTCAAAAATTATCCTCTATAATCGATTGTAGACAATGACATTTTTTTTGAAATGCTGTATCACAAAGTAAAATTTAGCTTTAAATTAAAACTTCACAGGCGTCCGTAAATAAAATCAATTTTTACAAATCAACAAACAAATTAATTTTGTTACAGGTTTTATCCGATTTGCTCAGAAACTAAGCTCAATTGGAAAAAATGTGTTCTAAACTTTATTGTAAAAAATAAAATTTCTTTTTGATCGATATATAAGTCAGTGAGGTTTACTTAATGACAAACTCTCCAGCAACGTTCGTATTAAGGGTCAAATAAAACAAAGAAAATAAAATCATTTCTGACACATGTTTTACCCGATTTTCAAAAAAAAAAGCTTTTTAGAAGTAATATGCCCCATAGCTAATTGTAGAAAATCAAATTTTCTTTTAAATGATGTATAGCACGGTAAGAGTAATTTAATTTTTAAAACTTCAGGGGCGTACGTAAATTAAATACATTTTTTAAAATTACTAAATGAAGCGCACCACACTATAGCCACCATCTGCATTGAGTGTCTTCACACCCCTCGAACCTCCCCACCCTCCCTCACATCCCTCCTCCACAATATAAAGATGAAAGGCCCTCCGAAAAAAGATTCTAGGTACGTAGCTTCAGCTAAGCTATAGCAGCAAAGGTGATCCCTCCTCACCTTTTCTCCTCTGAGCCATAGTTTTGTAGGGAAGATTAGATGGATAAGGGGGGGGATGGCCTTGTACCGCCACTTATTTAAATTTTAGGTATCTTAAAAAAAATCGAACCAAAATTAATTTGTTTGTTGATTTTTAAACATTGATTTAATTTACGGACGTCCCCAAAGTTTTAAAAATTTAATTTTTCTTACCTTGTTATACATCGTTTAAAAGGATATTTTCTACAATCAAGTATTAAGATATTTTTTGATACAAGGCTTGGTTTTTTGGAAAATCGGGTAAAAAAATGTTTTTATTTTTTAAATGACCTTCATTTACGGACGTCACTGGAGAGTTTGTCATCAATTAAACTTTACTGATTTACACATCGTTAAAAAGAAAATTTTATTTTCTACAACAAAGTATCGAACACTTTTTTAGTTAAGCTTAATTTTTGAGCAAACTAATTAATTTGTTTGGTTGATTTGTAAAAATTGATTTTATTTACGGACGCCTGTGAAGTTTTAATGCTTTTTACAGCGTTTTAAAGGAAATTTCATTGCCTATAATCGACTATATAACACGATTTTTAAAAAAGGGCTTGGTTTTCAAGATAATCGGGTGAAACATGTGACAGACATGTCGTTTTTTATTTTTTTCTGAAAAAACAGAGGCTGCTGGAGATTCTGGTATTAGTCTGATTACACTGACTTATACATTTTTAAAAAAGGTATTTCATTTTCTACAGTAAAGTGTTAAATATTTTTTTCATAAAAAGCTTAGTTTTTGAGAAAATGGAATAAAAATTTAGTAAGTTTAGTGATTTTTCAAAATTGATATAATATATGGAAGACACCAAATTTTTACAAATAAAACTAATCATGCCTTGTTTTACATCATTTAAAAGGAAATCTAGTCCTATATTCTACAATCGACTATGGGATACAATTTTGGATAAAAAGCTTGATTTTTAAGAAAATGGGGTATAACATTTAATAAACAATTTCTTTTTTTAATTTGTTTACATTACTTCAATAAATGGGCGCCACAGGAGAGTGTCATTGGTCCTACCTCACTGACTTGTATATCGTTAAAAAGGAAATTTTATTGTCTACAATAAAGGTTATTACATATTTTTCCCTAAGAAGCTTAGTTTTTGAGAAAATTTGAAGAAAACCTAAAACTTTCACGTTTTGGGGGATCTGGGTGGTTTTTGCAGCTAAAATTTAAAAAACTAATATAATTTTATTTTTAAATTAGATTTCACACATTTTTGATGCATTTCTGTGTTATTGTCGTTTTAGGGCGTCAACTTAGTTAAATTTTCAGAAATTCGAACACGACTATAAGAGGAGGCAACATCCAGATCGTTAATCTGTGACCTGTTGTCAGCTAGAATCCATTGTCAAATTGCGGTCCTCATATTTTGCATACTCAACTACCTACAGCGCCTGCACTATTTCAACTATTTTATTTTTACGATAAAGAAAAAATCAAATTTCCACTTTAATAATAAATACTATTTATTTTGTAATAAACTAAAAAAAAAAAATGCCTACTAACTGGTTGATAATAGACTTATTATATTTAAATAAAATAGTAGTTTACCGAACAGGTGCGGAAAGTGTCAGTTTTCCGCACGCGATTGCTCGTCCAGCAATTAAGTACGGAAAAGTCACTTCTCGTGCGTGTTAGCTAGGTACACTTTTTTCCACTGTAGGCCAGTCATTAAAGCGAAAAAGGACTCCAGCTTGCAAACGTAGGTGTGGTTGCGATTTTGGCATGTGTTGTTCACATTGGAGTCCTAAAAAATTTGGGTTTTCGGCCTTGCGGGGGCGGCTTCCCCCGCCATCTTGGATTTAGTGTGCACGAAAAGGTTTTTTTAAAAAGTACTTGGTCCTTGTACATTTTAGAAAAAAAAGTTTTAGACAATAAAAATTCCTACCAAAACGCTTTTCACATTTTTGGTCAAGACGAACGGTTTTCGAGTTATGACGCTTAACATTTCGCCGTAATTTTGAATTTTAACCAATTTTTTTATTTAGTGTAATAACATAGAATAAAGACCAACTAATAGCCTGTGGTGGTCAGCTAACAGTTTAAATTTCAAAAGCTAAATAAGCAATCTAAATATTAATTTTATCCAGTTGGACGTTGACCCGTATGAAAGTTTGATTATTTTTGAAAACTAATGAACAATAACAATTGAACAATGTAAAGATAAAGTAACTCACAGTATTGTATTCAACCCATCACATCACTATACACAGACTTCGATAAACTGACCACGGACTAGCACTGACCTATGACATAGATGTGATGTGACTTTGCCATCTATAAACTGAAACTAAATGAAAATCATAAGCACTTTGCCTTTTTGATACCTCGGTTCTTGCGTAACATCCGCCAAACCTGTGTTCCATTTTTACCCCAAAACTAAAGTGTAGCAACAGGATAAACCTGCATTAGCAGGATACACGTGCGATTTTCTTTGAATCAGATCGACAAAAACAAATTTTGTGACCACCTGTAAGTACACAAAAACATGGATTTCCTTTTAAAAAATCGACCGCCAAAGACTATATTTCCTGTCCCAAAAAATAAACGCGAGAAACAAACAAAAAACACTTGTTTCGCCAAAATAAGGCCGACACCTGGTCGAATTAGATCGACTTTTCCGGTAGGGGGGTTAGCTTAAATACCCGTGATCCTTCGTAGAGAGATAATTATTATTCAATTATTATTCGAGTATTATTCGATTCATTATTCTATTATTTGTTCTTAAATTTAAACAGTCAAGATGATCCTTCGTTAAGTGTTAGAATCTTTCATTATTGTATCATTATTTTTACCAAAATTTGACTTGAATTAAACTCGAATCCGTCAGAGCTTAAGAAAGTTAACAGAAAAGATAATTAAAAGTAAATAAAGCTATGGTTAAAAGTAAATAAAGCTATGGTTAAATAAAAGTACTAGTGAGTAAACAAAAGTGCATAAAGGTATGACAAAGTTTTAGTGCAACCAAAATTATAATGTTATTATTGTGTAGTGGTGGCTCCTAGCTGTAAAGATGGTGAGACTTTTATTTTGAACAAAGTTGAACAATAACATATTCTAGTATCTATCGGTTGTTGGAAAAATTCGTGGACTATGAAAATTGACTTTAAATCGTTTTGCTTTACAATAAAAGCTTTTGTTAATAAGAAGTTTGCTATTAAATTAACTGATAGACTCTGAATCGAAGGTTGTTAATGAAAATGATTATTTTAATGTTATGAATTTAATCTTTATGCGAATTAGATAAATATGACAACATGCAATACTTTGGGAAATGTACCGATATTTTATTTTTCACAATATATAACTACTTGCTTTAAAGAAAGTGTTTAATTTCCATCAATAAAAGGGTTGTGATGAAAGCTATTACGCTAAAACGCTTACGTTCTAAACGAGGTTGAGGTTATTGTAACTGCTACCAGGGAAAATTAGGAAAATATTCGCTCGGGTTTTCACGAAACCCTGGGGCTGCTTCACAATTGGCGCAGTCGGTAGGATTTTCTGAGCGAGAGAGAGAGAGAGAAAAGCTCCAGAATAAAAAAAAACACACAACAAACTCAGAAAAGTTTTAGGTCCCCTTTGGACAGTAAATAGCTTTTAATATGGCAACCGAAAACCCTTCAGCGTCACCCATAGTATTGCAAGTCCCGCCGCAGGTTCAAGTAGGCATCGAGTCGATCCCGACCTACGACGGATAAACCAGCGTTGATGAATTTTTAGCGCTTATCGAAAAATCCGCTTCACTAGGGAACTGGACTGAACAGCAAAGAGTGAGTGTAACGCGCCTAAAGTTACGCTTTAAGGCCAAACAGTTTCTTGACAGCGGCATTCGGAATGGGACAACTGGGCGCCGCCAACTCGGCGCCGCCAACTGGGCGCCGCCAACTCGGCGCCGCCAACTGGGCGCCGGGCCAACTCGGCGCCGCCAACTGGGCGCCGCCAACTGGGCGCCGGCACACTCGACGCCGGACTAAAAATTTTTTTTTGATAAAATGTGTGGATGAAAAATAAAATATATTATTTTTATAATAACATCTTTAAAAAATCCTTTACGCATTTTTTTACAAGCTCTTATATTTAGCTTCAGATGTTCTGTCTAACTATCTATCAAATCTTGTGAAGCGTTTTTGACACACGTAGTGGTCCCATGACAATACAACATTAAGAAAAAAATATCCTCCCACCCTACCCCCACCCCTTCTATAGAAAAATGTGTTTTTGACACACTTCCCATTATCCGTTTGGATGAAATTTGGTATTCACATAGTGGTCCGATGACAATACAACATTAAAAAAAAATATCCTCCCACCCCTACCCCCACCCCTTCTTTAGAAAAATGTGTTTTTGACACACTTCCCGTTATCCGATTTGGATAAAATTTGGTATACACATAGTGGTCCGATGATAATACAACAATAAGAAAAAATATCCTCCCACCCGTACCCCCACCCCCTTCCATAGAAAAATTTGTTTTTGACACACATCCCGTTATCCGATTTAGATGAAATTTGGTATACATATAGTGATCCGATGACAATACAATATTAAGAAAAAAATATCCTCCTACCCCTACCCCCACCCCCTTTCATAGAAAAATGTTTTTGACACACTTCCCATTATCCGATTTGGATGAAATTTGGTATTCACATAGTGGTCCGATGACAATACAACATTAAAAAAAAATATCCTCCCACCTCTACCACCACCCCTTCCATAGAAAATGCGTTTTTGACACCTTTCCCATTATCCGATTTGGATGAAATTTGGCATTCACATAGTGGTCCGATGACAATACAACAATAAAAAAAAATCCTACCACTCCTACCCCCACCCTCATCTATAGAAAAATGCGTTTTTGACACACTTCCCATAATCCGATTTGGATGAAATTTGGTATACATATAGTGATCCGATGACAATACAATATTAATAAAAAAATATCCTCCCACCTCTACCCCCACCCCCTTTCATAGAAAATGCGTTTTTGACACCCTTCCCATTATCCGATTTGGATGAAATTTGGTATACATATAGTGATCCGATGACAATACAATATTTTAAAAAAAATATCCTTCCACCTCTACCCCCACCCCCTTTCATAGAAAAATGAGTTTTAGACACACTTCCCATTATCCGATTTGGATGAAATTTGGTACACACGTAGTGGTCCCATGACAATACACTAAGAAAAAAATATCCTACTACCCCTACCCCCACCCCTTCTATAGAAAAATGTGTTTTTGACACACTTCCCGTTATCCGATTTGGATAAAATTTGGTATACACATAGTGGTCCGATGATAATACAACAATAAGAAAAAAATATCCTCCCACCCGTACCCCCACCCCCTTCCATAGAAAAATTTGTTTTTGACACACATCCCTTTATCCGATTTAGATGAAATTTGGTATACATATAGTGATCCGATGACAATACAATATTAAGAAAAAAATATCCTACCCCTACCCCCACCCCCTTTCATAGAAAAATGTTTTTGACACACTTCCCATTATCCGATTTGGATGAAATTTGGTATTCACATAGTGGTCCGATGACAATACAACATTTAAAAAAATATCCTCCCACCTCTACCACCACCCCTTCCATAGAAAATGCGTTTTTGACACCTTTCCCATTATCCGATTTGGATGAAATTTGGTATTCACATAGTGGTCCGATGACAATACAACAATAAAAAAAAATCCTACCACTCCTACCCCCACCCTCATCTATAGAAAAATGCGTTTTTGACACACTTCCCATAATCCGATTTGGATGAAATTTGGTACACACGTAGTGGTCCCATGACAATACATTAAGAAAAAAATATCCTCCCACCCTACCCCCACCCCTTCTATAGAAAAATGTGTTTTTGACACACTTCCCATTATCCGTTTGGATGAAATTTGGTATTCACATAGTGGTCCGATGACAATACAACATTTAAAAAAATATCCTCCCACCCTACCCCCACCCCTTCCATAGAAAATGCGTTTTTGACACCCTTCCCATTATCCGATTTGGATGAAATTTGGTATACATATAGTGGTCCGATGACAATACAACATTGAAAAAAAAATCCTACCACCCTACCCCCACCCCTTCTATAGAAAAATGTGTTTTTGACACACTTCCCGTTATCCGACTTGGATAAAATTTCCGATGATAATACAACAATAAGAAAAAAATATCCTCCCACCCCTACCCCCACCCCCTTCTATAGAAAAATTGTCATGGGACCACTACGTGTGTCAAAAACGCTTCACAAGATTTGATAGATAGTTAGTTAGACAGAACATCTGAAGCTAAATAAAAGCTTGTAAAAAATATTGCGTAAAGGATTTTTTAAAGATGTTTTTATATAAATAATATATTTTATTTTTCATCTACACATTTTATCAAAAAAAAATTTTAGTCCGGCGCCGAGTTGGCCGGCGCCCAGTTGGCGGCGTCGAGTTGGCCCGGCGCCCAGTTGGCCCGGCGCCCAGTTGGCGGCGCCCAGTTGGCGGCGCCGAGTTGGCGGCGCCCAGTTGTCCTAGACCGGCGGCATTAAAGGCTGCAGGTATATCATGGGAGAATTTAAAGCAGGCTCTACGCGAACAGTTTATTCGACAGCATGTACGGGGGTCTGCAATGCAAAATTTTATTGAATGTCGCCAACGCTCAGGAGAAACATGTAGGCAATTTCTCACAAAAT
The DNA here is from genome assembly GCA_963576565.1 of Aspidapion aeneum. Classification (NCBI taxonomy): domain Eukaryota; kingdom Metazoa; phylum Arthropoda; class Insecta; order Coleoptera; family Brentidae; genus Aspidapion; species Aspidapion aeneum. Next base: position 121,374,825 of record OY755039.1, read on the forward strand.
TATTAGCTAACCTCACGTTAACCAGTGCCCAAGCTAGCCAGCCGCATATCAAAGACAAGCTATATAAAGACATTGCCACGCAATTTTCGTTGGGTTTGCTGATGCCCATTAAGCAAAGAGTGCTGTCCAGTAACCTCACCACGCTCGATAAAGCACTAGAGATTGCAGAGCGAGAAGAAAGCATTGAGCATTTGTTACGACCACCGACTAGAGCCATACGCACAATGGCAGGTACGAGCAGCCGCACTTTTCAAGCAACCAGGAGAACTGACTATGCAGCAAGATTGGGAGAAAATAACATAAGGGACCTTATTTGTTTTAATTGTCAGCAAAAAGGTCATTTAATGCGAAATTGCAATCGCTCAATAGTCTGTTTCAGATGCAGGGAAACAGGTCATATGGCTCGATTCTGCAAGAAAGCACCAGCAGGAAACCGAGCGAACCAGTCGGAAAACCCCAACGCAGCGGGCCAGCAAGCCCGGGGTTCCGCTGTGGAAGAAGAGAGGTGGGACTAAATACAAAGAGAGTAGGGATCTTTGCATGCACGCCCAATGGAACCCCATTTAATGTAGTTGAAGTTAAGATTAACGGACGTGCATGTACCGCCCTTATAGACTCTGGGGCAGTAGTATCCCTAATGAAAGTCCATTTATCGGAGGGGTTCCCAAGACGCTTCGACGCCAAGCAACGGTTAGTGGACGTACAAGGCAACACGATACCTACATTGGGACAAGTATTTTATTCAGTTATGTTTTTTTAATATTTAGAAGTGCCCCATCAAATTTTCTTAAAATGTGCACATAGTTTTAGAGCTGAGTTAGGGTTAGAATTTTTTTCACAAGTATGAAGTAAAGATAGACTAGGGAAATAATTTAAAGAGAAAAGAAGTTCCGATAGTGTGTGCAATAAGATATGCAAGCGTTCTGATTGAAAATTTGACAAGAAAAATAGTGGAAGTTTAAAAAGAGTTGACGAAATTTACTTTGTCTCAGGAAAGAAGAAATAATCTGAAGTTCTCCTGTAAGTCCCGTTACTGAGAACTTCTACACTGAACTGGCGGGATCCGGTCTTAAGTGTCTTACCAACTGTAGGATTGATTCTTCGACCCAAACGACAGAGTAAAGGAAGACTGTAGCTTCCGAGAGCAGAAACTTTCGGTCAGAAAAATCAAAAATTGTTCGGAGATGAGAGATAGGGTTTTGGAGAAGCCCAGAGACGTGAAGGCCTAGCAAGATGGCCATCTTCAGAGCAAGTTGTATCAGTAAAAAAAAAAGAGGTTTGCCTGTGTACTTAAAGAAAGATTTAATTATACCGCCGCATATTCATGCACTTTGTTCAGCTAACGTTCTCCAAATATCCAAAGTTGATACCCAGCAAATGGTTCTGGAACCAGTAATGAATTTTTCTACGAGAGTGATTGTGGCAAGAGTCTTGTGCAACATGGCTTATCCCACAGTTTTTGAGGCCGAGCAAAGAGAAGAAAACTGCCAGAGAGGAGCAGAAATTTGTCGACTGTGTTCTGAAGAAATTACTGAGATTCTTAAATATCTAAACAACAAATTGATTAAAAATCGACTATAGAGTTAGTTGCATAAAGTGATATTGCAAATGGGTTTGATGGTGCAATGGTATTTCCCTGTTAATAATATTTAGGCAGTAACGAATATGATCTAAAGGGCATTTTAGTTTAAGTTATTGCATAACGGTAAAAAATAGAGGAGCAGAGAAAGAACCATACCAAGTATATATAAATTAGAAGAAATAGAAGAGGCATCAGAAAAGAAGTTTACGCACAATTATAGAATTTAGATGTGATGCAGAATTGGATAGTGAGTTAAGATATTGAGTTGAGTTTAGATAACTTTGATCAGTACATAGGAATTATAGAGTTTGACCAAAGAGTTAGATACTGTGGAGATGCAGTACGAGAGGTAATTTGAGACGTTGGTTGAGCTGATAATAAAGGAGTTGTTGCTAAAAGAGAGCCGTTTTAATGAACCGGGATCATTTGAGTTTTGAGGTAGCTGACAGAGGGTCAGTTACAGTGCTTTGGTAGCTGACAGAGGGTCAGTTACGGTGATTTGGTAGCTGACAGAGGGTCAGTTACGGTGATGTGGTAGCTAGTAGATGGTTAGCTACTGTGACAGAGAGAGTCACGGAGAAATTGTGGAAGACATCCAATGAAGCAGTAGAACTTAAGCAGTTTTAAAATGGAAAATGTGCAACGACACAACATTTTGATGTACAAATCAAAATGCAGTTTTCAAAAAAATGAGTTCTCCAAGAGTGTAAGGAGTTAGCTAAATGTTGTTGCATGGTAATTCAGTGGCGCGCTGCAAGATTTCTGCACAGTCAGAAAAGTGCGAGTAGTCTACAGAACGCCTTTGTAACAATAAAGTTAAAATAAAATGTGCGTAAAAGAAAGAAAGAAAGAGAGTTCCTTTTTGTCTCGACCCATTGTGCCTTCGCTTTTCTTTTACTAGTCGTTAGTAGAATAGTAAACCAAAACATCTGACTGGTCTACAACGACATACTACCGAGGGGTAAATATCTGCTCAAAATCCTAATAAATCCCTAGAAATCCTGTTAAATCACCAATAATTTCCTATAAATCCTTATAAGAACCCATTAATCCCTATAAATCCCAATAATTCCGAAGAAATCCCGATAAATCCGAATAAATCCCCGTAAATCCTATATAGTTTTACTTATGTAGCTTGTTTTTAATTTTAACTTGGAAGGGGCAAATAATAAGATGCATTCAAAGATTTTAATAAAAAAATTTATTAGCATATAGTACCCTTATGCGGTTAACAAGGCAAGCAATTGAGATTAAATAATAACATGTCAACAGTTCTGCTTTTTATTTTATGAGATTCTTAGCTTGCAAAAGGTGGAGTAGTCGCAATTTCGACATATCTCGTTTATCATAGGAGTCCTAAACAGAACTTTGATTTTTCGACATTGGGGGTAGCCGGCTCCCCCCCGCCATCGTGGACTTAATGTGCACGAAAAGGTTTTTTTTTAATTACTTGGTCCCTGTCCCGAGTTTTAAAGCACTTTAGTATCTTACCTATTAATAAATACTGGTGTAAACTCGCCAATTTTTTTAATGTCATCTTATGTTTCCTACATTTGGAGAATAGAAAGAATCAGTGCGTTATTTGGCAACACCCCATGGTTTAAAATAAGCATAATGATGCAATAAGCTATTCTCTTTAAAAATTTTAAAAGTCCGCTGAAATTCTGTACGTTCCTACAGGGAGACCATCCACATCACACGCTTTGACCAATAGCAAACTCTCAGCGGTCGCGTGTTGTGCGAAACAACTTGTCTCGACCAATGGCATAGTCGCCCGCTCTTCAGAATTAGTGAATTTTAGTTAAACTCGCAATACCGCGCGAAAAGCGTGTTTATCAAGATCCCCCAACGATTTGTTGGCACGTGGTAGACGATTGCTTTCGCGTAGAACATGATGATTAAATCAGTGGCGTATATAAAGGAGGGGAGGGCTGGGGGTCCCCCCCCCCAAGCTAATACTTTTTTAGATATTTTATAAATACAAACATAAAATAGCATAAAATACGGCCTAAATGGGTCTCGCCCCCCCCCCTCCCCCAAAAACTGTCTTGGGCCCACCCCGAAACTTTTTTTCTATATACGCCACTGATTTAAATCCTTGGTAATTCACTATAAATCCTCATAAATCCCTAGTAAATCACCATAAATCCCAGCAAATCCCCGTAAATCCGAGCAAATCCCCATAAATCATCCATACTGTACACCATAAATCCTCAGATATTTACCCCTCGCATACTACTTGAAATTTGAAACCAGGAAAACAAATTAATTAGGTTAAAGCGTCTCGACGAAAAGAAAAAGATCTACGACATTAGTGAAGATGGCTACATGCAGTGTTGGTAGCTAGACAAGGCCGAGCCAGGATGATATTGTTTATGTTATTAAAAATTGAAACACGTATTGAAGAAAATAATTTGTAGTGCGTCAAATTTATAGATTGGGATAATTTATTTTTTAGTTTAATACTCAAACTAGTGTGCAGAAAGTAATACATGTTGCGTTAATACTAATTGCTGTCATGTTATAAAAACAGGTTTAATTTTTACTATTTTATGTGAATTGATATTTGATAAACTTATCTAAGCAACTAAAAACTAAAACCTAGAGGATTAAATGTGTTATTACATTTTTCTTGGATTTCTTAATTGTTGGGAAAGTTGATTGATTTTGACATCTTGTAAAATAATTGAAGGAGGTAAATATTCAAAATGTAATAATATTTGGTTTTAGTTTAGGAAATATTGTAGCAGTTATATAACAGTAATTGTTGTAAGCTAAATAAATTAAACAAACTTTAGTTTTAAGTTTAAAATGAGAAATTTTAAACAGCGCGAGTTACTAAGTTACTCAAAATTAACAATAGAGGTTAGATAAAGTGCAATAAAAAATATATATATATATAATTCAAAAGTAAAGTGGAAATAAAAAAATATCAAGTGAATACAAAAGAAAAAGTTTTATTTAATTACAACCGTGTTGGAATATGGTTAGAATGGGACGTCATCAAAGGTAGTTGCAGTTGGACATCTACATGAAAGATGGACGTCCAGATTCCCTCCAACCACCTTATTTCAGGAAAACCACGAGAATTGAGAAGAATTAGATAAGGTTTTGACATTTTATAAATAAAGATAACGGATGTAAGTAAAATTTAAATTTAGGGAATGAAATTTTAGATAAAATTTATTTGGAAAATCATTTTACATTTTGAGGTAATTGTAAACCCAAAACATGTTTGTAGGGTACTAAATTTTGGTTTTAGCTTGGCACGCCTTACCTTTTAGCACAAAAGCACTAGTACAAATATTATATTTTTTGAAATGGCAATCAATAAATTCTTAATTGTTGCCATTTCAGTAATACGTGATCAAATAAGTTGATTGCCGAGATGAGATCGCGTTATTGTTTTGTTCTTGCAAATAAAAGACTTCTGTTTATAGGCAAAAGTAAAATAAATTTATGAAATAATTAAATATTTAACTCTTTGGATGGCCATAAATTAGACTGAGGTGGCACATCTCAAATCAAACGATAAGAGGCGTTAAGTAGGCATGAACAGATGTTATTAGAGGACCGTATTAAATAACTAGGTACGGGTATACCTACCTAATAAAAGTTATTGGTATAAAATAGTTATAGGTAAAAAGAAAATATTAAAATAAAATCACAGAGTCAAAGTACTTGGTCCTTGTACATTTTAGAAAAAAAAGTTTTAGACAATAAAAATTCCTACCAAAACGCTTTTCACGTTTTTTGTCAAGACGAATGGTTTTCGAGTTATGACGCTTAACATTTCGCCGTCATTTTGAATTTTAACCAATTTTTTTATTTAGTGTAATAACATAGAATAAAGACCAACTAATAGCCTGTGGTGGTCAGCTAACAGTTTAAATTTCAAAAGCTAAATAGGCAATCTAAATATTAATTTTATCATGGACCCGTAAGAAAGTTCGATTATTTTTGAAAACTAATGAACAATAACAATTGAACAATGTAAAGATAAAGTAACTCACAGTATTGTATTCAACCCATCACATCACTATATACAGACTTCGATAAACTGACCACGGACTAGCACTGACCTATGACATAGATGTGATGTGACTTTGCCATCTATAAACTGAAACTAAATGAAAATCATAAGCACTTTGCCTTTTTGATACCTCGGTTCTTGCGTAACATCCGCCAAACCTGTGTTCCATTTTTACCCCAAAACTAAAGTGTAGCAACAGGATACACCTGCATTAGCAGGATACACGTGCGATTTTCTTTGAATCAGATCGACAAAAACAAATTTTGTTACCACCTGCAAGTACACAAAAACATGGATTTCCTTTTAAAAAATCGACCGCCAAAGACTGTATTTCCTGTCCCAAAAAATAAACGCGAGAAACAAACAAAAAACACTTGTTTCGCCAAAATAAGGCCGACACCTGGTCGAATTAGATCGACTTTTCCGGGAGGGGGGTTAGCTTAAATACCCGTGATCCTTCGTAGAGAGATCATTATTATTCAATTATTATTCGAGTATTATTCGATTCATTATTCTATTATTTGTTCTTAAATTTAAACAGTCAAGATGATCCTTCGTTAAGTGTTAGAATCTTTCATTATTGTATCATTATTTTTACCAAAGTTTGACTTGAATTAAACTCGAATCCGTCAGAGCTTAAGATGGTTAACAGAAAAGATTATTAAAAGTAAATAAAGCTATGGTTAAAAGTAAATAAAGCTATGGTTAAATAAAAGTACTAGTGAGTAAACAAAAGTGCATAAAGGTATGACAAAGTTTTAGTGCAAGCAAAATTATAATGTTATTATTGTGTAGTGGTGGCTCCTGGCTGTAAAGATGGTGAGACTTTTATTTTGAACAAAGTTGAACAATAACGTATTCTAGTATCTATCGGTTGTTGGAAAAATTCGTGGACTATGAAAATTGATTGAATTAAATCGTTTTGCTTTACAATAAAAGCTTTTGTTAATAAGGACGTTTGCTATTAAATTAATTGATAGACTCTGAATCGAAGGTTGTTAATGAAAATGATTATTTTAATGTTATGAATTTAATCTTTATGCGAATTAGATAAATATGACAACATGCAATACTTTGGGAAATGTACCGATAGGGGGGGGTGCCCGGGCCCCTCTGGCCCTCCCTGGATCCGCCACTGAACCCTGAAGTTTTAGCAGTACACCCGTTTCCTTTATATTTCCATACTATATGTAAAATAAACCAAAATTATTCAGTTTTATGTCATTTTCTCAAAATGTAAGCATTTTTAGAGCCTAGGTCCGCCACTGGACTCCTCAGGACAAATGAATTGCTTATTGTACTTTTAGACACAAAATATAGTTTGTATACAATATTTAAAAAACCTAACCTAACTTTTTGCTTTATAACCGATCTAAATGTTCATTTAAATCTAAATCAAAAACTAAATCGAAATCTAAACCCAAAGCCAAATCCAAATGTAAATCTATCTCTTTATTGTCACACCCTGTAGGGGACAGCGGGGCAAGTTAACGAACTCATTTTAACGCAAAATTTATAAATGGCTACGAGTTTATTACTGTGCTGGTAGAACTCTGTAAAGTCAAAGTTTTGTGGGTTAAAGATGGATGGAGCACGTAAGAATAATAATAGTACATTGGCTCATAACCTATAATTCGAGTGGTCGCTTATAAAATTTTATGCCGAAAAATAAGCTTTTGCGGAAAAATCTAAGGGAAGGAAGAATAATATTTGTTAGTAACTAGGAAAATATTTATTTTATTTCCTATATAAGAACATATAAATGACCATCTTTGGTCGTTTTTTGTTTTATCTTTTATTTTTGACTAAAAAATTTTACCTGGGGGCAAGATGACGAATAAAGAAGAGCTTGAAAAAAAAATTGGAAAAAATTTGAACAAGAAAATAAAAAGAAAAATCACGACAAAGTCTTAAAAGTTAAAAAGAAAGTTTTTAATGATTTTAACCAAAACTTATCACAAACAAAAAAAACAACGAAAATATTTTTGTTTAGGGTACCAGGAACCATGGATTGAACCTCCAGTAGCGGACTTGATTAAATGTGGAAGGTGTGAGGGTTGGGGGCATGAGGCGTACTCCTCATATGAAAAGATGGGTACATACATTTGTGACCTATGCGCCTAGTCGTCATCTAGCCCCAATGGGCTCGTCAACATACCCCGTGGGGCAAGATGACGAAAATGCATTTTTTGCGGTTTTTGTTGTGTACATTTTTAAGGTTTAAATTTTTGTGTATTTTTTTAAATTCGTTTGTAAACTAAAACATCTATCTAACATTTAAACAAAGTTTTTTAGTCAAAACCGGATTCGGTTATTTTCTAGGAAGCTTTAATCCTTATCCTTTAATCCATAGTGAGGGATATACAAAAATATTATGGCTCTTAAAGACGTCATAATTAACCAAATAAATTGTCCATTTAATATAGCCCTTTATGTTCAATAATAAAGAAGGTATGCTGATTGTTCCAGTTCAAAAAATCACCCTGTAATTACAAACCTCACATCACCAGCTTGGTATGTAAATTTAATGCTTGTGCAATATTAATCTAGTTTTCACACTTATATAACATACTATTATATGGCCATTTACTAGTTTTTTACTGGTCATTCACTGGTGGTAACTGGTCATTTAATGAATTTTTGTGCAATTTGCCCTAAAAATGGTTAAATCTTTTAAACAAACTTAGATATATTAATTTATTTACAAGAGATTTATAAAAGAATAAACACATTTTCCAACCACCATTTTAATTTACTTTCAAAATGAAAACGTTTTATTTTACATTTTAAAATGACTTTCACCTTAAGTGGTCATTCACTGGTCGATTCGTTCTATTAAAAAGCCAGCCTATAACAACCACTACTGCTATTTAAATGTCGTTATTTAAAGGGTCGTGGAAATTTGTTTGAAAACACGTTTTTTGAAAATCATTTGTTCGAAAGCAATAGCATGAAACATTTTCTTTCAATGCAAAATTGTTCGAAAACATTTTCTTCAAACGGAAATTTGTTTAAAACAATTTTCTTCAAACGGAAATTTGTTCGAAAACATCTTCAAATGGCAATTAATTCGAAATAAATTTTTTTAGAAAAAATATTCGAGTCCAGCCTTGCCAAACTTAACACAAATCATTTAGGTCGACTATGAAGTATCTTTCTAACATATCTTTTCAAAACAAAAACTTCCCTGACTTCTTTCCCGGGATCCTAAAAGGTGTGAAACCAAACCAAAGCTATTTTTTAGGGAAATAATAAAGGTTTCGGTTTGGTTCTCGGTTCGTTTTGGTTTCACAGGATCTAGAATCCCGGAAAAGAACTCTAAAAAAGTTTTTTATTTTCGATACGACGAAATTTCGATGTTTTGGATTTTCGATATTTTGTGATTCGATATTTTGTATTTTCGATATTTCGTAATTCGATAAAATGTAGTTTCGACATTTTGTGTTTTCGATATTTTGTAGTTTCGATATTTTCTATGTTATCAATATTTTGTAGTTTCGATATTTTGTGTTTTGATATTTTTTCGCCCGTCCGTGTCTACTTCAACGTAAGCCAAAGTTTGAATCGATTTCGAACCTATTAAATCGCGAAACTGCTTTAAATATAAAATTTAATATTTCTTTGAAGTATCAAAACTTATTTCTATACAATAAATGGCAACTATAAAATAATTAAAATTTACTGAAGCCGTTAAATCTGTGGAGGCGGTGCAGAGTGATAGGGAATAAAAATATTAAATATTGTACGCAAATATTGGTATTTATAAGGGTTTAACACTTTCTTGAGCAGAGTTTTGCAAATTTAAGAAAAATCTTTTTTTTTTAAACCCCATTGCGATAGGTTAAACGGTTCTACAGAAAATAATGTATCAAAAATGACTCAAAATTAGGTATCTTAAGCACGTTTTTTGAGGGTTGAGGTTTAATTTTTTTTAATGAGAATTTAAATGCGCGCTAAAGAATTCTTTTCTTTACTAATTGCCAAAAGTTTTATCAAAAAATATTAAATACTTTTCCCTTAAAAGTGTTATTTCAAAACCCTTACAAGCTTATTATATGCCAAACGTAGAGCTCCCTCTTAATGGCCTCAGCGAGCACCCCTAACACAGCTTCTGGGAGTGCTTCAAATATTCGAGGGGGATTTTGTCCTAACCTATAGCTTTTTTATTTTTTAATTTCTTAAATATTTCCTTTATTTCTAGTAAATTTGTTGGGGCAAAAGTAAATGAATCAACTACAGAAATATGACCCAAGTAGTCCATGGGATCTTTGTTACAGTTAATCTGGCTAGAAAGCTTTGGTCCTATACTGCAGTAAAAGGTATTAAAGTCATCAACACCCAGACTAGTGGAAAATTTGGATTCATTCTGTCCCCTTAGTTTATTTATTATTTTCCATGTCTCTCTATTTTTGTTTAATGAATTATCTATCTTTTTGTGAAAAAAATTTGTTACTTAGTATAAAATGAAAATGTTGCAAAGAATCATTGACCTGAAAAAACTCTATTCCAATCTGTTTGAGAGCACAAAAGTGAAAACTTTCTAAAATTTCTTTTCGTAAATAGCCTACCCCTTTTAATTATGTTTAAAGGTTTAATACAATTTATGAAGAATGAACAGTGTATTGCCTTATAATCCGACAAACCCGCCCCCATGGTGGAGCACTCTACTTGGTCATTGTTAAAGGAGGTACATACATAATCTAACAAAGTGGCAGTGGTTGAAGTTATTCTTGTGGGTTCATGTACGTGCATTGTTAAGTTATTTGCCCTAAAAATATTCTCAATGTACCTTTCTCGAGGACTTATCATAAAAATTTAAAGAGAGAATCTGTTCCATCTTTTCAAAAAATGGAGTGATTGGCGCTCGAGGGGATCTGTGAAAGGGCAAAATGTATAGGTTAAGTTGGTTACAATAAGCTATAGAGAACTCGCATATTTTATCTTCCAAAAGTATGTCAAACCTATTATTGAAGAAAACTCATATTTATCTAAAAGTGGGTATTGACTTGCAACAAAACACTACAAACACTCCAAACATTTTCGCCGAAAATGTTCGCTCAGTGAGTACGTGTCTATGCAATGCTTATGTAATTTTGCAATCTGGGAACACAGCGCGCATCAAACACTACAAACAGGACAAACATTTTCGGCGAAAATGCGCGGAGTGTGTGTGAGTGAATACGTGTACTTCAAAAGCACAGACCGCGCTGCAACAAATTTTGCAAGTCAATACGTCACGGCGAACGCGCAAAACATTTTCCGAGGCTTGTCGGTAAATCGGAATACCACAAAGAGATTTATTCCTTCTTGTTTGTTCAGTGGGTGCAGTCGTTTTTTTTTTACTTGGCAATTAAAAAATTGAATGGACCATCCATCTCCCGCACAACGCTCAAAAAGTATTGAACCTTCATATCCTTAATTTCAATACGCATCTGATTATTCAGCTGACAAAACATATGTAAACTACGACATTGAGGAAAATTTTTTAAATTAATTTATGCGGTTCGGTTCATTTAGTTTAGTTACTAAGTAAAAAATACTTTACCACTAGTTAATATGTTTGAATAATAATAAATAAATATTAAACTTATTTATAAAAAAAAAAAATAAAAAAAACACCAAACTGCTAGTTCTACTTGTGCCTACTATAGTCGCAGTTGAGTATAAAATTGATAGGTATCACAAACTGTAATAGATATACTTATAATGTACGATATGCTTCAATCTTTAGTTAGTTTTGATGCCCAAAGCGCACTTACAAAATTATACAGTTTTGTATTTTCATGAATAAGGTTTTTGGGTAATTTTAGCAAGTAGATTTAGCAGTTGGGTGTTTTTTGTTAATTTATTTTTTACATCCATTTTTTAATTCTTATTCAGCCTTATAGAAAGAATGCATTTTTCATTCATTTAGCATTAATCTTAGATAGGTGCGTTTCTACAAACATTGAGTCAAGGTGGGGGAGGGAGAGGGAGAGGGAAGTAGTAAAATGCTGTTGAAAAATTCTTAAACCGTGTGCAAAAAGAAGTTTTGAAATCGCTCCATATTTGTGAAAGTTATGCGAATATGGTTTTTGAAGAGGGTGAGGGGGAATGACAGGCGGCGAGATGGCTAGGACTTGACATATTTTAAATAGAGACCCTGTATGTATGACATATTTAAAATATGTCATACATACAGGGTCTCTAGCTAGGACCAGGGAGGACTACAAAGTAATTACAGCAAATTTTGTATGCCTTAACTCCTACATCATGTGACAAAATATGCACCTCATATATATGTAAAAAGTGCCGTTTACAAACAACCAAAAGTTTTTTTAATTTTAGGGATTTGTGTCATATTGTTTTTGTATGTCTAAAGTTGTAGCTATTGACAGAACAAAAAAGAAAACAATTGAATCAGCTCAAGATTTTTTAGTAGCACATTTATAAAAAGTGGGCAGTACCCGGTCTACCCTACCTTTGATTCTGTGTGCCATCTTGGAATTTGATAGCGGACAAAAAATATTTTTGGTCAAAACCCAGACCAATTCGTTCAAAAGTGATAATAAAAATCGTTTCATGCCTTTTTTTTGGGCCACCCGGTATATTTACCTTTATTTCATGTTTCAATTTTTCAATAAGGGCATTGCAGGTCTCTATAACTATAAAACCAACTCGTTGTTTTGATACTTTAAATAGGTAGTGTAGACTAGTGAAAGAGTCCCCTGTTGCTAAAAAACGTAGAGCAATAGCTAAGCGATCTTGAACAGGTATAGCATGTCGAAGTTGGGTATCTTTCTTGAATATTTTAGGACCCACTAGACAAATTAAGTTTTCAAAATCCTCTGCAGATATTCTGGTAAAGTTTTTGAAATGTAATTAGTCCATATCTCTCAGTAAACTTAAATTTTGTCTTTGTAAATACAGACGTCTGGACCATTCTTTTCGCTGCTCTTTTTTATTTTTTCTTCTCAAACTCTCAATAATCAGAAGAGCGCCGGCCGCTACAACCGCGTCGTCATCGTCCATCACGGTTGACGGTGATACTGACTTAAAATAGCGAGAATACAGGACGCAGAGCAAATGCTATATACCAATTAAAACCGTAATTTCAGAATAATGAGCCAATCACATTGCATCTGTACACCTGGTGCATTGCAGATTTTCACTCCACGTGGACTACGATAACCTACTTGCTATTAGGGAAGTGTTGAATTGATTAATAATCACTTTTCCTAATTTCCACTAAATTTGACTTGTGCAGCGTTAAAAATCAATCGGTGTGTGTGTAAGTTGAAATATTGTTTGCCACCATGTCATTTAAGAAAAGTTAACTACTAATCCGATTATAATGAGAATTTTAAAAATAGTAAATAAAGAAAAATAATCAAAAATAATTTGCAAATAAAATACTTTCCCAATTTTTGGGCACCTAAGCTAACACAATTAATGTATGTATAATATAGGTAAGGGACCCGACCAGTGGACCAGTGTAATACCAAGTATAATGTTTTAGCTCACACGTATACTATAAGTAGGGTGAGCTATGGTGTCTGTCTGTCCCTCTGTCCGTCTGTCCGACTGTCCGTCTGACCGTCTGTCCGTCCGTCTGTCCATATGTCCGTCCGTCCGTCCGTCTTTTTATTTTGCAGTTGTTGTGTTATCTTTATTATTTAATATTGTTATTATCCTTTTACCAATACCTACAGTTTTATTCTAAATGACTCTAAATATTGAATAAACTTACTTAATTGAGATATATAGATATATATAATATATCTGTCTGTATTTCTGTATGTCTGTAAGTCTGTATGTCTGTCTGTCTGTCTGTCTGTCTGTCTGTCTGTCTGTATGTCTGTCTGTCTGTCTGTCTGTCTGAGTGTCTGTCTGTCTGTCTGTGTGTCTGTATGTCTGTATATGTGTATGTCTGTATGTCTGTAAGTCTGTATGTCTGTATGTCTGTCTGTCTGTATGCATACATGTGAGCTAAAAATTAAAAAATATCAAAGTGCGAAAAATTATTTTTTTAAATTTTACGCAATTTCAAAAATCATATCGAAAAAAGTTTATTAAAGATTAACTTTATGTAAATCATCATTTCATATTCTACAGAAGCGCACCTTTTAAGGATATGCCCACATACAAGGATCCTGGAATTTCTGTTCGATTTATATTTACCTGTAGTTTATGTGATTTCCGCGAGGGAAGTGTTGGAAATCTTGTTTTCATTTCTTTTTAGTGACGTCGCGGCCTACAAATACTTTGGTCGGACCCGAAAAGAGCCGCGGCTGTTTGTGTCGGTAGGGTTGAAATTATACCAGGAAGATTTTATATGAATTTGGATAACTTTTGAAGGGCAGAATCAAGCAAAATTTCACGAAATCGTTAGAACCCCGTATTAGGAGGTATTTCAAATGACCTTGCAAACACGACGATCTTTTGCGCGCGAATGTTTGTTGCATTCGGAGGAAAAAGATCGGAATGTTCGTAGTGTTTTGCGCGTTTGGAGTGATTTGTTGCAAGTCAGTACGCACCTTTATGAGAGATATGGACTAATTACATTTCAAAAACTTTACCAGAATATCTGCAGAGGATTTTGAAAACTTAATTTGTCTAGTGGGTCCTAAAATATTCAAGAAAGATACCCAACTTCGACATGCTATACCTGTTCAAGATCGCTTAGCTATTGCTCTACGTTTTTTAGCAACAGGGGACTCTTTCACTAGTCTACACTACCTATTTAAAGTATCAAAACAACGAGTTGGTTTTATAGTTATAGAGACCTGCAATGCCCTTATTGAAAAATTGAAACATGAAATAAAGGTAAATATACCGGGTGGCCCAAAAAAAAGGCATGAAACGATTTTTATTATCACTTTTGAACGAATTGGTCTGGGTTTTGACCAAAAATATTTTTTGTCCGCTATCAAATTCCAAGATGGCACACAGAATCAAAGGTAGGGTAGACCGGGTACTGCCCACTTTTTATAAATGTGCTACTAAAAAATCTTGAGCTGATTCAATTGTTTTCTTTTTTGTTCTGTCAATAGCTACAACTTTAGACATACAAAAACAATATGACACAAATCCCTAAAATTAAAAAAACTTTTGGTTGTTTGTAAACGGCACTTTTTACATATATATGAGGTACATATTTTGTCACATGATGTAGGAGTTAAGGCATACAAAATTTGCTGTAATTACTTTGTAGTCCTCCCTGGTCCTAGCTAGAGACCCTGTATGTATGACATATTTTAAATATGTCATACATACAGGGTCTCTATTTAAAATATGTCATGTCCTAGCCATCTCGCCGCCTGTCATTCCCCCTCACCCTCTTCAAAAACCATATTCGCATAACTTTCACAAATATGGAGCGATTTCAAAACTTCTTTCTGCACACGGTTTAAGAATTTTTCAACAGCATTTCACTACTTCCCTCTCCCTCTCCCTCCCCCACCTTGACTCAATGTTTGTAGAAACGCACCTATCTACGAGTAATGCTAAATGAATGAAAAATGCATTCTTTCTATAAGGCTGAATAAGAATTAAAAAAAGGATGTAAAAAATAAATTAACAAAAAACACCCAACTGCTAAATCTACTTGCTAAAATTACCCAAAAACCTAATTCATGAAAATACAAAACTGTATAATTTTGTAAGTGCGCTTTGGGCGTCAAAACTAACTAAAGATTGAAGCATATCGTACATTATAAGTATATCTATTACAGTTTGTGATACCTATCAATTTTATACTCAACTGCGACTATAGTAGGCACAAGTAGAACTAGCAGTTTGGTGTTTTTTTTATTTATTTTTTTTATAAATATGTTTAATATTTATTTATTATTATTCAAACATATTAACTAGTGGTAAAGTTTTTTTTACTTAGTAACTAAACTAAATGAACCGAACCGCATAAATTAATTTAAAAATTTTTCCTCAATGTCGTAGTTTACATATGTTTTGTCAGCTGAATAATCAGATATATATATATTAATCGGTTTCACAACGTTCTACGTCTTCCGATACCCAATCTCCACTCGTTTCTGTTTGCCCATAATTCATCATCTAGGCCTCTTATTCTTATTTCACTATCTATTCCTTCTCTCCAGCTTCTCCTTGGTCTTCCTCGTTTTCTTCGGCCAGTTGGTTTCCATTGTAATATTTGTTTAGGTAGTCTTCCATCATCCATTCTTTGTACATGTCCGTACCACACCAGTTGTTTTGTTCTTATATCATCCACTAGAGTACGTTCACCCACTGTCATAATTTCTCTTATTCTTTGATTGGTAACTCTTTCTCTTTTTGATTTCCCTGCTGCTCTTCTCCAATAGTCCATCTCCGTAGCGGAAAGCATTTTTTCTGTTCTATCTTTGATTGGCCATACTTCTGAGCCGTATGTAATAATACTTTTTACAATGGTGTTATATATAAGCTTTTTGTTATGTTTTGATATACTTTGGTCCCAAATTATTCCATTTAATAAAGTTATTGCTTTTCTTCCTTGTACGTTTCTATCTTTTATAGCTTTGTCTAGTGTTCCGTCAGCTGTAATTTTTAGACCCAAGTATTTATACACATCACAGGACTGAATTCGCTGCACAGTATTTAAGATTAGATCCTGTTTCGTTCCACCAATACACATATACTCTGTCTTATTGATATTAACCTCTAGTCCCCACTTATTGTACTCGTCTATTAGTTTTCGTGTCATATATTCGAGGTCGTCATAATCCTGAGCCACCACTATCTGATCATCGGCGAAACATAAAGTATACAAGGTGGTTTCATTCAACGGAATTCCCATGTTTTGGCATTTTCTCTTCCAGACTTTAAGGACCTGTTCCAAATATATCTTGAAGAGCGTAGGCGAGATACAGCAACCTTGTTTAAGACCTTTATTTACTTGAAAGCCTTTGGTTAGTTTTGCTTTTATTTTAACTTTTGCCTTACTATTGCGGTATAACTCTTTGATGGCCTTAATTAGTTGTACGCTTATGTTTGTCTTTTCCAACGCTTTCCAAAGTAGATTTAGTGGTATACTATCATATGCCTTCTGCAAATCTACGTAAAGCAGATGGAGCTCTTGTCCGTATGCCATTTTCTTTTCAATAACTTGGGTTATACAAAAGAGATGATCTGAAGTCGATCTACCCGCCCTGAAACCAGCTTGTTCTTCTGCCTCCATATCTTTATATTCGCTCTCCACTTTATTTCTTATTATTTTGCCATATATTCTGCTTAGCGTACTAGTTACAGATATACCTCTATAATTGTCACATATATCTTTCCTTCCTTTTTTGTGTATTGTGGATATATATGACGTTTTCCACTCAGTTGGTACTACAGCTCCATTTAAATATCTTTGGAAAAGATTCCGTAATCTACAAAACAATTCTTCAGTGCCATATTTAATAAGTTCAGCTGGGATATTTCCGGGTCCGGCAGATTTACCGCTTTTTAAGGTTTTGCACACGTTTTTGACCTCAGATATTGTGAGGGGTACTGGAGATCCCATCGTTCTAATGATATTGTCTCTTTCGTCTTCCTTGAATTCTGCTCTATCTTCAGTTAAAAGTTTTTTAAAATGCTCATCCCATTCTTTGTCTGGTATTGGTGAAATAATATCTCTGCATGTTTCTTTTTTGATCGATCTTATAGTTTTCCAGCTTTCGGTACTTCTCCTACCTCCTAAGTAAGAATCTATTTTCTGGCACTTTTGCATCCATGATTGATTCTTCTTATCACTGATCATTCTTCTCACCTTTGATTGCGCGATTTTGTATTCTTCTCTGCTTCTATCTGTCTTTTGGGATAAGTACGTGTGATATAATTTCCTTTTTTCCTCTATTTCACTTTCAATCTCAGCATCCCACCAGTATGGTTTTGTTCTTTTAGGAGTTTCTTCCACTAATCCTAGTGCTTCTTTTGCAGCTTGATGGATGCTTAATGTGATACATTCGTATTCCTCATCTGGGGTTTCACCTGAACTTGAATTAAGTTTTTCTCTTTTTGTATAAGTTTTTTACGCTGTCATGTTCTAGGCTTAGTAGATTATATTGACAGTGATCAATTTCAAATGACCTTGTGAATAATCAGATGCGTATTGAAATTAAGGATATGAAGGTTCAATACTTTTTGAGCGTTGTGCGGGAGATGGATGGTCCATTCAATTTTTTAATTGCCAAGTAAAAAAAAAACGACTGCACCCACTGAACAAACAAGAAGGAATAAATCTCTTTGTGGTATTCCGATTTACCGACAAGCCTCGGAAAATGTTTTGCGCGTTCGCCGTGACGTATTGACTTGCAAAATTTGTTGCAGCGCGGTCTGTGCTTTTGAAGTACACGTATTCACTCACACACACTCCGCTCATTTTCGCCGAAAATGTTTGTCCTGTTTGTAGTGTTTGATGCGCGCTGTGTTCCCAGATTGCAAAATTACATAAGCATTGCATAGACACGTACTCACTGAGCGAACATTTTCGGCGAAAATGTTTGGAGTGTTTGTAGTGTTTTGTTGCAATACCCACTTTAAGAAGTCATTATAAATCATAATTAACGTACCTCCATGCTTACTATTTTGTCGTGAAAATTTACAAATTAATGAGTAATTAGGTATGTAGACTGGCTCTTCCTGTTCCAACCAATGTTCAACTATTATTACTATTTTGGGAAAGTTGGAATCGTTAGGAAACATCAAAAGATCATCAAATTTTGAACGCAGCGACCTTATGTTAATAAGTATTAAGTTGCATTTTTTTGCATGTTGACTTTTGCTAAAAAATTTGGTGAAACATTATTGTCATTTTTGGGTTCCAAAACATTAACTGAATGACCGTTTGACAGGATTTTTTCTACATACACTAATTCCTCAATATCATTATTTTTGAAATAAACGCTATTTGTCATAATAGTTTGATTATACTGGTGAACTTGAGACCCAATGCAGTCTCGTTGTTATTGCTCTTGTTCTCAGATGATGAAATTGTTAGATCTATGAAAGAATCTGGACAAGATTGAGATGTTTTAGGAGTAACCATTGAATTTACTAGAGAGTTCGAAGAACACTCTGACAGAACATCAGCAGAAGTTATGTTTGGGTCCAGGCTAAGCTCATCATATGAATGGTGTTGTTGTCGGGGTTCTATTCGTGATTTTAGTTGTGATGTTAGCTTTTATGATTAAAAATAGTTCTTTAGTTTACCTAGATGGCACCACTCAGCTTTAATTTAAACCCAGCTACACTAGCTGAGAAATGTAGCTAGGAGAAATCAAAATAAATAAACACAAAGTAAAATCTACTGCCAATTTTTAATAAATTATCCCTCAAAAGACATTGCTCAATATGTATCCCAGTTCTAAAGTTTCCCTTCTTTATGTAAAATTAAAATAACTGAACCTAAATAAACACAGTTTACGCATTTAGATACAAAATATCTTACCAAATTATATTTTAGGTGTGATAAAACCATCACTTCTTTATTGAAGTAAACTAGATTTACCATTAACTCATGAGTTAAAGTTTACATTTATCATGATTTTACTTATTTAAGAAACTCTAATTAACATTTTTCTTTTAGTCTTAAATACATACACATGCTAACCTTTTTTAATGTTTAAAATAAAGATTGATCTGACCTTAGGTACAGTAGTTCCTATAGCAAACCATCACAGCTTCTACAGTCTGGTGTTGAGGGATAAGTTTTGAGATTATTACTAATATTCTCTCTAAATTTTATAAACCAGGCATCTATACGATCAACATCAACATCTATATAGCTTAAAAATTCAACTGAATCTGACTGAGAAATATCCGATTCCGGTTTGTCATCCTGCTTTCTCGGAATGTGAGACAAAGCGTCTGGAATTATATTACTCGAGCCTTTTCTATGAATAAGATCGAAAGTATGTTGTCTTAGACGAAGTGCCCATCTACTTAGTTTACCACTGGGGTTTTTTAAATTATTTAACCATAATAAACTATAATGATCAGTAATAGCTGTGAATCTGGTACCCTCAATATAAGGACGAAACTTATCAAAGCAGAATAAAAGTGCAAGAAGTTCCTTCTCAACTGTGCTGTAATTACGTTCTGTGCGTGATAAGGTTCTAGAAGCAAACGCAATGACTTTCTCCTCTCCTTTAATAATTTGTGCAAATCGTTTAATTTCTGTCGCCGTTTGCGGACGTGGATTAACCATTGCAGAGACCTTCTCTGGGTCGGCCTTGAGCGAATTTTTTCCTACTAAATAACCAAGAAATTTTAAATGACCCGTTTTGAAAAATTCTGTTTTCTTTGTATTTATTGTAAGACCTGCGTCTTTCAATATATCTTTTACCTCGGAAAGTAGCTTAACATGATGTTCGAAATCAGGACTAGTAATCAGTATATCGTCCAAATAGGCAAAGATATGGGGCTCATACTTAGCTCCGAATATTGCGTCCACTAATCTTTGTTAAATTGGACCACTGTTACATAAACCAAACGAAACAATATTAAAACAGAAGCTACCTCTTCCAATTATGAAGAAACAAGTTTTTGGTTTAGAGCTCTCATCTAAAGGAATTTGCCAGAATGCTTTTCTTAGATCGATAGACGAAATATACTTAGCATAACGTAGTGAAGTCAAGATTCTGTTAATATTCGGTAGCGAATATGTATCATACACCGTCACGGAGTTAAGTTGTCTTGCATCCATTACAAACCTATATTCTCCGTTTGCTTTCATTACTAGCATAACAGGTGAACACCAAGGGCTATTACATGGCTCTACAACTTAATGACATAAGGTCTTCTCTTAATTGGAGCTGCTGGACCCGTGCCAATAGTCATAGTTATCTTATCAGTTCTTCCTAAACGATCATCACTACTTACTTCTTTAAAACTATCTATAACTTTTTTTGCATTTTCCCTATCATTTTTACTTAAGTCATCAATCGAACACAGTGCATCGATGGCCTAACTGCAATACCCCGTATCTAACATTTTTATCATTTTTAGATTATTCGTGATTTAGGCAAAATGAGCTGGCTTTCATGGTGTATAATGATATAAGACATATGTGCGTGGGAAATCACCAATATAGCAAATATATTTTTTTATACCCGATAACCCTATATGTGGTACCTATACTGTTTCCTTGTTGGCTATTATAATGAGATCTATAAGGGTAGATGACGTTTTTGTTACTCTTGTTGGTGAGTTGATAATTTGGTGCAAATTAAATGTCTCTAAAATTGTATTTATTTTTTTTATTTGTAATCAAGCACCAGCATATCAATATTTAAGTCACCATCACATACAAACTCACTGTTTGATAATGAAAATTGTGAAACAGACTTTTCAAAATCCCCTAAAAACCTATCAAATTTAACTTTTTGGTAACTGTATTGTTACAAATTTAAGTTATTTAAATTTTATAGATAGAATTTATTTAGGTTTAGTGTAGTATTAGGTTGACGTATCTTATGGTTGTATTCTTAGTCTAGGTTTAAGTTGCGTTATCTGTTATTGTGATGGTGACAAACTGGTGCGCGAACGGTCCGCGTTCTAGAAAAGGGTGGTATAATCCTGAATCGAACAAGGATGGAAAATTCTCGAATAGTAGGCCGACCCTATATATAGGTCCGGACGTCGTGCATCGGGCAGTCAAAGATAACCAACGGTAGTGATCGCTAGATGTTAACGCGAAGTTAATAGGCGGATTAAAGTAGTGAATTATTAGCTTAAAAGTTATTAGTAAGTTTAAGTGCGTGTTTTTTTTTGTACATAATTTGTCGAAATAAATTGACGTATCGTTTTTGACATTTTCGAGTTTTAATTGTTGTGGAGAACCCGTAACAATTGGTGTCAGAAGTGAGATTAAAAGAAATAAATAGTGCAAAGACTATCCTTACATAGTACCACTGGCTAGGACAATTGAAAAGAAGAACAGTAAGTGATTTTGCCAGAATATTCAGAACTGAAAGTGCAAAGACTATCCTTAGATAGTACCACCGGCTAGGACAATTGGACAGAAGAACAGTAAGTTATTTTTCCAGAATATTCGAAGAAGTTCGATATTGTTTTATTCAAAAACCAAAAGAGATATTTGAGACCGAAATATTCTACGACGTTCTATTCGAGAACCAGAAGAGATATCCAAAAGGCGACTTCGACGTTAGTTTAGTTATTTCAAAAGTAAGAATTAAAAAGAATTTCTAGAAGATTCCATAACATTCTACGACGTTCTATTCAAAATCTAGAAGAGATATACAAATACCGACTTCGACATTAGCTTAGTTAGTCTAAAAGTAAGAATTAGAAATTATTTCTAGAATATTCCATAACATTCTACGACGGTCTATTCGAGAACCAAAAGAGATAATCAAAAAGTGACTTCTACATTTGCCTAGTAGCGGAAAGAGTGACGTTTACCAGTATATTCCAGAACATTCCATTAGGTTCTATTTAAGAATCGGAAGAGATATTGAAAAGCAATAACTTTATAGCCCAAGGATAGACGTTTAGAGAGATTTGTCAGAAAGTTGATGCTTACTAGACAAGGATCGGCAAAGATGGAAGATCTAACTAAAATGATGCAGGCTCTAGCAGCTTAAATGGCTCAAAACCAGAACGACATGAAACAGACCATGGAACAAAACCAAAACAATATGAGACAGACCATTGAACAAAACCAGAACGACATGAAACAGACCATTGAACAAAACCAGAACGATATGAAACAGACATTTGAGCAAAGATTAGATGGCATTCAAGAAAACTTCGATCAAATAAAGAGCAACTCCGAACAGCTAAGAGAAGAGTTCAAGACTGCAACCGAAGATCTTAAGGAAGAAATAACTCAAAGAATGCATAGTGTGGAACAAAAGGTACAAAATAAATTGCAGAATGTAGAAGAAAAGGTACAAAACAAATTGCAGAATGTTGAAGAAAAAGTGGAGACCAAACTACAGAATGTTAGGGAAGAAGTTTTTCAAACCATGGAAGAAAAATTCCAGGGCTTCCCCTGTAAAGTTGCATTTTTTCAGATACGGGGTATTGCAGTTAGGCCATCGGTATAAGGCTTAAAGCAGGCATCTTTATCAACAATACATATCTCAGAACTATCTGAACTCTCAATACTCTAAGAATTTTTATTAAAATTTACTACAATATTAAAAATCGTAGCAAAATCACAACTAAATATAAAAGAATGTGGTAATGATGGTACCGCGTAAGCAGAAATCATTTTACAAACCTTTCCAATGTAAACTGGCAAGTCTACTACTCCTTCAGTTGACAGCTGCGTTCCATCTGCCGTACAAACACTTCTAGGTAAAGTTTTATTTACCTTTATTTGAACATTTTTAAGAATTTCAATACCCGAAACACCGACGACTGAAACCGTAGCACCACTGTCAAACAAAACTGTAATATCCTGGTCCAATAATTTAACCTTTATATAAGGTCTATTGTCAAATGGTTTATTTATAAAGAGAGGCAAAACCTCCGTTACCGATTTCTCTTGATTTATCAAATTTAATTTTCTAGAATATTCAGTTATCTCTCTTAAAAGCCTATTCTGACTAGATTTAATAAGTTCAAAAGTGAGTCTATATTTACTAGGGGTAGGAGTTTGACCCTTAACGTTCTTTCCCCCGGCTAGTTTTTTGTACATTTTGGGCAGTTATTAACTTTATATTTTGACTCTCCACGTTTATAACAACAGACCGTTTTCTTTGCTTTGCAGTCCATTGCTAAATGGTTAGCTTGTTTGCAATTATAACAATTAATCCTAATTTCTGAATTTCGACTTGTAGAAGGTTGAGCAATATTATTACCATTACTTGGGATATCCCTACCATTATTTGATTTACTATTATTATTATTATTTTCTGTTGGCTGTTTTGAAAAAGTATAGATTATCTATCTATCTATCTAGACTTGCTGGCATTATTTTCAGAACGGTAATTTCTAAAATTATTAGATCTGTTGGAATAATTTTTAAAGTTACTGTTATAAAAGGTATTAATATTTCTTTTATTACAGTATTGTGGATTATTTTAATTACTTGATCCCGCATTATTGTATCTACTATAGTTCGAATTATCATTTTTGTTAAAACTAGTATTATTCCTGTTAAAATTAGAATTACTATTTTTGTTCAAGTTATAATTATTACTTCCATTAAAAGTATTTCAATTATTGTCTCTAGTGGGGGTATTCAAATTTAGGCTTGAAACTTGATGTTTAGTTTGTTTTCTTTTTAAATAAGCTGCTTCCTCCAATTTTTTGCAATCTCTTTCTAGTTGATCGATAGAAGTTAAGTCGATTAAAGCTAGTTGACCGATATAATCCGGTTTAAGACCTTGTCTGATATGTTTAATTTTTGAAACTTCCGCTGCCGGACGAGTTAAACGACTAAAAGAGTTTCTAAATGAGAAATATAAACTGCTACAGGTTCATCTTCCCTTTGACTACCAGCTTTTATTTGTTCCCAAATTAAATCTTTATTGTCTGAATGAAAAAAATCTTCTATAAGTTTTTCTATAAAAAACTTCCAATCATTTACCCTAGTTTTAACCCGCTTAAACCAGAAATAGGCATCATCCGTGAAAAGTTCTACAGCTGAAGAAGAAATCTTCCTCTGAAACTTTACGCGATTCTGAAAGTTCAGAAATTCTTTCTATAAATGCATATAACTTTCTAGGTTCCCCGTTAAATGTTATTCCCCAGTTAGAAATTGTGCTCTTACTTGAAGAACATAAAACTGTTTGTTGAACAATTTGTTGTACCGGTAACATTGTTTGCTTTAATGTAGTTTGATTAACCTCCTGAGAAGGAAGTTTGTCATCCAACTCCGCTTCAAATTGAATGTAAGATGCATACGATTCATTTTAAAATTTTTACGCTTCTTCCTCTCTGGCATCTTGAGGTGGCGATAAGTTTTTTTTCTCCTAGTCAAATGAAATAGGCGAGACTTTAACTTACTATAAAAATAATCTACTTCTGTACCTTCAAATTCATCGACAGCTGTTTGAATTGTATTTAAGGAAGACGCGATTTCCATATTTTCTTTAGTGTAACTAGATTTGTATTAAGTTAAATCAATATGAGTTTGATTAGAGGTTGCCTCTTTCTTTAAAAGCTTCTTTAAAATTACTTTTTTATCTTTTAAGGGTCTAGTGGAGTATACACACCTAATATTTAACTCATATTCTACCTCCAGTTCAAACTCTATTTTCTACAACTTACCACTGAAAAATTCAGCTACTACACATCTCCAGACATTCTTGCCAAAAGTTCCTATCTACAGATGAACTTATTTAACTATCAATCCATTTAAATGGGTCACTAGAGGTGATATTTTACTTGTTTATTCCTCTATATTTTGCATCGAAAAGCACGAGGCACCTTTTAGCGGAAATGAAGCCCTTCCATCTTTCAATAATTGACAGTATTTTGCCAATCTGTCGAGGTAAAAATGTGGGACATTTAAATATGCATATACTAAACTATTTATAATAAAACAATATTAAAATCGGCCATTTTTGGCTTGTCAGATTTACTCAATCTGATTGGTTCAACATTTTTGACAGTTGTCAAAATTCAAACCATAGAATTTTTAGAGTAGAATAACGTAAAGCATGTAACGGAATGACACCGGAATATAGCCCGTCCCTTAAATAAAAATGGTAATAACAAAAGTATCCAATGTTTACACTACTATTTATCTTTACAAAATATCGGGCATGGTGACAGAAGAGTATTTCCTCTTTCAATAATGCTTTACACTAATCAATATTTTAATTTCTAACATAGTGACGCAACCAAAGTGCGTTTACATAAATTCTGTAGGCCTTACTAATCTAATTCTTTATTCTCTGCCTTCTAAAACACTGTTACCTGTAAAAATGTGCAGAAAGCTACTAGTATTTACATCAGCTGATATATTTTTATTACATAACCTTGTAAGTTTTTTATTTACAAAATTTATCAATAAAAATTTTATCTTTGTCTTTTAAAAAACTGTATAAATATTCTAGTGCACGTCGAATATTTATTAGGACTACCAGTACTGGACTCTAACTGAAAATAAGGAGTATATGTCATGATATCTCTGAAAGTATTTACAAACTTAAGGTGGGTTTATACTTTTATTCTGGTTTAACTGCTAATCAAAACTAACTTGTAACTTGCACTGAGAAAAAATAAGGTTCGGCAGTGCAAATGTTACATTGCCTCCCTCCAAGGAAAAATAGTGTTGCCTGCAATACTAATTTTTTTTCCCTTGAAACTAGAAAAATTCAATTTTTACTGTTTGATTATTTAATATCTTACGTGTATCACCCGTCCATAAAGGAGTCAAAATCGATATGTCGAAATAGGTTAATGTCACAAGAGATAGATCTATCAAACAATAGATTTTTTTTGTTTTTCAGAGTGAAAAAATGTGTTAAACCGTACATCTTAAAACTCTATAAACCACCTAGGCTTAACTTTTTTTTTATTCTAATTTCTTAAAACATTATTAAATATACAACTTACATCATATCAGATAATTTTTACATACATTTACCATTGTACTAATCTGGCAAGGATTCTTCAGAATCGCTGACCTCACCCTCCGATATACCATTAAAGTAGGGCTTAAGGTCTTTTATGTGCCATTTTCCAGCTTTTGTACCATCTACATTATTTAGTTCACAACTTCACAATTGTCATGTGATTCAATATAACAGCGAATGGCTGTACCGTGTGTTCGGTTGTATCTTTCAGTGAAATTGCATTGGGGTGAATAAAATGGAGTAAACCACATATTTTTCACCTCATATTTATTACAAATTGACTTAAGCTCTCTAGAAACAAATTGTTTGCCATTATGTGCAATAATACATTCTGGTACACCATATACTAGAAAGATCCTATTTTCTATAATATCACTTACAGTGTGAGCTGTGAAAAGTAATGTATATTTTGAAAACTAATTAATTACTGCTAAAAGAAATTTGTGACCTTTCTTTGAACGTGCAAAAGGTCCCATCAAATCTGTTGCAAATGCTCAAATGGGCAGACTTACTGGACTTTGTAAAGAGAACAGGAAGGCCCAATGAGTTACCCGACCATCAAAGGGAAGTGCAGAGAGTGGGTTAAGGGACAGACTTGGGGCATGGCAAAAAGGGCCTACTCTGGCCTACTTGTCAGACCTGCGGGTCAACCCCCCCTACTACTACTACTACTGTTGCAATCACTTTAAGCGGTCGGTCAACAATCTTTTCTCGACCCATTAAACCCATCCTTGCTCTATTTGGAGGTTTCTGTGCTGCACATGTAAGGCAACTTTTGACATACTTTAAAACATCACGGCGCATTTTCGACGATAAAGTCTTTTCTTTGCGGACTTGGGACTAAAATATTCCATTCCGGAAGGTCAGAATTTAAGAAAGAGTGACACGGAATTAGTTTGAAAACCATATTATTTTCAACTTTCCACTGAGGATAAGTTTTGAGATTATTACTAATCTTCTCTCTAAATTTTATAAACCAGGCATCTATACGATCAACATATCTATATAGCTTAAAAATTCAACTGAATCTGACTGAGAAATATCCAATTCTGGTTTGTCATCCTGCTTTCTCGGAATGTGAGACAAAGCGTCTGGAATTATATTACTCGAGCCTTTTCTATGAATAAGATCGAAAGTATGTTGTCTTAGACGAAGTGCCCATCTACTTAGTTTACCACTGGGGTTTTTTTAATTATTTAACCATAATAAACTATAATGATCAGTAATAGCTGTGAATCTGGTACCCTCAATATAAGGACGAAACTTATCAAAGCAGAATGAAAGTGCAAGAAGTTCCTTCTCAACTGTGCTGTAATTACGTTCTGTGCGTGATAAGGTTCTAGAAGCAAACGCAATGACTTTCTCCTCTCCTTTAATAATTTGTGTAAAAACACCTAAACCTGTATTCGATGCATCAGACTGAACAATAAATTTTTGTGAAATATCGGGTTGAGATAATAGGGAGCTGAAACGAGCAGTTGTTTAATTTTTACGAACGGACTTTCAGCTGCCTCATTCCAATGTACACGTTGACTCTTCTTTTTGCCCCTTAGCAAATCTGTAATTGAAGACAAAAGAGTAGAATAATCTGGGATAAATCTTTTATACCAACTGCAGAGACCAGCAAATCGTTTAATTTCTGTCGCCGTTTGCGGACGTGGATTAACCATTGCAGAGACCTTCTCTGGGTCGGCCTTGAGCGAATTTTTTCCTACTAAATAACCAAGAAATTTTAAATGGCCCGTTTTGAAAAATTCTGTTTTCTTTGTATTTATTGTAAGACCTGCGTCTTTCAATATATCTTTTACCTCGGAAAGTAGCTTAACATGATGTTCGAAATCAGGACTAGTAATCAGTATATCGTCCAAATAGGCAAAGATATGGGGCTCATACTTAGCTCCGAATATTGCGTCCACTAATCTTTGTTGAATTTGACCACTGTTACATAAACCAAACGAAACAATATTAAAACAGAAGCTACCTCTTCCAATTATGAAGAAACAAGTTTTTGGTTTAGAGCTCTCATGTAAAGGAATTTGCAAGAATGCTATTCTCAGATCGATAGACGAAATATACTTAGCATAACGTAGTGAAGTCAAGATTCTGTTAATATTCGGTAGCGAATATGTATCATACACCGTCACGGAGTTAGGTTGTCTTGCATCCATTACAAACCTATATTCTCCGTTTGCTTTCATTACTAGCATAACAGGTGAACACCAAGGGCTATTACATGGCTCTACAACTTAATGACATAAGGTCTTCTCTTAATTGGAGCTGCTTGACCCGTGCCAATAGTCATAGTTATCTTATCAGTTCTTCCTAAACGATCATCACTACTTACTTGTTTAAAACTATCTATAACTTTTTTTGCAATTTCCCTATCATTTTTACTTAAGTCATCAATCGAACACAGTGTATCGATGGCCTAACTGCAATCTAACATTTTGATCATTTTTAGATTATTCGTGATTTAGGCAAAATGAGCTGGCTACTTTCATGGTGTATAATGATATAAGACATATATGCGTGGGAAATCACCAATATAGCAAATATATTTTTTTATACCCGATAACCCTATATGTGGTACCTAAACTGTTTTTCGCTTCCCCTGTAAAGTTACATTTTTTCAGATACGGGGTATTGCAGTTAGGCCATCGGTATAAGGCTAAAGCAGGCATCTTTATCAACAATACATATCTCAGAACTATCTGAACTCTCAATACTCTAAGCATTTTTATTAAAATTTACTACAATATTAAAAATCGTAGCAAAATCACAACCAAATTTAAAAGAATGTGGTAATGATGGTACCGCGTAAGCAGAAATCATTTTACAAACCTTTCCAGTGTAAACTGGCAAGTCTACTACTCCTTCAGTTGACAGCTGCGTTCCATCTGCCGTACAAACTTCTAGGTAAAGTTTTATTTACCTTTATTTGAACATTTTTAAGAATTTCAATACCCGAAGCACCGACGACTGAAACCGTAGCACCACTGTCAAACAAAACTGTAATATCCTGGTCCAATAATTTAACCTTTATATAAGGTCTATTGTCAAATGGTTTATTTATAAAGAGAGGCAAAACCTCCGTTACCGATTTCTCTTGATTTATCAATTTAATTTTCTAAAATATTCAGTTATCTCTCTTAAAAGCCTATTCTGACTAGATTTAATAACTTCAAAAGTGGGTCTATATTTACTAGGGTTAGGAGTTTGACCCTTAACGTTCTTTCTCCCGCCTAGTTTTTTGTACATTTTGGGCAGTTATTAACTTTATATTTTGACTCTCCACGTTTATAACAAAAGACTTTGCTTTGCAGTCCTTTGCTAAATGGTTAGCTTGTTTGCAATTATAACAATTAATCCTAATTTCTGAATTTCAACTTGTAGAAGGTTGAGCAATATTATTACCATTACTTGGGATATCCCTACCATTATTTGTAGTTAAAAGTAGATTATCTATCTATCTATCTAGAGTTGCTGGCATTATTTTCAGAACGGTAATTTCTAAAATTATTAGATCTGTTGGAATAATTTTTAAAGTTACTGTTATAAAAGGTATTAATATTTCTTTTATTACAGTATTGTGGATTATTTTAATTACTTGATCCTGCATTATTGTATCTACTATAGTTCGAATTATCATTTTTGTTAAAACTAGTATTTTTCCTGTTAAAATTAGAATTACTATTTTTGTTCAAGTTATAATTATTACTTCCATTAAAAGTATTTCAATTATTGTCTCTAGTGGGGGTATTAACATTTAGGCTTGAAACTTGATGTTTAGTTTGTTTTCTTTTTAAATAAGCTGCTTCCTCCAATTTTTTGCAATCTCTTTCTAGTTGATCGATAGAAGTTAAGTCGATTAAAGCTAGTTGACCGATATAATCCGGTTTAAGACCTTGTCTGATATGTTTAATTTTTGAAACTTCCGCTGCCGGACGAGTTAAACGACTAAAAAGAGTTTCTAAATGAGAAGTATAAACTGCTACAGGTTCATCTTCCCTTTGACTACGAGCTTTTATTTGTTCCCAAATTAAATCTTCATTGTCTGAATGAAAAAAATCCTATTTAAGTTTTTCTATAAAAAACTTCCAATCATTTACCCTAGTTTTAACCCGCTTAAACCAGAAATAGGCATCATCCGTAAAAAGTTCTACAGCTGAAGAACAAATCTTCCTCTGAAACTTTACGCGATTCTGAAAGTTCAGAAATTCTTTCTATAAATTCATATAACTTTCTAGGTTCCCCGTTAAATGTTATTCCCCAGTTAGAAATTGTGCTCTTACTTGAAGAACATAAAACTGTTTGTTGAACAATTTGTTGTACCGGTAACATTGTTTGCTTTAATGTAGTTTGATTAACCTTCTGAGAAGGAAGTTTGTCATCCAACTCCGCTTTAAATTGAATGAAAGATGCACACGATTCATTTTAAAAATTTTACGCTTCTTCCTCTCTGGCATCTTTAGGTGGCGATAAGTTTTTTTTTCTCCTAGTCAAATGAAATAGGCGAGACTTTAACTTACTATAAAAATAATCTACTTCTGTACCTTCAAATTCATCGACAGCTGTTTGAATTGTATTTAAAGAAGACGCGATTTCCATATTTTCTTTAGTGTAACTAGATTTGTATTAAGTTAAATCAATATGAGTTTGATTAGAGGTTGCCTCTTTCTTTAAAAGCTTCTTTAAAATTACTTTTTTATCTTTTAAGGGCCTAGTGGAGTATATACACCTAATATTTAACTCATATTCTACCTCCAGTTCAGCAATATGTTTAGACAAATACAAATGTATTTATTTATTTTTATTTCTTAATTAAAAAAAACAAATTTAAGTTTATCTATTTTTAAATAATTTATATCTATTCAATTTAAAAATTTTTTAATTTAATTTAATTTATCTTAAGTTAATTTAGAAAACTTGATTTTTTTTTAGTTTTAAATAAAAATATTAACTTATCTGAAAGTAAGGATCACAACAACCAACTTATAAATTTTTAAAGTTTATATAGGTAAAAGGTCTATGAAAGTTTATGTAATTAAAATACTCTGCCAATCTATGGGCCCCTAAGCTCACACTAGGTACTATAGTTATAGTGTGAGCTAATATAATCAAAAACTGAAATATATTTTATTCAACTCCAGACTCAATTACCTTTCGTTTGATACCACACTGACTGACTGACTTAAACTCAAATTTTTTTAATCTACCCCCCACCCTTTTAAAAAAAACTAAGATGTATTTTGTTTAACTCCAGACTCAATTACCTTTCGTTTGATATCACACACGCCATATTTTCACTTAAACTCTAATTTTTGACATCTACCCCCACCCTTTTTTTAAAAATAAACTAAAATTCATTTTTTTTAACTCCAGACTTAATTACCTTTCGTTTGATATCACACACGTCATATTTTCACATAGACTCTAATTTTTGGAATCTACCCCCACCCTTTTATTTGGCTTGCGTTCGGTGGATTTTGTTCATTTTTAAATGGGACCATCACGGCCCAAGACCCAACTTAGGTACCAAATTTCATTAAAATCGGACAAGCGGTTTTTGAGTTATGCGGGTTGGTCGTTACAGACAGACATACAGACAGACATACAGACAGACAGACAGACAGACAGACAGACAGATAGACAGCAAAACAAAAAAGTTTCAAAATCATCTGAAACGCAAAGATATATAAAAAATTTTGAAATCGGAGCAACTTTTTTTTTCACGAAAAAATTAGGATCACCATAGCTCACACTACTTATAGTAGTAGTGTGAGCTAAAAAATTCCAAAGTCTAAACATCTATTATTTACAAAACTTTGTAACTTTTGAATCAATATTGGCTTGGCGGAAGAAAAAAAATCTAAATGAATTTTAAAACTTCATAAGAATAAAAAGTTTTTCCAAAAAAATCAAAATTTCCATTCACAGGTCTCTCCGACTTGAACATTAAAATTTTTTTAATATTTATCGGAACCTGGAAAAATTTTTAAAAATGTAAAGCACATCACAATTTATTATGTGTCAATAAAATTCTATTGAATTAAGCCTTATTTCTTTTAAAAAAATTAATTTTTTTTATGAAAAATAATATTCTTTTTTTCAAAAAAATTTGAACTGGACTAACAACTAAGATCAGAGTGCATTGGGCGCAAAATTATATAACCTAAAAAGGTTATATTTGGGCCCAGGCTAAGCTCATCATATAAGTGATGTTGTTGTCGGGGTTCTACTCGTGATTTTAGTTGTGATGTTAGCTTTTATGATTAAAAATAGTTCTTTAGTTTACCTAGAGGGCGCCACTCAGCTTTAATTTAAACCCAGCTACACTAGCTGAAAAATGTAGCTAGTAGAAATTAAAATAAATAAACACAAAGGTTTAAAATCTACTACCAATTTTTAATAAATTAAACGGAATCTCACCTGTATAGGGTCCCTTTCCCAGGGTTACGGGAGAAGACCACATCGATATGAAAGGCGGAGAGAATGGACCTCGGTACGGTGATCATAGCGTAGGTGGCAACCCTTTCTTTTAGGGATAGTATAAAAGACCACAGCTGTTGCCTTACAGTATGGCGTTGGCTCGTCAAAGGCTAGAGGAGAAAAACCTTGATTAAAAATCCTGGCCCTCCAAGTAGGGGGTTGAGGCATTAGACTGGTTCTCTAACACTTACGGTACGGTGTGTACCACATAGTGTAATCTAATTTAAATAAAATTATTTCTGCTTATGTCAAAAAAAATATATTAAATATTTCATACCTTCATTTGGCGAAGGGTAGCCATCCCCAAAACCCAACTAATACTGTACTAATTCAGATTCAGACCAGAGCACTGAAAGAAATGAATAAAAAAACTCTTTTAGCTTCACGCTATTTCTTACTCTATTTTCTACAACTTACCACTGAAAAATGCAGCTACTACACATCTCCAGACAATCTTGCCTAAAGTCCCTATCTACAGATGAACGTATTTAACTATCAATCCATTTAAATGGGCCACTATGTTGCAAGCTAAAAGACGTTGCCGCCATTTTGTGACACTGTAAATACAACAATAACGCTGTGCCAATTTGTGACACTAATAAAAAATTACTGAATAATTAAACAAATATCTGGAAGCAGAACTGTATTTTCCAGCTAGGTAAATCATTGATATGCCCGGTAACTTTTATACAGTGGAGAAGGGGGGGGGGTTCAGAAATAAGAAAATTTTAAGCGCCACAGTGTTTTAATATCAATGTTTTACAAAGAAGATCTTAATTAAAATACAGTTCAACCCAAACGTTGTAGCCAAACAATGAAACTCTACCTACTTCCGAGGCCTCCAGAGTATTTGTGTAATTAAGTAAAACCAAAAAGAAATTGACTCATTGACAAAATAAAATTTTATCAGATTGAATTGAGATGACAAAACTAGAAGCACGTTATAGGTAGATGGACTTACAGGTAGTAGAATCTCCAACAGGTCACAGTGTACCTACATTTGAGTCAGTAGTGTAAGACTCAATTATACACATGACTGTAAAAAAAAACACTTCCTAAATCACTCCGTCATAGGGGAGACCTGAACAAATATCTGCTGTCATCATTCTACGTTGGGTAGAATAAGACAGACAGCAACCCAGTCCGAGATCTACCCCATGAGGTAAAACAATGTAAGGAAACCGCTAAAAAAATATAACCTCATCTCTCTTTTGTCTCTGCAAAGTTGGTTCATTGGATTGTACAAATAACACAAAAATTTAGTTCATCTTGTAAATTTTAAATCCTAGTAAAAATACCAGAAACATGAAATAGAAAAAAATTAAATGGTTAGAAACAAGACAGGGTCAAAATAGCAAGGCACTTCAATTGTACGATAAAAATTATAAATAAATAGTTATTCCGCAAAAGTGTGATTATGACGTCATACCCTACCTTGCGTTTACAAGCAATGTTGAAATTGTACAAAAGAAATTATTATTTAAAAAAGAATTAAGTCTAAAGCTTGCTCCTACCTTGGTCCTGGATTATTGTTTGATTAAATAAGAGGGTGTTTTGTTTTGTAAACCTGGATGTGTTGTACCAGACATCTTCCGCTTCTCCACCGGTCCCAGTTCTGCCCGCGCCTCCCCTAGTGCTCGCTTAGCACATCATGCTGGGCAACACAGTCAAAAATTGTTGCTGGATTCTTGCCCGAGCGTAAAACCCTGTGGAAAATTAAATATTTCAGTTTCCTTCGTCGGTTTTGCACGAGGTTCCCCTACACCGAGAATCTTAAATCACGAACCCCATGTCGACTCAATAAAATAAAGCAGATTTCAACAGATGAACTAAAATAACCCTAACATACCTTTCCCAGGGTTGTATCAGTGCTACCACCGGCTTCACACCAGCGTCCAGCACAACCGTCCCGTTGATGGATTGGACAGGGCTGTAGACAAAGGAGAAAAACAATATATAGTTTTTATCCAAAACGTGGTTTAAAAAAAAAATAAAAAAAACTCCAAAAATTCCCCACGTCTTTTTGTCGAAAAATTACATTTCACACGAACACAGTTATAATTTGGAAGGCAAATATTGTCTTGAAGAACTCCAAAAAAATAAAAATAAAAAAATCGAACTTACCAGCTTTTCTTTCCGTAGGAATGGCGTAGGTCGCCTTAAATCCCTCCTCAGAGGATGTGAGCCGTCACTTTAGATTACGCCTAACACGACGGACTCACTCTTCACAGTCTCTGGGATAGAACCTGCATCCACTGCAGTGCCAGTAACCAAGAAAACAATGGCGATCTCAGAGACTTGTTGCCGACCCAGCCAGTTCTTTAGAAAAGAAAGAAAATGACACTTTGTCGAGGAAGATGCCGGAAGTAGAAATTTGGTGGGACGCAGTACCAACCAAATTTTCCCGGTCAAATTCAAATAAGAATGCAAACCCATTTATAAAAAACGTTCTCATCAAAAAAATCCGCAGCCCGGGCTTGTAAGCCTGGAAAAAAAATACTGCGGTTTTCAAACTAACCAATGATGAAATACACTAATACTTCCGTACCGGTCTATAGGGGGCAGCATCAACCAAGGGGATATCGAAAATACGAAAAACGCACATTGAGGTGGTGTCAGATCTATTTCTACGGATTGGAATTTTTATAAACACGGATTTCAAGACACCATACATAGACCGAACAAATGTCAACCGGACCCTTGCCAACATAGCAAGTAGGAGGAAAATAACCAGTTAGACTATAAGAAGCTTAGCATTGAAACCATCAACTGTAAAATCAATTACTGGTGATTCGAGCATGCATCAAACCCAGGAATATTCTAACACTCAACCAATTCCCATATGAGTAAAGCCATACTAAATGTAGAATTTAGTTGTACTTTAGTTAGTTTTAGTCAAAAGTTTCCTTCGCTCTTTATATATGCTTTCTCTAAGATTCCTATGGTTTGACGCCATTTTTGTAAAACATTTTTACATTAATAAAGTTGTTTCTGAACTTGAACCTAAAAATACACATTGAACTACTGCTCAAACCCGGCACAAGAGTGTTCAGATGTTAAGTTTGCTCATCACTAGCTAGCCCTACATAACCCTTCAATCCGACTAACTGAGCTTTATATCTATCAACTTTATTTAACTATGATTATATATAAATTTATATAATATAAAAATACGATTTTGTTTATTCTTTTAGTCCTGGTTTTTATCCCTCGTTTATGCCCAATTTACAAAAGTACATAACTTGTATTTATTTTATCTTCTCCTTATCAAATTAATAAAGATATCAAAGTGGGCGGAGCCTCGGTTGTTCCTGGTCAATCCGTGGACCCAAATATGTTTTCGTGCCACAAAACTAGCTAATCCGTGAAGAAGAAGAGATTCGGAATAGAAATCACTGTCCTAACATCCTAGAAAATACAGATAATCGAACATCCAAAATAAATTAAATGTATATCTAAATGTTTCAAACTGTCCTTAAAACATCGTGAGTGGTTTGTGATATGGTAACACCGCCATTATTTATTGAACGTACGTGCTCACTCGAACAGCTGATGATTTATTCCGTGAACGTCAACGAAAATTACAAAATTTTAAAGATAAACAAAACAATCAAAAGTTTTGATGTGATTTTTCCCGAACCTGTGATCTTAAATTCCAATTACGATGCCTAAATAATGCGACGTGTGCAGTGGTTACAACAACACGATGGAATGTCTCCTCTATAAGGTAAATTTCTGGACAATATATATCCTCAAAACCTAGCTCTATAAATTACCCTTAATGTGTGTACAGAAAAATGAATCGAATAGTTTTGGTTATTTACATAAATAAAACAAATATGTAAAGTTTGCCTTAAACGTAAAAATGACACGTTACAACTAGAGGTGATTGAAATATATTTTACTTGTTTATTCCTCCATATTTTGCGTCGAAAAGAACGAGGCACCTTTTAGCGGAAATGAATCCCTTCACTCTTTCAATAATTGACAATATTTTGCTAATCTGGCGAGGTAAAAATGTGAGAAATGTAAATATCCATATTTATAAAAAACAATATTAAAATCGGCCATTTTTGGCTTGTCAGATTTACTTAATCTGATTGGTTCAACATTTTTGACAGTTGTCAAAATTCAAACCACAGAATTTTTAGAGTAGAATAACTCTAAGCATGTAACGGATTGACACCGGAATATAGCCCATCCTTTAAATAAAAATGGTCATAACAAAAGTGTCCAATGTCCACTACTATTTATCTTTACAAAATATCGGGCATGGTGACCCAAGAGTATTTCCTCTTTCAATAATGCTTTACACTAATCAATATTTTAATTTCTAACATAGTGACGCAACCAAAGTGCGTTTACATAAATTCTGTAAAAGGCCTTACTAATCTAATTCTTTATTCTCTGCCTTCTAAAACACTGTTACCTTTCACTAGCTGCGTTCGGTATTTACGTCGGATTAATATTTTTGATCGAAATCCATCTAGATACATACATTTTGATCGACGAAACAGATTAATCCGAGATTGTGACGTTGTGTTTGTTTTGTTTACAAAAATAATTTACTATAAATTTATTTGATTGAAATCGAATTATTTAATGTTTGATTGTTAAATTATATAAAAATCACAGGAAAATTTTGTCAAAATTATAGCTGGGCGTGAGTTGCAATATGTACATAATATTTTTGGTTATATTTAAGGTTATAACCATTTATAAAAATTTGATCGATTTGATTCGGATTGTTCGTTAATTCCAATTTGCTCTGACTAATCTGTAATCACATGACCAAAAATCCGTCGCGTCTGAGATGCAAATACCGAACGCAGCTACTGGTCCGCTTTGCAGAAAGCTACTAGTGGCCTTCAACGGCAATTCTTTTACAACCAACATCAATAAAAAATATAAACAAACTAAACAGCATTTATCATCAAGAAATAACAAATTATGTCTATTGTTGGAAACTTATATAAAAGTGGAAAATCTATTAGATACAAAAAAACGAAAAACTCTCATGCTATAAAGAAGAATATGAACTACAAATTAAGGAAATTCCAATAATAGACCTCACAATTAAAAAACATGGAAAAGATAAAAATCAAAACTTTTTAAGACAAACAAAAACTAAGGGAGAAATACAACTTTGTTTATACAGATGCTTCAATTAAAAATGATCCAGCGGGAGTTAATAATAATAATCTAAGTACTTGCAAAGCCGAAATAATTGCCATCAATGAAGGTTTAAGAGCCTGTTTGGAAAAAAAAAACTTAGAAAATATCATAATTTGCACAGACTCTCGAAGTGCCATAGAGAAAATGAATAAAAATAGAATAGATGGGAAAATAGATTTATCACTCTGCAAACAAAAGTATTTATACAATTAGTAAATCAGAATACAGAGCTTTTTATAACATTGATACCAAGTCATTGTAATATAACTGGAAATGAGATGGCAGATCAGCTTGCTAACATTGGAAGAATCTTAAAAATACCAAAAAATATTAATTATACTGTAGAAGATACCAAAAACTTAGCCAGAAAAAACATCTTTCAGAAAAACATGGAAAGAAGTAAAAACCAGAGGAGTTGTGTATGGGCAAATTTAGGAGGAGTTCCCAGCAGACATGGCATAGTGGGTTTAAATTAACAAATAGAAGAAACATAACCACCATAACCAGACTAAGAACTGTTTAACAGCCCAGCACCTTTATAAAATTAGAATTAAAGAATCCCCCCTATGCGAATGTGGCAGAGTCGGGGATGTGGACCATATGCTCTTTGAATGCCCCATAAACAAAATTGACAATTTTGACCTGTATCGTGCCCTACCATTTTCTATAAAAAACATTACAAAACTTAAATGAAAAAAGGATTTACCTAATTATGAAATATATAAATTACAATCAACTAAAAATTAAAAAAAAAAGTATTGAAGCAAATTCACTTACCTTTTAAAAAATTTAAAAAAAATAAAAATAAAAAAAAACAAGCTTAAAAAAGGGGAAAAACCCTTTAAACTAAAAACGAAATAGAGAGGGAAAAAAAGAGATTAAAAAAAAATAAATAGTAATATAAGGTGGGGATGGAAAAAGTTTGTCTTAAGAAAAAAAATGTCTTTTGTTTATTTACTTAAATGTTGAATGTATTTCTCAATGTGTGACTGGAGTTTGAATGGACTAATCAAAATTCTATGAGTCCTACTTCCCAACCCAGTAAAAAATAGAAATTAAAAAAATATATAATAAGTGAACAATGACTAACAGAAGACCTATATGAAAGAGCAGCACAGAACACCAATGAGAGAGAGGGAGAAAAGAAAGAGAACAACACAGAGAAGCAAATATCCAACAGAGAAACCAGAATTTGGGTTGCAAACAAGCCAGACTATCCCAAAATCTACCACAAGAGCTGGCCTATTATCCTACAGACCGGTAGCGCCAATAAGGCGCTGACTGTGACGTAGCACGGCACCCCGACACAAAATAATGATTCCGGAACGTACCAACAACTAATCTAATCGTGTCATTGACTGAACTTACACATTATGATCCGATTATTTACCATCTCTTTTTAAACTAATGTATTAGTAAGGTCGCTTAATAATATTAAACACACATGAGTTTAATAACTAAACATTGGTCTACTCGTTTTATTTACTAAACTCACACATTGTCATCCAGCTACTTACTCTCTCTTTTTAACTCAAAGTAGTGGGACGGGCGCATTCAATCTAAAACAGTCATGCCATTTTGACAATCAACGGCAATGAATTTTCTGATGCACACAGTGGGCTCGCAGATCTAATTTTTGGCCAAAAAGGGTTAAATTAAAAACATACTGAAACTTCTTAATACCTTTACAAAAAAAAGTAGATAGTCCAGCAGGCCTTGAAAAAACTATGATTTAATTGACGTAACTTTCAGTTATTTTTTAGAAGTGTCATTTTTCCTTTCAAAGGAACGCGTTAAAGTACCATATTTGTATGGCGGTTTGATCCAGATTTTAAGTCATTTTGCGACAATATTTTATGTTGTATAAAATTCGCATAAAATAAATCTTGTAAAAAAAGGTAGGGGAAAGAGGGGTACGCGGGTAAAACGTGATATCGCAGTTTTAAGTAAATTGCGCAAAAATAAAAC
Organism: Aspidapion aeneum; assembly: GCA_963576565.1. Lineage (NCBI taxonomy): Eukaryota > Metazoa > Arthropoda > Insecta > Coleoptera > Brentidae > Aspidapion > Aspidapion aeneum. Next base: position 121,414,609 of record OY755039.1, read on the forward strand.
CTTTTAATATCAGATGTTTTATCCCTATAACTGGTTCAACTCTCTGCAATATGATTGGTGCCGGTCGGTTGAGCTTAAGTTGGTTTGACAGTAAGTACATTTTTTACAAACTTTTTAAAATTTTGTTTACATTGAACGATTAGTGGGTTTATTTATTATTCATAATTAAAACGCATCGCCCGTAAGATTAGTATGATTTTTGTTTGAATTTAACTGGTGGTTTGAGCCAATACGGGGTTTTTTCATGGGGGCAAAATGGGGTACCTTGTTATACCTAGTAACCTATACCCCCAAAAAAAATTTTTTTTTTTGATAGCATCACTAAAACTCGTATTTTATGTTGTCTTTGCAAAAAATTGACGCAAAATTCGTGTCGGAGAGTCGACAGCGATAACTTGGTCGTTGCAATTCTTTATAAATTTTGTTATTACTAAATTTATTTATTATAAATGTATTTTCAATATATTACAACTTTTTATTTTTTAAATAAGTATTTTTAACTTGTTTAGTATTTTAATAAATAAGACTGGTCTTACAAAAATAAAAATAAAAGTATGATGAAGTTCTAAATCGTTTAAACTGAAAACTAGAACTTAAAGATAACGTATCTAGCCAACTTAATTTCATGACGAACTGTGACTGTGACCATTTAATAGAAGAAAAGGGCCTATAAAATTAAGTATCCCATTTTGCCCCCCTTTCCCCTAATTAGACTTTCTACCTGTACATTTTGATTCCAATTTTGATGTGTAGACAGGTCAGACAATGGTTTTTGCTTGGCATTTCTGAAATTCTATAAAAATATAGATTTCTTATAAATGTTGGACAAATTTTGCTTCCCTCATCAACCATGTTTTTAAAATTTTTATTTTTATAAAAAGTATGTATACATATTTTTCAAAAACTGTACTTTAAAATCTGCTGCTACAAAAGTTTTTGTCTATTATTTTTAAACCACTTTAGGCAACAAATAAATATTGAAAAATATATATTAATAAAAAATATAAATAATGTATATGGCCGGCTATGACCTACAGCACCGATTTCGACATAATTTTGGGATCTGTGTGTACATTAAAAATGACCTTTCATGTCATCGAAAGGAGAAGCTAGAACCAGCGAACCTCGATATCATATGGCTGAAATTCACCTCAAAGTCATCGACCAAGTTTATTTGCTGCCTCTACCGACCGCCAAGTAACACCGAGTATCAAAACTTTTTTGCGACATTATCCGAAAACTGTGATAGTATACAGTCTAACTATCCACATGCGGAAATTGTTTTTTTAGGCGATTTCAACGTCCACAATATACCCTGGCTAAAACACCACAACAAAACAGATAATGAAGGCAGGGAAGCAGAAGCTTTTGCCATAAGTTGTGGTCTAACGCAGCTTGTCGATGAACCTACCCGTATCTCAGAAAGGGGTGAATTTGCAGCGCTTTTAGACTTGTTCCTAACTACAAATCCTGACTTGTACACAATTCAAGTAGATCCCCCACTTGGTTCATCCGATCATAAACTTATAAGAACAAAGTGCGAAATGTTCATACCGCAAAGCCAACAATCACTTCCTCGTAAAATGTGGCACTATAAATCGGCAAAATGGAATGACCTTAAACAGTTTTACCTGGATTTTCCATGGCAAGAGGGTTGCTTTAAAACAGCTGATCCCACTATTTGCTGTAATGAAATAACAAAAGTAATCTTATCTGGAATGGATGCATATATCCCACATACAATAAAACGCAGAGCTAATGCAAAACCTTGGTTCAACAGCCAGTGTCAAACGGCTGTACAGAAAAAACACAGAGCATATAACCTTTGGAAACGACAACAAACCTCTCAAAACCACACAGAATTTATAGAAGCCAGAAATAGTTGCAAAATTACTATTGACGCCGCCAAAGAAACATACAATCAAAGAATAAAAAACAGGTTGCTGAATTGTCCAAGTAGTTCTAGGTCCTTTTGGTCTATTGCAAAAGCCGTTGGATCAAACTTCACCAAGTCATCCATACCACCACTTACAGATAAAAATACTCACTTAGCCACAAAATCAGAGGAAAAAGCCAATATGCGGGCCAAAATCTTTTCCTCCAACTCAAACCTAACAGTGCCAAATGAAAAAACTCCACCGTTCATTGAAAGGGTTTCCCACAGTATGCCAGAGGTACCCTTTTGTCACAGAGAAATACGGAAATCCCTTAAAAAGTTGGATACAAACAAAGCAATGGGTCCAGATGGCATTCCCGCGATAGTACTCAAAAATTGTGCTAGCGAACTCACCCCAACTTTCGCAAAATTATTCAATTTATCTTATAGGCAAGGAGTATATCCATCATCATGGAAGTCTGCCGCAGTACAACCCATTCCAAAGAAAGGAAAAAAGACAGATCCGTTAAACTATAGACCAATTGCTTTACTTCCGGTGATATCAAAAGTAATGGAAAGAGTTGTGAACAATCACCTAACCAAGTACTTGGAAAAGTACAAAATTATCAACGACAAGCAATACGGATTTCGAAAATATAGGTCAACTGGCGATTTACTTACATACGTCACTCACTTATGGCAAAAAGCGATTGAGTTGCGAGGTGAACCAAGAACAATTGCCTTAGATATATCTAAAGCATTCGATAAAGTCTGGCATGAAAATCTGCTCAACAAGCTCAAAGCAACGGGATTGTCGCCGAGACTTTGCACTTGGTTTGAAAGTTACCTTAAGGATAGATCCATTTATGTTGCACTGGATGGCCGGAACTCCAACTCTTATTACCAAATAAATGCCACAGGGAGCAATTCTTTCGCCAACACTTTTTCTGATTTACATAAATGACCTCATAGATAAAACAGTAAATCCACTTTATTGCTTTGCAGATGATGGCAATGTAGTCTCCTCAGTCATACCACCCACACGTCTCTCCGCACGTGAATTCCATTACCTTAGACTAACTGAAATATCACAGATAAATAACGACTTGGAGATAATAGAGGACTGGGGCAACAAAAACCTTGTACAGTTCAACGCGCAGAAAACCCAAGCAGCCCTGTTTTCAAAAAAGACCAGCACCGGTGAGCCGAACATCATGCTATCTGGAAGTGCTGTCGCATTGCAGAGCCAGTTGAACATCTTAGGAGTCACTGCAGAGACCAACATGTCTTGGCACAGTCACGTGGCAGATATAGCTAAAACAGCGTCCCAAAAGCTTGGGGTGCTATTTCGTACAAGACATCTGTATACACCAAGCCAACTGCTGACACTCTACAAAGCCCAGATTCGACCAACTATGGAGTACTGCTCACATATATGGAGTGCGACACCCAAACATACCTTAATGCTTTTGAACACCGTGCAAAAACGAGCTATCAAGCTGATCAATGACCCCGCACTTACCCGTAGCTTGGATAGTCTCGAACATCGAAGAACTGTGGGCGATCTATCTCTCTTCTACAGGTATTATCACGGAAAATGCTCTGAAGAGTTGGCACGTATGATCCCCCCGGGAGTAGCACCTACTAGGTGAACACGTCAAACAGACGGTAACCATCAATTTATTGTCAAAATAGAGGCACCAAGAACCTCATTATATCAGAATTCATATCTCTGGAGAACAGCATCGCTGTGGAATAAACTCCCTGCGGCAGTTTTCCCTGCAGGTTACAACCTGAACCGTTTCAAAACCAACACACACCAACATTTCCGCGCACTTGCCGCTTCTCGAGCGTGATAGGGATCTCCTTGCGAGTGCGCATACCAGTAAAAAAAAAACTATATACTAATTTCAAAAATCAAATAAAAATATGGTCACTCCATAATAAAAACCAACTGCAATATCTCAAAAACCAAAAATTACAGATAAAATTAACTTTTACAGGTGGATTGTTTATGAAAGACGAATTAGGTAAAAAAGCTTTTAAGGTAAACGGTTCTATTTTAAATCATCAGCAGTTTACCAAACCTGACTTTTAACAAACTAGTATAAAAAAGTGGACGCTTTAAAAATATTTATTTTGTTGCACTTAAAAACCAATTTTTCTAGAAAAATCATTCTTATTTGATTATGCAGTCATTAAACTTGCAGGTTCTGATCCGCTACAAAGTCAGGGTTACGTTCGTATTATTTTCTAGTTTTTGGTAGAGCCAAAAAATAATACCGTTTAACTTTTTTTAATATTTTTAATTTTTAGTTTGATTTTTAGCTTATGTTAGTTAGTTATGTAAACTCCTCATCCTTTTCAACGCAGCTTTTTTACACATTACACGGTGAGCTTTAACCTTAAATAATCTAAGTACTAGGTTCGACACAAATCGGTTTATAAATATAGGATAGTGTATATGATAAAGATTTTGGGTCCGCCGTGCAAGTTTTTTTTTGTTTAAGTAAAAAATAATAATAAGCGACGTTAAACACCGCAGAGTTCCAGATTTAATACATATCGGTTCATAAATGTAAAAGTTCTCCATTTCGGATCCGCCATAATATTTTTTTCTAGGTTTGAGTGAGAAATCTATCGGCTTTATACACCCCAAAGTTCCAATTTTGATACATATCGGTTCACAAATAGAAAACTGCCCTTTTGGATTCGTCATGTAATTTTTAAGTTTGATTTCATAATTATACTCAACGACTTTAGACACGCCAAGGTTCCAAATTTGAAACCTACTGGTAAATAAGTTTTTTTTTAAAATAGGTCAAAAAGCACATTTAGCGAATATTAGCACTAAATTTCATACTTACCGGTTCATAAATAGAAAACTTCGTTATTTTGGATTCGCCATTTTGATTGATAATTACTTCTTTCTCATTTCAAAACAAAATATTGTGACATAACCTATTTTTCTAATTTTGGTCAAAAATCAGATCCGGGAGCCCACTGTGCAGCGCTATGAGTTGGACAGCAATAAAAAATAAGCTGTGCTTTAAAAAGAGATGCAAATGAGTATGTTTCAAAATTACAATTTATGTCGGGGTGCTAATGTCAACCTACGTCACGAGTCAGCGCCTAATTAACGAGATATATAGAGAGAGAAAGCTACTAGTATTTACATCAGCTGATATATTTTTATTACGTAACCTAAGTTTTTTATTTACAAAATTTATCAATAAAAATTTTATCTTTGTGTTTTAAAAAACTGTATAAATATTCTAGTGTACGTCGAATATTTATTAGGACTACCAGTACTGGACTCTAACTGAAAATAAGGAGTATATGTCATAATATCTCTGGAAGTATTTACAAACTTAAGGTGGATTTATACTTTTATTCTGGTTTAACTGCTAATCAAAACTAACTTGTAACTTGCACTGAGAACAAATAAGGTTCGGCAGTGCAAATGTTACAATATAAAATAAAAAATCTAGGGGATTTTACTAACTACTTGTAACTAATTTTAAGGTTATCAATCACATGTTAACATAAATAGATACCTAAACAAATAAATAAAGATAATAAAAAACAAGTCATAACATAAAATAAAGGGATAACATTAAGGTATCACAGTCGGTGTCAGGTTAATATTTTCAAATTTAAGGTCTAAAGTTTAAAAGTAGTAAAAATATTTAAAAAAATACAAACATTTTGTTTACAAAAGTTTAAGAAATAAATGTACAAGTACAACTAGAACAAAATAAAACAAGAAAGCATAAAATTTGGTAAGAAAATAAGTAAAAAGAAAAGACAAAAATAAAGATAGGTAAATAGAATAACAATAAGGAATAAAATAACAATAAGGAATAAAATAACAATAAGGAATATTTGACTAATGGTCACGTTAGTTTTTGGTAACTTTATTTAAAAAGAGATTTATTAAACAAAGTAATTTGGGAAAAAATATAATACAAAAACTAAAAGTAGTAGTTGAAAGGCCTGATCCCGTGAGATAATTAAGGAAGTTTTTTTAAAACTACGATGGATCGATTGGTTAAGCCTATTGGGATCAAATTTCTATTGTATCAGTTGAAGTACGGAACTTACCGTTTATTTCTTACCAAATTTAATATAAATACCTCCATAATCTCAGAGTAAGTGTGCCTTTTCGGATTGCGAATTATTATATGTTATACTATTTTATTTTATTATGTATGTGTGAGTTAGCTAATTGTAACTTCATTTTATAGTAGCAAATATTTGTCTAATTTTATACATCTGTATTGTATGTGTTTTTTCATGTTAAATAAATGAAATGAAAACAAAAAAACATATTTTTCTGCTAATTTAGCGAAACTTATAGGTCGAACTTAAATTGGAGGCAAACACCCGGTGACTTAAAATTATGTGATCTATTATCAATCGATTAAGGGTAGTTTTAAAAAATATTATCACAAAGTAAATAGCCAGCAGAGCTCTGAAGCTTACGGAGCCTGAGGGGTGTAACGGTCCAGAATTCCCATACAAATAAATTATAAAGTAACTTGTTTTACTCAAATCACCCCGTTCGACTACTTTCACCTTTCTGTATCTAGGAGAGAGATAACCAGATTGATAAAATAAATGTGTGACATCTATTTTTACTTTTCTACTTTATCTTTACTGCTGGTAAATAATATCTGCGGAGTAAAGAAACAACTGTTATATATATTAAAAATTAAAACTTACAGTAAGGCATATGTATCCAAATCAAAATTACTACCAATAGTCTTATAGATAGCTAATACTGGTATTGTACCTTGGTGGATGTTATAGAAGTGCTGATGAAGATGCTGCGAGGCCTGCTTTAATTAATTCGTACCCTGGTACTCCTTTGTAACTAAAAGACAAAAGGGAATATGTTACTTTCTACTTTCTGGCTTTACAGGTATTGTGTGACACACTGTAATTGTCCTGAGACAGGGTGAGCTTATATTTGGCTCAGTTATGTAGGTACACTACTGATGAGTCATAATATTCAAAATATCATAGACCCTTTTGGGAATAGATCCTTGCTGAATTTAAGATCAGTTTATGGTACTGTCCTACCTTTAGAGTTGTGTCTCCTGTCTTCTCTCATATTCCTGTCGGGCCGTGTGGTTCATCTCGGACCCTAGTGTCGTTGTTTCACACCTTTCATTGTCGTATTGATAGGGCCTTGCCCTTTGTGCCTTCTGATTTATGAGTGAAGCGATGGGGTGTGGTAAGAAACGTTTTTGAGACACTGCACACTGAAAACATCTTCACTGGAACGTTACACGACCGCTTGATTGGACTACTAGCCTTTTTTGAGTCGCACTGTTTACCGAGTTATTACTATTTTGGAAGGCCTATGCCCCAAAAATATTTGTTTTGACATTTATTTGACATCGACCATGACACAGAACAGCGACAGATTAACCCCCGTATGCACCTGCTTAATCGCTAGGTTAAGTCCTTGTCCAACGAAAAATAAATGGCCATTCTTTTGCGTTATCCTTCCTTAGTGAAAGCTGCGTCTCGCCATAGAGAGAGAGGCCGATTGGACTGGCATGAGACTGAGAAGAGGGAACATAGGTTGTTCGTTGTAGTTGGGAACACTGGCGCGTCTCTGTCAATTTCCCTGTCAATTTTTGGAGCGGAACGTCTTTTTTTGCTCTCTGTCAAAAAAATTTGGAAGGGACGTGACGCCTGTTTTGGGGTGAGCTTTTGAGGGCTTATTTCGTGTCCGCAGAGACGCCGTTGGCGGTTTTTACATGAGAGAGCCTTTAGTTTGGCTATAGTTTGGTTCTGGAGCCGTGTTTGGTTGACAAAAACTATAGACGAGCCCCGCTTCGCGGAATTAATTTGAAGTCGCCCCAAGCCATGCTGTCTACGTAAGGTAATATTTTTTTTAAATGTTTTAATGGTTCTGGGTCATTATTACCCCATTTTTCTGGCTTCCTATACCATTTCCCCACCGGCATTTATTGGATTTTCTCCATTGTTTTCAGACTTGAACGTTACCCGTACATTGGATCACCCCATTTTGGCCCTCATGACCTTTGAGGTGAGTCCACATTTAGGTTAGGTAACACTTCTTGCTAGACATTGTGTTCTTTTTGTAAATATTTTTATTTTATAAGTTTAAAGAGCCCCGTTATGAGCTTAGAGATCACTGGCATAGAGATGGAACTATTACTGCATTGTCCCTATTTTTATTTAAAAATGGGTTACAGATTATTTTATACTGATAAAATTGTACTATTTTAATGTAACATGTACTGACTAATTTTAAGGTGCAGATTAAGTACCTGTTGCAATATTAAGTGGTACCTAAGTGGTACTTATTTCAGTGAGATGTGTGTCTGTTAATTTTAAGTTTAAGATTTTTCTCTTACATGAGTATCTGCTGCAACATTAAGTAGTACTCATTTCGGGACAATAAATGTCTATGAGTTTTGGCTGCAACGAGTTTTATAATTATTTTTAAGTTGTAGTCCAGTTCTTGGCCTAAAACCATGTTATTTTGTTTAGGGTCTTCTTCTTTGGTCTTCTTCTTGGCCTGCGTCTTTCGGTCTTCTTCTGGTTGTTGCCTGTAGCGAGTTCCTGGTACTGTGCAGCTGTTGGCGAGTACCAGAGTAGAGCGACCAAGGTTGGGTAGCGGTGGAATCCTCCAGTGCCTATGGATTGCCATTGCAGCATTGGCTTAATAGAAGCAGCTAAGTGGGATAAATAAAGAAACCATAAAGAAACATAAAAACAATACTTAGTACTCCCTCACATGGCCTTTTTTTTTTGTTGTAGTGAATGTTTTTCACTGGCGCCCAAACGTGTTCCTTTTAGTTGGTACTGAAACTCTTTTACTGGCGCACCAACGTGGTCTTAACATTCTAAAAAGTGGTATTATACTTTTTTTTCTGTGATATAACCTCTTGATGAAAGCTTTACAATAGTTTAGTTTTCTTTCTTTTTTTTTAATGGAAACAGAATAACTAAATTCTAAATTAACTTAAAAATGGAATAAACTATCGGGAGAAACATAAAGGGATAATCCTAACCTAACCTAAAAACATATGGAAATAACTCGGATATCAGTATTTTAAAGGAAAACTTGGGACAATTCTGATTCTATTTTAAATACCTACCTCGTATGGAACAACATAAAAAACTTAACTTAACTTAGGTCATAAGTAACTAACCCTTAACTAACTAAGTAAAATTAGGTTAAGATCCATAAGATCCAACGGATGTAAATTTAATTGTACTCTAATGTTGGTGTTTCACTACGCATCCCCACATAGAAAACCAAGTCATAAAGGCAGTCTCGTAAGAGAATTGAACACGAACATCCACTGATCCTGTTTTGAGGGGCAGTGAGATTGTTGTTTTACAAATACTTAGTACTCCCTCACATGGTTGAAAGTACTAGTGTTTCAGGGGAACCGGGGATCTTAGGTTTTTGCCTTGACACAAAAGTCTAAGATCAAATTGATTTTTACCCAGGGAACCGTTGTTACCAAAAAGGATGTATTTCTCTGTAAAAATCGGCTATCCAACGATCGATTGGTGACCTTAAGTTTCGGGCGTCGGTTGTCGGTTCATTCCATAGAGAAATAAGAGTGCTTTTCTATGGGTAAATAGCTGCAACACGTTTACGCTAGCGCCACCCTTGGCTACTGCAAGAATTAATAATGCGCGGGCGGGCTTTTTAAATGATTTATGATTTATTTCTTAGTAAAGGTGCTATTTTTGAGGTCAGGCTAATTTCACGTATACGAAAAGAATATCAAAAATATATTAATTTTAGTCATGTAAACTAATACATAATTTTTTTTTAATATTTAACAAAAAATACATAAATACATTTTTTTTTAAATATTGAACAAACATAATAGATTTTTTAAAATATGTGTCATGTAGATGGGTTATTCTTAGAAAATAGTATATTTAAAACCACTTGTTCTTTTGAAATCAAAATAAGTGTATAGTTAGTGCACCCAAAGGCGAACATTATCTAGTAACAATGAACTCTTTACGAAATGTCTCCATGAAAGTAAAACTGTTCACACTATGTGATATATCACGTGGTGTGATCTGTAATTTTCAAAGTTCATAGATTTGAATAGCACAAAAAAATACTTGATAATAACAAATTGATTTTGGTTTAATTTAAAAAAAAATATGTTAATATCAGTTACAGATTTTTTGTAAAATTTCAGAAATCATCAAGATATAAGTTATTAAAGGTGTTGCCGAAATAGCCGCTAAAGGGCTAAAGTGTGTTAAAAAAGACTTCGCAACACAAATAAAAAAAATTGCACAATATACCCCCAATATGCAAATACATGGAAATCAATTTTTGTTTCTTTGAACACTATTAAGTCAAATGCTATCATATTTCAAGAACAACGAGCGAGTTGCTTATATTACAAAAACTGTGGGTTTTTAAAAAACCTACAAACAACTAAAGAACAAATGAGCAATTCCACATGTACAGTCAGGGACATTTTAGATTGCGGCGCTAGAAAAAAATACACCGACAATTTAAAAAGTCCAAATAAAATAAAACCAATATTTAAAAAAAAATAAGAACGTAACGCATTTATATTTATACAGTGGTGACTCGATAATCCGTACATGCGATAATCCGAATGCTTCGGTAGTCGGAATTGCCTCAGCAGTGCATGGAGGTATTCGGTAATCCGAATTTTAATTGATTCAATAATCCTGACTCGCGTTTTTTTCAGAAAATAGCATGTAATTCACATACTAATGCAGGTTTAAACCTGTTATTTGGTTGGTTTGATGCGTCGTCGGTGGTGTCAGAGGCCACATTCAGCAGTTCCCATCTAGCTTTTCGGGTGCGAGGGCATAAGTTATAGATTACGGTCGGGTCGAGTAGGGCTCCAATCAAAAGGAAACATAAAACTTTGACAATAAAAGAAAAGTCACAGATTATCGATGCATTAAAGAGTGGTAGCGTTACTGGAAAAGCTCTGAAATATGGAGTGGGTGCATCAAGAATCGGAAAAATTCAGAAAAAAGGTTGGTATTCAATTCTTTGGAAATCTATGTAAATATGTTTTTCTACTCGCGTGCGGGATGTTCTTACTTTCCACACTGAAAATGGGTGTGAAAAGTGAATGAGTGCGGAAATAGAAAATTATTGAAATTTTGGCTTGATTTGGACATTCTAGTGACTTTTAAGCGAGCCACTGTAAATTTATACTGCATATAATTAAAACTAAATTGTTTCTGTTTTGCAATTTATACATTTTTTTGTTATTAAAAAATGTCATCAATAATCCGAATTCCTCGATAATCCTCGACGGATTATCGAGTCACCACTGTATGTTCATCTGGAATTTTGTCAGTTTTCATTTTTCTTTTGATAAATTTTCTGATTTGTTTCAGAACAACATTTTTTTAAAATAAGCATAGTACTAAATTTTACTGTAGTAGTACTCGCACAGTAGGAGCCCGGCGATATTTTAAATATAATATAGTTACGAAACCAGCGCTAGCGTTGTAAACGAAAAGGTGCCTTAACGGGACCGTGCTTCTGTTGGTGTAGGCTATATTTTTTATTTTATTTATTTAGTCGGTTTAGAACGTTTTTCTACGTTGTCCGACGCCTATTCTCCACCTCCTTCGATCCTGACAATCATCTTCTGTCAGATTTTTTTGACTCATTGATCTTTGGATTGACTGTTGCCATTCTAGTTTAGGACGCCCTCTTTTTCTGCGCCCTATTGGTTGCCATTCTAGGACCTGCTTTGGTAATCTTTCGTCGTTCATCCGTTGTACATGGCCGTACCATATCAGTTGTCTTTTAGTGATGTCATCCGTTATGCTCCCTTCGATTCCCATTCTTTCTTTTATGATCTCATTTCTTATGTGATCTGTTCTAGATATTCTCATTGATCTTCTTATTGCATCCATTTCGACACTTTCCATTTTTGTTTTGTATTTTTCTGTTACGCGACAAGTCTCTATTCCATATAACAGCGTGCTTTTCACCATTGTTTCATATATGTTAAATTTTACATTCTTTTTTATCTCTCTGCTCCATAAAATACTGTTAAGACATCCAATAACCTTTTTTTGCTTTTACTATTCTTTTTTCCAGTTCTTTACAGTCTGTTCCTGTCTTATCAAATGTGACACCCAAGTATACATACTCATTGCATGGAGATATTACTTGTCCATTGTCTAGTTCTAACTCACTGGATTCGTTTCCAATACATAAGTACTGTGTCTTGTCCACGTTCACTGTTAATCCCCACTTTTGGTATTCTTCCATTAACTTTCTCATCATATACTCCATGTCCTCTTTATCATTAGCTACAATTACTTGGTCGTCAGCAAACTGTAGTGTGTATATGGTAAATCGGTCGTAGGCTATATTTTTTCTGATATTATTATTATTATTTTTCTTTTTTTGGTTGGCCTTACTTGCGGTCCCGCGGCTTCGACTCACACGGGTGCAAGTAGGCCAGATGTTCTGTTACCGTTTCTACTCCCCACCAACCGCGGGGTTAGTAGAAACGGTGTTCCGCATCGTGTGCCCTGAGTAGACGCAATGATCCGAGGATGACTGCTTTCTGCAAGTTGCTTTGCCCTATCACGGCAGGCCGGCAAGGTCTTGAGATCTGAGAGCAGTGTCTGCCGTGCGCCTCCGAGAGCTCCAATTACCAAAACCACTAGCTTGACTGTATAGCCCCGGTACACTCGGCGAAGGTCAAAGAGCAGATCCTGATATTTCGTCCGTTTCTCTTCCTCCTTGGCAATGATGTTCGTCTTGGTAGGAGCTGAGAACTCAATGACATACATAATTTTGTCATTTTTGTCAAGGAGTACTATATCCGGCTTGTTGGCGTATACAAGCCGGAGTTTGGGGAATGCGAAATTCCAGTATATTCTGGTTCTGTCATTCTCCACTACGGACGGAATATAAAAAATAAGAACGTAACGCATTTATATTTATACAGTGGTGACTCGATAATCCGTACATGCGATAATCCGAATGCTTCGGTAGTCGGAATTGCCTCAGCAGTGCATGGAGGTATTCGGTAATCCGAATTTTAATTGATTCAATAATCCTGACTCGCGTTTTTTTCAGAAAATGGCATGTAATTCACATACTAATGCAGGTTTAAACCTGTTATTTGGTTGGTTTGATGCGTCGTCGGTGGTGTCAGAGGCCACATTCAGCAGTTCCCATCTAGCTTTTCGGGTGCGAGGGCATAAGTTATAGATTACGGTCGGGTCGAGTAGGGCTCCAATCAAAAGGAAACATAAAACTTTGACAATAAAAGAAAAGTCACAGATTATCGATGCATTAAAGAGTGGTAGCGTTACTGGAAAAGCTCTGAAATATGGAGTGGGTGCATCAAGAATCGGAAAAATTCAGAAAAAAGGGTTGGTATTCAATTCTTTGGAAATCTATGTAAATATGTTTTTCTACTCGCGTGCGGGATGTTCTTACTTTCCACACTGAAAATGGGTGTGAAAAGTGAATGAGTGCGGAAATAGAAAATTATTGAAATTTTGGCTTGATTTGGACATTCTAGTGACTTTTAAGCGAGCCACTGTAAATTTATACTGCATATAATTAAAACTAAATTGTTTCTGTTTTGCAATTTATACATTTTTTTGTTATTAAAAAATGTCATCAATAATCCGAATTCCTCGATAATCCTCGACGGATTATCGAGTCACCACTGTATGTTCATCTGGAATTTTGTCAGTTTTCATTTTTCTTTTGATAAATTTTCTGATTTGTTTCAGAACAACATTTTTTTAAAATAAGCATAGTACTAAATTTTACTGTAGTAGTACTCGCACAGTAGGAGCCCGGCGATATTTTAAATATAATATAGTTACGAAACCAGCGCTAGCGTTGTAAACGAAAAGGTGCCTTAACGGGACCGTGCTTCTGTTGGTGTAGGCTATATTTTTTATTTTATTTATTTAGTCGGTTTAGAACGTTTTTCTACGTTGTCCGACGCCTATTCTCCACCTCCTTCGATCCTGACAATCATCTTCTGTCAGATTTTTTTGACTCATTGATCTTTGGATTGACTGTTGCCATTCTAGTTTAGGACGCCCTCTTTTTCTGCGCCCTATTGGTTGCCATTCTAGGACCTGCTTTGGTAATCTTTCGTCGTTCATCCGTTGTACATGGCCGTACCATATCAGTTGTCTTTTAGTGATGTCATCCGTTATGCTCCCTTCGATTCCCATTCTTTCTTTTATGATCTCATTTCTTATGTGATCTGTTCTAGATATTCTCATTGATCTTCTTATTGCATCCATTTCGACACTTTCCATTTTTGTTTTGTATTTTTCTGTTACGCGACAAGTCTCTATTCCATATAACAGCGTGCTTTTCACCATTGTTTCATATATGTTAAATTTTACATTCTTTTTTATCTCTCTGCTCCATAAAATACTGTTAAGACATCCAATAACCTTTTTTTGCTTTTACTATTCTTTTTTCCAGTTCTTTACAGTCTGTTCCTGTCTTATCAAATGTGACACCCAAGTATACATACTCATTGCATGGAGATATTACTTGTCCATTGTCTAGTTCTAACTCACTGGATTCGTTTCCAATACATAAGTACTGTGTCTTGTCCACGTTCACTGTTAATCCCCACTTTTGGTATTCTTCCATTAACTTTCTCATCATATACTCCATGTCCTCTTTATCATTAGCTACAATTACTTGGTCGTCAGCAAACTGTAGTGTGTATATGGTAAATCGGTCGTAGGCTATATTTTTTCTGATATTATTATTATTTTTTTTCTTTTTTTGGTTGGCCTTACTTGCGGTCCCGCGGCTTCGACTCACACGGGTGCAAGTAGGCCAGATGTTCTGTTACCGTTTCTACTCCCCACCAACCGCGGGGTTAGTAGAAACGGTGTTCCGCATCGTGTGCCCTGAGTAGACGCAATGATCCGAGGATGACTGCTTTCTGCAAGTTGCTTTGCCCTATCACGGCAGGCCGGCAAGGTCTTGAGATCTGAGAGCAGTGTCTGCCGTGCGCCTCCGAGAGCTCCAATTACCAAAACCACTAGCTTGACTGTATAGCCCCGGTACACTCGGCGAAGGTCAAAGAGCAGATCCTGATATTTCGTCCGTTTCTCTTCCTCCTTGGCAATGATGTTCGTCTTGGTAGGAGCTGAGAACTCAATGACATACATAATTTTGTCATTTTTGTCAAGGAGTACTATATCCGGCTTGTTGGCGTATACAAGCCGGAGTTTGGGGAATGCGAAATTCCAGTATATTCTGGTTCTGTCATTCTCCACTACGGACGGAATATCAGTGGGGACATATGGCAGCACTGGACCATCATCAACACCGTACGAGTGCCTTAGATGGTAATACTGTCACGAATAGGGGGGGCCGGGGTTGGTTACAGGTATTGCCCGGTCTTTAATTACCAGCCACTACCTTACAACCCCAATACTATTCGTTATTAACAATTTGTTTAAATGATACCGCGCCGGTCGAATCGATCTAACGGAGTTATTTCGATTCGAGTCGACGGAGATCTTTGTTTAAAAACTAAGGGATGCAGATTAAATAACACCTGTAGGGGGTTAAAAGATGTATTATAAAACTAAGAACCGATAAATAATACAGCAAATGTTGGGGAGTTGGCTATGGGGGCGACACCCGGACTTACCTGGAAACAACAGAATTTGCGGCCGGCTGGTTATCTAGGAACCCCAGTTCATGCCCAAATTATCGTCAGTCGATTACGTCACTCGATGTGGCCGCCCGCACTCACCCGGTCTTAACGTTCGGTATAAGGAAAAAAGCCGAAACTTTAGTTCCGCGAGGCGACGCCCGCCCCGCGGTATTTAGTTCTCCGAGTCTCTGTCAAAAAAAAAGCCCGGAAATATGCATTGTCCGCCTATTTATAAACTATTTCTGCCGAATTGCAATAATAGTTATTGACGTCAATCGATTTATATCGACTTATAGGTTGTCCCAAAAAGTTAATACATATAGTAATTTATTAAGTTCCTTTTTAATTATTTGGGAAATATTGGTTTAACTTTATGTTACGCGCCCTTCGTGACAATACAGCACCCTTAACGCTGGGTTGTGTCGATGGATATACGCCGAGACCGCATAGCGCCCGCATGCACACAGCAAATGATATAAGGTCTCCGGCGCCCTATGGCAGGCCCTACAACTTGTATCAGGAACCTGTATACCCATCACGCGAATTCGGTGTTCCAAGGTGTTGAAGACTCCGTCTTGGCAACCAATAATAAACCACTCAGTTTCTGACTTTAATGCACCTGACTAGGGATCGACCGAGACCGATATTATTTTTAAAATACTGAAAAAAACCGTAACTATCACTGTATAAAAATTGTTTAGGTAAAACGACACAGTATTATATGATAATCTGTGGAAAAACTATGGTAACTGATAATGAGTACTGCGCTCCTCATAGGTAACAAAACATGACAGAAGTGACGTCACTTTTTCCCCCAAAAAATCATTGTCTTATCATCTAATAAATTTGAGAAATATTAAAGTCAGATAGAAAGGTTATAATAGGGACCTATTGCAATAGTGCCAGGCACAAATTGTGTCGGGCACTATATTGACAGTTTCGCATTAAAAACTGACAGTTGATCTTTCAAAATTGACATACCAAAGTCGAATTTATAAATCCAGTCGTTTATTTTCCATTAATAGTGGCGTCATCATTAATTCCGGCTCTTATAATACACAATAGCCTAATTTTGAAAGAAGACAGCCGTTCTTATAATGCGAAAGTGACAATATAGTGCCCGGCACAATTTGTGCCTGGCACTATTGCAATAGGTCCCTAATATTATTTATCAGTTACTTTAGGTAAAACCCCCTCAGTATCGATCCAATATAAATATCGAATATTGGGCTTAGTAATTTAGTTAAGGGTTTTTTATAGAAATAAACACAAATAATAGATTTAAAAAATATAATAAAGGTTTGGAGGTAATTATGTTATTATTTTTATTTAAAATTCAAAAACTTAAAATATTTAAAATCTAGAACGAAGAACAATAGCTGTTTGGCTAAAAACATCACTGCACTAAATATATTAGTTAATCAAACAAGTTTCGTGGCTAATCGGGCAAAAAGGAGTTTTTTGTTTCTCTCATATTTTTCCGTGGGTAGCTGGAAAGCCTAACCTCACGGGGGTCCAATATCTAATGGACACCTAATAAGTGTTGATAGTTAACTGTGTCGTCCTTATGGGACTCCTCAGAACACTGCTAGGTCGATGTGACAATTCCTGCGAAGTTAATTAGACGGTTTTGTCTCTAATCATAAGTAAATGGTGAGAAAACTATCACAAGAAGCGCCATCTACCGAGATACGAGAGAAATAAAAAACAAAAGCAGGCGAAAAACTGCTATTACATATCGATCAATAAAAAGATCGAATACAAATAACAAATAAAAGAAAACAAACTATACTCCGTGACCTACGACAGCTCTTCTGTCTTTCAGGCCGGATCAACGCATATTGCATTTTTACCCGTCATCAAGACAGGTGAGCGTCAATCAACGGAATTTTTAAGCCAAATAATACTAACAAACGGAATTTCGTACCCGTATTTGTTGCTACGGTTTTTATTAGGCAAGACCTGTCTCTGTGGGCCTAAGTACCAAAACTTTTAAAAATATTTATCGATTAAAAAAAAATGTCAAAGTCAAAACTTTGACAAATTTACCAAAGTAATGATTTTTTTTAAACTTGAATTCTCATCATATGAGTGGTGTTGTTGTTGGGGTTCTACTCGTGATTTTAGTTGTGATGTTAGCTTTTATAATTAAAAATAGTTCTTTAGTTTACCTAGAGGGCGCCACTCAGCTTTAATTTAAACCCAGCTACACTAGCTGAAAAATGTAGCTAGTAGAAATTAAAATAAGGTTTAAAATCTACTACCAATTTTTAATAAATTAAACGGAATCTCTCAAAAGACATTGGTCAATATGTATCCTAGTTCTAAAGTTTCCCTTCTTTATGTAAAATTAAAATTATGTAACTTACCTAAAGAAACCCATTTAGATACAAAATATCTTACCAAATTATATTTTAGTTGTGATAAAACCTTGTCATCACTTCTTTATCGAAGTAAACTAGATTTACCATTAACTCATGAGTTAAAGTTTACATTTATCATGATTTTACTTATTTAAGAAAATCTAACATTTTAGCTCACACATATACTATACTATAGTAGTGTGAGCTATGGTGATCCTAATTTTTTCGAGAAAAAAAAAGTTGCTCCGATTTCAAATTTTTTTATATATGCGTTTCAGATGATTTTGAAACTTTTGTGTTGCGCCGTCTGTCTCTCTGTCTGTCTATATGTCTGTCTGTCTGTCTGTATGTCTGTCTGTAACGACCAACGCGCATAACTCAAAAACCGCTTGGTCGATTTTAATGAAATTTGGTATCTAGGCTGGCTCTTGGGTCGAGATGGTCCCATTTAAAAATGAACAAAATCCACCGAACACAAACCAAATAAAAGGGTGGGGGTAGATTTCAAAAATTAGAGTTTATGTGAAAATATGGCGTGTGTGATATCAAACGAAAGGTAATTGAGTCTGGAGTTAAACAAAATACATTTTAATTTATTTAAAAAAAAAGTGGGGGTATATTTCAAAAACTAGAGTTTAAGTGAAAATATGGCGTGTGTGATATCAAGCGAAAGGTAATTATTGAGTCCGGAGTTTACCAAAATACATTTTAGTTTTTGTTTTTTTAAGGGTGGGGGTAGATTTCAAAAATTTGGGATTAAGTCAAAACATGGCTTGTGTGATATCAAACACAAGGTAATTTAGTCTGGAGCTAAATAAAATATATTTCAGTTTTTAGTTATATTAGCTCACACGTACACAATAACTGTAGTACCTAGTGTGAGCTTAAGGGCCCATATATTGGCAGAGTATTTCTTTTAGTCTTAAATACATACACATGCCAACCTTTTTTATTGTTTAAAATAAAGATGGATCTGACCTTAGGTACAGTGGTTCCTATAGCAAACCATCACAGCTCCTACAGTCTGGTGTTGAGGGCTTCTCTTGAAGTTGACCCCACTGGTCTTCTTGACTACCACATCCCAGGACGAACAACTTGCCTCGGACCTTGGTTTTTAGTCCAACATGACTAATCCTTCGTATCCACAGTTAAAACCCTATAAGAGACAGAGGTGCTGTACAAAACCGACCTTTTTTATAGCAAGTTAAAGCAAAAGAAGTGATGCAGGCTTAAAAGAATATAGTACGGTGTGTACCACATAGTGTAATCTAATTTAAATAAAATTATTTCTGCTTATGTGAAAAAAAATATATTAAATAATTCATACCTTCATTTGGCGAAGAGTAGCCATCCCCAAAACCCAACTAATACTGTACTAATTCAGATTGATACCAGAGCACTGAAAGAAATGAATAAAAAAACTCTTTTAGCTTCACGCTATTTCTTACTCTATTTTCTACAACTTACCACTGAAAAATTCAGCTACTACACATCTCCAGACAATCTTGCCTAAAGTCCCTATCTTATTTAACTATCAATCCATTTAAATGACGGTGTGTACCACATAGTGTAATCTAATTTAAATAAAATTATTTCTGCTTATGTGAAAAAAAATATATTAAATAATTCATAGCTTCATTTGGCGAAGAGTAGCCATCCCCAAAACCCAACTAATACTGTACTAATTCAGATTGATACCAGAGCACTGAAAGAAATGAATAAAAAAACTCTTTTACCTTCACGCTATTTCTTACTCTATTTTCTACAACTTACCACTGAAAA
The DNA here is from genome assembly GCA_963576565.1 of Aspidapion aeneum. NCBI lineage: Eukaryota > Metazoa > Arthropoda > Insecta > Coleoptera > Brentidae > Aspidapion > Aspidapion aeneum. The sequence continues at coordinate 121,434,330 of OY755039.1, forward strand.
ATTCAGCTACTACACATCTCCAGACAATCTTGCCTAAAGTCCCTATCTTATTTAACTATCAATCCATTTAAATGGGTCACTAGAGGGTGATTGAAATATATTTTACTTGTTTATTCCTCCATATTTTGCGTCGAAAAAAACGAGGCACCTTTTAGCGGAAATGAATCCCTTCCCTCTTTCAATAATTGACAATATTTTGCTAATCTGGCGAGGTAAAAATGTGAGAAATTTAAATATCCATATACTAAACTATTTATAAAAAACAATATTAAAATTGGCCATTTTTGGCTTGTCAGATTTACTTAATCTGATTGGTTCAACATTTTTGACAGTTGTCAAAATTCAAACCACAGAATTTTTAGAGTAGAATAACTCTAAGCATGTAACGGATTGACACCGGAATATAGCCCGTCCTTTAAATAAAAATGGTCATCACAAAAGTGTCCAATGTCCACTACTATTTATCTTTACAAAATATCGGGCATGGTGACCCAAGAGTATTTCTTTCAATAATGCTTTACACTAATCAATATTTTAATTTCTAACATAGTGACGCAATCAAAGTGCGTTTACATAAATTCTGTAAAAGGCCTTACTAATCTAATTATTTATTCTCTGCCTTCTAAAACACTGTTACCTTTCACTAGCTGCGTTTGGTATTTACGTCGGATTAATATTTTTGATCGAAATCGTTCATTAATTCCATCTAGATCTAGGGGAGGTAGATCTGAATCGTTCGGTAATTCTGCTTAGACTAGTCTGACGTAAATCTGGTTGCTCTGTACATTTTGATCGACGAAACAGATTAATCTGAGATTGTGACGTTGTGTTTGTTTTGTTTACAAAAATAATTTATTATAAATTTCTTTGATTGAAATCGAATTATTTAATGTTTGATTGTTAAATTATATAATAATCACAGGAAAATTTTGTCAAAATTATAGCTGGGCGTGAGTTGCAATATGTACATAATATTTTTGGTTATATTTAAGGTTATAACCATTTATAAAAATTTGATCGATTTGATTCGGATTGTTCGTTAATTCCAATTTGCTCAGACTAATCTGTAATCACATGACCAAAAATCCGTCGCGTCTGAGATGCAAATACCGAACGCAGCTACTGGTCCGCTTTAAAAATTTACAGAAAGCTACTATTGGCCTTCAACAGCAATTCTTTTACAACCAACATCAATAAAAAATATAAACAAACTAAACAGCATTTATCATCAAGAAATAACAAATTATGCCTATTGTTGGAAACTTATATAAAAGTGGAAAATCTATTAGAAAAAATACAAAAAAACGAAAAACTCTCATGCTATAAAGAAGAATATGAACTACAAACTAAGGAAATTCCAATAATAGACCTCACAATTAAAAAACATGGAAAAGATAAAAATCAAAACTTTTTAAGACAAACAGAAAAACTAAGGGAGAAATACAACTTTGTTTATACAGATGCTTCAATTAAAAATGATCCAGCGGGATTTGGAGTATATATTCCAAACATAAATTATAAATTTTCAGGAAAATTACCTAATAATCTAAGTACTTGCACAGCCGAAATAATTACCATCAATGAAGGTTTAAGAGCCTGTTTGGAAAAAAAAAACTTAGAAAATATCATAATTTGCACAGACTCTCGAAGTGCCATAGAGTATTTATACAATTAGTAAATCAGAATACAGAGCTTTTTATAACATTGATACCAAGTCATTGTAATATAAGTGGAAATGAGATGGCAGATCAGCTTGCTAACATTGGAAGAATCTTAAAAATACCAAAAAATATTAATTATACTGTAGAAGATACCAACAACTTAGCCAAAAAAAACATCTTTCAGAAAAACATGGAAAGAAGTTAAAACCAGAGGAGTTGTGTATGGGCAAATCCAGGAGGAGTTCCCAGCTAAGACATGGCATAGTAGGTTTAAATTACCAAATAGAAGAAACATAACCACCATAACCAGACTAAGAACTGTTTAACAGCCCAGCACCTTTATAAAATTAGAATTAAAGAATCCCCCCTATGCGAATGTGGCGGGGATGTGGACCATATGCTCTTTGAATGCCCCATAAACAAAATTGACAATTTTGACCTGTATCGTGCCCTACCATTTTCTATAAATTTACCTAATTATGAAATATATAAATTACAATCAACTAAAAATTAAAAAAAAAAGTATTGAAGCAGATTCACTTACCTTTTAAAAAAATAAAAAAAAAATAAAAAAATACAAGCTTAAAAAAGAGGAAAAGCCCCTTTTAACTAAAAACGAAATAGAGGGAAAAAAAAAAGATTAAAAAAAAATAATAGTAATATAAGGTGGGGATGGAAAAAGTTTGTCTTAAGAAAAAAAAATGTCTTTTGTTTATTTACTTAAATGTTGAATGTATTTCTCAATGTGTGACTGGAGTTTGAATGGACTAATCAAAATCCTATGAATCCTACTTCCCAACCTAGTAAAAAATAGAAATTAAAAAAAATAATAATAAGTGAACAATGACTAACAGAAGACCTATATGAAAGAGCAGCACAGAACACTAATGAGAGAGAGGGAGAAAAGAAAGAGAACAACACAGAGAAGCAAATATCCAACAGAGAAACCAGAATCTGGGTGGCAAACAAGCCAGACTATCCCAAAATCTACCACAAGAGCTGGCCGATTACCCTACAGACCGGTAGCGCCAATTAACGAGATATATAGAGAGAGAAAGCTACTAGTATTTACATCAGCTGATATATTTTTATTACGTAACCTAAGTTTTTTATTTACAAAATTTATCAATAAAAATGTTATCTTTGTGTTTTAAAAAACTGTATAAATATTCTAGTGCACGTCGAATATTTATTAGGACTACCAGTACTGGACTCTAACTGAAAATAAGTAGTATATGTCATAATATCTCTGGAAGTATTTACAAACTTAAGGTGTGTTTATACTTTAATTCTGGTTTAACTGCTAATCATAACTAACTTGTAACTTGCAGTGAGAACAAATAAGGTTCGGCAGTGCAAATGTTACAATATAAAATAAAAAATCTAGGGGTTTTACTAACTACTTGTAACTATTAATTTTAAGGTTATCAATCACATGTTAACATAAATAGATACCTAAACAAATAAATAAAGATAATAAAAAACAAGTCATAAAATAAAATAAAGGGATAACATTAAGGTATCACAGTCGGTGTCAGGTTAATATTTTCAAATTTAAGGTCTAAAGTTTAAAAGTAGTAAAAAAATTTAAAAAAATACAAACATTTTGTTTACAAAAATTTAAGAAATAATTGTACAAGTACAACTAAAACAAAATAAAACAAGAAAGCATAAAATGTAGGTAAGAAAATAAGTAAAAATAAAAGACAAAAATAAAGAAACGACTTAAAATTATTTGATCCATTACCAATCGATTAAGGGTAGTTTTAAAAAATATTATCACAAAGTAAATAGCCAGCAGAGCTCTGAATCTTACGGTGCCTGAGGGGGTTTTTGCCTTGACGCAAAAGTCTAAGATCAAATTGATTTTTTTTTCCAGGGAACCGTTGTTACCAAAAAGGATGTATTTCTTTGTAAAAATCTGCTATCCAACGATCGATTGGTGACCTTGAGTTTCGCGCGTCGGTTGTCGGTTCATTCCATAGAGAAAAAAGAGTGCTTTTCTATGGGTAAATAGCTGCAACACGTTTACGCTAGCGCCACCCTTGGCTACTGCAAGAATTAATAATGCGCGGCGGGCTTTTTAAATGATTTATTTCTTAGTAAAGGTGCTATTTTTGAGGTCAGGCTAATTTCACGTATACGAAAAGAATATCAAAAATATATTAATTTTAGTAATGTAAACCTGTAACTACCAGTAAGATATGCAAACTTTTTCCGCATACCTAAAAATTTGCATGACCTTGAAAATGCCAGGTAATGATATATGTAAAAATACTTAATTAAAAACGATGTTTTTAAAAAATAAGTACATACATTTTTTAAAATATTTAACAAAAAATACATACATACATTTTTTTTTAAACAGTGAACATAATAGATTTTTTTAAATATGTATCATGTAGATGGGCTATTCTTAGAAAATAGTATATTTAAAACCACTTGTTCTTTTGAAATCAAAATAAGTGTATATTTAGTGCACCCAAAGGCTAACATTATCTAGTAACAACAAAAAAATACTTGATAATAACATAAATTGATTTTGGTTTAATTAAAAAAAAAATATGTTCATATCAGTCACAGGTTTTTTGTAAAATTTCAGAAATCATCAAGATATAAGTTATTAAAGGTGTTGCCGAAATAGCCGCTAAAGGGCTAAAGTGTGTTAAAAAAGACTTCGCAACACAAATAAAAATACTCTGCCAATCTATGGGCACGTAAGCTCACACTAGGTACTATAATTATAGTGTACGTGTGACTTAATATATAACTAAAAACTGAAATATATTTTATTGAATTACCTTTCGTTTGGTACCACACAAGCCATGTTTTGACTTAAACTTTAATTTTTCAAATCTACCCCCACCTTTTTTTTTAACTAAAATGTATTTTGTTTAACTCCAGACTCAATTACCTTTCGTTTGATATCACACACGCCATATTTCCACATAAACACTAATTTTTTAAATTTACCCCCACCCTTTTTTTAAAAGTAAAATGTATTTTATTTAACTCCAGACGCAATTACCTTTCGTTTGATATCACACACGCCATATTTTTATATAAACTCTAATTTTTGATATATACCCCCCACCCTTTTATTTGGCTTGTGTTCGGTGGATTTTGTTCATTTTTAAATGGAACCATCTCGACCCAAAACCCAGCGTAGGTACCAAATTTCATTAAAATCGGGCAAGCGGTTTTTGAGTTATGCACGTTGGTCGTTACAGACAGACAGACCGACAGACAGACGGCGCAACAAAAAAGTTTCAAAATCATCTGAAACGCAAAGATATATAAAAATTTTTGAAATCGGAGCAACTTTTTTTTTTCTCGAAAAAATTAGGATCACTATAGCTCACACTACTATAGTGTAGTGTGAGCTAATACTCTGCCAATCTATGGGCACCTAAGCTCACACTAATATAACTAAAAACTCAAGTATATTTTATTGAACTCCAGACTCAATTACCTTTCGTTTGATACCACACAAGCCATGTTTTTTTAATTTTTCAAATCTACCCCCACCCTTTTAAAAAAAACTAAAATGTATTTTGTTGAACTCCAGACTCAATTACCTTTCGTTTGATATCACACACGCTATATTTTTACATAAACTCCCACCCTTTTATTTGGCTTGTGCCATATTTTTACATAAACTCTAATTTTTGATATATACCCCCCACCCTTTTATTTGGCTTGCGTTCGGTGGATTTTGTTCATTGTTAAATGGGACCATCTCGACCAAAAACCCAGCCTGGGTACCAAATTTCATTAAAATCGGGCAAGCCGTTTTTGAGTTATGCGCGTTGGTCGTTACAGACAGACATACAGACAGACAGACAGACAGACAGACAGACAGACAGACAGACGGCGCAACAAAAAAGTTTCAAAATCATTTGAAACGCAAAGATATATAAAAAATTTTGAAATCGAAGCAACTTTTTTTTTCTCGAAAAAATTAGGATCACCATAGCTCACACTACTATAGTTAGTAGTCGTGTGAGCTAAAATTGCACAATATGCCCAATATGCAAATACATAGAAATCAATTTTTGTTTTTTTTTGAGCACTATTAAGTCAAATACTATCATATTTCAAGAACAACGAGCGAGTTACTTATATTACAAAAACTGTGGGTTTTTACAAAACCGACAAATAACTAAAAAACAAATGAGCAATTCCACATGTACAGTCAGGGACATTTTAGATTGCGGCGCTAGAAAAATACTCTGCCAATATATGGGCCCCTAAGCTCACACTGGTTACTATAGTTATAGTGTACGTGTGAGCTAATATAACTAAAAACTGAAATATAGTTTATTCAACTACAGACTAAATTACTTTTTGTTTGATACCACACAATGTGGCCAATTAAAATGCGTTGGGTGACATTTGTGGCAGCTTAAAGACGTTGCCGCCATTTTGTGACACTGTAATTAGAATAATAACAATTTGCCAATTTGTGACAATAAAAAAACCCACTGAATAATTAAACAAATATCTGGAACCAGAACTGTATTTTCCAGCTAGGTAAAACATTGATATGCCCGGTAACTTTTATACAGTGGAGAAGGGGGGTTCAGAAATAAGAAAATGTTACGTGCGCCACAGTGTTTTAATATCAATGCTTTACAAAGAAGATCTTAATTAAAATACAGTTCAACCCAAACGTTGTAGCCAAACAATGAAACTCTACTTACTTCCGAGGCTTCCAGAGTATTTGTGTAATTAAAAAAACCAAAAAAATTGACTAATAAACAAGATAAAATTCTAAAAGATTTTTAAATGAATCAAAATGACACAAATAGAAAGTACTTTATAGGTAGATGCACATTCCCAACAGGTCACAGTGTACCTACATTTGAGTCAGTAGTGTGAGACTCCATTATATAAATGATTGAAAAAAAATATACACTTACAAAATCATTCCGTCATAGGGGAGATCTGGACCAAATATCTGCTGTCATCATTCTCCATTGGGTAGAATGAAACAGACAGCAACCCAGTCCGAAATCTACCCCATGAGGTAAAGTAATGTAAGGAAACCACTAAAAAAATATAATCTCATCTCTCTTTTGTCTCTGCAAAGTTGGTTCATTGGATTGTACAAATAACACAAAGGTTTAGTTCATCTTGTATATTTTAATTCGAGACCTAGGGGTAAAAATAGCAAATTATTATGAAAGAAAAAAAAAATAAAGGTGAAGCCAAGTTGAAACAAACTCTTTCAATGGTACAGTACAATTCAGATAAATAGTTATGCCGCAAAATGTTGGTCATGACGTCATACCTTATCTTGCGTTTACAAGAAAAGCAAAAGTTGTTAACGATATATGGAAAATTATATGAAAAGAAAAATTATATCTAAAGCTTGCTCCTACCTTGGTCCTTGATTATTGTATGAATAAATGTGTGTTTTAGTTTATAAACCGGGAGTTGTTTCCAGACATTCCCCTACTACTGCTGCTCCGGGTCTCGATCTTGCCGCGCCTCCCCTCGTGCTTGCTTAGCACATGGTGCTAGGGCAGCACATGGTGGTCAAAATGTTCTGGACTTTGCCCGAGCGTAAAACCCTGTGGAAAATGAAATGTTTCAGCTTCCTGGAATTCGTCTATTTTGCACAAAGTTCCCCTACACCGAGTAATTTAAATCGAGAACCCCATGTCGACTCAATAAAATAAAGTAGTTTTAAACAGATGAACTAAAGTAACGTACCTTTCCCAGGATTACAACTGGCTCGTCGATGGAACAGAACCTTGTTCCACCAGCACAACTGTCCCGTCGATGGAATGGACGGTGCTGTAACCAAAGGAGAAAACAATATATAGTTTTTATCCAAAACGTGGTTTTAAGAAAATATAAATAAACTCCAAAAATTCCCCACGTCTTTTGTCGAAAAAGTACATTTTACACGAAAAATAATTACAATCTGGGAGGCAAATACCGTCTTAAAGAACTCAAAAAAAAAATAATAAAAAAAAATCGAACTTACCGCTCTTATTTCCCGTAGAAATGGCGTAGGCCGACTTAAATCCCCCTCAAAAGGGTGTGAGCGTCACTTTAGATTACGCCTAACACGACGGACTCACTCTTCGCAGTCTCTGGGACAGAACCTGCAGCCACTAACCAAAAAAACAATGGCGATCCCAGAGACTTGATGCCGACCCAGCCAAAATTCGTTAGGAAAGAGACAAGGCACTCCGTCGAGAACCCAAAAAAAATGAAGCCGCCGGAAACCGCTTCGTAAATGTGGTGGGGACAGTAAAACGCACATTACCAACCTAATTTTCCCGGTTAAATTTAAATAAGGATGCGAACCCATTTATAAAAAAAAACGCTCTCACCGAAACATCACTAACTACGGTTTGCGACACTGGAGGAAAAAAAACCCGCGGTTTTCAAACTAACCAATGAGGAAATACACCAATACTTCCATACCGGTATATAGGGGCAGCATCGACCAAGGGGATATTGAAAATACGTAAAACGCACTCTGAGGTGTTGTCGGATCTATTTCCACGGTTGGAATTTTTATAACAAGGACGTCGAGACACCCTCCATACATAGACCGAACATTTGCCTACCGGACCCCTGCCAACATAGCAAGTTAAAACAGACAGCAACCCAGTCCGAGATCTACCCCATGAGGTAAAGTAATGTAAGGAAACCACTAAAAAAATATAATCTCATCTCTCTTTTGTCTCTGCAAAGTTGGTTCATTGGATTGTACAAATAACACAAAGGTTTAGTTCATCTTGTATATTTTAATTCGAGACCTAGGGGTAAAAATAGCAAATTATTATGAAAGAAAAAAAAATAAAGGTGAAGCCAAGTTGAAACAAACTCTTTCAATGGTACAGTACAATTCAGATAAATAGTTATGCCGCAACATTTTGGTCATGACGTCATACCTTATCTTGCGTTTACAAGAAAAGCAAAAGTTGTTCTTAACGATATATGGAAAATTATATGAAAAGAAAAATTATATCTAAAGCTTGCTCCTACCTTGGTCCTTGATTATTGTATGAATAAATGTGTGTTTTAGTTTATAAACCGGGAGTTGTTTCCAGACATTCCCCTATTACTGCTGCTCCGGGTCTCGATCTTGCCGCGCCTCCCCTCGTGCTTGCTTAGCACATGGTGCTAGGGCAGCACATGGTGGTCAAAATGTTCTGGACTTTGCCCGAGCGTAAAACCCTGTGGAAAATGAAATGTTTCAGCTTCCTGGAATTCGTCTATTTTGCACGAAGTTCCCCTACACCGAGTAATTAAAATCGAGAACCCCATGTCGACTCAATAAAATAAAGTAGTTTTAAACAGATGAACTAAAGTAACGTCCCTTTCCCAGGGTTACAACTGGCTCGTCGATGGAACAGAACCTTGTTCCACCAGCACAACTGTCCCGTCGATGGAATGGACGGTGCTGTAACCAAAGGAGAAAACAATATATAGTTTTTATCCAAAACGTGGTTTTAAGATAATATAAAAAAAACTCCAAAAATTCCCCACGTCTTTTGTCGAAAAAGTACATTTTACACGAAAAATAATTACAATCTGGGAGGCAAATACCGTCTTGAAGAACTCAAAAAAAAAATAATAAAAAAAAATCGAACTTACCGCTCTTATTTCCCGTAGAAATGGCGTAGGCCGACTTAAATCCCCCTCAAAAGGGTGTGAGCGTCACTTTAGATTACGCCTAACACGACGGACTCACTCTTCGCAGTCTCTGGGACAGAACCTGCAGCCACTGCAGTGCCACTAACCAAAAAAACAATGGCGATCCCAGAGACTTGATGCCGACCCAGCCAAAATTCGTTAGGAAAGAGACAAGGCACTCCGTCGAGAACCCAAAAAAAATGAAGCCGCCGGAAACCGCTTCGTAAATGTGGTGGGGACAGTAAAACGCACAGTACCAACCTAATTTTCCCGGTTAAATTCAAATAAGGATGCGAACCCATTTATAAAAAAAAACGCTCTCACCGAAACATCACTAACTACGGTTTGCGACACTGGAGGAAAAAAAACCCGCGGTTTTCAAACTAACCAATGAGGAAATACACCAATACTTCCATACCGGTATATAGGGGCAGCATCGACCAAGGGGATATTGAAAATACGTAAAACGCACACTGAGGTGTTGTCGGATCTATTTCCACGGTTGGAATTTTTATAACAAGGACGTCGAGACACCCTCCATACATAGACCGAACATTTGCCTACCGGACCCCTGCCAACATAGCAAGTAGGAGGAAAATAACCAGCAGGACTATAAGAAGCTCAGCATTGAAACCATCAACTGTAAAATCAATTACTGGAGATCAGAGCATGCAGCAAACCCAGGAATATTCGAACATTCAACCAAATTCCCACATGAGTAAAGCTATACTAAGTGTAGAATTTAGTTTTATTTTAGTTACAGTTTTAGTCAAAAGTTTCCTTTGCTCTTTATATATGCTTTCTCTAAGATCTATATCGTTTGATGCCATTTTTGTAAAACATTTCTACATTAATAAAGTTGTTTCTGAACTTGAACCTAAAAATACACACTACTGCTTAAACTCGGCACAAGAGTGTTCAGATGTTAAGTTTGCTCACCACTAGCTAGCCCTACAAAACCTTCCAATCCGACTGAGTTATTAACTTTATTTAACTATGATTATATATAAATTTATATAATATAAAAATACGATTTTGTTTATTCTTTTAGTCCTGGTTTTATCCCTCGTTTATCTCCCATTTATAAAAGTGCATAACTCGATTTATGTTATCTTCTCCTTATCAAATTAATAAAGATATCAAGGGCGGAGCCTCGGTTGTTACTGGTCAAACCGTGGACCTAAATATGTTTTCGTGCTATCAAAACTAGCTAATCCGTGAAGGATATGAGGTTCGGATTGTCCCAATATCCTCGAAAATAAACATAAGCGAATGAAATGTTCATCTAAATGTTTCCTTCCTGTTACTGAAACCATTTGTGATGCGGCAACGCCGTCATTCCCCAGCAGAACAGCTGTTCATCTTCGTGAACGTCAAAGAAAATCACAAAATTCCACAGATAAACAAAACAATCAAAAGTTTCAATGTGATTTCCCGAAACCTGTGATCCCGAATTACAACCACGATGGCCAGATAATACGGTGTGCGTAGTGTCCACAGTAATTCGATGCAATGTCTCCTTTATAAGGTAACTTTTTGGACACTATATAACCTCCAAACCTAGCTCTATAAAATACCCTTAATTTGTGTACAGAAAGACGAGTCGAAGAGCCTTGATTATTTACCTGAATAAACAAATATGTAACGTTGCCTTAAACGTAAAAATGACACGTTACATAATCCCCCCCCGCCAACTTCAATACGATTAACCTAAAAAGGTTAATCGGAGAGATCCGCTGCCGACTTAAGGTCTTTGGCATGCCAGCTCCCTGGTAGTACTTTACCCGATGGTTCCTGAAGCTCAAAAATCCATGGAGAAATTTTATTCCTAATCACATAAGGACCAACGAATTTCGGTGCTAACTTCGCAGCATCTGACAACACATAGTTCTTCTTCCAAACACGCTGACCCACAACAAAGTTGGGTACCCTTGTACGCAAATTATACTGAACTACGTTTTTCTCTCCTGCCACCTCTAACCTTCTCTTAACATCAGCATAGAGCTTCCGGAAACCTTCGTTCTTACTTTCAGCTGCGGATTGTACACCATTCTCTTCAGATAACAAAACTGGGTTGGAGTAATCTTTTCCTGATAAACACATATTCCTACCAAAATTAACAAAGAAAGGAGACATCCTGGTTGCCTCATGGGTTGCAGTACGAATCGCGCAGGCAAGTTTATGTATTTGTTCGTCCCACTTCCTGTGGTTGTCTTTCACATAACAACATAACATGGTTTTTAACGTACGATTCGTTCTTTCTGTTGAATTTGCTCTGGGGTGATAATACGGATTATACTGAATTTTAACCTGATAGCTCTCAGCAAAACGCTTAAACTCGTTACTTTTGTACTGAGGGCCATTATCACAAAGTATCAAACGGGGTACTCCGAAGACCATAAATACTTGCTCCTCAAGATGCTTGACAACAGCTTGAGTAGGGGCTGTTCGCATTGGAAAAACTAAGGAAAACTTACTCAACGTAACGACGAGAATCCAGCAATTACCCTTTGTCGAACGAGGTAGGGGTCCACATAAATCTGTTGAAATAATTTCCCAAGGACGAGTTGGTTTTGGGTGAGATATCATCTACATCACCTTGTGTATCACCTTTATGAGCTGCACAGACAAAGCATTTCTTTACAAAAGTTGCCACGTCCTGGCGCATTTTTGGCCAATAATATTTTTCTGCCAGTCTGTGGAAGGTTTTATACATACCCATATGTCCTGCGGTAGGAGGATCGTGAGCTTCTCCAATAATGCTACGCCTATGATCTTTGGGGACTACCTCTTTCCAATATTCGTTAGATGGTGAAAGTTGCGGGTATTCTTGTTTGGCATATTTATACAACTTATTATCAGTGTATCTCCAATTCATAAATTTTAACGGTGATTCTACGACCCTCTTTACCATCTTTTGGTACCATCGATCTTTAATTGCTGTTGAAACGTCTCTGGGCTGCGAAATTGTATCAATCATAGGTACTGCGCGAGACAACATGTCCGGGACAACTAAATCTTTCCCTTTCCGATGGATTACTTCAAAGTCATATTGCTGCAGCTTTACAGACCAACGAGTAAGTCTTCCACTGGGCTCTTTCAAGCTATGAAGCCATTTTAAGCTAAAATGATCTGTAATGACCTTAAATGAGATCCCCTCAATATAAGGCCGGAGCTTCTCTATCGCCCAAACCAATGCCAAACATTCTCGCTCGGTGGTCGTGTAAACACGTTCTTGCTTAGTCAAAGATCGACTCAAATAGCATATGACCTTGTCTCCTTCAGGATAAGGTTGCGTTAAACATGCTCCTATTCCATATCCTGATGCGTCTGTTTGAATGACAAATTCCTTGGTATAATCTGGATATGTAAGAATCGGTGCAGTCACTAAAAGTTCCTTAATCTTAATAAATGCTTTTTCGCAGTCTGGAGTCCAATCGAACTTTTGATTTTTCTTAGTTAGAGCTGTAATTGGAGCTATTATCGCTGAAAAATTATCTATGAAACGTCTATACCAGGATATTGTACCTACAACTCTACAAACTTCTCTGACAGTTCTTGGCCTCTGGAGCTCTAACATGGCTTTAATTTTATTAGCGTCAACTCGGATGCCTCGACGGTCTACTACGAAACCTAAATAAGTCATTTCTGGCCTACACAGTTGGCATTTTTCCCAACTTACCGTTATCTTTGCATTCTGCAATCTTCGTAGGACTTCCTCAAGAATTCTAAGATGTTCAGAAAAGCTCTGTGGGACAATTACGAGGTCATCGAGATATACGTACACGTAGGGGTCTAAATCGTTTCCTATGATGCTATCTATGAGTCTCTGCCAAGTTGCAGGTGCATTATGAAGACCAAAAGGTAAACGCTTAAATTGGAAGAGACCTCGTCGACAGATGAATGCTGTTAGTGGCTTCGATGATTCTTCCATTGGTACTTGCCAATAAGCGCTTTTGATATCTAAAGTTGACAAGTATTTAGCATCTTTCAACTTGTCCAGAGTCTCGGATACGAGTGGTAAAGGATAACTATCACGCGCCGTCACTGAGTTCAATTTGCGGTAGTCTACGCAGAACCGATATTTCTTTGTGTTTTTCTTTTGTACCATTACCACTGGTGAAGCCCATGAACTATTACTCCGTTCTATTACATCTAGTTTTAGCATTTCGTCGATTTCGTCATCAATAAGTTTTTGAATGACCGGTGAGACCTTATATGAACGCTGTCTTATCGGCGCTGCATCTGTTGTAATCTTGTGTTCTACCCTGTCTGTACATCCTAGTGAGTCACCCATAATAGTCTTATATTTATCGACCAATTCCTCTAGTCGTTCTGATTCATAAGGCGTAAGAGTAGTTTGTTGGTCTGATGTTTCTAAAGAACAAATCACATCTTTATTATCGGCAAAGTGACACTCATTAGTACTTAAGTTCGGTACTATACCCATCGAAATCCAAAAATCTAATCCTAAAATCAAAGTGTGCGGCAACTCAGGAACGACGACGACCTCTATTAACCTAAATTTATCTTGAACTCGCATAGGAAGCTGCACTGTCCCAATACTACTCGTGCTTTGACCATTTGCCACAATACAACTTGTCTTCTTTGTCGTATCAAGTGAAAAACCAAACCTCTCGATGATTGACCAACCATGATTCCCTAAAAAGGTACGTGAAGCCCCGGAATCTAACAAACCTAATAACTTATTTCCGAGCACATCCACTTCTAAATAAGGCCTTTCATCTTTACGAGCATGACTTATCACATAATCTAAAACGTACGTTAGCCTATCGGTCGATGCTTGTTCAGGCTGACTCGAAGGTCGACCCTACGAGCGCCTGGGTCCGTTTCCCTGACGATTACAATTACGACATTCTCTGACTGTTACCCCTGCCTGACCACACGAATAACACTGCTTACCTCTAGATAATGCGCACCCGATTGCCATGTGCCCTGTTTGGTTGCATCTATAACAAACAACGTCCCTGTTCGCCCTACCAGGTCTAGCACCTTGCGGTGGTTGTCTATCCCTATCATTTTCACTAGACTGACCACTAGATGGTTGCTGTCTATCTCTATCAGCTCTAGCAGCGAAATTGCTTGCTGGCTGTTGCCTATCTCTGTCAAATCTATCAGCATGATGATTTGAATTCCGTTGGTTAGATGTCGCGGTACTTGATATTTGAATTGCACTGACTGCTGTTGGAAAATCGTCACTCTCGCTCTCTACGTCAACGTAGGCCAAGTCAGGTTCGATTGATTGGTTTTTTCCTAGGAGTAAAATTCTCCTCCTCTAACCCTTATCTCTGGTCTATTCTACGACACAAATCTTTTAAATGTGATAGGCTATTGACCTCAGTAGCAATCAACCCTTTCTTATAAATGTCCGCGATATTTCTGAAGACGATAGCTAATTTCGCCACTTCAGAAACAGGACAGCCAAGTCTTTGGAAATACGTGTTCATGACAGCAATATAGGTCCCTATAGACTCTCCAGGGCCTTGTTTACGTTTTTGGATCTCCTTCAATAGCTTCTCGCCATATGAAGAAGGAAGATATTCTGCCATGAACCTCTGTTCCAGCTGTTCCCATGTATGGACTTCTCTTCGAACATCTTTATAAAAAGTATAGGCTGACTTTTCAAAAAGATCAATGCCTGAGTTCAGTAGAACCTTTTTACTAACTCCTCTCGCCTGACTTAACTCGTCCACTCTCTCAAAAAATGCGGTGACGGAGATTGTACCCCTCTCGCCTGTAAACTTTAAGTTCCACTTATGCGTAGGTACAGGTGCAACATGATATGAAGTACCAGGATCACTTGACATTGGTACTGGCGACGAACATGAAAATGGTCGTGACTGAGCAATTGGTGTAATGCTACTTTGGAGGGCAGCTAGACTCAAAGGAACGGTAGACGGTTGTTGATACTGAAAAGCTGTTGTACCGTAATTCTCAAGCGGCATAGGGAGTGGTGCTTGTACTGATGTTTGAGTTGGGTTTGTAAGCACTTGCATTTGCAATGACCGACGGTTGATTTGTGGGCTGTTGAGCTGTTCTTTGTGTGCTCGAGTGCTGTGGTTGCGGGAAATGAGACTGGTTAGGTGTGTTGCCAGCATTTGTTGAGTGGTCTGAGCCTCGACTCGTTGAATGGGTTTCAGATGCTTCATTATCATCTGAGGCAACGCCAACTCTCAATAAATCTGTTGCTTGGCTCTGCAACCTCCCAATCAAACTCAAGGTTTCCGCAACCAGTATGCCTTTCGTTTGACTTTCTTCAAAGTTGGATGGATTCATGTTATTTATCCTGGCTAACACGTGTTCCAACCTTACAGCGATTTTCCTAAACTCTCCCCTTTGCTCGTACCAGAGAACTTCTCTACCAGCGGTACCAGACTATCAAGCTTCTTCATGCAGCTAAAAGCATCCTGGCCAAACTTAAAGGGATACGGAGGGTATCTCATACTTCCATCAGTCCTTTCTCTCTGTCTAATCAGTATGAGCTGTTGCTTCATCTCTTCCACCGATCCAATGGCTATGCCTCTCCACGTTAATTCGTAGATTAACTCGTCCTTGACTAAGTACCTTATGTCCGACAACCGACTCAAAGAAATAGCCATGGTGCCTTTTATATTCAAACTTTAAACTTTAATTAAAACTGTTAAATATACCTCCCAATTATAAAACTAAACCACGCAATAACAAACACAAAGTTCACTTTAAATTCACTAGTGAAAATCACTATAAATTTTTTCACAAATGTAGAAAATATAAAACTTAAATACGGGCAGACGCGAACAAAATCGAAGAACACCGGAGCAGTAAGAAAATAAAATTGATTTGTATTTAAAAATGTAATCATAGTTTATATTAATTATTTGTACAACCAACTATGACGTCCAACCTTGCAGAGAGAAATAACTACTTAAATCCTAAATTAGAATTAACAAGTAGCCATAAATAAGTTTAAAAAAAAATAAAAGAGAGACAAGAGCTTTGGCAGTGTTTAGGTCTTATGTTCCACTCCTGCGTGAGTAAAACCAAAAAAAAAAAAAATAATTGCGCTTATCCTAGCTGAACTGGATTAAAATTAAAGCTAAGTTATGTTTGTTTACCTCAGCAACCGAATAGATAAATTTATCCCTAAATGGAACGTACAACAGACTACCTATAACAATAAAATCCCAAAGCTGTTGTACACAATTAATGCTAGGGTATACTCCTGCTATTGCAGAACAAGGGCTCCACTAATAAACTCCTCAACAAAAACCCAAATCGCCGTATACAAAGATTTTTCTAAAAAGAAAAAATCAAAACCCACTTTAACCTGCTTACCTACTCTGAGTTTACACGAAACATGCATTGATTGAGGCCACATCATCCCTTAATATATAAGTGAACGCAATAAACATCGGAACAGATGTTCATGTTATAGAAATCGTAAAATATGCTCAATAAAACAAAATCCGCTCGCTGAAATTGCGTCGAATTAGACTAGTAAGGATGTTGTGTGTAATTTAAAAAAATTAAAAGAAAATTTAAAAAAAATGTACCGATGGTAATAAAAAAAATTTACACAAATAACGTCTTGGTAGGACTGCAACTCTCTAATACTCGTTAAAATGAAATTCCCAAAATTTTAACTAAATTGATGCAAACCATGGTCAAGAAGACCCTAGGATCGTACCGGAAGGTGTCCAAAAAAAAAATTTTAAAAATTTTTTTGGTGTCGACTACAGTAGCCCAATAATAAAAAAAATTAATTAGTGGCTCGTTAAAATTTTCAAAATATTACTCTACCCTGATAGGTGGTTTGGAGTAGGGAGAAAAAAAAATTAAAACAAATGATGATAGGTTGTTAAAACGCGAGGGTTCGAAATGAAATTATTTCAATTCAGAAAAAAAAATATTTAAATAAACTGGTAAAATAATTGTAGGGCGAGGTACTACTATGCAGCAAAAAATAAAATTTTTCCAACAAGAAAATCAAGTTTCCCTTTTTAAAAAAAAATATTTAAAAAAATATTTAAAAAAATATTTTCAAAAAAAAATTAAAAATGTTTAAGTGGGGTTGCAGCTCCTATTAACGATTTTAAAAGAATTAAAATAAAATAAGCACTAGAAAAATCTTATTCGAGTTGTCATGCAACAGTTTTTGTTCTTTTCCTTTGAAAAAAACTGTGGCAATGTGAAAAGTGAATGAGCTAGAAAAATTAATTTACTATACGAAAAAAAAAGTATTGAAAATAAAATTTACTTAAGAACCATAAGGTATAAAAAATCGTAATTGCAAAAAAAACCAATCAGTTTAGGAAAAGAAAGAAAAATATTTATGTTCAAAAAAACCAAACGATGTTAATATATTTGTTTAAAATTATTACTGAAGGAAATAAACAACGTGAGTACTTATTTACTGTACCACTATAATAATGTGAACCTAAGTTTTAAACTTTGCACTCAACCCCGTAAAGAATTATCTTGTGTGCACTTTCAGAAAAACAACTATGAAAACAATTCCAAGGTTCACCTATAAGAACGTTGTAAAACTAAATCTGCCTACTCAAGTGTCTTTACACACAACACCTAACAAAATTTTACTGCTTAATGCATTCTCAGATCCCTATTCCTGGTGTTCACGAGATGTAAAATTAAGTTGGGCCCTTTCCACAACTATTAGTCAAAGCAAAATTACCAAATGTCCAAGGGCTAATAAGACCCTATCACCTACAAAGGATATTTTGAAATGAAACAGTTGGGAATAATCCTGCGTAAAAACCAGACAACAAAAATCAAGAAGCCAAAACTATTACATTAATTTTAAAAGAGCATAATAACCTCCCGGCCCCAAATAAACTTTTGTTATATCAACAAAACTCGGCCTAAAACCAAAAAAACTTTTTATTAGACATTTCCCCTATTCCCTAAGTATAATGTCAATAAAACCCAAAAACTTGTGATTTCCGTTCCAATCTCGTCTGTACCCTATATATTTTTTAAACGGTCAAACGCCCACAGGCGAAACAATATCTTATTTCAAAGAAAGGTGAAGATATTTTGAAGCACCCTGTGAAAATAGGACACTATTATGGAAAATTGTTCAGATCAGTGTTCTTACTAATTTTTAACCTAAATATATCTAGTTCCCTCATGTGCATGTTACTATTTTAATTCCTATCATAATTAAATAGATCACAAAATTTGTCTTTCTCCGCGAATCTGCAAGGTCCTGGAAGATGTGAGATTCAGCCTGTATGCCAAATTTGGATGTATTGTAATTTAGCGAAAACCGAAGTTGCGAAATCCTAAAAGATTAGTAGGAAGCCCTCGTTCAACGGTTTCTACATTCCGAACCAAACATTTCTTCCATTTCCACCCAGCTCGCGGGAGGAAAACCCCTAATTATTGCAATACAAAAGGTACTACTATCATATTATGCATAACAAAAAAAATATATGCCCTCATCATTGTTTAGTCGCATCAAAGAAAACCTATTGTTTTTAAATTTATTCTTAGGTTGAAATCTTTTTTAAAAATCAATCATCTTAAATTTATTGTTTAACCTGAACACTTTCCCATTTATTCCACAACAGTGTATTGTAATTTAAAAATTTGCTTCATTATTTGAGGTCATCAGTATGAAATTATTTTAAAATTAAAAAAAATGAAATAAAAAAAATTATTTCCCAATTGTCCACAACTTCCAAGTCTTCATCCCTAAATAGGTACTTTCTTAGTCTAACACCATCCATCGTTATCCAACATAACGCTTTAATTTCAGAAGCAACAAAACGAAGATGAAGTGAAAAAGCTAAGCAAGTAAGTTGGAAGTTGCTTTACAATGGGCGAAGATGTAAGGCCCCTTTAAGTACACGCCACTGTCCTGAAATGCAAACTATTCAAAAAAACTGAAGACTAGCATATCTGCCGTCAATCAAAATTTCGCATGTAATAAAAATAATTCATATTATACCAATATTCTCAAAAACAAAACGTTTTTTTTTTTATTATAAGACCCAAACACCTAACCAATAAATCTGTTACAGTCGAACCTCTATAACTCGAACCTGAAGGGACAACCAAAACAGTTCGAGTTATGGAGAGTTCGAGTTATAGAAACTCGAGTTACATAGGTTAAGATACATGTAAAAAGTGCAGGGACCGCTTAAAAGGTTTGAGTTATAGAGGGGTTCGAGTTATAGAGGTTCGAGTTAGAGAGGTTCGACTGTATTTAAAAGATTTATTTATTCCTGCCTGATCAACTAAGACAAAAAAAAGTTCCCCTTTTGTAACTCAAGAAGTTCCCGTTTGGTCCCCTTAAAAAAATATTACCTGTCTGGTCACCCTTTAAAACTACGACCACTATACAAACCGTTTTGACCAAAACAAGAATTCGAGAAGTTATGTTTACAGAAAGAAATAATCTTTCTAAGAAAAATTAAATTATTTGAAAAAAAAGTAAAATTTTGAAATATTTTTACCAATTACCCCCGCCTAGCATTTATATTTAGTTGAAAGTCTCTCTTAAATTCACTGACCAATTTCACGGCCTCAAAATGACCTTACTTAAAAATTTTACTGAACTTTACAAATGAACTAAAAAAAATCAAAAAAACATATCTATATCTGTCTCAGTTAAACATTTCTTTTGTGGTATTATATCTAGTTGGGCTTCAAATTCATTTTCTCTGTATTCAATCCGGAGCAGGCAAAACTTCTCAAGGCTCAAACATAAATGTTTGCTCTCCATTGGCCATGACCAAGCTATGACCTGAACGCAGAAAAAAAATACAGAAAAAAAATAATTGTAAACCAGAAAAACTTTAATTGATAGAAATACCCGTCACCCGTGGAGGTCATTTTAAAAAAAAATGCACTCCAAAGCCCAACGCTGTATTTTCTACCAAAAAAAATTTGACCAGTCACGAAAACACAACTAGACAACTAAACTGGCAACCAACGACCTAAAAAAACTGCCCCAAAAAAAATACCCAAGAAAAATGTTAACTCGACTTTTGGCATTGATGTTCAGCCAATGTGTTGCTCTAGAGATTTTAGCCTTGTGTTTCCTAACGTCCCGAGCTGACACTAAATAGTAGTAGTACCCTCCTCTGACCCGATGTAACTGAGTGACGTAAGATCTTAATTGTCATCAACAGTTACCACCAAAAAACAAGAAAAGAAAATGACAAAGCAAAATAAACTCATTTTCCTTTTCTTTCATTAATAATTAATACTCTCAACTAAACAAAGCTACCAGCTGTTAAGCTATATTTACTTTAAAACAACTCAGCCAAGAAAAATTTGTGTGAAACCCTGTAAAAATAGTCCAACTTCCAAGTGGTGATATCCCACAAAAAATTAAAATCACCAAAAAAATAACTTGTTGACCTAAATAAATTGACTGCACTAAAAAATAATCGGTGAAACAATTTCTATCTTATCACAAGCAGGAAATAATAAAATATAAATAAATGAACCTGCAAAAAAATTGTTAGAAAAAACACACTACCTATGTCATATATTTAAAACTAAAAAGACCATGTCTGGAGGTCCATCCACCTATAAATCACCAAAAAAAAATTGAAGTAAATTTACATTGCTGTATTTATTTTTCTTTAAAAAAAATTAAAACGTGTTTTTCCTACAAAAAAAACTTTTAAGAATTAAGAACATGATTTGGACGCTGTTGAATAAAAACTCCCATGCTCTTTATCCACTTATTCTTCCTTAATAAATAAAAATGAATATTTTATTTTCCAAGAAAAAACTTGTGAAGATAAGCTAACAAAAAAACTATGAGAATTATTAAAACAACAAAACGAGTTCCAAATCAACGCTCAAACCTTACCAAAAAATATTTAACAAGTATTATTTCCAAAAACCAATGATGATGGAAAATCCTGTTTTATAGTAAAAAATGATTGGGTGTCAAAGCCACTGAAAGCTTTTAACCTGGCTTTGGCTGTAACACAAAAAAAAATTAAAAAAAATTCAAAAAACTATTTTTTTAAACCAAATTTAAAAAATCAAAAAAAATTACATCAGATGTTAAAAAAAACTAGTCAAAAACTCACGTAGGGCGCCATTTGTGGCCAATTAAAATGCGTTGGGTGACATTTGTGGCAGCTTAAAGACGTTGCCGCCATTTTGTGACACTGTTATTAGAATAATAACAATTTGCCAATTTGTGACACTAAAAAAACCCACTGAATAATTAAACAAATATCTGGAAGCAGAACTGTATTTTCCAGCTAGGTAAAACATTGATATGCCCGGTAACTTTTATACAGTGGAGAAGGGAGGGTTCAGAAATAAGAAAATTTTACGTGCGCCACAGTGTTTTAATATCAATGCTTTACAAAGAAGATCTTAATTAAAATACAGTTCATCCCAAACGTTGTAGCCAAACAATGAAACTCTACTTACTTCCGAGGCTTCCAGAGTATTTGTGTAATTAAAAAAACCAAAAAAAATTGACTAATAAACAAGATAAAATTCTAAAAGATTTTTAAATGAATCAAAATGACACAAATAGAAAGTACTTTATAGGTAGATGCACATTCCCAACAGGTCACAGTGTACCTACATTTGAGTCAGTAGTGTGAGACTCCATTATATAAATGATTGAAAAAAATATACACTTACAAAATCATTCCGTCATAGGGGAGATCTGGACCAAATATCTGCTGTCATCATTCTCCATTGGGTAGAATGAAACAGACAGCAACCCAGTCCGAGATCTACCCCATGAGGTAAAGTGATGTAAGGAAACCACTAAAAAAATATAATCTCATCTCTCTTTTGTCTCTGCAAAGTTGGTTCATTGGATTGTACAAATAACACAAAGGTTTAGTTCATCTTGTATATTTTAATTCGAGACCTAGGGGTAAAAATAGCAAATTATTATGAAGGAAAAAAAAATAAAGGTGAAGCCAAGTTGAAACAAACTCTTTCAATGGTACAGTACAATTCAGATAAATAGTTATGCCGCAAAAATTTGGTATGAACCTTATCTTGCGTTTACAAGAAAAGCAAAAGATGTACTGAACGATATATGGAAAATTATATGAAAAGAAAAATTATATCTAAAGCTTGCTCCTACATTGGTCCTTGATTATTGTATGAATAAATGTGTGTTTTAGTTTATAAACCGGGAGTTGTTTCCAGACATTCCCCTACTACTGCTGCTCTGGTTTGTTCTCCTCCTGCTACTCCGGGTCTCGATCTTGCCGCGCCTCCCCTCGTGCTTGCTTAGCACATGGTGCTAGGGCAGCACATGGTGGTCAAAATGTTCTGGACTTTGCCCGAGCGTAAAACCCTGTGGAAAATGAAATGTTTCAGCTTCCTGGAATTCGTCTATTTTGCACGAGTAATTTAAATCAAGAACCCCATGTCGACTCAATAAAATAAAGTAGTTTTAAACAGATGAACTAAAGTAACGTACCTTTCCCAGGGTTACAACTGGCTCGTCGATGGAACAGAACCTCGTTCCACCAGCACAACTGTCCCGTCGATGCAATGGACGGTGCTGTAACCAAAGGAGAAAACAATATATAGTTTTTATCCAAAACGTGGTTTTAAGAAAATATAAAATAAACTCCAAAAATTCCCCACGTCTTTTGTCGAAAAAGTACATTTTACACGAAAAATAATTACAATCTGGGAGGCAAATACCGTCTTGAAGAACTCAAAAAAAAATAATTAAAAAAAATCGAACTTACCGCTCTTATTTCCCGTAGAAATGGCGTAGGCCGACTTAAATCCCCCTCAAAAGGGTGTGAGCGTCACTTTAGATTACGCCTAACACGACGGACTCACTCTTCGCAGTCTCTGGGACAGAACCTGCAGCCACTGCAGTGCCACTAACACAAAAAACAATGGCGATCCCAGAGACTTGATGCCGACCCAGCCAAAATTCGTTAGGGCACTCCGTCGAGAACCCAAAAAAAATGAAGCCGCCGGAAACCGTTTCGTAAATGTGGTGGGACAGTAAAACGCACAGTACCAACCTAATTTTCCCGGTTAAATTCAAATAAGGATGCGAACCTATTTATAAAAAAAACGCTCTCACCGAAAAATCACTAACTACGGTTTGTGACACTGGAGGAAAAAAAACCCGCGGTTTTCAAACTAACCAATGAGGAAATACACCAATATTTCTATACCGGTATATAGGGGCAGCATCGACCAAGGGGATATTGAAAATACGTAAAACGCACACTGAGGTGTTGTCGGATCTATTTCCACGGTTGGAATTTTTATAACAAGGACGTCGAGACACCCTCCATACATAGACCGAACATTTGCCTACCGGACCCCTGCCAACATAGCAAGTAGGAGGAAAATAACCAGCAGGACTATAAGAAGCTCAGCATTGAAACCATCAACTGTAAAATCAATTACTGGAGATCAGAGCATGCAGCAAACCCAGGAATATTCGAACATTCAACCAAATTCCCACATGAGTAAAGCTATACTAAGTGTAGAATTTAGTTGTATTTTAGTTACAGTTTTAGTCAAAAGTTTCCTTTGCTCTTTATATATGCTTTCTCTAAGATCTATATCGTTTGATGCCATTTTTGTAAAACATTTCTACATTAATAAAGTTGTTTCTGAACTTGAACCTAAAAATACACACTACTGCTTAAACTCGGCACAAGAGTGTTCAGATGTTAAGTTTGCTCACCACTAGCTAGCCCTACAAAACCTTCCAATCCGACTGAGTTATTAACTTTATTTAACTATGATTATATATAAATTTATATAATATAAAAATACGATTTTGTTTATTCTTTTAGTCCTGATTTTATCCCTCGTTTATCTCCCATTTATAAAAGTGCATAACTCGATTTATGTTATCTTCTCCTTATCAAATTAATAAAGATATCAAGGGCGGAGCCTCGGTTGTTACTGGTCAAACCGTGGACCTAAATATGTTTTCGTGCTATCAAAACTAGCTAATCCGTGAAGGATATGAGGTTCGAATTGTCCCAATATCCTCGAAAATAAACATAAGCGAATGAAATGTTCATCTAAATGTTTCCTTCCTGTTACTGAAACCATTTGTGATGCGGCAACGCCGCCATTCCCCAGCAGAACAGCTGTTCATCTTCGTGAACGTCAAAGAAAATCACAAAATTCCACAGATAAACAAAACAATCAAAAGTTTCAATGTGATTTCCCGAAACCTGTGATCCCGAATTCCAACCACGATGTCCAGATAATACGGTGTGCGTAGTGTCCACAGTAATTCGATGGAATGTCTCCTTTATAAGGTAACTTTTTGGACACTATATAACCTCCAAACCTAGCTCTATAAAATACCCTTAATTTGTGTACACAAAGACGAGTCGAAGAGCCTTGATTATTTACCTGAATAAACAAATATGTAACGTTGTCTTAAACGTAAAAATGACACGTTACAACAAGCCATGTTTTGACTTAATCTCCAATTTTGAAATCTAACCCTACCCTTAAAAAAAACTAAAATGTATTTTGTTAAACTCCGGACTCAATTACCTTTCGTTTGATATCACACACGCCATATTTTCACTTTAACTCTAATTTTTGAAATTATCCCCACCCTTTTTTTAAATAAATTAAAATTATTTTTTTTGAACTCCAGACTTAACTACCTTTCGTTTGATATCACACACGCCAAATTTTCACTTAAACTCTAATTTTTGAAATCTACCCCCGCCCTTTAATTTGGTTTGTGTTCATTGGATTTTGTTCATTTTTAAATGGGACCATCTCGACCCAAGACCCAGCCTAGGTACCAAATTTCATTAAAATCGGCCAAGCGGTTTTTGAGTTATGCGCGTTGGTCGTTACAGACAGACAGACAGACAGACAGACATACAGACAGACAGGCGGCGCAACAAAAAAGTTTCAAAATCATCTGAAACGCAAAGATATATAAACATTTTTTAAATCGGAGCAACTTTTTTTTTCTCGAAAAAATTAGGATCACCATAGCTCACACTACTATAGTATAGTATATGTGTGAGCTAAAATACACCGATAATTTAAAACGTCCAAATAAAATAAAACCAATATTTAAAAAAAATAAGAACGTAACGCATTTATATTTATACAGTGGTGACTCGATAATCCGTACATGCGATAATCTGAATGCTTCGGTAGTCGGAATAGCCTCAGCAGTGCATGGAGGTATTCGGTAATCCGAATTTTACTTGATTCAATAATCCGGACTCGCGTTTTTTTCAGAAAATGGCGTGTAATTCACATACTAATGCAGGTTTAAACCTGTTATTTGGTTGGTTTGATGCGTCGTCGGTGGTGTCAGAGGCCACATTCAGCAGCTCCCATCTAGCTTTTCGGGTGCGTGGGCATAAGTTATAGATTACGGTCGGGTCGAGTAGGGCTCCAATCAAAAGGAAACATAAAACTTTGACAGAAAAGAAAAGTCACAGATTATCGATGCATTAAAGAGTAGGTAGGGTTACTGGAAAAGCTCTAGCTCTGAAATATGGAGTGGGTGCATCAACAATGGGAAAAATTCGGAAAAAAGGGTTTGTATTCAATTCTTTGGAAATCTATGTAAATATGTTTTTCTACTCGCGTTGTTCTTACTTTCCACACTGAAAATGGGTGTGAAAAGTGAATGAGTGCGGAAATAGAAAATTATTGAAATTTTGGATTGATTTGGACATTCCAGTGACTTTTGAGCGAGCCACTGTAAATTTATACTGCATATAATTAAAACTAAATTGTTTCTGTTTTGCAATTTATACATTTTTTTGTTATTAAAAAATGTCGTCAATAATCCGAATTCCTCGATAATCCTCGACGGATTATCGAGTCACCACTGTATGTTCATCTGGAATTGCTCAAATGTTGTAATTTTGTCAGTTTTCATTTTTCTTTTGATAAATTTTCTGATTTGTTTCAGAACAAATTTTTTTAAAAATAAGCATAGTACTAAATTTTACTGTAGTAGTACTCGCACAGTAGGAGCCCGGCGATATTTTAAATATAATATAGTTACGAAACCAGCGCTAGCGTTGTAAACGAAAAGGTGCCTTAACGGGACCGTGCTTCTGTTGGGGTAGGCTATATTTTTTCTGATATTATTATTATTATTATTATTTTGGTTGGCCTTACTTGCGGTCCCGCGGCTTCGACTCACACGGGTGCAAGTAGGCCAGATGTCCCGTTACCGTTTCTACTCCCCACCAACCGCGGGGTTAGTAGAAACGGTGTTCCGCATCGTGTGCCCTGAGTGGACGCAATGATCCGAGGATGACTGCTTTCTGCAAGTTGCTTTGCCCTATCACGGCAGGCCGGCAAGGTCTTAAGATCTGAGAGCAGTGTCTGCCGTGCGCCTCCGAGAGCTCCAATTACCAAAACCACTAGCTTGACTGTATAGCCCCGGTACACTCGGCGAAGGTCAAAGAGAAGATCCTGATATTTCGTCCATTACTATTCCTCCTTGGCAATGATGTTCGTATTGGCAGGAGCTAAGAACTCAATGACATACATAATTTTGTCATTTTTGTCAAGGTTTACTATATCCGGCTTGTTGGCGTATACAAGCATGAGTGTGGGGAATGAGAAATTCCAGTATATTCTGGTTCTGTCATTCTCCACTACGGACGGAATGTCAGAGGGGACATATGGCAGCACTGGAGCATCATCAACACCGTACGGGTGCCTTAGATGGTAATACAGCACCCTTAACGCTGAGTTGTGTCGATGGATATACGCCGAGACCGCATAGCGCCCGCATGCAGACAGCAAATGATATAAGGTCTCGGGCGCCCTATGGCAGGCCCTACAACTTTTATCAGGAACCTGTATACCCATCACGCGAATTCGGTGTTCCAAGGTGTTGATGACTCCGTCTTGGAAACCAATAATAAACCACTCAGTTTCCGACTTTAATGCACCTGACTAGGGATCGACCGAGACCGATATCGGATATCGGCCGATATGAAACATGCGATATCGGCCATATCGGTACCGGCCAAGGGGATTTTCACCCTTGAAAAATACCTTAGGAATTATTTTCAAAATACTGAAAAAAACCGTAACTATCACTGTATAAAAATTGTTTAGGTAAAACGACACAGTATCATATGATACCAACGCGCATAACTCAAAAACCGCTTGGTCGATTTTAATGAAATTTGGTACCTAGGCTGGCTTTTGGGTCGGGATGGTCCCATTTAAAAATGAACAAAATCCACCGAACACAAACCAAATAAAAGGGTGGGGGTAGATTTCAAAAATTAGAGTTTATGTGAAAATATTGCGTGTGTGATATCAAACGAAAGGTAATTGAGTCTGGAGTTAAACAAAATACATTTTAATTTATTTAAAAAAAAGGGTGGGGGTACATTTCAAAAATTAGAGTTTAAGTGACAATATGGCGTGTGTGATATCAAGCGAAAGGTAATTGAGTCCGGAGTTTAACAAAATACATTTTAGTTTTTGTTTTTTTTAAGGGTGGGGGTAGATTTCAAAAATTTGAGATTAAGTCAAAACATGGTTTGTGTGGTATCAAACACAAGGTAATTTAGTCTGGAGCTGAATAAAATATATTTCAGTTTTTAGTTATATTAGCTCACACGTACACAATAACTGTAGTACCTAGTGTGAGCTTAAGGGCCCATATATTGGCAGAGTATTTCTTTTAGTCTTAAATACATACACATGCCAACCTTTTTTAATGTTTAAAATAAAGATGGATCTGACCTTAGGTACAGTGGTTCCTATAGCAAACCATCACAGCTTCTACAGTCTGGTGTTGAGGGCTTCTCTTGAAGTTGACCCCACTGGTCTTCTTGACTACCACATCCCAGGATGAACAACTTGCCTCGGACCTTGGTTTTTAGTCCAACATGACTAATCCTTCGTATCCACAGTTAAAACCCTATAAGAGACAGAGGTGCTGTACAAAACCGACCTTTTTTTTATAGCAAGTTAAAGCAAAAGAAGTGATGCAGGCTTAAAATAATATAGTACGGTGTGTACCACATAGTGTAATCTAATTTAAATAAAATTATTTCTGCTTATGTGAAAAAAAATATATTAAATAATTCATACCTTCATTTGGCGAAGAGTAGCCATCCCCAAAACCCAACTAATACTGTACTAATTCAGATTGATACCAGAGCACTGAAAGAAATTAATAAAAAACTCTTTTAGCTTCACACTATTTCTTACTCTATTTTCTACAACTTACCACTGAAAAATTCAGCTACTACACATCTCCAGACAATCTTGCCTAAAGTCCCTATCTACAGATGAACTTATTTAACTATCAATCCATTTAAATGGGTCACTAGAGGTGATTGAAATATATTTTACTTGTTTATTCCTCCATATTTTGCGTCGAAAAGAACGAGGCACCTTTTAGCGGAAATCATTCCCTTCCCTCTTTCAATAATTGACAATATTTTGCTAATCTGGCAAGGTAAAAATGTGAAAAATTTAAATATCCATGTACTAAACTATTTATAAAAAACAATATTAAAATCGGCCATTTTTGGCTTGTCAGATTTACTTAATCTGATTGGTTCAACATTTTTGACAGTTGTCAAAATTCAAACCACAGAATTTTTAGAGTAGAATAACTCTAAGCATGTAACGGATTGACACCGGAATATCGCCCGTCCTTTAAATAAAAATGGTCATAACAAAAGTGTCCAATGTCCACTACTATTTATCTTTACAAAATATCGGGCATGGTGACCCAAGTATATTTCCTCTTTCAATAATGCTTTACACTAATCAATATTTTAATTTCTAACATAGTGACGCAATCAAAGTGCGTTTACATAAATTCTGTAAAAGGCCTTACTAATCTAATTCTTTATTCTCTGCCTTCTAAAACACTGTTACCTTTCACTAGCTGCGTTCGGTATTTACGTCGGATTAATATTTTTGATCGAAATCGTTCATTAATTCCATCTAGATCTAGGGGAGGTAGATCTGAATCGTTCGGTAATTCTGCTTAGACTAGTCTGACGTAAATCTGGTTGCTCTGTACATTTTGATCGACGAAACAGATTAATCCGAGATTGTGACGTTGTGTTTCTTTTGTTTACAAAAATAATTTACTCTAAATTTCTTTGATTGAAATCGAATTATTTAATGTTTGTTTGTTAAATTATATAAAAATCACAGGAAAATTTTGTCAAAATTATAGCTGGGCGTGAGTTGCAATATGTACATAATATTTTTGGTTATATTTAAGGTTATAACCATTTATAAAAATTTGATCGATTTGATTCGGATTGTTCGTTAATTCCAATTTGCTCGGACTAATCTGTAATCACATGACCAAAAATCCGTCGCGTCTGAGATGCAAAAACCGAAAGCAGCTACTGGTCCGCTTTAAAAATTGCAGAAAGCTACTAGTGGCCTTCAACGGCAATTCTTTTACAACCAACATCAATAAAAATATAAACAAACTAAACAGCATTTATCATCAAGAAATAACAAATTATGCCTATTGTTGGAAACTTATATAAAAGTGGAAAATCTATTAGAAAAATACAAAAAAACGGAAAACTCTCATGCTATAAAGAAGAATATGAACTACAAATTAAGGAAATTCCAATAATAGACCTCACAATTAAAAAACATGGAAAAGATAAAAATCAAAACTTTTTAAGACAAACAGAAAAACTAACGGAGAAATACAACTTTGTTTATACAGATGCTTCAATTAAAAATGATCCAGCGGGATTTGGAGTATATATTCCAAACATAAATTATAAATTTTCAGGAAAATTACCTAATAATCTAAGTACTTGCACAGCCGAAATAATTGCCATCAATGAAGGTTTAAGAGCCTGTTTGGAAAAAAAAACTTAGAAAATATCATAATTTGCACAGACTCTCGAAGTGCCATAGAGTATTTATACAATTAGTAAATCAGAATACAGAGCTTTTTATAACATTGATACCAAGTCATTGTAATATAAGTGGAAATGAGATGGCAGATCAGCTTGCTAACATTGGAAGAATCTTAAAAATACCAAAAAATATTAATTATACTGTAGAAGATACCAACAACTTAGCCAGAAAAAAACATCTTTCAGAAAAACATGGAAAGAAGTTAAAACCAGAGGAGTTATGTATGGGCAAATCCAGGAGGAGTTCCCAGCTAAGACATGGCATAGTAGGTTTAAGTTACCAAATAGAAGAAACATAACCACCATAACCAGACTAAGAACTGTTTAACAGCCCAACACCTTTATAAAATTAGAATTAAAGAATCCCCCCTATGCGAATGTGGCGGGGATGTGGACCATATGCTCTTTGAATGCCCCATAAACAAAATTGACAATTTTGACCTGTATCGTGCCCTACCATTTTCTATAAAAACATATTACAAAACTTAAATGAAAAACGGATTTACCTAATTATGAAATATATAAATTACAATCAACTAAAAATTAAAAAAAAAAGTATTGAAGCAGATTCACTTACCTTTTAAAAAAATTAAAAAAAAAAACAAGCTTAAAAAAGAGGAAAAACCCCTTTAAACTAAAAACGAAATAGAGAGGGAAAAAAAATAAAAAAAAAATAATAGTAATATAAGGTGGGGATGGAAAAAGTTTGTCTTAAGAAAAAAAAATGTCTTTTGTTTATTTACTTAAATGTTGAATGTATTTCTCAATGTGTGACTGGAGTTTGAATGGACTAATCAAAATCCTATGAATCCTACTTCCCAACCCAGTAAAAAATAGAAATTAAAAAAAAATAATAATAAGTGAACAATGACTAACAGAAGACCTATATGAAAGAGCAGCACAGAACACCAATGAGAGAGAGGGAGAAAAGAAAAAGAACAACACAGAGAAGCAAATATCCAACAGAGAAACCAGAATCTGGGTGGCAAACAAGCCAGACTATCCCAAAATCTACGACAAGAGCTGGCCGATTACCCTACAGACCGGTAGCGCCAATTAACGAGATATATAGAGAGAGAAAGCTAAAAGTATATACATTTTATTACGTAACCTAAGTTTTTATTTACAAAATTTATCAATAAAATTTTATCTTTGTGTTTTAAAAAACTGTATAAATATTGTAGTGCACGTCGAATATTTATTGAGACTACCAGTACAGGACTCTAACTGAAAATAAGGAGTATATGTCATAATATCTCTGGAAGTATTTACAAACTTAAGGTGTGTTTATACTTTTATTCTGGTTTAACTGCTAATCATAACTAACTTGTAACTTGCAGTGAGAACAAATAAGGTTCGGCAGTGCAAATGTTACAATATAAAATAAAAAATCTAGGGGATTTTACTAACTACTTGTAACTATTAATTTTAAGGTTATTAATCACATGTTAACATAAATAGATACCTAAACAAATAAATAAAGATAATAAAAAACAAGTCATAAAATAAAATAAAGGGATAACATTAAGGTATCACAGTCGGTGTCAGGTTAATATTTTCAAATTTAAGGTCTAAAGTTTAAAAGTAGTAAAAATATTTAAAAAAATACAAACATTTTGTTTACAAAAATTTAAGAAATAAATGTACAAGTACAACTGGCACAAAATAAAACAAGAATGCATAAAATGTAGGTAAGAAAATAAGTAAAAATAAAAGACAAAAATAAAGAAATGACTTAAAATTATGTGATCTATTACCAATCGATTAAGGGTAGTTTTAAAAAATATTATCACAAAGTAAATAGCCAGCAGAGCTCTGAAGCTTACGAAGCCTGGGGGGAATCGGGGATCTTAGGTTTTTGCCTTGACGCAAAAATCTAAGATCAAATTGATTTTTACCCAGGGAACCGTTAACCAAAAAGGATGTATTTCTCTGTAAAAATCTGCTATCCAACGATCGATTGGTGACCTTGAGTTTCGCGCGTCGGTTGTCGGTTCATTCCATAGAGAAAAAAGAGTGCTTTTCTATGGGTAAATAGCTGCAACACGTTTACGCTAGCGCCACTCTTGGCTACTGCAAGAATTAATAATGCGCGGCGGGCTTTTTAAATGATTTATTTCTTAGTAAAGGTGCTATTTTTGAGGTCAGGCTAATTTCACGTATACGAAAAGAATATCAAAAATATATTAATTTTAGTCATGTAAACCTGTAACTACCAGTAAGATATGCAAACTTTTTTCGCATACCTAAAAATTTGCATGACCTTGAAAATGCCAGGTAATGATATATGTAAAAATACTTAAATAAAAAACGATGTTTTTTAAAAATAAGTACATACGTTTTTTAAAATATTTAACAAAAAATACATACATACATTTTTTTTTAAACAGTGAACAAACATAATAGATTTTTTTAAATATGTATCATGTAGATGGGCTATTCTTAGAAAATAGTATATTTAAAACCACTTGTTCTTTTGAAATCAAAATAAGTGTATAGTTAGTGCACCCAAAGGCTAACATTATCTAGTAACAACAAAAAAATACTTGATAATAACATAAATTGATTTTGGTTTAATTAAGAAAAGAATATGTTGATATCAGTCACAGGTTTTTTGTAAAATTTCAGAAATCATCAAGATATAAGTTATTAAAGGTGTTGCCGAAATAGCCGCTAAAGGGCTAAAGTGTGTTAAAAAAGACTTCGCAACACAAATAAAAAAAATTGCGCAATATGCCCCCAATATGCAAATACATGGAAATCAATTTTTGTTTTTTTTTTAACACTATTAAGTCAAATGCTATCATATTTCAAGAACAACGAGCGAGTTATTTATATTACAAAAACTGTGGGTTTTTAAAAAACCTACAAATAACTAAAGAACAAATGAGCAATTCCACATGTACAGTCAGGGACATTTTAGATTGCGGCGCTAGAAAAAAATACACCGACAATTTAAAAAGTCGAAATAAAATAAAACCAATATTTAAAAAAAATAAGAACGTAACGCATTTATATTTATACAGTGGTGACTTGTTTGTCCGCAGTTAGAAAAACGATAACTGCAATGGACTGTATATATTTTATTAAATGAAAGCGCGAACAAACATAAATATATTGATATGAAATCACGAAATAATTAAGGTCCATAGGTTAATTTAGTTGGTACCACACAACGGAAATCAGAAACAAAGCACTCACCAGTTTGCAACCAATTTCTCCACATCCAGGGGCCCCTGTTTTGATCTAATGATGTCACCACGTAGCTGAAGGGCTGAAGTTTCTAGTTCTATGCTTCAGTACACCAAAATCGAGCACTTTCAAGTATAGAAATTTGTAATAGTTGGAGAAAGAAATTAACACGCCATTTTCTCGAGGCGGTAGAAAAGGATCTCACTGATTCTTGGTGCGCATGTCAAAATGCGCGAAAATGTACTCTGTCCTTCATCCAATTGTGTGGTTTTAAAAAGTAAAAACAACCGCGAAATTTAGCGGGAGCTAACATAACTGCCCACCAAAACACACAATTTTAGAATTCAACCGGACAGATATAGATATAAGAAAAAATGATCGACCGATAAATATAAATGAATGAAAAACAGAAAAATAGCGTAAGTTTATTTAGAGATAACGAAAACCCGAAAAAGGCAAAACAAACAAACAAAAATTTTAAAAAAATAAAAATAAAGAAAAACCTATTGTAATACCCGGTAATAGGTAGAAAAATGAAAATTACTTTTAATTCGGCAAGAGGCACAGTTTTACAACTGGCCGCTTGTAAACACCGGTAGCCGTTCGTACCGTCGCTACACGCACTTGACCGTCTCCGCCGGGATGCAATTCGAGAACCCGACCGACTGGCCATTTCAAAGGTGATTGGATGTGATCACTCGTTATGATTACCAAATCATTTAATTTGATATTTGGGGATGAATCAGCCCACTTGTGTCGCTGTTGTAGCGTATGCAAATACTCTACAGAATACCTTTTCCAAAAATCATTATGTAGTTTTTGGATTAGTTGCCATCTCGAGAGCCGATTTAGGGGAACCTCGGACAAATCTGACTCCGGAATTTCTGAATTAAGGGGTTCAAGGGTCAAAAAATGCCCAGGGGTAAGAGGTTGAAGATCGTGTGGGTCTGAAGAGGCAGGAGATAAAGGGCGACTATTAAGTACAGCTTCTATGCGACATGTAAGGGTGGACATTTCCATGATGGACAACTTCTGGTCGCCGACAACTCGAACAAAGTGAGTTTTAAAACTTTTGACGCCAGCTTCTGCCAGGCCATTGAAATGTGGACTGAGAGGGGGTCCCAGATGCCAACGAATTGAAAGTCTGGTGGACGCACTTCTTGCGTAATCAAGTAATTGGTTACGAAACCCTATAAAATTACTGCCCTGATCTGACCAGCATTGCGTCACGCTTCCACGTCTGGAAATGAATCGATGGAATGCACCTACAAACCCTTCGGTGGACAGTTCCATGGTTAATTCCAAATGCACGCAATGTGTGGCCGTACAGACAAACACACAGACATACGATTTGAAAGCTTTACAACCACGGTAACGATAAGGAATCACAAAGAAAGGTCCACAAAAGTCGATAGCTACACTCGAAAAAGGTTTAAGTTGATTGATTCGATGAGCGGGAAGTGAACTCATTATGGGCGGTCTATAGGGTTTAGGGTTAATTCTAAAACATTGCAAACACTTGGATATGGTTCTTTGAATTGCCCGTCTGGCAGATAATATCCAAAATTGCTGTAAAAGCAGATTATGTAATGTCTTAAACCCAGGATGAAGGTATTGTCTATGAGTGGACTCGATAAGAAGAGTAGTTAAACGATGGTTACTCGAAAGTAAGACGTGTTTGCAGAATAAGACAAAAGGTCAGATTTTTGTAATCTGCCACCGACTCTAATGATATTATTTTCATCAAGAAAAGGTGAAAGTTTTTGAAAAGGTTTCGATATTGGTTTATCCTTAGATAACGCGGAAAAAAGCTCAGAAAAGCAAGAACCTTGAACGCGTTTCATAAGAAGGTATAACTTTGCATCACACCGGTGGTAGGAAAAACAATATTTTCAAAAATAATTTTTTGGTCCGGTGGCTTAGTGGGTTTTTGATAGGAATGGTTTTGAAAAAGGTTAACTATTCGAAGGACATAACAAATGATACGTTGAATTTTTGATATAGATGAATATTTGATAAGAAGCTGATCTAAGAAGTTAACGTCAATTATCGCATTGCAACAGACCTTTGGCTTTTCCTCCAGATTAATATCTCCGAAATCAATCGGCATTTTTGATTTATGAAAATCGGGCCATTCGTTTTTGGGAGACCACAAAAACGACGGTGCGTTCCACCACATGTCATGTGAAATGAGCTGTGAGGGGGTGGCCCCTCGTGACGCAATATCGGCTGCATTTAAAGCAGAAGGAATGTAGCGCCATGAGTTTGAGGGAATGATTTCTTGGATTCTACTGACTCGATTTCCAACAAAGGTTTGCCAGCGATTAGGAGGGGATGAAAGCCAGTGCAATACGACTTGCGAATCGCAGAAAGTAACGATATTTGTAAAAGTTATTTTTCCTTCATAGCTAGATAAGACGAAATCAATTAATTCGCTTAAAAGAAATGCGCCTAGGAGTTCTAGCCTAGCCAAAGTTTGTGACTTTATAGGCGCGACCCTAGATTTTGCAGATATGAGAGAAACAGATATATTGTTTTCCTCTTCTACACGAAAATATACGACGCCTGCGTAGCCTCGAATTGAAGCGTCACAGATGCCGATAATTTGACAGGTATTGGTTTTTGACAGTTTGATTTGTCGAGGTAATTGAAAATTGGAAAGAAGCGGGAATTCAGAACGAAGTTTGTTCCAAAAGTCGATGATAGAAGAATCTGGTTCTTCGTCCCAGCCTATTTTCGATATCCACAACTGTTGCAAAATAAATTTTGCTTGTAGCAACAAGGGACAAAGAAAACCTAAGGGATCGAAGATTGTTCCTATGATAGATAAAATAGAACGTTTAGTTGGGGGTTTGTCCTTCATTCGGCATTGATAAGAAAAAATGTCGTTTTTTGGATGCCATTGAAGGCCTAAAACTTTGATAAAGTGTGGTTCATCCTTGTCAAAAGAGAGAGGCATTTGACGATCGGATTCTGGCAATGTTGCCAATAACTCAGGACAATTGCTTGCCCATTTTTTAAGTTCAAATCCTCCCGACTTCAACAAATCATTGAGTTCCATCTGTAGGGAAAGGGCTTTAGAAAGCGAAGGGCTAGTTCCCAAGATATCGTCGATGTAAATTGACGTTTTTAGAACACTACTAGCCATGGGAAAACGTTCCTTTTCTCTGTCTGCCAGCTCATTTAATGTACGCATGGCTAGAAAAGGTGAGCATGTCATGCCAAAAGTGACAGTAGAAAGTTCCCACACTAAAAGTGGGTCCTGTGGAGAAAACCTCCACAAAATCCTTTGATAAGGACGGTGATAAGGATTCATAAGGACTTGACGGAACATCTGTTTGATATCAGCAATGTAGGCAATAGGATTAAGACGAAACGTAAGGAGTAAAGAAGCAATAGCCTTTTGAAATTTCGGTCCAGATAACAACGTGTCATTGAGACTAATATTCTTTGGGGTGACTGCCGAACAATCCCAGACTACCCTTAATTTTGTACTTAAGCTTTCCGGCTTTAGTACGCACTGATGTGCCAAAAAACATGATATGTCGACTTTTGGTTGACTAGATAAAACTAGACTCATGTGATTAGAATCGATATAGTCTTGCATGAAACTAGAATAGGCAGTGTACAGATCAGGATTTTTGAGTAATCTATTTTCTAGAAGTAAAAATCTACGATAAGCTTGCGGATAAGTATTTCCTAGGTCAGGGTTTATTTTATCTTTAAATGGAAGATCTACCATGAATCTACCGCTCGGTTGCCGTACGACACTCGCAGTAAAAATTGATTCCGCTTGTTTTTCTTCCTTTGATAAGATTTGTTTTTTAGGCAAATGTTCGATTTCCCAAAACCTAGGGATAATGACCTCTAACGGAGGTGAATGACTCGTTAAAACACAACTGGTTCGTTCCGTAAGACTACCTACTTCGTCCACTCTTCCCATGACGACCCAGCCAAAGTTGTTTTCAAGGTCTGATGGTTGCCCTATTTGTCCAAGAACCCTGCCCTCCTTGAATATCTGTGCGAATAGCTCGCAACCAATAACTAGGTCCACAGGTCTAGATTTGAAATAAGATGGGTCGGCAAGTTTAAGGTTTTCCAAGTGTTTCCACTGATTATCGTCCAAAGTGAATGTAGGCATATTGGAACATAGTTGTGGAACGACAATTGCTTCGAAATTAAGTAAAGGATTGACCTGTCCTTGTGGCTTAATGTGACATTGAACGAGCCCTTTGGAAGTAAGAGATGACATTTGATTTAATCCGAATATTTCAGTGGTGTAACTTCGCCTAGGAAGATTAAGACGCTGAATACACTTTTCACTGATGAATCCTGTCTGTGATCCAGAATCAAGCAGTGCCCTTACAGGTTGAAAATTTCCGCAACCGTCCATAACATCTATTATGGCGGTGCATAAAAGAAAGGTCCTGAAGGTCTTGAGGTATTTAATGACGCATGAAGATTATTGACAGGTGGTGTGTGAATGACAGGGCTAGTATCTTGGCTTCCAGAGTCTTTATTAGTTTCTAAGATATGAGTTAAAGTGTGGTGCCTTTTACTATTGCAAGTCCTGCATGAATATTTTGATTTGCACGTGTCTACCCCATGCGAGGGATGAAAACACGCTGCTTGACGAAAGATAGGCGCTCGATAGGCGAGAGGTCAAGAAATGTTTGACATTTCGAAAGCACGTGACCTTGATTACACCGGAAACATTTTATTCCCGTGCTTGAATTAGTTGAGGTGCCAGCCAGTCCTATAAAAGGCGAATTGGATGATTTATAGGTAGGCTTTTGCCCAAACTGATTTGGCATAGAATTTGATTTTTGATAGGTAGGCTTTTGCCCAAACTGATTTTGAACCTTTTTAAGTGCTGTTGATTGAGGAAGTGATTCCAAAACTTTACATCTTTTTTCTAGAAATTGAAAAAGTCACTGAAAATTGGGAATTTCGGCATTAGTATTGGCTTGACTCATTTCGAAATTTGAACGCGTCGGAATATCCAATTTTTCTAACAGAATGAAAAAAATAATAAAGTCCCAACTGTCAACGTCAAAGCTAAGTGATTTTAAAATTTCTAGGGATTCTGAAAAGGTGTCAATTAAATTACGCAATTCTTTAGCTGACTCGTTTTTTAATGTAGAGTTTATAATTGTGCTTAGAGCATCATTTGCGACGTCTCGCTTGTTTTGATATCTATTGACTAATTTGTCGTAAGCAATTTTATAATTTTGATCAGATAAGCTAATCCCTGATATCAATTTTAAAGGCTCATCCTCGAGATATGAAAATAAATTTTCGGACGTTACTTAGACTTTGATTTTGATCTATGATGTTATTAAAAAGATCGAAAAAGCTTGGCCATAATTTTTTATCACCTCGAAATATGGGAATACCTAACTCTTTGAGTTTTGGAGTTTCAGATTCGTTTTGACGAACATATGATC
The DNA here is from genome assembly GCA_963576565.1 of Aspidapion aeneum. Classification (NCBI taxonomy): domain Eukaryota; kingdom Metazoa; phylum Arthropoda; class Insecta; order Coleoptera; family Brentidae; genus Aspidapion; species Aspidapion aeneum. The sequence goes on from OY755039.1 coordinate 121,473,177, forward strand.
GCGCAAAGGATGGGGCCTCAACCGGAAATATGTCAGAGTAAACCCCCTTACACGCATAAAAATATTTACGAGCTTCTGAAAGGATCGCATCTTGCGTTTTAAACTCCTCGTCGTCCGAGTCGTCTATCATCATAATGACATCATTATGTGCCAACATGCATTTATCGAAGGTTTCATCCAAATCGGAATACCTCACTTGAAACTCGTTTCTCGCTCTTGCGTCCGTTGCCGCGGTTTGTGAAAACACATAACACTCGGTGATCGCAGATAAAAAACCCTTGCGTTTTTGCACGGCTTTTTTGATAGACATGATTTTTACCTTTGAAATGACGAAATTGTCGGTAAATATACTATTAACGCTAAATTAATGCTTCTGAAATAGAAAAATGACGAATTGTCGAAAATATGCACTAATTTATCGCAATTGATGAAAATTGTTTTAAATATCGAAATGGTATGGAACAAATCTAATCACTGAAATTGCGTTTGTTTGTTTTGATCGCTTCTCGATTTTTGTTTACTGAAGTGACCACGCGGTAGACCCTGCGTTACCATAGCAGCGGACCGAAAACAGGTGAACTGCGCCGAAACCGAAGGTCGAACGAAAATCTCTCTCGGTTCAATACGATTGGAAAAATTCAAGGCCGTGTGATCTCGGCGAAAATGTGAAAATGAAATGGCCGACTTATTAATACCGTCGTATGGAGTAAATTTAAATATTTGGTTCGAAGGAACACTTTATGTTTGCCCGCAGTTAGAAAAACGATAACTGCAATGGACTGTATATATTTTATTAAATGAAAGCGCGAACAAACATAAATATATTGATATGAAATCACGAAATAATTAAGGTCCATAGGTTAATTGTTGGTACCACACAACGGAAATCAGAAACAAAGCACTCACCAGTTTGCAGCCAATTTCTCCACGTTCCAGGGGCCCCTGTCTTGATCTAATGATGTCACCACGTAGCTGAAGTTTCTAGTTCTATGCTTCAGTACACCAAAATCGAGCACTTTCAAGTGTAGAAATTTGTAATAGTTGGAGAAAGAAATTAACACGCCATTTTCTCGAGGCGGTAGAAAAGGATCTCACTGATTCTTGGTGCGCATGTCAAAATGCGCGAAAATGTACTCTGTCCGTCATCCAATTGTGTGGTTTTAAAAAGTAAAAACAACCACGAAATTTAGCGGGAGCTAACAGTGACTCGATAATCCGTACATGCGATAATCCGAATGCTTCGGTAGTCGGAATAGCCTCAGCAGTGCATGGAGGTATTCGGTAATCCGAATTTTACTTGATTCAATAATCCGGACTCGCGTTTTTTTCAGAAAATGGCGTGTAATTCACATACTAATGCAGGTTTAAACCTGTTATTTGGTTGGTTTAATGCGTCGTCGGTGGTGTCAGAGGCCACATTCAGCAGCTCCCATCTAGCTTTTCGGGTGCGTGGGCATAAGTTATAGATTACGGTCGGGTCGAGTAGGGCTCCAATCAAAAGGAAATATAAAACTTTGACAGAAAAGAAAAGTCACAGATTATCGATGCATTAAAGAGTGGTAGCGTTACTGGAAAAGCTCTAGCTCTGAAATATGGAGTGGGTGCATCAACAATCGGAAAAATTCGGAAAAAAGGGTTTGTATTCAATTCTTTGGAAATCTATCTAAATATGTTTTTCTACTCGCGTGCGGGATGTTCTTACTTTCCACACTGAAAATGGGTGTGAAAAGTGAATAAGTGCGGAAATAGAAAATTATAGAAATTTTGGATTGATTAGGACATTCTAGTGACTTTTAAGCGAGCCACTGTAAATTTATACTGCATATAATTAAAACTAAATTGTTTCTGTTTTGCAATTTATACATTTTTTTGCACGGCTTTTTTGATAGACATGATTTTTACCTTTGAAATGACGAAATTGTCGGTAAATATACTATTAACGCTAAATTAATGCTTCTGAAATAGAAAAATGACGAATTGTCGAAAATATGCACTAATTTATCGCAATTGATGAAAATTGTTTTAAATATCGAAATGGTATGGAACAAATCTAATCACTGAAATTGCGTTTGTTTGTTTTGATCGCTTCTCGATTTTTGTTTACTGAAGTGACCACGCGGTAGACCCTGCGTTACCATAGCAGCGGACCGAAAACAGGTGAACTGCGCCGAAACCGAAGGTCGAACGAAAATCTCTCTCGGTTCAATACGATTGGAAAAATTCAAGGCCGTGTGATCTCGGCGAAAATGTGAAAATGAAATGGCCGACTTATTAATACCGTCGTATGGAGTAAATTTAAATATTTGGTTCGAAGGAACACTTTATGTTTGCCCGCAGTTAGAAAAACGATAACTGCAATGGACTGTATATATTTTATTAAATGAAAGCGCGAACAAACATAAATATATTGATATGAAATCACGAAATAATTAAGGTCCATAGGTTAATTGTTGGTACCACACAACGGAAATCAGAAACAAAGCACTCACCAGTTTGCAGCCAATTTCTCCACGTTCCAGGGGCCCCTGTCTTGATCTAATGATGTCACCACGTAGCTGAAGGTTCTAGTTCTATGCTTCAGTACACCAAAATCGAGCACTTTCAAGTGTAGAAATTTGTAATAGTTGGAGAAAGAAATTAACACGCCATTTTCTCGAGGCGGTAGAAAAGGATCTCACTGATTCTTGGTGCGCATGTCAAAATGCGCGAAAATGTACTCTGTCCGTCATCCAATTGTGTGGTTTTAAAAAGTAAAAACAACCGCGAAATTTAGCGGGAGCTAACAGTGACTCGATAATCCGTACATGCGATAATCCGAATGCTTCGGTAGTCGGAATAGCCTCAGCAGTGCATGGAGGTATTCGGTAATCCGAATTTTACTTGATTCAATAACCCGGACTCGCGTTTTTTTCAGAAAATGGCGTGTAATTCACATACTAATGCAGGTTTAAACCTGTTATTTGGTTGGTTTAATGCGTCGTCGGTGGTGTCAGAGGCCACATTCAGCAGCTCCCATCTAGCTTTTCTGGTGCGTGGGCATAAGTTATAGATTACGGTCGGGTCGAGTAGGGCTCCAATCAAAAGGAAATATAAAACTTTGACAGAAAAGAAAAGTAACAGATTATCGATGCATTAAAGAGTGGTAGCGTTACTGCAAAAGCTCTAGCTCTGAAATATGGAGTGGGTGCATCAACAATCGGAAAAATTCGGAAAAAAGGGTTTGTATTCAATTCTTTGGAAATCTATCTAAATATGTTTTTCTACTCGCGTGCGGGATGTTCTTACTTTCCACACTGAAAATGGGTGTGAAAAGTGAATAAGTGCGGAAATAGAAAATTATAGAAATTTTGGATTGATTAGGACATTCTAGTGACTTTTGAGCGAGCCACTGTAAATTTATACTGCATATAATTAAAACTAAATTGTTTCTGTTTTGCAATTTATACATTTTTTTGTTATTAAAAAATGTCATCAATAATCCGAATTCCTCGATAATCCTCGAGGGATTATCGAGTCACCACTGTATGTTCATCTGGAATTGCTCAAATGTTGTAATTTTGTCAGTTTTCATGTTTCTTTTGATAAATTTTCTGATTTGTTTCAGAACATTTTACTGTAGTAGTACTCGCACAGTAGGAGCCCGGCGATATTTTAAATATAATATAGTTACGAAACCAGCGCTAGCGTTGTAAACTAAAGGTGCCTTAACGGGACCGTGCTTCTGTTGGGGTAGGCTATATTTTTTCTGATATTTTTATTATTATTATTATTTTGATTGGCCTTACTTGCGGTCCCGCGGCTTCGACTCACACGGGTGCAAGTAGGCCAGATGTTCCGTTACCGTTTCTACTCCCCACCAACCGCGGGGTTAGTAGAAACGGTGTTCCGCATCGTGTGCCCTGAGTGGACGCAATGATCCGAGGATGACTGCTTTCTGCAAGTTGCTTTGCCGTATCACGGCAGGCCGGCAAGGTCTTAAGATCTCAGAGCAGTGTCTGCCGTGCGCCTCCGAGAGCTCCAATTACCAAAACCACTAGCTTGACTGTATAGCCCCGGTACACTCGGCGAAGGTCAAAGAGAAGATCCTGATATTTCGTCCGTTTCTTTTCCGCCTTGGCAATGATGTTCGTCTTGGCAGGAGCTAACAACTCAATGACATACATAATTTTGTCATTTTTGTCAAGGAGTACTATATCCGGCTTGTTGGCGTATACAAGCCGGAGTGTGGGGAATGAGAAATTCCAGTATATTCTGGTTCTGTCATTATCCACTACGGACGGAATATCAGAGGGGACATATGGCAGCACTGGAGCATCATCAACACCGTACGAGTGCCTTAGATGGTAATACAGCATCCTTAACGCTGGGTTGTGTCGATGGATATACGCCGAGACCGCATAGCGCCCGCATGCAGACAGCAAATAATATAAGATATCCGGCGCCCTATGGCAGGCCCTACAACTTGTATCAGGAACCTGTATACCCATCATGCGAATTCGGTGTTCCAAGGTGTTGATGACTCCGTCTTGGCAACCAATAATAAACCACTCAGTTTCCGACTTTAATGCACCTGACTAGGGATCGACCGAGACCGATATCGGATATCGGCCATTTTGGCCGATATCGGTATCGGCCGATATGAAACATGCGATATCGGCCATATTGGTATCGGCCAAGGGGATTTTCACCCTTGGGAATTATTTTCAAAATACTGAAAAAAACCGTAACTATCACTGTCTAAAAATTGTTTAGGTAAAACGACACAGTATCATATGATAATCTGTGGAAAAACTATGGTAACTGATAATGAGTACTGCGCTCCTCATAGGTAACAAAACATGACAGAACTGACGTCACTTTTCCCCCCAAAAAATCATTGTCGGCATCGAATAAAATTGAGAAATATTAAAGTCAGATAGAAAGGCAATAGTGCCAGGCACAAATTGTGCCGGGCACTATATTGACAGTTTCGCATTAAAAACTGACAGTTGATCTTTCAAAATTGACATACCAAAGTCGAATTTATAAATCCAGTCGTTTATTTTCTATTAATAGTGGCGTCACTATTAATTCCGGCTCTTATAATACACAATGGCCTAATTTTGAAAGAAGACAGGTTCTTATAATGCGAAAGTGTCAATATAGTGCCCGACACAATTTGTGCCTGGCACTATTGCAATAGGTCCCTAATATTATTTATCAGTTACTTTAGATAAAACCCCCCTCAGTATCCATCCAATATAAATATCGAATATTGGGCTTAGTAATTTAGTTAAAGGTTTTTTATAGAAATAATAGATTTTAAAAAAATAATAAAGGTTTGGAGGTAATTATGTTATTATTTTTATTTAAAATTCAAAAACTTAAAACATTTAAAATCTAGAACGAAGAACAATAGCGGTTTGGCTAAAAACATCACTGCACTAAATATATTAGTTAATCAAACAAGTTTCGTGGCTAATCGGGCAAAAAGGAGTTTTTGTTTCTCTCATATTTTTCCGTGGGTAGCTTGAAAGCTTAACCTCACGGGGGTCCAAGATCTAATGGACAACTAATAAGTGTTGACAGTTAACTGTGTCGTCCTTATGGGACTCCTCAGAACACTGCTAGGTCGATGTGACAATTCCTGCGAAGTTAATTAGACGGTGTTGTCTCTAACCATAAGTAAATAGTGAGAAAACTACCGAGATACGAGAGAAACAAAAAACAAAAGCAGGCGAAAAACTGCTATTACATATCGATCAATGAAAAGATCAAATACAAATAAAAGAAAACAAACTATAGTCCGTGACCTACGACAGCTCTTCTGTCTTTCACGCCGGATCAACGCTTATTGCATTTTTGCCCGTCATCAAGACACGTGAGCGTCAATCAACGGAATTTTTAAGCCAAATAATACTAACAAACGTGGAATTTCGTACCCGTGAATTTAAAAATCAAACAAGTTTCTTGGCTAATCGGGCAAAAAGGAGTTTTTTGTTTCTCTCATATTTTTCCGTGGGTAGCTTGAAAGCTTAACCTCACGGGGGTCCAAGATCTATTGGACACCTAATAAATGTTGACAGTTAACTGTTTCGTCCTTATGAGACTCCTCAGAACACTGCTAGGTCGATGTGACAATTCCTGCGAAGTTAATTAGACGGTTTTGCCTCTAATCATAAGTAAATAGTGAGAAAACTATCGCAAGAAGCGCCATCTACCGAGATACGAGAGAAACAAAAAACAAAAGCAGGCGAAAAACTGCTATTACATATCGATCAATGAAAAGATCGAATACAAATAAAAGAAAACAAACTATAGTCCGTGACCTACGACAGCTCTTCTGTCTTTCAGGCCGGATCAACGCATATTGCATTTTTACCCGTCATCAAGACACGTGAGCGTCAATCAACGGAATTTTTAAGCCAAATAATACTAACAAACGTGGAATTTCGTACCCGTGAATTTAAAAATCAAACAAGTTTCGTGGCTAATCGGGCAAAAAGGAGTTTTTTGTTTCTCTCATATTTTTCCGTGGGTAGCTTGAAAGCTTAACCTCACGGGGGTCCAAGATCTAATGGGCACCTAATAAGTCTTGACAGTTAACTGCAATATGCATTGATCCGGCCTGAAAGACAGAAGAGCTGTCGTACGTCACGGACTATATTTTGCTTTCTTTTATTTGTATTCGATCTTCTCATTGATCGATATGTAATAGCAGTATTTCGCCTGCTTTTGTTTTTTGTTTCTCTTGTATCTCGGTAGATGGCGCTTCTTGCGATAGTTTTCTCACTATTTACTTATGATTAGAGACAAAACCGTCTAATTAACTGCGCACGAATTGTCACATCGACCTAGCAGTCTTCTGAGGAGTCCCATAAGGACGAAACAGTTAACTGTCAACACTGATTAGGTGTCCATTAGATCTTGGACCCCCGTGAGGTTGGGCTTTCAAGCTACCCACGGAAAAATATGAGAGAAACAAAAAACTCGCTTTTGCCCGATTAGTCACGAAACTTGTTTGATTTTTAAATTCATGGGTACGAAATTCCACGTTTATATTAGTTTTCATTTTTTAAGGACTTGACCGATTTCAAAATTTAAGTATGGCAGAAAAAATGAGGGTAATTAACCTGAACTTTAACCTCGATTGCCTTCCAAAAAGTTTTATAAAAGAATATTTTTAAAATGTTTTGCTTGCCATCAATGTTTTTTTTTAATTCTTTAAATACCAAAAATGTTGTTAACAAATAGATTTAGTGTAATTTTTTCTCAACCTGTATAGCGCAGACGTAAACAGTCCAATTCCTGACGTATTTTTTGTAACCGTGAGGTAAACTTAAATGCCCTAAAACTAGCAAAAGTGTTGACGGTTAAGTCCTCAAAATTTCATAACTATTAAACAAATACTCTGCCAATATGTGGGCACCTAAGCTCACACTAGGTACTATAGTGAGCTAATATAACTAAAAACTTAAATATATTTTATTTAACTCCAGACTCAATTACCACCATTTGATACCACACAAGCCATGTTTTGACTTAAACTTAATTTTTTTAATCTACCACCACCCTTTTTTTTAAACTAAAATGTATTTTGTTTAACCCCAGACTCAATTACCTTTCGTTTGATATCACACACGCCATATTTACCATTACATATTTTAAGATCTACCCCCCTTTTTTTAACAATTTTTTTTTGTTTAACTTCGGACTTAATTACATTTTGTTTCGTTTAGCGGTTTTTGAGATATGCGCGTTGGTCGTTACAGACAGACATACAGCCAGACAGACAGACGGCGCGACAAAAAGTTTCAAAATCATCAGAAACGCAAAGATATCTAAAATTTTTGAAATCGAAACAACTTTTTTTTTTCTCGAAAAAATTAGGATCACCATAGCTCACACTACTATAGTATAGTAGTAGTGTGAGCTAAAAATAGTCGGCAAAGGAAAACTTATTATGGTCGGGCAGCAAAACGCTATTTTCGTCAATTTTTGGGGGATTTTGATAAGCATTGGCACGTTTATACATCGACCCAAAAAAAGTAAAAAACCAAAATTTTTTTTGTAGATTTGTCTCTCTAAGCTGCGTATCAGTGCCCTGAACTTTCTAGTTTGCACCTTTCCACTTTTATTAAAATATCTCAAAATCAAAAAAAGTCAAAATATTTCTTGCTACGGTTTTCATTAGGCTGTCTCTGTGGGCCTAAGTACCAAAACTTTTAAAAATATTTATCGATTAAAAAAAAATGTCAAAGTCAAAACTTTGAGAAATTTACCAAAGTAATGATTTTTTTAAAACTTGAATTTTTAGACGCTGTCAAGAAATTTCTAAGGCGGATTTTTTCTGACATACATTTTTTTCTGCCTTTTGAGTCTTGATATACTACGCTTTTTAAAATATTAAAAAATATAGCAGGGAAAATCTGTAGCAGAATCACAAATACCAAGCTGTCGCGTTTTTCGCAAAATTCAAAGACTTTGCACTGCTTATACAAATCAATTTTTTTAAAACTTTATTTGCGCAAAACGTAAAAGACTATTTACTGGTTCTAATAGACAACTAAATATAAAATTTACTCTCCTAAAAAAAAACTTAGAAATATAGTCCAAAATATTAAAAAATTTACAGCAAACATGGAAAAATCACTGACTCAAAATAACGATTTTTTAAGAAAAAACTACACATTTGGAGATAAACGGCTAGGGATTTTTTAGTTTGCGTTTAATTTTGGGTTCCAGGAAAATCTTTTTTTTACTATTATATAGACAAGCTTTGAAACGGTGTAATTTTTTTTAAAATATACTTGGTAAGTGATAGCAAAAAAGTATCTAAAGTTGGATATTTTTTAGTTTTTATAAAAAAATATCCAAGTTATATAGTGGTCGGGCAAATTTAAAGATTTTGGACTGCTTAAATACAAAACCATATTTTAAATTTTATTTGACTAAAATTTAAAAGCGTATGTTTCTGATAAAAAAAAACTAATATACAAAATTATTTTAAAAAATAGAAAAATAAAAAATTTACTACACACTTGGAATTTCTTCTGGTTTAAAATAACAGTTTTTAAAGCGAAACTATAGATAAATGGCAGGTGATTTTTTAGTTTGCGGGTAATTTTGGGTTCTTCACAAAAATTACCATATACTAAAATAGTGTTAAGTTCTTAATATACTTTAGAAGCCTGAAATAAATGGAAGTAACACACTAGTAAGTAAACTTTATTTTATTTTATCATTTAGAAAGCTCAGAAATATTTATAATTTTCCATAAAAAAAATATTAATCTCTTAATAAATACAAAAGGTCAAAAACCGAATTATTTCATACATTAAATAGTACATGGGTGCTAACCCGATTTTAAAATTTAACAAATGTTACGGCACCTGTAAAATTAAAATAGTATCTCATAATACAAGCGAGCCATTAGAAATAGATTCTTCATAAAATTATATTTCATTAGAGACAAATAAGTTGATATAAGTGCTAAGCCCATTTTACTGGAATAATTGTAATTTTTATTTTTTTTAACCATTTCTTTGGATTCGATGCAGACATAAATGTCATATGCGGCCCTCAGTGACAAATCTGTTCATTTTAATTAATTTTGCCTGTAATAGCCAGCCATTTTAGGGTTTATACATAAATAAGTACTTATTAGCATTAAAAAAAACACAAGCCAACATATTGAAACATTTTTGATTGAGTGATCGCCCTTAATCCGCCCTTTGGTACCGCTATAAAACAAAAAAAATAATTTAACATTTTTTAAAAAATAATGAAAATTACCCAAACTAAAATTGTACCTAGTTTTTCTGCAATATTTTTTAATATTTTAAAAAGCAAATTATAGGCAGACTCAAAAGAAAGAAAAGAAGTACGTCAGATAAAATCCTCATTAGAAATTTCTTCACAGAGTTAAAAAATTTAGGTTTTAAAAATCACAACAATTTTTTTTTTCAATATTTTTAATTTGAAATTATTTTTCTTAGAATAAAAAATATTTTTAAAACTTATAGAGACAGGTCTTACCTAATTAAAACTGTAATAAAAAATATTTTAACTTATTTTGGTTTTCAGTTATTTTGAAAGAAGTGAAAAGGTGTAAACTGGAAAGTTGAAGTGGAGTACCAACCAACTTTTTTTATATTTCTTACTTCTCTAAAGTCGATGTACAAACTTGCCAATTTTTATGAAAGTCCCATCAAAATTGACGAAAATGGAAAGTGACCGACCAGTATACGATTTGGATATTTTATTAAAAAACTGAAAAATACCCAACTTTAAACGCTTTTTTGCTACAACTTATTTTTATATTTTGAAAAAAATTTCACACCTTTTGAAAGCTTGTCTATATTAGAACAAAAGTTTTCGAGGGACCCAAAATTAAAGGCAAAATAAAAAATCCCCAGCTGTTTATCTCCAAATGTGTAGTTTTTTCTTAAAAAAACGTTATTTTGAATCAGTGATTTTTCCATGTTTGCGGTAAATTTTTTTTTAGTTGAGTAAATTTTATATTTAGTTGCCTATTAGAACCAGTAAATAGTATTTTATGTTTTGTTCAAATAAAGTTTTAAAAAATTGATTTGTGCAGTCCAAAGTCTCTGAATTTTGCGAGAAACGCGACAGCTTGGTATATGTGATTCTGCTACAGGTTTTTCCTGCAATATTTTTTAATGTTTTAAAAAGTGAGATAGGGCCAGGCTTAAAAGGAAGAAATTAAAGTATGTCAGATAAAATCCGCCTCAGAAATTTCTGGACAGGATCCAAAAATACAAGTTTTGAAAAAATCACCACTTTGGTAAATTTGTCAAAGTTTTGATTTTGACATTATTTTGTCTGAAATCGATAAATATTTCTAAAAGTTGTGGTACATGGGCTCATAGAGACAGGTCTTACCTTATTAAAACAGCAATCAAAAAATAATTTTCTTTTTTTGATTTTGAATAAATGAAATTAGGTCGCAAAGTAAAGTGGCACCAAGAAGCTCCAGTCGTGGAAGACTGACTGTTTTCACTGGTGCGAACTTAGAATTGGCCATGACAAGAAAGGTATGAACTTCGCCAGAAACTGACTCCATTCTGAAATAGACCGTAGCCGAAAGGCGTAAAGGTAAATGAATATTTGAAAGATTTGGAAGTTCGGTTTGAAATTGATTCCAAACATTTACGATATGCGGAGGAGGCTAAGAATCCCAGTCCAGCTTGTCCTTCCACAGATCTTGCATGAGGTGCTTAGCCAGTAAAGAAACAGGAGAACAGAAACCTAAGGGATCGAAAATTTTCATGATTTGAGATAAAATACCTCGTTTGGTGCACGGTTTGTCTTCCGGTATTACCAAGTAGGTAAACGAATCTGAAATAGGATTCCATTGGAGACCTAAGATTTTTACAAAATTAGGTTCGGATTTATGATGAAAGGAGTTCTGGGCTGTTGCTCGCCCATTTCTAGAGCTCAAACCCTCCTAGGCGTAGCAGGGAATCAACCGACTGAAGTTCTTTGGCAGAGCTAACAGAATCATGCCCAGTAAGCACATCGTCAACGTAAATGTCTTTAAGAAGCACCTTAGAAGCATTAGGATACCTCTCAGACTCGAGTTTAGCTAGTTCTTGTAAAGTGCGAATAGCTAGATAGGGTGATGACTTAAGCACATAAACAACTGTTCTTAAGGAATAGGTTTGGACTGGATCATCCTCTGAAAATCTCCATAGAATGTTTTGATAACGTGTGTGCTCAGGAATGTCAGTAACAAAAGCAAAAGCATGAGTTCGAAAATTAAGTAGAATTTCACGCACATCATTTTACAGTTTGGGACCTCCGCACAACGTTTCGTTAAGCGAGACACCTCTAGGACTACGGTGAGACCCATCAAAGACCATTCTAATCTTCCCAGTGTTCCAGACACTGTGATGAGGGATAAAGTAAGAATTATCCAAGACTTCTTTAGATATAGGCGTAGGAATAGATATCATGTGACCAGTATCTAAATAATCCTGCATAAAATCTTTGTAAGCTTGATAATGAGCTGAGTCTTTGAGTAGTCTAGATTCCTGAAGCTTGAAACTTTTTTAAGCAATTGGATAGGTGTCACCCAACTTGGGTTCTAAGTTTATGAAAGGTAATGGAACGACGAATCTACCTGATTCGTTGCGGCAAACTGATTGTGAAAATAGTTTTTTGCACATAATATCCTCAGGACTATGATGAACTTTATGTTGCACCTGCTCTATCTCCCAGAAGCGCTCTAGGCAGATATCTAAAGATGGTTCAATGGAAGTGTAACAGCTTATGAGTGATTGTGGTCAAAGAAGATATTTGTGGTTTTGGTTGCATCGAATTATCAACTTTCCCAATCAACACATAGCCAAAGATGCTGTTGAAAGCACTAGGTTGTCCACGCTCTCCATGGATAACTCCCTCTTGTAAGAGATGCGGAAAAAGTTCACAACCTACTAGAACATCAATAGAACTAGGTCTATGGAAGTTTTGGTCAGAAAGTTTCATGTTGCGAATGTGATTCCAACTGGTTGAATCGACAGCACAAGAAGGAATCTTCGCGCAAAGTTTTGGAAGTACTAAAGCCTCAAAATCAAAGGTAGGTCCCGTTTGACCTTGAGGTCTGATAAGACATTTCGTCCTACCTTTTGTATTGGAAGATGTCATTTGATTTAAGCCTTGAATGGAAGTAGAAAAGAAGCTTCTCGAAAGACCTAAACGATTTAGACATTTTTCTGAAATAAAGTTTGACTCAGAGGCAGAATCTGGTTGGTAATGTCCCCTTGAGTCTAACATGTCAGCTTTAACGGTAGAAAGTAGAAAAGTGGAATTTTTTGAAATCATTGTCGCATGACAGTTTGTGGAATGGCTTCCTGACGCATGGGCACTATTGGAATTTGAAAGTGGAATATTAACGTTCTCTGGAGGATAAGAATTAACACTCACAGAGGGCGCTACTGGTTGTGGAACATGGAGTAGACTATGGTGCCAAGCTCCACACGTAAAGCAGTTGTAGGAAGAGGGGCAGTTCACGGTCTGATGGGCTAAATGAAGGCAATTTTGACATAGATTCACCTGCCGAACATAACCCATTCTTTCTTGTGGACTTTTGTTTTGAAATTCGATGCATTTCGATAATACATGATTGGAGGAACATAGGTAACATTTTATTTTTGAGTTGAAAGTTCTGTTCTGAGTGTTTTGAGTTTGAGGGTTGTTGCGTTGATTGCTATTTTGTAAAGTATTTTGTTGATTCCTTGAATTTGAACTTTGATTTGAAATAGTTGTATTGAAAGCAGAAGGTGAATTAAAATTATTAAAACTGTTTCTCTGAAAACTGTTCTGTTGAGAATTACGCATGGTTTGAGGTGGTTTAGGAGGTTGGTTTTGTCTACTAAAACTGGGCATTTGCACTAAAGACTCGAGCGCAACGCAGTGATTTTCTATAAACTTGTAAAGATCATTGTAGGACGGGATTTCTGAATTGTTTTTCTCTCTACTGTAGTAGAGTTCGAAATTAGTCCTCATCTTGACTTCAAGTTTTAAGAGCATCATGTTGAAAGTAAGAAAGTCCCACTCTTTTGTAGGAAAACCAAGCTCGTTTAATATGGCTAGATTCTCAGAAAAAGTATCCAACATGGATCGTAATTCTTTCCCAGAACTGGATTTAGTTGAAAGAAAGTTAATAGCATTCAAAGCGGTAGTAGCAATAATTCGTTTATTTTGATACCTCTTTACTAAGGTTTCATAGGCAATATGATAATTGCTATCTGCAAGGGGAATTGTTTTTACTAGATAAAGGGCTTCAGAACAGAAATCCGCAATTGTTGAAACTTCTCGATATCACTCAAATCAGGATTTTGGTGTACCATGACCTTACACAAGTCAAACCAGTGTTGCCAATTTTTATAATTTCCATCGAAAACTGGCAACCTTAGTTGTGGAAATGATCTTGTATTTGACCTCTGAACAAGATTTTGTTGGTTAGGGTTGCCCACGTAACTGACAGGGTTGGTCCTATAAAGGTCGTAATAAATATTTACTTCCGTAATAAAGCTTGTCAAAGTATTTTCGAATCTTATCTTGCATATCAAACGCAAGTTTAAACTCTTCGAGAGAGTCAATGATCTGATTATGGGAATTGTAAAATTGGGCGTGGCATTCCTCAAGATCCTCGTATCTTGATTTAAATAAGAAATAAAAAGCTGTGTCTAACTTAGCTTGCACAGCTACCTCGTGAGCTTCAGACATTTGATTAAAGCTCAAAGTCCTTTTGTCACAAAGTTTTTCTGTTTTGGAATAGACATTTTTGTTTTTTGAAAGTTAATTTATTTTTAAATTACCAGAAAAATGCTTTAAACTAGCTTGAAATTTAAACAAATTTTTAGAAAAATTTTGAAATATTTTTGGTTTGTCTGTCTGTTCCTAATATTCCTATTTGAACATATCCTTTAAAAAAAAATTTTGCTCTCACGAAGGATTGAACCCTATACCTCTCGATTGGAATTCACACGCTCTGTGCACACGACCAGCGGGCGTACTTGAAATTTTTTTTAGAAAAGTCGCTATTCGAACAATACAGCGAGCGCCGCGCACGTGACCCACGCGATGATCCGCGATGAAGTGGTGGAAAAAGGAAGGTCCGCCTTGCAATATGACTATGCAAGCGAAGTGAAGCGATGTTTAATGAAAATATAATGAACAAAGGGATCAACTTTGATAAACTAATGAACTAACTATTCGAAATATGTGCATTGGTTTATAGTTATTTTTGAACGGTAATAAACACTTCGATCAACTTTGAAGGAACATATCACCAACAGGTCGTAAATCAATATGGCCTGCCTGATTTATTACTGATTGTAAGACATAATCGAAATTGAAAATATATTTTGAAAATTTATGGAAATTTGGAATTTTTGTAGGAAATTTCAGAACCACAGGAGTCTAGGTAGTTTGGAAAACTTATAATTTTGAGAGAAGGACCATTAAATGTGCGTGCAAGTACTGGAAAATACGTAAATACCCTTCAATAGGCTAGCTGGTTAGGCTTGCTCACACATTTAAGTAAATTTGTCGAAATTGACGTTAAGAAACACTAGGAAAAACGATGCGTATGTATTCTATAAATGGTACTCACCTTGGACTCTTCTAGGGCTCCTCTTTTGACGTTCGAACGCCTTAATCACCACAATTTTTCTCACTTTTGTAACTTTTCTCGGCGAACGTGGTTTTCGAAATAGTCTTGTTCTGCTGGTGGTTTTCAGCGCACACTGTCGGCGCTGGTTGTCCCCCCACGTGTCGGTAAAATTATATGCAGTTAAATAGCGCGAAATTTAAATTAATTCTTCGCGCAGAAAATAAAGGAAAAGAAATAGGTAATTTACTGCTTGTACCAACACTGTGCAATGGCTTATTCATATGTAGACGTATTAAATAGTCTACCTCTGCATTCTGTAAGGTGGTTTTAAGTCTTTGGCTAGTCAACTCTGTAATGGAGTTTTTCTGCCGCCGACTTATGTCGAAAACTATTTGGAGCTCATCTGCTGCTCTTTGTGCTGCTTTAAAAAGAAATGCCCCCACCCCAAATGTTTCATGGTTACGCACCATGCATAGCAGGGGATCCTCGTCTCTGATTACTTCGCACGCGGTACTTAGGACGATCCGTCTGTATAAACACTCCAAACTTAAGAGTCCACGGCCTCCCTGATAACGTGGGAAGTAAAGCCGTTGGACAGACGCCTTATCTTGCGGGTTTTCACGTCAATTTCACGCAACTCGTTCACGTTCCACTTAATGACACAAAGGAGTAAGTGATTATAGGGACGGCAAGCATATTTGTAGCAGCGACTTTGTTCTTTCCAGACAAATCTGTATTCCAGATTTGTCTTAGTCGCTGCTGATACTTCTCGCGAAGAGACCCTTTTACTGCTACACTATCATGGATGTGTCCCTGGGAAACACCCAGATAGGTATAGGTCTCACCGGCATCCAGATGGCGTAGGATGCTCCCATCTACAAGTTGCGCGTCCTCAGCGTGATCCGCATGACGTAAGTTAAACCGTCGCACACTTATCCAACCCAAACTCCATCCCGATCGCATGAGTATACTCTTGTACTACCCGAAGAGTTTGGTCGAGATCTCTCTTCGTCGACGCGTAGAACTTAAGGTCATCCATATAAAAGAGGTGAGTAACCTTATGGGTTCTACGGCCGGGAGCACCGCACATGTATCCCTTTGTGTTCCAAAATGGAATCATTCCTGAAATGCATCTCGCTATGGGATCTGGCACCGCAAGGCCTCTCAAAAGGTGAATAATAAGTTTATGAGAAGTTGTGTCAAAGGCATTGCGGTAATCAATCCAGGTCATTAAAAGGTTTCGCTTGTACTGGAAGGAGTCCTGTGTGACACATCGGTCTATTAGAAGGTTCTCCTTGCAGCCGGCTACGCCTTTCTTTGACCCTCGCTGCTCGTATACTCCACTAAACACGGGACCCATGGCTTGAAGTACGCTGGTACAAGAGTCGCGTAAAAATCTTGTAACAAGCGTTTAAACATGTTATCGGGCGATAGTTCTTTGAGTCGGATAAGTTTCCGTTCTTGGGGAGTGGGACGGTTCGCCCCTCAATAAACCAGGGAGGGATTGCCTGCCCCAAGTTAGATTTAAAATAAATAAATAGAAAAACAATAATAATAATATGAATATCAAAATAAAATCCAATTTAATTAAAAATCTAAGGAAAATTAAAAATTAATAAGATGTCCTAGCATGGTTTTTCAGCTGAATATTAAAATTATACAAATTAGTTTTTAAAATGCTCGCTGGGTTATTGCTACTAATAAATAAATGATCTAGTGGTTTTGGCTACACGGTTTTAGATTATTAAAAGGGTTAAAAATTGTCAAAAAGTGCTGTATTAAAATTTTAGAACAAGTAAGGAACTAAACAAAAAATAAAAATAAAAACGGAAAAACAATCATAGTATCACAATAGCACCTACAAAAATGCAACATACAGAACTAAATACTAAAAGATTAAGCACTAAACCAACATAATATTTATAACAACCAACCAAATAAAA
The DNA here is from genome assembly GCA_963576565.1 of Aspidapion aeneum. Taxonomy (NCBI): domain Eukaryota; kingdom Metazoa; phylum Arthropoda; class Insecta; order Coleoptera; family Brentidae; genus Aspidapion; species Aspidapion aeneum. Next base: position 121,490,241 of record OY755039.1, read on the forward strand.
AAAGTTACAGATAAAAATGAAGTCAAAAATAAAAAATAAAAATGAGCAGATGTACTCATAAGGAATGGTTCAGGTATTCTGCAACCGAATAATAGTCCCCTTGACAAAGCAGCTGTTTTACTTTACTTTTAAATAACTTTCCCTATACTTTTTATTTCATTTCATAAAAAATTCGGGCTAGGGCCTTATGGGTTCATGGGAATTTTTTCCACCAGTTGGTGTTAATCCCATCAGTCTCAGGGGCAGCGAAGTTCTTAGCACCCGTAAGAGCACTTCGAACTTCCTCCACGGTTATTGGTGGGCACAGTTGCTCAGGTGGTGGAAACCCCCTCACGAAGGTTTCAAACTGTGCCAGGTCTGGTGTGTTTTCGTTGAACGGCCGAGTTACCTCGTAAATACCCCTCCAGAAGTTTTCCACCCTCTCAGCGGTCGCACAGTGGGGCATAAGCACAAAAAGTTGCGATAAAGTCCCACAGTGCAATGGATGTATTCTTTTGTAGTCAGAAATGTTTAAGATGAATTACTTAATGATCCAAAAAAAAAAAGTGAGCCCGAGCTGTTAGTCGAGGTATAAGTGGTCGAATCAGCTTCAAAATATTTCCTAAAATACTATGTACGATGGTAATGTTTGTATGTAATGTAAAATATTATATTATGTTATCGACCCTAGAAAAACGGAAACGCCAAGTTTACCCCCTCCCCAATAACTAATCGTCCCCCTGAAAAATGGAAACACCTAAAAATTTTGCACACTTTCTAGTGACTTTCGCCATTTTTAAAACGACTTGACAGAAGCTTTCAATATATTCCTATATTTTGAATAGGGAAAGTGGGTCTAGTGATACCTTGTTTTGAAGCTTTCTTTCGAAAATCCATTGGTTAGTTTTTGAGATATTTGCTTTTAAATTTTTAAATTTTACATGTAATGATAAAAATTGCAAAAATCCATAGATTAGTTTTTGAGATATTTGCTGTCAAATTTTCAAATTTTACATGGAATGATAAAATAAAAATTAAATCCGAAAAAATATAAAATTTTGATTAAATTTTTATTTTATTATCCCAAAAACTAATTGATAGATTTTTAAAGTTTTTACACTGTTGTCAAGAGGCCTTTAAAACAAGGTATCATTAGACCCACTTTCCCTATTCAAAATATAGGGGTAAAGTATACCCCTCGAAGATAGTGCGTGCTACAAAAATTTCAAGATAGCCAAAAAGTGTCCCCCCCCCTCGCAAACAAAATCGACGTGTCCGAGCGTTTCTCCAAATTCGCACGAAAAATACCCAAAAACACGCCTGTTACCTTTTAGTTGGGACACCCTGTATATTATACTAAACAGAAGAAAAAATAATTTTACTCTATTAATAAATCAAATAATAAGTTTTAAAAAAGATCGGTCTGAAAATGTAAAATTAACGTATAAAACTCGTTATAAAAGAGTATTTTTATCCTTTAACGAATTTTAGCTTTCGCTACGATCGTGCTAAAAACTTTTTACCTTGAGATAAAAAGTTTTCCTTTTATCCCTTGGTATATTATAAGAATAGTGGGCCCTCCTTAATCCTTATTTTAGCGATAAAACTTGTCACTTTTTATCCTTAAAATGTAAAATAAAAAGCTCTATCAGATATTATGTTTTTAGTAAAGTAGCTGAAAACCACATTATTATAATTGTAATTTAATTTTAGGGCAGGGTTCAAAAAATATCTCCTAAAATTCGTAATTAAAGTATCTTTTTAGCTATTGGCCAATTATATACCTCGCTACGCTCAGGCTACAAATTTTAGCTCACACATATACTATACTATATGGTCATCCTAATTTTTTCGAGAAAAAAAAAGTTGCTCCGATTTCAAACATTTTTATATATCTTTGCGTTTCAGATGATTTTGAAACTTTTTTGTTGCGCCGTCTGTCTGTCTGTCTGTCTGTCTGTATGTCTGTCTGTCTGTCTGTCTGTCTGTCTGTCTGTATGTCTGTAACGACCAACGCGCATAACTCAAAAACCGCTTGGCCGATTTTAATGAAATTTGGTACCTAGGCTGGGTCTTGGGTCGAGATGGTCCCATTTAAAAATGAACAAAATCCACCGAACAGAAACCAAATAAAAGGGTGGGGGTAGATTTCAAAAATTAGAGTTTATGTGAAAATATGGCGTGTGTGATATCAAACGAAAGGTAATTGAGTCTGCAGTTAAACAAAATACATTTTAATTTATTTAAAAAAAAGGGTGGGGGTATATTTTAAAAATTAGAGTTTAAGTGAAAATATGGCGTGTGTGATATCAAACGAAAGGTAATTGAGTCCGGAGTTTAACAAAATACATTTTAGTTTTTTGTTTTTTTAAAGGGTGGGGGTAGATTTAAAAAATTTGAGTTTAAGTCAAAACATGGCTTGTGTGGTATCAAACAAAAGGTAATTTAGTCTGGAGTTAAATAAAATATATTTCAGTTTTTAGTTATATTAGCTCACACGTACACTATAACTATAGTACCTAGTGTGAGCTTAGGGGCCCATATATTGGCAGAGTATTTTGCCTCGGGATAAGGTGTGACTTTTATTCCTTAATATATAATGAGTATACTAATAATATGTGTAGATGTATATGTATTTAGTACTTTATATTTTAAATATCTATACTACAATTTAAACACATATTTCGCTAACTTTTAAGAAGCATGTTACTATTTAAAAATTAATTCCCGCCTTATGGGCAAAAATGTGGCATCATTTTAAAAAGGAAGGTTCAATAAAAAATGACATGTTAAAACTGGCCCGCGACAGCGGGCGACAAGTTACTTTTTGTCCACTTATATTTTTAAGATTAAAGAAAATAATAAGTTTTTGAAAGATTTACAAAAATGGCAGCTTGAAGAAAAACAACAAAAAATGTCGGTTTTTTTTTATGCGAGAAAAATGTACTGACCATAGTGATTATCTGACATAATTAAAATTATTTTAACCAAACTTGATCAACGTTCAAAATTGTGGCAAAGTTGATTTATTTGTGTTCTTAAAATAACTACGCAACGTCAGTTTTCAAAACGCTAACCTTGACAAGGTGTTTTATTCATTTGTTTGACGTTTGTCTATCGGAAGCTCACTTGCTGTGGGAAAGCAATTATTAAGAAAGAGTTTTCAGTAAAAATATCCCCCATATTAGGTAAATGGATCGTTAATAATCCTCGGCGGCGTCTGAAATAGGCGAATGGGGTTTTCGAAAAATAGTTTATTTTCCCAAATACCCCTCGCCCGCCGAATTAGATTTTGTTTGGCAGTCACTAACATCCGTATCCTTTCGCAGCACTGCTGCTTGATGGTCTGCAACACAGATTAGGTAAATAAGTATAAAAAAAGATGGGACACTCATTCTATGCCTCTTTTTTTAGTTCCTGACCAATCGAGCGCGGCGCTGCAATCGCCCAGCTGGCGCGGCGGCGGCAGCCGCCAATTTTAAAAATTAAATTTTGATTGCACCAAAATGTTTGCATTGTTTCATATCAAAAATGAAACAATGCAAATATTTTGGCAGTAAATTCAGAAAATAAAACTACATTATGTATGTGGGTAGGTATTTATTATAAATAACTTATTTAAAACTTTATTAAAAGAAAATTAATAAATTTTTTATTGTATAATTCAACACACTAAATATGTAATTCCAGTATTATAATTAATCTCTCTTAATAATAAACATGTGAGTTCCTTACATATATTAGGGGGCTAGTTCAGTCACAATATATCATATTTTATATAACACTTTTGTCCAGAGGTGGTTCGGTTGCTAATTTTAGTACACCATATTTGCCCAGGTAGAATATCCAAGGTCACGTAGTGAGTGCTGCTCTCTTGATCAGTTACCTACCTTAGCATAGACACCAAATTACCCTAAATGATCTATCCCGCTGTTATAATTGGTCTCGTTTTTGAAAATGTGAATTGTGAACACGAGCCCTACTCTATGTGCATGTCAGTCATGTCTCCTTTGGAGCAGCTGGACAAACAGTACCTGAAACAATATAAAATTGTAATATACAAACAATATTCTTTCTTCGGAATGTTATAATTCTTATTTACCAAAAGTGCTAGATAAGCAAACCGAACCCAGCCCAAGGTTTGAAATTTATAACCCACAATCAGAGGATAGACATCAGCGTAGCTAAGGGGGGCCTGGCCCCCTCTGTTGGATCTCAGGCTGCCCTTATGTATTGCAGGGGTCCCCTGGATCACTACTATTAAAAAAATACAGATACAATATATGTGTATCACAGAAAGCAAAGACGTAGGCCGCAGCCCCCTTCAGGCTGGCCACGCCGATGAAATTGGGCCTTTTGTTAAAATAAACCATGCAAATTTATTTTATAGGTTATGTTATATACTTACTTGAGATTATTAATAAATTCTTGAATTTTTGGCTGGCCGGTAAAATTTGGTTTCCTAAATACCAAAAATGTTGGTAAAAGCCGTAAAAATTGCAGTAAAAAACGAAAAAATGGAATTCCAGAAAATTCGAGACCGATCAGCTGGTTTCTACCGAAAAGATGGGCAGTAGCGGGTTGGGTGAGGATGAGCGGGGGTCTACGGTGGCGCCGCCATCGACTGGTCAGTGAAGCTCGAGTGACCAGGCCCTGGTCTGCAACAGTGCTTCGTTCAGTGTGTGGTGGGTGCGTCGCAGGTTGGCCGCTATGCGGCGCACTTTTGGCGTAAAAGGCCTGCCTGCCAATTTGTATTCCACCACTCACTAGCAGGGTTCCATCAGGCCCTTCGATGGTCCTAGAACGGTCCGAAAAATCCCAAAGCGCGCGCATGCAGTGCAAGGACTGTTTTAAAACGATTTTGGTTTGATGGAACGACCAAATAACTGTCCGAAAAACGAATGCTGTTCGAATGAGAGATCGACTTACTTCAGGCATGTGATCATATGCGAGAGGGTTAAATTCAAAGTCACGCGACTAAAAGAAAGGGTGGGTTTCGTCGCCTCGCGTGAAGACACAGAAGGGAAGGTGAAGATACATCGAAGGCAATGTATGAATTCGAGAGCACGAAATTAAAGTTGCACACAGAAAGGATTACACAATTACATAGGATTCTCATAATACATTTTTAATTTTAGTTTTTTAAAATGCAGATAAAATAATTACATTAATTTATAATATCAAACAAAAATATACCTACAAGTAAATGATCTTTGAATTAATGACAGTCCGAGAATTTTGCAATAATTGAATGATTGAATTGAATACTGTTAAAGTAATCGAAGTAACGATAGTAACCAATATATAAAATGATTATCAAATACGAAATTGCAAATAATGCAAGGACCTAAAACTATAAACAACAAGTGAAATTAAAGAAAGAAAAATAAGAAAAAAGTTTTTCTGCTTCGGCCGGGGATCGAACCCGGGATCTCTTGCTATCTAGGCAAACATTCTACCACTGAACCACCGAAGCCACACATACATTTTCGGAAAACTTATCCCCGGCCGAAGCAGAAAAACTTTTTTCTTATTTTTCTTTCTTTAATTTCACTTGTTGTTTATATAAAATGATTACTTAGAAGTCGAGTTACGATTAGTAACGAGTACTCAAAAGTAACGAAAATCAACACCTCTGTCACCCTCTAAACTAGTTTTTCTTTTTCTAAGCAGGCGATGAATGCACCCTATGGTCAGTATAGCTTTTTTCCAGGTGGTATACCTACAGCATTCCGCAGTCCCGTAGTAATAAAAATTAAGAGGCTCTTGCAAAAAAATCAACAATCAAGATGTTGCACAATTTTTTTTTGGAAATTTAAAAAATATTTGTATATTTACAATTTATTTTGACAAAAATTTTAATTTTTTGGGTTATTTCCTGTTTTTTGAATTTTCTTAGACAAATGTAAATTTAATGTAATTTTATGGTATATTTTTATCTCAGGTGATGTAAACTAGAAATGTGTGTGTTTTACGTACAATTTTTCCGCGCGTTCTACTGCGCCTGTCTGCAATCCTTGTATTTCAGAAGAGTCCGAAACCAGTTTAGGTTGCTTGATGGAACGGAAAACTAACTGTCCGAGAGCAGTACAACGTCGACCTGGAACGCAAACAGGATTTTTCGTACCGTTTTATAACCGTCCCACGCTTTGATGGAACGAAACTCTGGTATACGAGATGCGTGCTGCCTTGCTGAGAGGATTCTTGCTTCCATCTTCTTCACTCGGCGTTGCGCCCTGTCGCCGCAGGGGTCCCTATTGGGCGCCCTGGGCGACAAGGAGCAAGCTGCCTCGTAGACGAGGCAGTTAATGCGCCAGATGTCAGCTTCTTCTGTTAGAGTATTCAACAGTTCTGCGTCCGCTATAGCTAGGTCTTGTGGCTTTGGGCGCTGGGGTAAAGGGGGGTGTTGCGATTACCCAGGCCTTGTTCTTGTGTGCCTCCTTGCCCTATTTATTATATTTTTTTTTTATTTATTTTTTTTTTGGTTGGCCTTACTTGCGGTCCCGCGGCTCCGACTCACATGGGTGCAAGTAGGCCAGATGTTCCGTTACCGTTTCTACTCCCCACCAACCGCGGGGTTAGTAGAAACCGAACCGAACCGCATCGTGTGCCTTGAGTAGACGCAATGATCCGAGGATGACTGCTTTCTGCATGTTGCCTGCAAGTTGCTATAATAATAATAATAATAATAATAATAATAATAATAATAATAATAATAATAATAATAATAATAATAATAATAATAATAATAATAATAATAATAATAATAATAATAATAATAATAATAATAATAATAATAATAATAATAATAATAATAATAATAATAATAATAATAATAATAATAATAATAATAATAATAATAATAATAATAATAATAATAATAATAATAATAATAATAATAATAATAATAATAATAATAATAATAATAATAATAATAATAATAATAATAATAATAATAATAATAATAATAATAATAATAATAATAATAATAATAATAATAATAATAATAATAATAATAATAATAATAATAATAATAATAATAATAATAATAATAATAATAATAATAATAATAATAATAATAATAATAATAATAATAATAATAATAATAATAATAATAATAATAATAATAATAATAATAATAATAATAATAATAATAATAATAATAATAATAATAATAATAATAATAATAATAATAATATAATAATAATAATAATAATAATAATAATAATAATACCTCCTGCCGGTCCCTACGACTCGGTTCAAAACGCAGAGGATCGAGAGGGCCCCCACAACCGACCCCGTCGGATGAGGGATCAGAGGCAAGGTGGAGGGGCCCAGCCGGATGGATTGCCCGATGATGACCGCAACGAACAAGGACGCTTTGAGTGGACCAATGATCTGAGAGATGACCTGCTGGAATGCTATGAGAGCAGTAGCCCAGGTCGAAGGGGATATATGGCTCGTATGCGTGAGCAGTGGAATGTTATGCATCCTGAGCATAATACATTTACTGCTCAGGGCCTGCGAGACTATGTGTCTTATCTTCGGCGAAGGGGTTATGTTAGAGGGCCTCAACAGCCCGCAGTACCTGAGGTACAGGAACCGCGGGTACGGTTGGTTGAAGAGGTACTTCCCGTAGCGCCAGTAGAGAGACTCCGAGACCGCAGGGCGCTGCACAAAACTAAGCGCCCAAAGCCACAAGACCTAGCTAGAGCGGACGCAGAGCTGTTAAATACTCTAACAGAAGAAGCTGACATCTGGCGCATTAATTGTCTCGTCTACGAGGCAGCTTGCTCCGTGTCGCCCAGGGCGCCCAATAGGGACCCCTGCGGCGACAGGGCGCAACGCCGAGTGAAGAAGATGGAAGCAAAAATCCTCTCAGCAAGGCAGCACGCATCCCGTATACAGTGTGTGGTGGAATACAAATTGGCAGGCAGGCCTTTTACGCCAAAAGTGCGCCGCATAGCGGCCAACCTGCGACGCACCCACCACACACTGAACGAAGCACTGTTGCAGACCATCAAGCAGCAGTGCTGCGAAAGGATACGGATGTTAGTGACTGCCAAACAAAATCTAATTCGGCGGGCGAGGTGTATTTCGGAAAACAAACTATTTTTCGAAAACCCCAGTCGCCTATTTCAGACGCCGCCGAGGATTATTAACGATCCTCCGACCGCTGAGAGGGTGGAAAACTTCTGGAGGGGTATTTACGAGGTAACTCGGCCGCTCAACGTAAACACACCAGCCCTGGCACAGTTTGAAACCTTCGTGAGGGGGTTTCCACCACCTGAGCAACTGTGCCCACCAATAACCGTGGAGGAAGTTCGAAGTGCTCTTACGGGTGCTAAGAACTTTGCTGCCCCTGGGCCTGATGGAATTAACACCTACTGGTGGAAAAAATTTCCATCAACCCATGAGGCCCTTGCCCGAATTTTTAACTCCTGGGTTAATGAGGGGCAGCCAATCCCTTCCTGGTTTATTGAGGGGCGAACCGTCCTTCTCCCCAAGAACGGAGACTTGTCCGACCCAAAGAACTATCGCCCGATAACATGTTTAAACGCATGTTACAAGATTTTTACGCGACTCTTGTACCAGCGGATACTCCAAGCCATGGGTCCCGTGTTTAGTGGAGTATACGAGCAGCGAGGGTCAAAGAAAGGCGTAGCCGGCTGCAAGGAGAACCTTCTAATAGACCGATGTGTCACACAGGACTCCTTCCAGTACAAGCGAAACCTTTTGATGACCTGGATTGATTACCGTAAGGCCTTTGACACAACTTCTCATGAACTTATTATTCACCTTTTGAGAGGCCTTGCGGTGCCAGATCCCATAGCGAGATGCATTTCAGGAATGATGCCATTTTGGAAGACCCGATTTACCATATGTACGGGTAACGCAAAGGTGTCGACTGAATTGGTGTCATTCCGCCGGGGAGTGTTTCAGGGTGATTCCCTCAGCCCACTCCTCTTTTGCGTCTCGCTACTTCCGTTATCCGTTGCTTTGCGGAACACAAAGGGATACATGTGCGGTGCTCCCGGCCGTAGAACCCATAAGGTTACTCACCTCTTTTATATGGATGACCTTAAGTTCTACGCGTCGACGAAGAGAGACCTCGACCAAGCTCTTCGGGTAGTACAGGAGTATACTCATGCGATCGGGATGGAGTTTGGGTTAGATAAGTGTGCGACGGTTCAACTTAAGAAAGGACGCCATGCGGATCACGCCGAGGACGCGCAACTTGTAGATGGGAGCATCCTACGACATCTGGATGCCGGAGAGACCTATACCTATCTGGGTGTTCCCCAGGGACACATCCATGATAGTGTAGCAATAAAAGGGTCTCTTCGCGACAAGTATCAGCAGCGACTAAGACAAATCTGGAATTCAGAGTTGTCTGGAAAGAACAAAGTCGCTGCTACAAATATGCTTGCCGTTCCTATAATCACTTACTCCTTTGGAGTCATTAAGTGGAACGTGAACGAGTTGCGTGAAATTGACGTGAAAACCCGCAAGATGATGACTCGATACCGAAGCCATCATCCTAAGGCGTCTGTCCAACGGCTTTACTTCCCACGTTATCAGGGAGGCCGTGGACTCTTAAGTTTGGAGTGTTTACATAGACGGATAGTCCTAAGTACCGCGTGCGAAGTAATCAGAGACGAGGATCCCCTGTTATGCATGGTGCGTAACCATGAAACATTTGGGGTGGGGGCATTTCTTTTTAAAGCAGCACAAAGAGCAGCAGATGAGCTCCAAATAGTTTTCGACATAAGTCGGCGGCAGGAAAACTCCATTACAGAGTTGACCTGCCAAAGACTTAAAACCACCTTAAAGAATGCAGAGGTAGACTATTTAATACGTCTACATATGGATAAGCCATTGCACAGTGTTTTCTATAAAACCATTGAAAACACTGGCTTATCCAAAAAGCTAAGCTTTGCATTCTTAAGGTCAGGTGCATTAAAGTCGGAAACTGAGGGGTTTATTATTGCTTGCCAAGACGGAGTCATCAACACCTTGGAACACCGAAGTCGCGTGATGGGTATACAGGTTCCTGATACAAGTTGTAGGGCCTGCCATAGGGCGCCGGAGACCTTATATCATTTGCTGTCCGCTTGCGGGCGCTATGCGGTCTCGGCGTATATCCATCGACACAACGCAGCGTTACGGGTGCTGTATTACCATCTAAGGCACTCGTACGGTGTTGATGATGCTCCAGTGCTGCCATATGTCCCCTCTGATATTCCGTCCGTAGTGGAGAATGACAGAACCAGAATATACTGGAATTTCGCTTTCCCCACACTCCGGCTTGTAAACGCTAACAAGCCGGATATAGTACTCCTTGACAAAAATGACAAAATTATGTATGTCATTGAGTTCTCGGCTCCTGCCGAGACGAACATCATTGCCAAGGAGGAAGAGAAACGGACGAAATATCAGGATCTTCTCTTTGACCTTCGCCGAGTGTACCGGGGCTATACAGTCAAGCTAGTGGTTTTGGTAATTGGAGCTCTCGGAGGCGCACGGCAGACACTGCTCTCAGCTCTCAAGACCTTGCCGGCCTGCCGTGACAGGGCAGAGCAACTTGCAGGCAACATGCAGAAAGCAGTCATCCTCGGATCATTGCGTCTACTCAGGGCACACGATGCGGAACACCGTTTCTACTAACCCCGCGGTTGGTGGGGAGTAGAAGCGGTAACGGAACATCTGGCCTACTTGCACCCGTGTGAGTCGGAGCCGCGGGACCGCAAGTAAGGCCATCCAAAAAAAAAAAAAAAAAAAAAAAAAAAAAAAAATAATAATAATAATAATAATAATAATAATAATAATAATAATAATAATAATAATAATAATAATAATAATAATAATAATAATAATAATAATAATAATAATAATAATAATAATAATAATAATAATAATAATTATTATTATTATTATTATTATTATTATTATTATTATTATTATTATTATTTTGGCGACTGGGGTGACCGCAGAGAATCGGAGGTGGCATGGGCATTTTAATATCAATTATTGAGACTAATGGAATCATTTTTAAGGCTGTAAAATTGATCTTTTCATTTTAAACATAGGTCTCCAACACTGATGGTCTAGAAAGAAATGAAGTACTAAAAGCTATTTTAGACCATGTGCATCCCCTTGACCTCATTCCAGTGTTCTTTAGAAAAGACAGCTCTCAGTCGAATGGCTATTTCTTAGCTAGAAACTGTGAATTCGCTATTGATAAACTGTGCAACGAGAATTTGGTAGTTGACCATCCTTGGAACAAGAAGACTGACTTTAAAAAATACACTCCTGTAAGTAATGGAATATACAATACAGGTGAATTAAATGCTATGGGGATCATAGATTGCTTCTGTGCTTAATGTGTGTAAGAGAGAAAAATATATTTTAGGCCGTGTCTCGAAATATATATTTCGCTGTGTTAGACCCGTATTCTTTCACTGTTTTAGACCCGTATTCGGCGGGTAGTGGGAAAGTAGGGAAATACCTCTTGCCTTCACGAAGTTTTTTGTCATTCCGTTGTGTGCAGCGAAACAGCTAAGAAGTGGGTATTTGTTTTTTACGTAATAAAAGCTAGCTCAAGCCATAAAATGTCCTCTCTCTACTATACCGAGCGCACAGAGAACAGGTATTGGCTGTGGGTTCATATACTGACTATCTTGAAACAATGGACATAACCACGTGTAAACTTTTATCATTTTTTCTTACTACATATTTTATACATATGCAGTTGTTCTTATCTTACATACAGTAATAATTTTCCATGATCCCTATAGCATTTAATCATGCTGTATACAAATTTATGTATACAGCAGTGGCGTGCATATAATGTAGGCAGAAAGGCGTCGCGTCATCACATTTTAAATAACTTATCTCATGACATATTCAACAAAAGTATTAATAATAAGCATTTTTTCATTAATTTTTATTCTAGAGCTTGCGTAAGACATATTTCGATTAATTGAATATACTGCATTATCGCGCATTTCTTATCTAAAAATTTTTTCTAGGTGCTCCATATAAATTTTGTGAAGATGGCATGATTTAATTCTATTATCGCTAATAGAATATTGCTGCGCCTTTTTCGATTTTTGCAGACCGCTGGCGCTATAAGAATAAAATTGCATAGTTGCATTAATTGATTAAAAAAAACTATGCCAACTAGGTGGTAACTGCATACTAGCAAATATGTTGAAAATTGAGTTTAACTAGAAAAAGTTTGATTTTTGCAGAAGGCAGTATATGTTTTATCGAATATTTACAAAAAATAAAGTAAAAAACTGTTTTTTTACGTTGATTTTGGGTAAAAAATATAAAATAATTCAAGATTAATTGCTACCGGGTTAGTCTTTTGAAAACCATACAGAGTCGTTGCTCGTATATCACGGATTTTTGGTATTTGTGTAGTACTTGATCCCCTTAACTCAAAAATGTATTTAAAAATTTTTCAGTTGATTCTTCTTATTGAATATTTTTTACAGGGGATCAAAAATCTGGATGTTAGCTTGTTTTATAAAAAACACTAATTTTCCTAGCCTGCGCAGCAATGGGTAAAGAAGGTATTGTTTTTTGCAAATTATTTGATTTATTTCTTAAAACCTTTGTTTTTCAATTTTAGTTTTTCTACATTAGGCCAAAAAAATAGTTTTCTTTATGCACAAAAAATCAAGAATTTACTTAATAAGCCGAATAAATAATAAGAACTTATATGAGTAATAATTTTTTTAATAAAAAGTGACATTTTCATTCCCTCCCTGGTGGGCAATTATGTAGAATTTTTCAAGGAATTCGAATACCTTTATCATAAAGTTTTGGCAAAATTTTTTTCTAGTCGGAAGATGAAATTGCTACACCCTAACGGGGTGCTACAGAAACAAAAATATTTTAGGTGAATTTGCAAGGCCCGATTATAAATTTTTTTCCCGAAGTAGCTGTTGTAGTTTCTGAGATAAATCCGGCTCCCATCCTTAACGGGACACGTTGTATATACAGGGTGTCTTATAGTCATATTTTGAGTACGCTCTTTCAATTGGTGGTCTTTTTAAAGTCCGGCGCCGACCGGAAGTGGCCTATTTAGGCGTGAAATCCGTTGTAGACATATAGTCTATGGACAAATCAAGTTTCGTGTGCAAGTCGTGCCAACTTTCTGCCGATAAGCTAACTTTGTTAAGGGCGTCCCATATATCAGGTTTTGACTTGTTGTCATTCTGGTAAATGCGTTTTTTGAAAGATATGGCGGATTCAAAATGGCGGAAAGGCGTATCTTTAAAAAAAGTGCAACTTTTTTATTTCTTATCCGATTTTCATGGAACAAAGTTTAAAATACTTGCTTTGTAATTTACTTAAAAATGTATTGGTCAGAAAATATGTATTTTTTTGTATTTGTAAAAAATATAAAAAAATTCAAAAAAAAGGTTAATTTTTTTTATTTTATTTCTAAAACTATTAGAGCTAGAAAAAAAGAGTTTATATAAAAAGATAGCTATTTTGATTCTTTATTCAAATCTGGTTTAAGTGTTCCAATGCGTTAATTAGTTTTTAAGTTATTTCCAAATAACTGGAAAAAAATAGGGGTATATTTAAAAATTATGCTTTTAATGAAAACCATAAGAACCTTTTGAAAGTAACTTAAATTTGTTTAACATACCTAGCAGATCAGGTTTTGACTTATTGTCATTGTGATAATCGCGCCTTTTTTTAAATATGGCGGATTGAATATCGCGGAAAAGGATATTTAAAAACAAATTGTATCTTTTTTATTTTTTATCCGATTTTAATACAACAAATGTTAAATTACTTGATTTAAAATATATTAAAAAAATACTTTTTAAAAAATGTATTTTTTTTAATTTTCGAAAAAAAAATCGGGTGAAACATGTGACAAAAGTGATTTTATTTATTTTATTTTTTAATTGACCCCCCATATACGGACGTCGCTGAAGGGTTTGTCATTAATTAAACCCCCCCTGACTTACACATTGTTAAAAATAAAATTTTATTTCCTACAATAAAGTATAAAACACATTTTTGTCAATTGAGCTTAGTTTCTGAGAAAATTGGAAAAAACTTGTAACAGAATTAATTTGTTTGCTGATTTGTAAAAATTGATTTTAGTTGCACAGGCCTGTGAAGTTTTAATCTGAAGATAAATCTTACACTACTATACACGTTTAAAAGGAAATTTTATTGTCTACAATCGACTATAGGTCACAATTTTTGATAGAGAGCTTGGTTTTTAAGATAATCGGGTAAAACCTATGTGGTTTCTTTAAATGTTTTATATTTTCTTAATAAACGGACGCGGCTGGAGAGTTTGTCATTAGCCTGACCCCACTGACTAATACATTGTTAAAAAGGAAATTTTATTTTCTACAATAAACGGTAAAATATTTGTTTTTCCAAAAAGCTTAATTTTTGAGAAAATTGGATAAAACTTGCAAAAAATTGATAAATTTAGTGATTTTTCAAAATTGATTTTATTTACGGACGCCCCTAAATTGTTATAGATAAAACTACCATTACCTTATTATACATCATTTAAAAGGCAATTTTATTATCTATAACAAAGTGTGGATTTAATTTTTTGATATAAAGTTCGGTTTTTAAGAAAATCGGGTAAAACCTGTAATAAACATGTTTCTTTTTTAAATTTATTTACACTACCTCAATAAACGGACGCCGCTGGAGAGTTTGTCATTAGTCGTACTCCACTGTAAGCTTAGTTTTTAAGAGATATTGAAAAAACTCTCAAAATTTCAGGATTTGGGGAGTCTGGGCGGTTTTGGGGGATTTTCCAGCTAAAATTTAAAAAACTAATTTTATTTTTAAATTAGATTTTACACATTTTTGATCCATTTCTATGTCATGGTGTCTTAGGGCGTCAACTTAGTTACATTTTTAGAAATTCGAACACGACTATATAAGGAGGGGGGATAAAAAATATTGGACCAAAACCTTGCCCGGCAACATCCAAATCGTTAGTCTGTGACCTATTCTCAGCTAGGATCCATTGTCAAATTGCGGTCCTCATATTTTGCATACTCAACTACCTCTAGCACCTGCACTATATTGTAAAAACTTTCGTATATTGATAGTCACTTTCAAAAATAACAATAACAACGTTGTTTGATAATGTCCATCAAACAACGATAATGTTTTATTAGACGCCTCAGCTGCGTAAAACCGCGCGCCGCGCCGCCTTATAGGCATCCGCGTACGGTAATACACCTTCGGTAGTCGTTTTGGTGACAACAAATGTTTTTTTATTGAAATAAATATAAAATATACATCTATATAAGACTTATATACACCAAATTAAAGAAAAATGTTCATTCTATAACTTTTATTTAAAATTTTTTTTAAAATTTTGCTTTGTTGTTATTAAGAATGTAGGTTAAACTTTACTAGCTATACAAAAAAAAATAAAAATTCAGTTATTTTATTTTTTCTAAAAAAACGAAGCAAAATTTTGAAAAATATAATAGAAAGTTATTTTATTGCGGGTGTTTACTGATTCATTTGCCATTTTTCGCAACCCTCTACGACTATTTCTAAGAAAGATACGTTTTAAAAAGTATCGTGCAAAAAAAAAATGGTGGGGGCCATATCTTTAAAAAAACGCATTTACCAGAATGACAACAAGTCAAAACCTGATCTATGGAGTGCCCTTAACAAACTTGGCTTATCGGCAAAAAGTTGGCACGACTTGCACACGAAACCCCCTTTTAGGCCGATTTGTCCATAGACTAATAATTTTGTGACGGATTGGGATTTTACGCAAGAAAATATGTTGGTGCAACAACCCAACTTACGTTTGCACCCTCAAAATACGTATCTTTTATTTAAAACATTTTTTTCTAAAAGGCTATAAGTATTTTGAGTTAATACCCGGCCGTATTCGAAAAACGGATTTCAGGCTTAAATAAGTCACTTTTGGTCCGCACCGAAATTTGAAAATAGCCACCACTAATTAAAATACTGTATTTGGATAATTTCTTAGATCATTAAAAATATCTATCCCCTAGATTTTAAAAGGCATGGACGGGTGGTCTGAGACACCCTATATATCTCATATCATATGAAACTTTGTGATTGATTGACTAATTGTTTTTTTAGTTTAAAATCAGTATTCTTCTTAAATTCGCTGAGACCACTGAAATAAAAATTGATGTGCAGAAAAATGTGATGAGTGTTTTACAGAAAAGATTTGATCCTGTCACTAGGGTTCTAGATTTGACAAGGTTTTATGATGATCCAGGTAAAAAAAAATTGTATACGCTATTGGCAAATAAAAAAACTTGAGTTTTTTTATGCAAAAAAATTACAGACACTGTTTAGACCAGATATGTTCAGTGTTTTCCCGTATATTTTTACACCATATTTAAAACGTTTATTTAAATAGATATGAAAATATGATAAATACAAAAATTTCTTAATTTTTTACGAAGTTTAAGAATATTTGTCAAATGTCAAAAAGAAATTCTAAATGTCAAAATTTGACCGGTCGATGATTTTTTTATATAGAACAACCCTGTATATTATTTTAGATTTTTATAGATCTTTTCTTTCTGATTTTAAAAATATATATGTGATTATTTCGTAATTAGTTTTGGAGATATATGCGTTTAAATGTTTTAAAAACTTAAATTGGTACTATTTAAAACGTCGAGGTAGCCATGAAAAAGACAATTGACACAAAAATTGATGCTATTGTTTTGTCAAATTGTCAAATTTAGTTTTAAGAGCGGCTAAAGATGGTTTTTTTCCTAGGAAGAAAATTGGGATATGATGAAGTTGTTTTACTTAAATATTGAAAAGGCGTCTCTATAGCTTGCAATTAGTATTATATTCAGTTTCCCGGCAGAAGACAACCAACCCACCAAACCATATTAAATACAGTAAACACATTATTATAGCCAGCAAATAGCCCAGATTTGTCTAAAAATAAGGCTGGAAACACTTACAATTCTACAAGTGAAAATAGAACAGACAATCGTCGATTTTAATGAACATTCTGCGCACTCTATCTATCAAGCTATTCACAGAAAATTTATAAGAATTATTCAAAAATATATTAATAATCAAGGAGGCTATGTGGAAAATTACCAATGAAATTGGACATTTATTTTCTAAAATTTTTTTATTATTTTTTGATTCTACTGGCTTACGGCGCCAGACGTTACTGCGCAGAATCACCGCGAATGGTAAATATTAATAAATTATATACCTTACAAAAACACCAGCATCATTTTTTGTGCCAATGCGATTGGTTTTTTCATGGCTGCCTTTTGTTTTAAAGAGGATGAATTTAAGTTTTTAAAACTTTTAAACGCATTTATCTTCAAAACTAATAAACGACGACATAATTGAGATGAAAAGATCTATAAAAATATAAATTAATATACACGGTCTTAACACGTTGGCTACCAAGCATGATTTTCGCATCCTGGTCCAGGGTATATGAATCACCGGTGACTCGTACAGTACAGTTCACTTCTGTACTTTAGGTATCACCGGTGATAACGAACACAAGTCATTTTAAATCATTGTAAAAAACGCCGATGTATAAACAAAGGAATGCGATTTTGGGTATGGTACGGGGATGAACTAAAAAATGTCTGGTTGCCTTGGGCTAGAGACCCTGTATGTATGACATATTGTTACAATATAGAGACGCGACAAACTCTTCAAAGTCAAATTTATTTAAGTCAAAATCAAAGGATGAAAATATCGGTCCTCTATACTCTAACTATGTTTAGAGAAAGACACCTTCTGTCCTTGTTATTTCATAAGCGTCGGAAAATAAAAATAAACGATTTTTAACAAACCCTATATAGGGGGTTCGGACAAGCGTGTTTGTTTTTGTGTTGCATGCTGATTGATGTCACTCACCGCTGACAATTTAAATTAACTTAGTGAAACGCCAATGAGCTTGGCAAGAAAATAACATAACCAAAAAATGTTAATTTCAGTGACTTTGATGGGTTTGTCGCGTCTCTCTATTTTAAAAATATGTCATACATACAGGGTCTCTACCTTGGGCATCACCGGTGATAAACAAGGGTTTATGGTTTACTTTTTTTATTATTTATAAAATCCATTCGAACAGAAACGGCGAATATTTTTATCATATACTAAAAAATTAAACACAAACAAATATTTTAGGTCTGAAGGACTAAAACAACTTTGGGCTAATTATTATATGAATTTTATGTCTGAAGGACTAAAAATGGTTCACTTATGGACCATATGAATCACCTATGATATTTTCGTATATCCGTTGAAAAACCGTACGCATGCCTGTTTCAATAGGGTCACTGCATCCTGGAAGCCTGGCGTCTCCCAGGGGTAGCGACACGAGTGTCAAAACCGTACTCAAAATTCCATATACGTTCGTGAAAAATACTCATTTTTATACAGTCTGAGAAAAACTCGTTTTTATACAGCTTAAGAAATAAAAAATATTTTCCTTGAGTTTTTGGGTTATGAATATTTATTCTAGGTATATTTATTGTTAAAAATCATTTTCTTTTAAATATTATTTGTGTTTTTGTATAAAAATAATACGTAATAAATAAACAAAGAGTACAGTAATACATTTGTATGTTAAATGTTTATTAATACTATATAATATATCAAGGGACAAAATGAAACTTTAATCACAAGGTTTATACGCAATTTTTTGCACTGTGTAGTTTATTTTTCAAGTTTTTTCCCATTTTTTGGGTGTTTTTAGGTTTTGTGGGTTTTTGTAGTACCTTTTTATCCCGAATTTTAAATCTTATCAAAAGACAAAAAATGCCCAAATACTATATTACTTATAATTTTATAGTACATTTCATATAAATATCTTAAAGCATAAACTTCGAAAATCATTTTCTTCAAACCGAAATAAACATTTTCTTCGAACAAAAAATTGTTTGAAAACGTTTTCTCGAAAGGAAAATTGTTGGAAAACGTTTTTTTCAAACAGAGATTTTCCGAAATCATTTTCTTCGAACGGAAATTTGTTCAAAAACATTTTCTTTGAACGGAAATTTTTTTTTAATGGAAATTTGTTAAAAAACATTTCTTTGAAAACAAATTTTTCGAAACAAAAGAAAAACAACCCATATAGTTCGACTAATGGGGTCTTTTTCTAAACAATTTTTGGAAACAATAACTTCCCTGACTTCTTTCCCGGGACCCTAGAGGGTGTGAAACCAAACCGAACCAACTGAAACCTATTTTCGAAAAATGATTTCCCTAAATTAGCTCTCCGGTCCTCATTATGGAAGGTTGAAATCGGTGTTACTCTAACCTTTCTCAATTGAGCACATCAGAGGGTATCTGGACCGGTTCGGATACGTTTGCGATCAATTGACAAAGTTTAGGAAAATACCAATTTCGACCTTCCAAAAGGAGGAAAGTAGACAAATTTTCAGACAGTTTACGATCTCGAAAAAAAAGTCAGGTTTTTTTTGAAAAAATATGTTAGACCGACCTTGCCTTAGTCAAACTATATGAATTGTGTTAGGTTTGGAAATCCAGGTCTTTTTTCTAAAAGCTTGCTTTCGAAGAAAATGTTTTCTATTCGAAGAAAATGTTTTTCAACAACTATTGCTTACGAACAAATTTCCGTTCGAAAACAAATTTCCGTTCAAAGAAATGGTGTTTGAACAAATTTCCGTTTGAAAAAAATGTTTTCGAACAAATTTCCGTTTGAAAAAAATGTTTTCAAACATATTTCCGAAAGAAGAAAATGTTTTCGAACAATTTTCCGTTCGAAGAAATGGTTTTCGAACAAATTTCCGTTAAAAAAAAATGTTTTTGAGCAAATTTCCACTAGAAGAAATTGTTTTCATAAAAATGTCCGTTCGAAGAAAATGTTTTCGAACAAAGTTCTGCGACCCGTCGTGTTGCTACTCAAAAAAATACCTAGAGATGGTAAATAAAAATTCTTAGACCTTGAGTTTTTATTGGATGCTGACTTTTTAAAAACTTTTCTATGAGTATGTGTGTACCTGTGTGTGTCTTACTTCTGCTTTGTTTTGTAATCATTACAGTGTAGCTACTTTCGATCTTTGTTTGGACCTTTTGTTTTTGAATCTTTTGTATTTTCGACCTTTTGTACTTTCGAACTTTTGTATTTTTGTTCTTTCGACCTTTTTTTCGCCGCCCGCTTTTTTTAAACTAATAAAAATAAAAGTATATCATAAACCTGGGACGTACAGTGTTTACTTTTAATCCCATGGCGGGAATTTTCATGCCCGACCGGAAGGAGGGCTATAATTTGCTAAGTGACTAAAAGGGACTTTAATGCCAAGGTTTATTTTTATATCCTAAAAAAAATAATAATCATAAACTAAATAAATAGGTATTAAACCACTTACCGTACTGTAGTTTTAGCATGTCAACCCCCCGTATATAATAAAACGTTGTCATGGCATTACATTAAACAGAAGTCAGACAGATGCTAACAAACAATGTGGAAAAAATAATCTTTATTTCATAACAAACTAAATAAGTTTAGTCGAGAAAAAGTTCGAATTACATTTCTCGAAGATGGAACAAACAAGGGACCAAAGCATAAAGCCTATGAGATGGGCATGGAAAAGGCTACCGAAGAAAGCAGCTTTCAGTACCGAAAATGATGCAGTAAACAGAATTTCGAAAATTTCACCGAAAAGGTATTCCTGGTTTACATCCTGGAGAAGTCTAGAAAGTTAAATGCTTTGTTTATCTGGAAGCAATATTCTATGCCGAAGGACACAATAACAATCGAAACGAACCGAGTCATCAGCAAAGTACAGTAAGCTTACGGCAAGCTGGAAGCAACAAAATAATCGTTATCGTGTATATATCTTGATTCCTTGAGCCGGGCTATGTATCACCGGTGACTCATATGGTAGCCAACGTGTTAAAAAACCGACAACTTGTCAAATTTTGACATTTAGAATTTTTTTTGACATTGTGATCCACAGATTCTTAAACTTTGTAAAAAATTATGAAACTTTTGTATTTATCATATTTTGATATCTATTTAAATAAACGTTAGATATGGTGTAAAAATATACGGAAAAACCCTGCTGTACCTTTAAAACACAAAAATATTTAAATAAATAAAACCAGCATGAACATTTTTCGAAATGGAAGAAATTATATCACAGTTAACAGACAAAAATTAATTAGACTCGATCGGAGTTATTATTTTGCAATGCAACTTTTAGGGTTGGATAATATTTTTTCACGGTCTTCAGCAAAACTAAATCTTTTATCGAAAAAACAAACGTTATAAAGAATACAAAGGCCCACAACTTTTGTAAATCATTTATGTACCCAGGGTGAAATTTTCGAAGAAATGATTTCTCATAATTTTTAACAACTTACCTTTTTAGCCACATTTTTTTAAATGAAAATAATATTTGTGTTTGAATTTTTATTTTGAGTTTACCAAAAATGCCCAAGTTCTGGAAGCAGTTAAATAAAAATAATTGTGCCAGTAGGCACATATAGCCATACATAAGACTCAGTCGTTCTGGGTGTTAAGGTAGCTTTAGTCTTGTTGAAACTAAAACTTTCAAACAACAAAGCTAAGTTACTATATCGCCTTCAATACCACGAAGTGGCCTAACTGATTTTTTATTGTAAAAGGCTTTCGCGGCCATCGTCCAATGGTGGGTGATGATGACCATGATTTTTTATTATTTTACAGGAGAACGTTTAAATTTTCTTTTACTTTCACATAGTAGTTTTCTAAAGGCTACTACTACTTAGAATTTGGTTACGCCTCTTCGTGGAATCGCATTTTTGTGGGTTACGCCGCTTCGTGGTTTTGGCGACGATATACTTTTTTTTCTCAAAAATTGTGCTATGACAAATTTAGTTGAAAAGTTAATTCTAAATCTAAAATTAAAACCGCGTTCCGCTAGCTGCTATGGTTTGTAAGATTTTTTTTAATATCTCAAATACCGTGCCACTACCGAACTTTGACCACTTATGAAAAATTTTGTTGAAAAATATAATTTCCTATCTAACTTTGAAAACCTCGTTTTGGCTGCTGTTGTCTTCGAATTATGGTATTTTGAAATACTTAAACCCCCCTACTACCTCCTTGCAGCAACTATAGTGCATTAATTTCATTTTCTGTTTTTTAAACTGCATAAATTCTGTTTCTTGGCAAAAGTTTCCATAGAAATTTGTATATTTTTTTTACACTATCTAAAAATAGACGTTTCAAAAGATTACTGTTTAAAAAAACTGCTTTAAGAATTTAATATCCCTTAATTGAGGATATCTTTAGGGCGAATATTTGCGTACGTTAATTAATAAAATGTCGTTAATTACTTACACGATGTGAACGCGGCGTATACAAAAGGGAAGAGAGGGATCCAACATGGCTGCTAGCATCAATTGTCATAATTTGTATTTTCGCGGGTTATTACATCCCTCCATGCTAGGATTGGTGCTTGTACCATGTTTCTTCTTATTTTTTTAACACTGGATTTATATTTGTTAACATTTTAATTTTAAAACACTACATTTATTTTGTATATAAACACTTACGACATTTAACATTTATTTTTATTTATTTATTGCAGAATAAACGGTTTTGTTTAAGTTTAGTGTTTTTTATTTATGTTTCTTTCCGAAGACTCAGACACTTATTTTTATCTTTTTCTGTACTTAAAGTTGTCATGTCGTAAGCGGAATATTTCTTAGACTTTAGGTCAAATGGTTTTCCAAAATCGCTAATTTGGATTTCTTTAGATCGACTTATATTAGGGCTATGAAAATCTGTATTTTCGTCAGAGTAGCTAGCTATATCACCTTCATCTGAGCTTCCAAGTTGCTCTTCAGGCAATTCGTCTTGGTAGTCACGGCCATTGACGTCTTTACTTGTACTTGGCGCATTTATGTCTCTTGTTATTGTCCTGCCAATTCTCGTGACAATATGCCCTTATTTCTGCGGCTTGCTACTTTCTAGTTTTGGCAAATCATTTGAGAATTCTGTAAACCTTTTATTTATTTGATTTGCATGTCTTTTCCATAACTGTTGGCTTGGCAATCGACATAAATACACTGTTTTTCCTAGCTTTTTCTCAATCATGTCCATGATTTTTTGTTTGCTTCTCTGTAATCTCTAACAACTACTCTTTCCCCATCTTGAAATTATCTAAAAGTCTCTTTCTTGTTAGGGTTAGTTGTCTCAACCAGTGTATTTTTCTGTTCTTCTTCTTCTATGACCTTATGTCTTAGTAAGTCAAGTCGTGTTCTTAGTTTGCGTCCAAACATTAACTGAGCTGGAGGTACTTTTATTACACAGTGATCTGCAATTCTATATGTCAATAAAAATCTCGATAGAAGTGTTTCTATCGGTGTACTACTATTATTGGATCATCCAGCGCAATTCGTCTTGGTAGTCACGGCCATTGACGTCTTTACTTGTACTTGGTGCATTTATGTCTCTTGTTATTGTCCTGCCAATTCTCGTGACAATATGCCCTTGTTTCTGCGGCTTGCTACTTTCTATTTTTGGCAAATCATTTGAGATTTCTGTAAACCTTTTATTTATTTCATTTGCATGTCTTTTCCATAACTGTTGGCGTGGCAATCGACATAAATACACTGTTTTTCCTAGCTTTTTCTCAATAACAGCTTCTGACCATGATTTTTTGTTTGCTTCTCTGTAATCTCTAACAACTACTCTTTCCCCCTCTTGAAATTCTCTGAAAGTCTCTTTCTTGTTAGGGTTAGTTGTCTCAACCAGTGTATTTTTCTGTTCTTCTTCTTCTATGACCTTATGTCTTAGTAAGTCAAGTCGTGTTCTTAGTTTGCGTCCAAACATTAACTGAGCTGGAGGTACTTTTGTTACACAGTGATCTGCATTTCTATATGTCAATAAAAATCTCGATAGAAGTGTTTCTATCGGTGTACTACTATTTATTGGATCATCCAGCGGAGTTTTGATTTTTTTCTTAAATGTTTTAACACAATTCTCTGCAAAACCATTACTTTGACTATTATAGGGTGGAATTGTCAAGTGTTTAATGCCGTTTTTTTGTAAAAACGATTCGATCTCTCTTGACACAAAGGAAGTCCCATTATCTGATACTAAAGTCGCTGGAAGTCGATATAACGCAAAAGTTCCTCTGAATTTCTTTTCTACGTCTTTGCTTGTTGCAGATTTCATTGGAAAAATAATCGGCCACTTGCTGTAATCGTCTACCATGATAAAAAAAAAATATTTGACCACGTTTAAGTTCCGCAAAATCTACGTGAACTCTTTCCCACGGCTTTTCAGCTGCTGGCCCAGGTGTGCAACTTTTGTGTGGATCATCTTTATTTTTTAAACATGCCATACATGATTTTATTTTTTCTTCCAGTTGTCTATCAATTCCGGGCCACCATAAGTACGCTCTTGCTAACGACTTCGTTTTTGTTAGTCCTAAATGGCTTGGTTTATGTAGTTCTTTTAACATTTCTTTTCTTAATGCCTCCGGAATTACGACCCTATGTCCCCACAAAATGCATCCATTTTCTATGTAAAGTTCTTCTCTTTTTTGATAAAAATATCTTTCTTCTTCACTGCATTTTTTGGCCATCCTTTTTCTATTTATTCTGATATTCTCTGCATCGAGGTTTCTCGTTTCTTGTGCTATTTTTTTTACTATCTATTGGCCATTCTCTTATCGTAGCAGCAAAATTTAAGAAGTTTACATTGTCTAAGCTATGCATCTCAGTGAAATCAAGTTTAATATTAAATAATTTTAAAAAATCCCTGCCAACCAAGTTTTGTCCTGATTTATTTACAACGTAAAATCTTGCTAATTTTTTAAAGTCATTCACTTTGCATTCTGCTTTAAAATACCCTATAGGTTTAATTAGATTCCCTGTATAGCTCTTTAGTATAATATTGTCAGATTCTAAATGGTACCTACTAAATTCTTGGTTATAAAAATCCAAACTTACTGCTGTTACGGCTGCTCCTGTATCTATGCACATTTTGTATTTTTTTCTATCCATTTTCACTAGCATTTGGAATTTATTATCAGCTCCTAAACTGTTGTCAATTTGAAATATATCCAAGTATTGATTATCTATTTCAGTGTCATTATTTTCTACATTTTCTATTATGTTTTGTCTCCTTATGTTATTTTTTTATAACATAAGAACTCTGAGTGATTTCCCCCACCACAAATTTTACATTTGTGATTTTGGTATCTACATCTCCCAAAATGTAACTTTTGACAAAATCTACACTGTTCCTTTTTATTTTGATATCTTTGTTTGACTATATATGTGTTTTGCCTTTTGCCATAGTAATTTCCATTATTTTCTTGCATTTTTATTTTATTCCTATTGTTACTATAGCTACCTTCATTATATTGTCCGTTTTTTTCTGCATATCTCAAGACATTCACATTCACACTACTTTTACATGTATTTGCTCCTTCCTTTTGCAACGCTATTTGAAAAATTTCTTGCAATGTTTTTGTTTCTTTTTCGTCACAAAGTCTGTCCCTTTTATCATGCCACATATAAATTTGTCCCTTACTATGTTGTTAAGCTCATTTCCGAAAGAACAAGTTACCGCCAAACTCTTGACCTTTGCGTACCACTCTGCTATGGAACCGAACCGAACCGAACTGTCAAACTGCTGAGAAGCATAAAATTTTATACTTTCCCGCCATACAGTCACAATAGGAGTGTAGTATATTGTACAGTCAAAAGACTAATTAGCTCATCATATTTTTGTTCTTTTGCCAGCTTTGGATAGGTTAAATCCCTTAAAGTTTTATGAATGAACCTTTATGGTTTCGTCGGTTACCTGGTTTGCCTGTAAATAGGATTCTAATTTTTCGTTATAAACTTGCCAATCTTGGGTTTCTGGACAAAACTCCGTTATGCTTCCAATCAAAAACATTTTAATTTAATTTTATTGCAAGTTATTTTCATATATATTTTTTAAAAATATTTTATTTTTAATTTATGCTATTTATTTGCTTTTATGCGTTCAGTTCTTTATTTTAGTGGTTGCCTCGCGTATACTTTTCCTTTATTCCGCACTTTTGCGATAATTTTTTTGTTTTTTGCTCGAAAACGCGAAAATATTTGTTTTTGTTTATTTGTTTACGAAAACCTAACCGCACTTTAGCACGTTGTAACCTTTTTTGACGTTCATGTGATTATATTTACCACGTGCGTTTTTGTTTATTTCCTGCACTATGGTCGTTACCATGGAAACAGTATCACTTGTCAAGGTCTTTAAAAATCGGCACGCTGGGTATGTTTTAGGTTAAGAATTTAATCGAATTTTTGAAATTTTATTTTCGCAGTTTTAACGATAAAAACACGCAATTGTGACGAAATTTTTTTTGACTCTTGTCGCCAGTTTACTATCCCTTAGTTGGGGATATCTTTAGGGCGATTATTCGCGCCCGTTAATTAATAAAATGTCGTTAATTACTTACACGATGTTGACGCGGCGTATACAAAAGGGAAGAGAGGGATCCAACATGGCTGCTAGCATCAATTGTCAGAATTTGAATTTTCGCGGGTTATTACTAAGAACTTGGGAATTTTCAGATAGAAATGGGGACCCGTTTGGGTTTAAATAAATATTTTAATTCAAAATATTTACGTCTTTTGGACACAAAAGAGTATGTTTTGACCAAATTTCGTGAAAAATTTAAAAAATGCGTAAGACAAAAAACTAAAAAGTTTTTTTTTGTTTTTTACAAAACTTGTAGACTTTTTATTACCTATAACTTGTATTTAACTTTTTTCCATACTAGGTCTTGTTTTGCTGAAAAACCATTATGTAACCCTTATGTAACCCAATATTCCCAATAGTTTTTATTCTGTTATTAATTTTGTAGTTGTAAAAAAATTGGTCTGAGGATAGCCGTTATTAAATATTCTTTTAGATCTAGAAGAATTTTGTCCATTATCTCAACCTAAAATTATGTACTTTGTGTTACATATTGCAAAAAGCTTGGCGCCAGATGAAATTATTTTTCGACAAAATGAAATTAAAGCTTTGAATCCTTTAGATGTTTTGATCGGCATGCGAATCAGATCAGTTGATCTGAGTAATAATATGGTAAGTGTGTGGGATATTCCATAAAAATGCGGACATGTTAAAAAAAATTACATGTTTATTGTATAATGTAATTTTTACCCATTTTGGTTCGCGAAAATAACCTTCTATCCACCACCCGAGGACGCGTCCGATTGGAGATTCTCCCCGAACCTTTTGCCCGAAAATTAAACTTACTGAAGAGATTAGATTAGTTAGGCTGAAGTCATTAATTAAGTGTGCGTTTTGTACATCTAATTATAATAAGTTAATAAAAACTACCTGATAACTGGTAAAGCCAAACTGCAGGAAGAACGGAAACAGGGAGAGAGTCCTGCTGGAACTGAAAGACATGTTTTTGGAATACTAAGGTAAAACTAGTTTGCAGAGACTAATGGTATTCTTTTTCTTTGTTGTTAACTGTAAAAATTAAAGTATAGGCTATAATTAATTTATTCATCAATTCATAATAAATTTGACTAGTACGTACGCCAAATATTAAAAAGTTTAGAACCAATATTTATTTAGTTGTTATTTGTATTTAATTAAAGTAATCAATTAGCCAAAATAAAATATTTGTTTATTGTTTTTGAGACTCACAATAAAAACTAAAAATATCAAATACTTAAATTTAACACTTAAGCATGTTGTTTGACCCTCAGTACCTATTTGGCATTAGTTCAGTGCCTTTCTGATTCCATGATGGTGCTTTAGATTTGTTTTTATTTGCTTTATCTTCTACATGTCATCTTTCAACCATTATCTAACGCTTGTACCTCTGATTATTTTCTCCTTATCTAAAATAGATAAAAGCAAGTAATTAATATATTTACCTATTTTCTATTTATGTCATTGGACATACCTTCATAAGATCTCTTGCTTCTTAACCGTTTTCTATTCAACCATACATAATCTTCTCTGGTTGTCTAGTTTTTCTATTCGTCTAGTGACACATCAAAATTAAGTTATAATTCGCTTTCTGTAAATATCTCAAACTTCGTTGTGGTTGTATTATCTTCTTCATCCCATCGTTTATATACGTACAAATTTTCATGTCTGTGGTAGCTTTGGTTAGCCTAAAATAGACCAAAGTAGGTAATTTATCTATTTGTCTATTTTCTATTTACAAATTTGGACCTACCTGATTTCTCTTTACAAAGCGCCATATCCGTCATATATTATTTGTATTGCATCGTCAATTTTATTTTATTCAGTAGTCTAGGTCATCTATTTCCTAGCCCATTTGTCTATAATTTTGTCTACTCTTTTTCGCAGTGATCTACGACATTTTCTAGGATTTAGCTATTTTGTCTATAAGCATTACGTCAGTCCACGGCTATTTCATAGACTAAAACATAAAGATAGAATAGTTATAGTACCTAGATTTATCTATTTTACTATTGTTTACCTACCTGACTTTCAATGCTCTGTTCCATCTATTGTTTTATTCTTCTTTTATTCCTAAGTTAGTTCCACAAAACACTTAATTCATTTCTTTGATCAGGAAACATTTAACGTATTATTTAGTAATAATTATTTCGAATAACTTATTGACGCGAGTTCAAAATCAAAACATTACACTAAAAATCGTACCGTCTTTTGTGCCTGTGAAAACAATCGAGATAAATGCGACGTTGCCGCTCTGGTCGTCGTGAATTTCCTAGCACCTTTCGGATCTCCTAATTTTTTCTTGCACAATCAAGTATACTAATTAAGTGTCTAAATAATTATTTGGACTGAATAGAGTCCCAATTAACTGATTTTAGTCAAGAACCTTTCATTTTTTATTTTCAAGAGTACTTTTCCTGAAATGGAAACACTTTGTTTAAGACATGGCAATATTGTAATTTTTCTGAAACATGGTACGTAATTTCGAAGGCTCCAAAATTGACCACTTGTACGGCTTTAGTTTCTCTGTCCTTTTCTTGCATATGTGTGCTCTAAGAGTGTTAACTTTAGGTGTAAATTTTGATTAATTCTTGGATTGGAAATAAATAGGGCGACCGGAAACACACTTTCTGGAAGAGTGTTCCGATCCTTATTTCTCATTAGTTTTTATCTTGTGTGAAACCACCAGAAACAACTACTCCGAGGGAAAATACCCCTACCGGCATTGAATTATACTGGTATTTTCCCTCGGAGTAGTTGTTTCTGGTGGTTCACACAACTTATGCTCTACACGGAGCTATCGCCTACATTCACCTGAGGATGGCCCAAAGGTCGAAACCGGTCCGGTCGTGGATTGGCATGGAACATTTGTTCCTGACTATCAGGACGTGTTCCAGACGGGGATCACTCGTATCCTCGTGATCGACGTTGGAGAAAGTGAAAACCAAACAGTTTTAACAAGTTCCCAACGAAAGCCTCAAACCATCAGTATAATTCAATGCCGGTAGGGGTATTTTCCCTCGGAGTAGTTGTTTCTGGTGGTTTCACACAACTTATGCTCTACACGGAGCTATCGCCTACATTTACCTGAGGATGCCCAAAAGGTCGAAACCGGTCCGGTCATGGATTGGCATGGAACATTTGTTCCTGACTATCAGGACGTGTTCCAGACGGGAATCACTCGTATCCTCGTGATCGACGTTGGAGAAAGTGAAAACCAAACAGTTTTAACAAGTTCCCAACGAAAGCTTCAAACCATCAGTATAATTCAATGCCGGTAGGGGTATTTTCTCTCGGAGTAGTTGTTTCTGGTGGTTTCACACAACTTATGCTCTACACGGAGCTATCGCCTACATTCACCTGAGGATGGCCCAAAAGGTCGAAATCGGTCCGGTCGTGGATTGGCATGGAACATTTGTTCCTTACTATCAGGACGTGTTCCAGACGGGGATCACTCGTATCCTCGTGATCGACGTTGGAGAAAGTGAAAACCAAACAGTTTTTATCTTGTTGTCTCTGTTTTTCATTTCTTTAAAAATCTCGAAAATTCGCGAAATTTATGGATTTATGATCACTTTTGGGGGGGGGGTTTGCGAACCTATAAAGGAAGACGGAAACCCTTTAGGAGTGACATTTTTACAAACTTCCATGCTGTGAGAAGCGCAGGAAGCAAATCTCTAAAAGATTTTTTTATATATTTTAAACCAAAAGCTAAGTTATTTTACGTCAGTAAAACGATCCCAGAGGGATATTTAAAACTGGGTTTTGTGTTTAAAAGAAGTTTTGTTTTTGTGATTCGCAGCCGACCTAAATTGGTAAGTCCAAATTTTCTAATTTACTTCATAAATTTTGATTTTCTATAAGCTAATTACGACTCAGTTTTGCCAATTTTTCTTTAAACAGCTTATTGCTTCTTGTTTTAGAAAAAAATATATATAGGATTAAATTGTAGTCACTTTTGATTATTAATTTTCGTTATATGTTAAGGTGCGTTCACGCTAGTCAAAATCTCTATTTTTCTTTATCAATCGTTTGTAGGTAAAATAATAATAATAGTAATGATATTGACTAATTGACAGTTGGGCTGTTCAGATTGTCATAGTTAATGGCCATTTATTTGACAAATTTGAACATTAAATTACTAAAGCATAACTATAGTAAATTTTCATTTATTTTAGTAATTTATCAGTTGAATTATTTAATTTTTGTTTTTTTTATTAATTAGAAGTAATCAATTACCCAACCATTTAGTCATCTGCCTAGTTGCCTTAAGGTGTGTTCCAAAAACCTGTTTTTCTTTTAGGTCTTCAAAAGAATTCTGGAGGAATCTTCACGTATCAGAATTATAAACAAAATTAAGAATTCTGACGAATTAGAATTAATCCCAAGTTAAGAATTGTGACGAATTAGAACTATGCTCAGAATTATGAATTTCGACGAATAAGAATTCTAATCAGAGTTAGACACTTGACAAATAGTTGGAAAAATTTGGATGTACAGATAAAAAGTTTGACTGGACTGTGGTTATTATTTTTTCAAGTAAGATCCATTTTAATTAAGGCTTATTCGACTCTAGGTTTAGGTTTAGCTAGTAAATATGCGCCTATTAGGAATAAAAAGAATATTTTTAAAAGAGGTTTAAAATTAGTGAAAATATAAAACTGTAGAAGAATATTGTCACGGAAAATTCTTCCTGTGAAATAAAATTTATTGAATTTAAAACACCTTTTTTTTATTTTAAAATATAACAAGTTGGTACCCCTGGCTGTTTTTTACAATATACTTTTGCAGTTTTGTTTAAAAAAAAAAACAAAAAAAAATCCCTTTTGGTTTTGTTAAAAAAATGTATTTTTTTTTGGTTAGGTTAGGTTAGGTTAGGCGATATTTTTGTATAGATTCCCTTCAGAATGCGCTAAAAGGTCGTTTTTTTTGCGTTAATATTTTTTTCTGTTTTTTAAAGCAGTGTAAGGGGTTAGTTTACCCTTACTACTGTAAGCTGCTTAGCTGATTTGTTCAGGGCAGAGTAAGGGGTGTTTTTTTTCCTTACTGCCCAAAAGATAAATAAGATTAACTACGCGGTGTTAGTTGCAGTAATGGCGGCAACATAGCGCAGTTATTTTGTAGTTTTCTTTTGGCGTCTTTTCAAGTTTTTTGCGTTGTGTTTTGCGGTGTAGGTACCCACACAGATGTACAAAATTTATAGATACTGATAATTACTGATACCTAGTAGGTAATAATAATTAGTATTAGGTATTTATGTTAAATAATAAATTTTGGCATTTCTTTTGCCCCTTTGTCACTTGATACAAAGTGGTGCGAAAAACCTTGACACTTTCTTTTATCCTGTCCCTAAAATATTTTTTTATACTCATCGCTGTGTACAGAGTGTCCCTGATATAATTTTTTTTATTATTCACTGCTATATACAGAGTGTCCCTAAAAATTTCTTTGGTATTCACCACTGTATATAGAGTGTCTCTAAAATTTTTTGAATACTCATCGCTGTATACAGAGTGTCCTAAAATATTAATTTAAATATTTACTGCTATATATAGAGTGTCCCTAAATTTTTTTAAATTATTTACTACTGTATATAGAGTGTCCCTAAATTTTTTTTTTATACTCATCGCTGTGTACAGGGTGATTTTTTATAATTGAAACAAAATTGCGCACCATATACCTATTTAAAATTTGCTAATTTTCGGAATTTCAATCGTCAATATCTCGAAAACTAACAAGATAGAGCCGTAGTGTTACATATATCTGTAAAGCTAATTTTTTGCGGAACTTAAAAATACAAAAATATATAGGGTGTTCCCTTTAAAAAAATTGATCTGATTGTCGCCCCCTGTATATTATAACCTATAAAAAAATACTAATGGTGGGTCTAAAGTGGCCATAATTTACCAAACCGAACAGTTTTTGTTTGAACTTTCTACTCCCAATAGTAACCGAGTTATAGCGATCTTGCAATTATAAAAAATCACCCAGTACAAAGTGTCCCTGAAATATATTTTTTTATTATTCACTGCTATATACAGAGTGTCCCTAAAAATTTTCTTTGGTATTCACCACTGTATATAGAGTGTCTCTAAAAATTTTTTGAATACTCATCGCTGTATACAGAGTGTCCTTAAAATATTAATTTAAATATTCACTGCTATATACAGAGTGTCCCTAATTTTTTTTTAAATATTCACTACTGCATATAGAGTGTCCCTAAAATTATTATTTTTTTAATCTATACGGCTAAATACAGAGTGCCCCAAACATTAAAAGTTTTCTTTTTATACCGTGGTGGATAGAATTGGCCCTCTTTAAATATATTTTTTTTTAATTTTTTTTGAGGGGTTTTCTTTTCTTTTTTTTGTTGCTTGGCAAGGGTGGGGTTCGTCCCTGGTCGTGACAAAACAGATTATTATAATTTTTTTTTTTAATTATGCGTTTACTCATTATTTGTTTAATTCGTAACAATGGAGGTAAATAGGCTAAATAATGATGAGCTTCAGTATGAGTTGGAGATACGTGGTCTGCCGGTACAACAAACAATGAACGGTCGTAGGGAAGATTTGCGTGCAGTACTGCGAGAGGAACGTCGTGGTAGATGTTTAGCTCCTGTAGGTACTAATAAAGATCCAGTTACAGAACTGCTGATATGTCGAGCTAAGCTTCAGTATTTGAGCACGGAGTTAGATTCATTTAACGCTGCAATAGGTAAAACGAATTTAAACGATTTTACTCTCGCTTGATTCATGTTTACTTGAGACTTACTCGCATCCGCTGTACTGATGAGCATGACAAGGCGTTGCTTTTAGAGTTGTCAAATAGGTGCACTCATTGATTGGTCAGTTAAATTTGGTTTACGAACAGTTACCTGCTGCTAGTCCCTTGATTGAAGTTAGGGTAGAGGAGGTTTCTCGACCCTTAGAGCCAGAACCTACTGATGTGTTGTAACCAGTGGTAGTCAGCCCAGCGATGCCTGTACGTACACCAGTTTCTTACGATTTGGTTAATATCGGTAGTAGCCAAGAATCATCAGGTAGGAGTGATCTTCTTTCTAGTATCCCTCCTCCTTTAAATGTTGTTCAATTCCCGGCTCAGTCTACTCTTGAGTCTTTAGGACCTGGTCATCGGGCTAGTAATCCAACCCTTTACTCGGATCATACCAGAAGTGGGCAGGAAGCGTTGAATAGAAGCGAGGATCGTGTTGTAGGTAATGAAGTGGGGAAAGTCAAGGTATAGGGGTAGTTGATCGTTCGAGGGTTACGCCTCGCTTGGTGGTTGAGGATCTTCAACTCGATGGAGTTGAAGATCCCGTGAAGGGAACTTAAGATAAAGCTGGTTGTGGTTGGGGAGTTTGATACTCGAGAGGGTCAAATGAAATTAAAGATTGGGGTATGGTTGATGTAAGTTTTGTCCATCAGAAAAGGTGGATTGTGGAACTTGAGTAGGAATGATGTGGTATTTCCGCTCTATTATGTTCAAGGTTATTAAAGAAATCCTCAAGAGGTCTCTCAGAGGTTGATTGAGGAGCTATAGAATGATGATTCTATAGCTCCTCAATCAACCTCTGAGAGACCTCTTGAGGATTTCTTTAATAACCTTGAACATAATAGAGCGGAAATACCACATCATTCCTACTCAAGTTCCACAATCCACCTTTTCTGATGACAAAACTTACATCAACCATACCCCAATCTTTAATTTCATTTGACCCTCTCGAGTATCAAACTCCCCAACCACAACCAGCTTTATCTTAAGTTGTTAGGGGGTCAGTACTGTCTGCTGAATGAACCAGAAAGATCAAGTAGACCACCACCTCAACGAGAAATTCATTTAGTTCGGTAAATGAGCCTTCTGAATTCCATATTTCTAAACGAAGGGGTTCGCGAGTTTACTTTGATGAGCCTCTTGTTCAACGGTGGATACCAGGTAATCCTGAACATCATCCCTCGGTAAATCGGCATGGTCCTGAACGTTTTGATAATTCATATCTAGATAACGACATCTTCTAGACCTTTACAACACTTTAGGCAATTAAATTCCACGATTCTAGACCCTGAAAACAGACCATCGACGGGCACTCATCCAGTGCGAGGTATCCCTGAACCGCAGTTGTCCAATAAAGATATGAGGTCTTCATCTTCTACCGATCTGCCTTATTTTGTACCCCATATTTCTTCTAGGCCTTCACAGCGTCAACCAACTTTCACTACCAATCACCAATCTCATGCTGATGTTAGTAGCTCTGGTCCGTATCCTCCTAATAGAGAACGGGTTCCTCCTGAGAGTAACTATTCTAGGGTACCTAGACCTAGTAATTCTTTCTACGAGGACTACCCCGATTTGGCTCGACGATTAGATGAATTGGAGTTTTCTTCTCTGCGTGGCAGAGGTACTTCATTTCGTGATTCTAGAGATTTACCGTTTGAAGTTTCACGATGGAAATTAAAATACACCGGACGAACTAGTGTCACAAATTTTCTTGAAAGAATCGAAGAGCTGAGACGAGCATATAATGTATCGAAGGAGTGTTTACTAGATTCTGCACATCTGTTGTTAGACGATGAGGATTTGAACCTTTTTCAGGGTAGGATCATTCCGCTCTTGGGACGATTTTACTCGGCAGTTGTTAGATGTTTTTCTAAGTGCCGAATATGACGAGGATTTGTGGGCAGAAATCAAACAAAGAACTCAGGGCGCACAAGAAAAAGTAACAACCTTTTTCATTACCATCCAAAGTCTTTTTAGAAAGCTTCCGGTTATGCCTGGTGAGCTTCAGCGTGTCATACGTCGTCTACTTTTACCTGATATTCAAAGACGTTTACCGTCTAGCATTTATTCTGTGAACGAATTATTTAGGGAAGCTAGGTCCATCGAAGCGAATGAACAACGCCTTCAACGCTTT
Source organism: Aspidapion aeneum (assembly GCA_963576565.1). Lineage (NCBI taxonomy): Eukaryota > Metazoa > Arthropoda > Insecta > Coleoptera > Brentidae > Aspidapion > Aspidapion aeneum. Next base: position 121,525,598 of record OY755039.1, read on the forward strand.
GTTCCCCCTCCCACCAATGCTAGGAATTTAGTCGAACCAGAATTGGCTTATCGTCGACCTCCATCAGATCGACAACGTCCTACAACGATTTATGCAGTACAGCATAGTGAATCAGGTTTTAGTAGATCACAAAATCGACAACCATCTTCTAATAATTTTCGATCTTCAAGTTCTGCAAATGCTAGGTCCTTTAACAATCCGCATTCTTTACATTCTGAGTCAAATAATAATTCATATCGCACGAACTCTTCTACTGCTAGGTCAAGTAATGCTCATCCTCAGAGTAGGTCACATAACCCTAATACTACGAATAGGTCAAATAATTCGAATCAATCCAATAGGTCAAATAATAGTTCAGGCACTTCTACAATCCGAGAGCAATCTTCTACCTCCAATCAGTCTCACTCATCTAACGCTCGTATTTCTGAAAATAATGTTGCATCCAATAATAGTTTAAATACTTCTTCGCAGTCATCCGCTACTCCTATCTCGTCCACGGAAACCCTTTGCTGGAATTGTCTTAAGGTCGGACACAGATTTAAAAGCTGTCAAATACCGCTTAAAGTATTTTGTTATAAATGTGGGAAACCTGGTTTTTATACTTTCAATTGTGATTGTTCAAAAAAACGGGTCGTCGGGAGGTCAGGTGGCCAACTGAGTCCACCCTAATGGCCAATGATCACAAGGTTTTTAGTTTGAAACTCGTAGACAATGATTGTGTAGAAATAAAATTTCGGACTTCCATTGTCTTTATTTATTTTAAAACACGACGTTTCGGTTAGTAAGTATCTCTAACCGTTATTAGTTCACACTTGATAACGGTTAGGGATACTTACTAACCGAAACGTCGTGTTTTAAAATAAATAAAGACAATGGAAGTCCGAAATTTTATTTCGATCACAAGGTTGTTCTAGATTTTATTTTGAGTCATGCGCATGGTGATGAACGTCCCTTTTAGAGGTAAGTATCTATGGGAAAAAAGTTTTAGGTTTATTGGATAGTGGCTGTTCAAAAACAATTTTAGGAAATGTAGGTTGGCAGCTCCTTCAGCGATGTCAGTGTCTAGGTACGGTTGAATTACCCATTGTGTTGAGAAGTAAGGTAGTGGTACTGGAGGTTTTGGTGGTTCCGTCTCTGCCTCATACCATAATTTTAGGTGTTGACATTTGGAGTCGTATGGGTATCATTCCTGACCTGCGTGCTGGTGAATGGCGATTTCATAATTCCCTAGATGTTAAAAATACGGTCGCGGCTATTGAATCCCTAGACACTTTGTCGTCTGAACAACGTTCTACCTTAGATTTTTTGACTTCTCGTTTATTTTCATCAGATTCTGGTAGCATTGGTTGCACAAATCTTGTTGAGTTAGAGATTAAAGTTAATTCTGATCCCATAAAGCAGCGTTATTATTCAATTTCACCTACTCTACAAAAAGAAGTTGATGCTGAGTTGGATCAGATGTTAGAAGACAATATTGTCAAACCTTCAAATTCACCATGGTCTTCACCGATTGTAATGATGAAAAAGAAGTCTGGAAATTGGCGTTTTTGTGTAGATTACAGAGCGGTTAATAAAGTTACTGTCAAGGACGCATATTCCATTCCTTTTGTCACCGATACGCTTGACAAACTTCGAGATGCCAAATATTTGAGTACGTTGGATATTAAGTCGGCCTATTGGCAAATTCCTGTGTCAGAAGCAGCAAGGCCTATTACTGCTTTTACCGTTCCTCGTCGTGGTCTTTTCCAATTCCGAAGAATGCCATTTGGACTTACCAATGCGCCTGCGGTGTGGCAAAGATTGATTGAGAGAGTTGTCGGCGTGGATCTGGAGCCATACGTGTTCGTATATCTTGATGATGTAATTATTTGCACTGGTTCTTCTGAAAATGATACATTTGGAAAGCATCTCGAGATTCTGGAGGAGGTGATTTCACGAATTCAAAGGGCTGGACTTACTTTAAATAAAGAAAAATGTGTCTTTTGCAAGCCCGAATTAAAATATCTTGGTTACGTTATAAATTGTTCAGGGCTGTTAGTAGATCCAGATAAGGTACAAACGATTGTACAGATTCCAAACCCTAAGACGGTGACGGAAATTCGAAGATTAGTTGGCGTAGCGTCTTGGTATCGTAGGTTTATTCCTGATTTTAGTTCTATTGTTTCGCCGTTGACGGCTCTGACTCGTAAAAATACCAAATTCACTTGGTCTTCTGAGTGTGAACGTGCATTTCGCACCATTAAAGAACATCTCGTTCGAGCTCCAATTTTGTCATGTCCGAATTTTGACTTGCCTTTCGTCGTCCAAACATGCTTCAGACTATGGTCTTGGTGCCGTTTTATCTCAGCAACAAGATGGGGAGGAAAAGGTGATTTGTTACCTTAGTCGTAGTTTGTCAAAAGCGGAGCGTAAATATTCCACCACTGAGAAGGAATGTCTCGCCGTATTATTTGCTATTGAGAAGCTCAGACCTTATATTGAAGGTGCTAGATTCACCGTTATAACAGATCATTATTGTTTAAAGTGGCTAAACTCGATTAAAGATCCTGTGGGTCGGATTGCGCGATGGGCCATTCGTCTCCAGCAGTATGATTTTGATGTAGTCCACCGAAAAGGTAAAGACAATGTTGTACCAGACTGTTTGTCGAGAACGGTACCTCAGATTGATGCTGCTGAGATTGTTGTGAACCCGGAGCCTGTTTCCGATCCTTGGTATAAAAGAATAATGGTGGATATCCAAGCCTTTCCTTCAAAATATCCTCTTTGGCAAATTGTCGATGGTAAGGTGTTTAAACGGGCTAAGATTCCCTATCCCACTCTTTCATCCTCAGATTCTGAATGGTTAGAAGTTGTGCCTCAAGAGCGTAGGTCCCAAATTATACGAGAACACCACGATCCACCAACTTGTGGCCACCTAGGGGTTGCTAAAACTTTGAGCCGTATTGTTCAACACTTTGGCCGAATATGCGAACCGATGTTGCAAAGTATATCAGGAAATGTAGAACATGTTTAAAAACCAAACCTGAGCAAAAACCGCCAATAGGAGAAATGCTGAGCATAATGCCTACTCTTACTAGACCATGGCAAATGGTGAGTGTGGACTTGGTTGGGCCTTTGCCTCGCTCTACTCAAGGTTATAAATATGTCTTCTCGGTACAGGATTGTTTTTCCAAGTTCGTTTTGTTCTTTCCTCTTCGTAATGCAACAGCTCTTTCTCTAACTCGTTGGATGGAAGATTATGTAATACACGTGTACGGTGCACCGGATGTGGTCATAGTCGATAATGGAACGCAGTTTAAAAGCAGTATTTTTAAGATCGCAGTTACCCAATATGGCACTCAGATTAAGTATATTTCTAATTATCATCCTCAGGCAAATCCGGTCGAACGATCTCATCGAGTCCTTAAAACCATGCTGAGCGGTTATGTTTCCAAGGATCATAAACACTGGGATAAGTACTTGGGTAAATTAGCTTTCGCTATCCGGTCCGCTAAACACAGTGTAACAGGTTTTTCTCCAAATTTTATTGTGTTTGGACATGAGGTTCATTTGGCCAAACATGAATTTCCTTTTTCTAATGATTCTACCCTTGCATCTCCTCCGGAAAAGGCGGAAGCATTACAAAAGCTGTTTGAGGACGTTCAAAAACGACTAACGCTTAACTATGAGAGAACGAAAGTTCGGTACAATCTTCGAAGACGTTCAGATCGTTTCCAGCTTCATCAGCAGGTATAGAAAAGAAACTTTGCTCACTCAGATGCCGCTCGACAGATTACGTCCAAATTTTTGCCGAAGTATACGGGTCCTTATGTCATTTCTAAGGTTCACAACTCTTGGAATTTTGAGCTGTCTGATATGTCTGGACGTAGTGTTGGAGTTTGGCATGCGCAGGATCTAAAAGCACATCCTCCTGATGACGAAGATGACGTCTAACGGTGGCGAACGATTCATTTTCCTCGATTTTCTTTTGTTGTTTAATTTATTGCTCTCGGTTGTCGCTTCTTTTGTCTTAGTTCTTTAACCTGGTCTGAGCGCGGTTGCGTCGGCTCTGCAGCTGGGGGCCCCTGCTGACCTCGTTCAGTAGGTAAAAGGAGCGGTGGTACTCCATGGTTCCTAGGATGGGGATTAACTAAGTCCCTCTAACAGGCCCTCGTAAGGTTACAATGTCCGTTAACCTTACGAGTATTTTGTTCAGGTCACACTTGGGCCGAATCGCTCAGGTGATGTGGACTAGTGACAGGTTTTAGCGAGAAACTTGTGACCGGAGTCCAAGGACGGCCACTCATCTGTTCATGATGGTCGGGCGTAGGAGTAAGTCCCTACTACCCCTCAGTGACCTTATCACCCCACAGATTCAGGGTTTACCAGGCTACCTGTTCTGTGTTCTACCTTATCTATCTCTTTCCATGTCGTGTGTGCAAACCATTTCAAATCAGTAGAAGAAAATTTAGGTGTCTACTGAGGATTCTTGTAGGACTTAGTCCCCGTGATGGCTAAGCCTAATAATAGCTTCAAATCAGCAGGACAAGTAAAATGCCAATTTGTCTTAAGTTGAAAGCAGGTTCTCTGTTAGCGTTCTTGGGAAATCGGGATTTAAAAGTTTCTTCGAAACTTTTCCTAAGGGTGGTGTTGTTACGGGCAAGATTTGCCACGTAACAATGAGGTTGCTGTGAAAAGAGCCTATTCACCAAAAAGGGAAAAATAATAATAATTTTTAATGCTTTCAGTTAAATATTTAAAAACCTCCCCTTGTATACCTCTTTCGTCCCTTTTGCCCTAAAATTCAACTTACTGAAGAGATTGGATTAGTTAGGCTGAAGTCATTAACCAGTATGCGTTTTGTACATCTAATTATAATAAGTTAATAAAAACTACCTGATAACTGGTAAGCCAAACTGCAGGAAGAACGGAAACAGGGAGAGAGTCCTGCTGGAACTGAAAGACATGTTTTTGGAATACTAAGGTAAAACTAGTTTGCAGAGACTAATGGTATTCTTTTTCTTTGTTGTTAACTGTAAAAATTAAAGTATATGCTATAATTAATTTATTCATCAATTCATAATAAATTTGACTAGCACGTACGCCAAATATTAAAAAGTTTAGAGCCAATATTTATTTAGTTGTTATTTGTATTTAATTAAAGTAATCAATTAGCCAAAATAAAATATTTATTTATTGTTTTTGAGACTCAAAATAAAAACTAAAAATATCAAATACTTAAATTTAACACTTAAGCATGTTGTTTGACCCTCAGTACCTATTTGGCATTAGTTCAGTGCCTTTCTGATTCCATGATGGTGCTTTAGATTTGTTTTTATTTGCTTTATCTTCTACATGTCATCTTTCAACCATTATCTAACGCTTGTACCTCTGATTATTTTCTCCTTATCTAAAATAGATAAAAGCAAGTAATTAATATATTTACCTATTTTCTATTTATGTCATTGGACATACCTTCATAAGATCTCTTGCTTCTTAACCGTTTTCTATTCAACCATACATAATCTTCTCTGGTTGTCTAGTTTTTCTATTCGTCTAGTGACACATCAAAATTAAGTTATAATTCGCTTTCTGTAAATATCTCAAATTCGTTGTGGTTGTATTATCTTCTTCATCCCATCGTTTATATACGTACAAATTTTCATGTCTGTGGTAGCTTTGGTTAGCCTAAAATAGACCAAAGTAGGTAATTTATCTATTTGTCTATTTTCTATTTACAAATTTGGACCTACCTGATTTCTCTTTACAAAGCGCCATATCCGTCATATATTATTTGTATTGCATCGTCAATATTTATATTCAGTAGTCTAGGTCATCTATTTCCTAGCCCATTTGTCTATAATTTTGTCTACTGTTTTTCGCAGTAATCTACGACATTTTCTAGGATTTAGCTATTTTGTCTATAAGCATTACGCCAGTCCACGGCTATTTCATAGACTAAAACATAAAGATAGAATAGTTATAGTACCTAGATTTATCTATTTTACTATTGTTTACCTACCTGACTTTCAATGCTCTGTTCCATCTATTGTTTTATTCTTCTTTTATTCCTAAGTTAGTTCCACAAAACACTTAATTCATTTCTTTGATCAGGAAACATTTAACGTATTTAGTAATAATTATTTCGAATAACTTATTGTCGCGAGTTCAAAATCAAAACATTACACTAAAAATCGTACCGTCTTTTGTGCCTGTGAAAACAATCGAGATAAATGCGGCGTTGCCGCTCTGGTCGTCGTGAATTTCCTAGCACCTTTCGGAACTCCTAATTTATTCTTGCACAATCAAGTATACTAATTAAGTGTCTAAATAATTATTTGGACTGAATAGAGTCCCAATTAACTGATTTTAGTCAAGACCCTTTCATTTTTTATTTTCAAGAGTACTTTTCCTGAAATGGAAACACTTTGTTTAAGACATGGAAATATGGTAATTTTTCTGAAACATACGCAATTTCGAAGGCTCCAAAATTGACCACTTGTACGGCTTTAGTTTCTCTGTCCTTTTCTTACATATGTGTGCTCTAAGAGTGTTAACTTTAGGTGTAAATTTTGATTAATTCTTGGATTGGAAATAAATAGGGCCACCAGAAACACACTTTCTGGAAGAGTGTTCCGATCCTTATTTCTCATTAGTTTTTATCTTGTTGTCTCTGTTTTTCATTTCTTTAAAAATCTCGAAAATTTGCGAATTTTATGGATTTATGGATCACTTTTTTTGGGGGGGGGGGGGGGGGTTCGGTTCGGTTCGGTTACAAACGTCCATGCTGTGAGAAGCGCAGGAAGCAAATCTCTAAAAGATTTTTTATATATTTTAAACCAAAAGCTAAGTTATTTTTACGTCAGTAAAACGATCCCAGAGGGATATTTAAAATTGGGTTTTGTGTTTAAAAGAAGTTTTCTTTTTGTCATTCGCAGCCGACCTAAATTGGTAAGTCCATATTTTCTAATTTACGTCATAAATTTTGATTTTCTATAAGCTAATACGACTCAGTTTTGCCAATTTTTCTTTAAACAGCTTATTGCTTCTTGTTTTAGAAAAAAATATATATATAGGATTAAATTGTAGTCACTTTTGATTATTAATTTTCGTTATATGTTGAGGTGCGTTCACGCTAGTCAAAATCTCTATTTTTCTTTATCAATCGTTTGTAGGTAAAATAATAATAATAGTAATTTGTTTGAAACTCGTAGACAATGATTGTGTAGAAATAAAATTTCGGACTTCCATTGTCTTTATTTATTTTAAAACACGACGTTTCGGTTAGTAAGTAATGATAATAATAGTAATGATATTGACTAATTGACAGTTGGGCTGTTCAGATTGTCATAGTTAATGGCCATTTATTTGACAAATTTAAACATTAAATTACTAAAGCATAACTATAGTAAATTTTCATTTATTTTAGTAATTTATCAGTTGAATTATTTAATTTTTGTTTTTTTTATTAATTAGAAGTAATCAATTACCCAACCATTTATTCCTCTGCCTAGTTGCCTTAAGGTGTGTTCCAAAAACCTGTTTTTCTTTTAGGTCTCCAAAAGAATTCTGGAGGGAATTTTCACGTATCAGAATTATAAACAGAATTAAGAATTCTGACGAATTAGAATTAATCCCAAGTTAAGAATTGTGACGAATTAGAACTATGCTCAGAATTATGAATTTCGACGAATAAGAATTCTAATCAGAGTTAGACACTTGACAAATAGTTGGAAAAATTTGGATGTACAGATAAAAAGTTTGACTAGACTGTGGTTATTAGTTTTTCAAGTAAGATCCATTTTAATTAAGGCTTATTCGACTCTAGGTTTAGGTTTAGCTAGTAAATATGCGCATATTAGGAATAAAAAGAATATTTTTAAAAGAGGTTTAAAATTAGTGAAAATATAAAACTGTAGAAGAATATTGTCACGGAAAATTCTTCCTGTGAAATAAAATTTATTGAATTTAAAACACCTTTTTTTTAATTTCTTTATTTGGTAAGATGAACCCCATCTAAAAAAAAAGTTTATTTTAAAATATAACAAGTTCTTAGGTTACAAGATTTTCAGTCTCAGTATGGAATAGAGACGCGTAACAGAAAAATACAAAACAAATATGGAAAGTGTCGAAATGGATGCAATAAGAAGATCAAGAAATGAGATCATAAAAGAAAGAATGAGAATCGAGGGAAGCATAACGGATGACATCACTAAAAGGTAACTGATATGGTACGGCCATGTACAACGGATGAACGACGAAAGATCACCAAAGCAGGTCCTAGAATGGCAACCTATAGGGCGCAGAAAAAGAGGGCGTCCTAAACTAGAATGGCAGCAGTCGATCCAAAGTTTAATGAGTCAAAAAAATCTGACAGAAGATGATTGTCAGGATCGAAGGAGCTGAAGAATAGGCGTCGGACAACGTAGAAAAACGTTCTTAACCGACATAGTAGTAGTATTTTCAGTCAATGGGAGTGATACCCTTAGATAGACCAGAAAAACCTTTACTTGTTGCATCCGGTGGCGCAATAGAACCGCAAATACCCATATACATAATATTCCAATACCCACGGTAACTGCCCATTCATGATGCAAACATGAGGGCCTTGGGGTCTTTAAGCAAAAGAAGACCTGATTGGTTGCTTTCAAAGACATATGCATGTCATTTCCATATAGTACGTATTATTGCAATTCCTACGGTACCTTATGATGCAGAATGCAAACATATTTGAAATAGCAATATCAATGGGTACAAGTCTATCCTCTTGGCGGTCCTTATGATAAAATGTCCTGATTGGTTATACTTTTACGCATGAATATTATTTTATTCTTGTATTCGTTACGTCAAATCATCGGCGTACAGTTGACAAAAACTCTATCTATGTAAATTTGGTATCTGTGCCATTTTCGTACCTTTATTTCTGAATGTTTGCATCAAACGTCAACCATTGTGTAAATAGGTAACATGGAGTATTGGAATATTACGTATATGCAAATGCCGTAATTTACGTTACCAAAAATTTACACGATAATTTGCTGGGACGTGATTCAGTAGAGGCTCTTGAAATGTTAAGTTGAACTGGTTCTATTGATGTTCATCCGCAGTATCCGAAGCTTTTTTCAGGTATAGGTTATTTTCGAAAACATACCACATCACGCTAAAAAGCGATACTCATAAATTTTCCATTTCCTGTCCAAGCTGGGTCCCCATAAACCTAAAAAATTCTGTAAAATAAACTTTAGATGCCCTAGAATCTTAAGATATTATCTTTAAGGTCACTGAACCAACAAAATGGTGTGCTCCTATTGTGGTGGTGCCAAAAAAAGATAATAAAGTTCGAATTTGTGTAGATTACACAGTTTTAAATAAAAACGTAGAAACTGAACGTCTGGTTTTACCAGAGATTACAGAAACTCTAGCTCAAATAGATTCAACAGCACAATATTTTTCCAAATTAGTTGCTACATCCTGGTTTTATCATATTCCGCTAGATTTCGAATCACAGTTGCTTACGACTTTTATCACTCCTTTTGGCAGATATGCCTACAAGAGACTTCCAATGGGTATAACTTCTGCTCCAGAGCGCTTTTAACGTGAAATGTATGACATTATTGAAGGTCTAGAAGGAGTAGTTAATGTCGCTGATGACACTTTAGTTTTTGGATCAACAAATGACCCTAGATTCCAAAAAGTCCTTAAAAGATTTGAAGAAAAAGGTCTTACATTAAACAAAGGAAAATGTATTTTCGGAGTTCAAACGTTACATTTCCTTGGACATGTTGTTTCCAAAGATGGAATATCAATAGATCCCGAAAAACTACAGGCTATCCTAGAAATGTCTCCACCCACAGATGTCAGTGGTGTAAGAAAAATTTTAGGTTGTTTGCAAATACATGCCAAGTTTGTATCAAAATTGGCTGATTTACCTAAACCTTTGCATCAACTATTATTAAAAGATATAGAATTCTGCTGGACAAAGGTTCATGAAGAGTCTTTTAATAAAATTAAAAAAGCTCTAACCTCAGCGCCTATCTTAGCACACTTTTCGCTTGGTATGCCAACAAGAATAGCAGCTGATGCATCTTCATATGGCTTGGGTACTGTATTGGAACAAAAAGCTGACAACATGCCATGGAAACCTGTGTTTTACGCTTCCAGAACGATGTCTGATACCGAAAAAAGGTATGCTCAGGTAGAACGAGAAGCTTTGGCATTGGCATGTAACTACATGGGCATGTGAAATGTTTAAACAATTTATAGTTGAAAATAATTTCACCATTTTAACCGATCACAAACTACTTGTGCAGTTACTTGGTTCAAAATTGTTATCAGAACTACCAGCTAGAATTCAAAGATTTCGAATGCGCCTAATGCAATTTACATATTTAGTTGAGTATATCCCTGGAGAAAAGTTTAATCTACCAGATTTACTGTCTATTACTATTACTTCAGATGATCCTGGTACAGATGCTTTTCTAATAGATGATGTAGAACATTTTGCTAATCATACTAGTCAAAACTTACCGATTTTAGACGTTCAGCTTCAAGAAATAACGAAAAGTCAGAGAGAAGACTTACAATTAAAAAGAATCACTCAGTACGGATGGCCTGCGAATTTGCCTGCAGAGGACAAGGTTTTTTATAATTTTCGTGATGAACTTGTTATCCTAGATGGACTTGTCATGAAAAGAAACCTAGTGTATATACCAAGTAAACTAAGGAAATATATTCTAACAAAATTACATACTGGACACATTGGCATAGTAAAGTTTCGAAGGAGAGCAAATGAAACTGTTTGGTGGCCTGGAATCAGCAAACAAATAGCCCAAATGGTTGAAACTTGCACTACCTGTATTAAAAAGATAATTCCTGTTACGGAACCCCTTATACCGACACCTATACCAGATTATCCCTGGCAGATGGTTGGGACTGATTTATTTCAGATTGGATCAAAGCAATACCTGGTCATCGAAGTTTATTTTTTAAGATTTATTGAAATTTATTCTCAAAATTTTTTTTTACGGTTAAGCGCACTCGCAAGGAGATCCCTATCATGCTCAAGAAGCGGCCAGTGCGCGGAAATGTTGGTGTGCGTTGGTTTTGAAACGGTTCAGGTTGTAACCTGCAGGGAAAACTGTCGCAGGGAGTTTATTCCACAGCGATGCTGTTCTCCGGAGATAGGGATTCTGATATAATGAGGTTCTTGGTGACAGTAAATTGATGGTTACCGTCTGTTTGACGTGTTCGCCTAGTAGGTGCTACTCCCGGGGGGATCTTACGTGCCAACTCTTCGGAGCATTTTCCGTGATAATACCTGTAGAAGAGAGATAGATCGCCCACAGTTCTTTGATGTTCGAGACTATCCAAGCTACGGGTAAGTGCGGGGTCATTGATCAGCTTGATAGCTCGTTTTTGCACGGTGTTCAAAAGCATTAAGGTATGTTTGGGTGCCGCACTCCATATATGTGAGCAGTACTCCATAGTTGGTCGAATCTGGGCTTTGTAGAGTGTCAGCAGTTGGCTTGGTGTATACAGATGTCTTGTACAAAATAGCTCCCCAAGCTTTTGGGACGCCCTTTTAGCTATATCTGCCACGTGACTGTGCCAAGACATGTTGGTCTCTGCAGGACTCCTAAGATGTTCAACTGGCTCTGCAATGTGACAGCACTTCCAGATAGCATGATGTTTGGCTCACCGGTGCTGGTCTTTTTTGAAAACAGGGCTGCTTGGGTTTTCTGCGCGTTGAACTGTACAAGGTTTTTGTTGCCCCAGTCCTCTATTATCTCCAGGTCGTTATTTATCTGCGATATTTGAGTTAGTCTAAGATGATGGAATTCACGTGCGGATAGACACTGAGTGGGTGGTATGACTGAGGAGGCTACATTGCCATCATCTGCAAAGCAATAAAGTGGATTTACTGTTTTATCTATGAGGTCATTTATGTAAATCAGAGAAAGTGTTGGCGAAAGGATTGCTCCCTGTGGCACACCAGCATTTATTTGGTAAGAGTTGGAGTGCCTGCCATCCAGTGCAACATAAATGGATCTATCCTTAAGGTAACTTTCAAACCAAGTGCAAAGTTTCGGCGACAATCCCATTGCTTTGAGCTTGTTGAGCAGATTTTCATGCCAGACTTTATCGAATGCTTTAGATATATCTAAGGCAATTGTTCTTGTTTCGCCCCGTAACTCAATCGTTTTTTGCCATAAGTGAGTGACGTGTGTAAGTAAATCGCCAGTTGACCTATATTTTCGAAATCCGTATTGCTTGTCGTAGATAATTTTGTACTTTTCCAAGTACTTGGTTAGGTGATTGTTCACAACTCTTTCCATTACTTTTGATATCACCGGAAGTAGAGCAATTGGTCTATAGTTTAACGGATCTGTCTTTTTTCCTTTCTTTGGAATAGCTTGTACTGCGGTAGACTTCCATGATGATGAATATACTCCTTGCCTGTAAGATAAATTGAATAATTTAGCGAAAGTTGGGGTGAGTTCGTTAGCACAATTTTTAGTACTATCGCGGGAATGCCATCTGGACCCATTGCTTTGTTTGTATCCAACTTTTTAAGGGATTTTCGTATTTCTCTGTGACAAAAGGGTACCTCTGGCATACTGTGGGAAACCCTTTTAATGAACGGTGGAGTTTTTCCAGTTGGCACTGTTAGGTTTGAGTTGTAGGAAAAGATTTTGGCCAGCATATTGGCTTTTTCCTCTGATGTTGTGGCTAAGTGAGTATTTTTATCTGTAAGTGGTGGTATGGATGACTTGGTGAAGTTCGATCCAACAGCTTTTGCAAGAGACGAAAAGGACCTAGAACTACTTGGACAATTCAGCAACCTGTTTTTTATTCTTTGATTGTATGTTTCTTTGGCGGTGATAATGATAATTTTGCAACTATTTCTGGCTTCTATAAATTCTGTGTAGTTTTGAGCGGTTTGTTGTCGTTTCCAAAGGTTATATGCTCTGTTTTTTTTCTGTACAGCCGTTTGACACTGGCTGTTGAACCAAGGTTTTGCATTTGCTCTGCGTTTTATTGTATGTGGGATATATGCATCCATTCCAGATAAGATTACTTTTGTTATTTCATTACAGCAAATAGTGGGAGCAGCTGTTTTAAAGCAAACCTCTTGCCATGGAAAATCCAGGTAAAACTGTTTAAGGTCATTCCATTTTGCCGATTTATAGTGCCACATCGGGGTACGGGGTAGACCTCGTCAATCAGGGGAAATGAATCGACCCCTGCCCTCCGTAGATTCCAGGTACTCTCTGACCCGGAGAGTTAGCACCTGTCTAGGGTCCCATTCCCAGGGTTACGGGAGAATACCACATCGGTATGAAAGCCGGAGAGGATGGACCTCGGTACGGTGATCATAGCGTAGGTGGCTACCCTTTCTTTTAGGGACAGTATAAAAGAATACAGCTGTTGCCTTACAGTATGGCGTTGGATCGTCAAAGGCTAGAGGAGAAAAACCTTGATAAAAACCTCTCAAATACGAAAAAAGCAAAGACAAAGGACTCTGAATATAGCTACATGGAACGTACAGAGAATAAACCAAAAGTTGGACATTATTGCAACCGAAGTGCACAATAGTAAGATAGACATTATTGCACTTACAGAGACAAAAAAAAAGGAACAGGTACAAGTATGGTCGGTAACTTTGTTCACTTATTCACTGGAGTCCCAAAAGAACGGAGAGCAGCCAGAGGGGTATCCTTATTAATAAAGAAAAACCTCAAACATAAGATTACAGACTACGAGTGCATTAACGAAAACTTACTTCGAGTTAACATGAAGATGCTTGGACACAATATAAGCATAATAGCAGCCTACGCACCATCAAATGACGAAACGGTAGCTATAAAACAAATGTTCTTCGACCAACTTGATGAGACTATCAGTAAAATCGGCAATACCAGGGAAATAATTATGCTTGGCGATTTTAATAGTCGAACTGGTAGACAAAGCCAAAGCAAAGTGGTAGGACCATTTGGAGAGGAAGTAACAAATGATAATGGCTTGAGACTGATACAATTGTGTGAAACCCATAATTTAAAAATAAATAATGGTTTTTTTAAACATAAGGATATTCATCGGTATATCTGGATTCAGCCAACACTCGGAACCGAAGTGGTATGATGTGCGAGCACTTCGTGGTGTTAACTGTGGATCTGACCACCATCTGGTAAAAGCAAACATATTATTCCCTGTAAGAAAAACAAATAAGGACGAAAGTTTTAGAGAAAATGGAAATCTAGAATGCATCGAAGACAATCAAAAATGCAACTTTAGAAGTCTAGAAATCGAAAGTACTCAAAGATTGTATCAAAACCGATTAGATGAAAAATTAATAAACACAAATCACTAATTTGAAGAGATATATACATACATAGTAAAAAGCTTGAAGGAAGCAAGCAAAGAAACTGTTGGATACCAAAATAATAGAAATAACAATAAGATGTGGTGGACGGAAGAAATACAGGAAACGGTCAAGGAGAAAAAACGCACATACTTGAAATGGCTCAGCACTAAAGAGCAAAGAGACCTAGAAATCTACAGGCATACCAGAAGACAGCTAAGAAATTTGATGTTTAATGTACACACAGATCCCAAAATTATGTCGAAGTCGGTGGTGTAGGTCATAGCCGGTGTGACACTATAAAATTGCGACGCTATAAAAGCACGTCGGGTGTCAATTCGTGACGTATAAAAAACGTTGTCGCCAATTGTGACACTTAAAAAACGTTGTAATCACTCTATTAATTACTGAGTAATTAAACAAATATCTGGAAGCAGAACTGTATTTTCCAGCTAGGTAAAACTTTGATATGCCCGGTAACCTTTATACAGTGGAGAAGGGGGGTTCAGAAATAAGAAAAACACATGTGTTTTAATATCAATGTTTTACAAAAAAATATCTTAATTAAAATACAGTTTAACTCAAACGTTGTAGCCAAACAATGAAACTCTACCTACTTTCGAGGCTTCCAGAGTATTTGTGTAATTAAAAAAACCAAAAAGAAATTGACTTATTGCCAAAATAAAATTTTAAAAGATTCCTAATTGAATTATTTTTTTATTATTTTTTATTTAGCCGGTTTAGAACGTTTCTCTACGTTGTCCGACGCCAATTCTCCACCTCCTTCGATCCTGACAATCATCTTTTGTCAGATTTTTTTTGACTCATTGCCCTTGGATTGACTGTTGCCATTCTAGTTTAGGACGCCCTCTTTTTCTGCGCCCTATTGGTTGCCATTCTAGGACCTGCTTTGGTAATCTTTCGTCGTTCATCCGTTGTACATGGCCGTACCATATCAGTTGTCTTTTAGTGATGTCATCCGTTATGCTTCCTTCGATTCCCATTCTTTCTTTTATGATTTCATTTCATATGTGATCTGTTCTAGATATTCTTATTGATCTTTTTATTGCATCCATTTCGACACTTTCCATTTTTGTTTTGTATTTTTCTGTTACGCGACAAGTCTCTATTCCATACAAAAGCGTGCTTTTCACCATGTCAAATTTTACATTCTTTTTTATCTCTCTGCTCCATAAAATACTGTTAAGACATCCAATAACCCTTTTTGCTTTTACTATTCTTTTTTCCAGTTCTTTACAGTCTGTTCCTGTCTTATCATATGTGACACCCAAGTATACATACTCACTGCATGGAGATATTCAGATATCCATTGTCTAGTTCTCACTCACTGGATTCGTTTCCATTACATAAGTACTGTGTCCTGTCCACGTTCACTGTCAATCCCCACTCTTGGCATTCTTCCATCAACTTTCTCATCATATACTCCATGCCTTCTTTATCATTAGCTACAATTACTTGGTCGTCAGCAAACTGTAGTGTGTATATGGTAAATCGGTCGCCAAGTTGCATTCCCATGCCGTGCTCTTCCCGTTTCCAGTTTTTTAGAGCTACTGCGATATACATTTTAAAAAGAGTTGGAGAGATACAACATCCCTGTCTTAAGCCTTTCGTTACCAGGAATTCTTTTGAAAGGCGATTTCCAATTTTAATTTTAGATTTTGACCCTTTGTATAGTTCTTTTATCGCTTTTATGTATGTATGATTGATATTAGTCTGCTCTAACACTGTCCATAGTTTTTCTAATGCAACAATATCATATGCTTTTTGCAGGTCCACAAAGGTAACATGAGTCTCTATATTTCTGGCGCTTCTTTTCTCAATTATTTGTTTAAGACAAAAAACACCGTCACTACTTTCTTTTTCGTCCTTATTTGTTTTTCTTAAAGGGAATACTTGCTTTTACCAGATGGTGGTCAGATCCACAGGTAACACCATGAAGTGCTCGCACATCTTACCATTTTAATTGCGAGTGTTGTCCACCTATAGCATAATAATAATTTGTTACTTCTTCTCCAAATGGTCCTATCACTTTGCTCTGAGTTTTTCTACCAGTTCGGCTATTAAAATCGCCAAGCATAATTATTTCTCTGGTATTACCGATTCTGGTGATAGTCTCATCAAGTTGGTCAAAGAACAGTTGTTTTGTATTGAATTGAATTAAAATGACACAAATAGAAAGTACTTTATAGGGAGACGGACATCTTCAACAGGTAATAGTGTACCTACATTCGAGTCGATAGTGGAAGACTCCATTACTTACTTTAATGGTTGTAAAAATAAAAAACACTCCGAAATCATTCCATCATAGGGGAGATCTGGACCAAATATACGCTGTCATCATTCTACATTGGGTAGAATGAGACAGACAGCAACCCAGTCCGAGGTCTACCCCATGAGGCAAAACAGTGCCATAAATACACTAAAAAAAAACTCTATCTCTCTTTTGTCTCTGCAAAGTTGGTCATTGGGCTGGACAAATAACGCAAAGATTTAGTTCATCTTGTTTATTTTAATTGTAAAACCGAATAAAAATACCGGAAACATGAAATATGCTTAACGAAATGAAACAAGTCAGGGCCAAAATTGCAAGGCACTTTAAATTTGACAGGAAAAATTATCAAAACAAGTCAATGTAGAAAATACGCCGCAAAATTGTGGTTATGGCGTCATACCGTTACCTTGCGTTTACAAGCAATGTTGAAATTATACTGTGAAAAATTATATATGAAAAGAAAAATATATCTAAAATATCCTTGCTCCTACCTTGGTCCTTGATTATTTTGTGGTTAAATAAGATGGTCTTTTGTTTTGTAAACCTGGAAGTTCCCAAACATTTTCCGCTACACCAGGTTCTGTTCTGTTCGCGCCTTCCCTCGTGCTTGCTTAGCACATCACGCTAGGGCAGCACATGGTCTTAAAATGTTGCTGGATACTTGCCCCGAGCATAAAACCTTGTGGAAAATGAAATATTTCAGTTTCCTGGAATTCGTCGCTTTTGCACGAGGTTCCCCTACCCCGAGTAACCTAAATCAAGAACCCCTTGACGACTCAATAAAATAAAGCAGATTTCAACAGATGAACTAAAACAACCCTAACATACCTTTCCCAGGGTTGTATCAGTGCTATTGCCGGAGATGCGAACTAGCACAATCGTCCACGTGATGTTGGAAAACCAAAGAAAAGGAATAAAAAAAATCAACAAAATAACCCACAAGGTAAAGAAAATGATTCTTGCACCAGATGTGGTTTGAGCCCCCGTCACCAATATTCAAGTTGTCCTGCTAAAGAGAGCGCTTGTAGATCCTGTGGAAAAATCGGACATTGGACTGTCAGATGTGAATCAGCAAAATCCAAAAACTCTCGATATACCTGCAAAAAAGTTGACTAAGTAGCAATAGGTAATCATGAAAATGACGAAAATGATGAAGATCGGCTTGATTCTTACTTCTTAGGTGCTGTAAATAAGGACACTTCCCCATGGAAGACAACAGTTTTAGTGAACTCGGAAGAAGTCAACTTCAAAAGGGTGTGATAAGGGTACATGATATTCAGTCAATGGGCATAAGGTCCCTAGATAAACTTGAGAAACCCTTACTTTCTGCATCAGGGGATCAAATAGTTGTCTATGGTACGTTCAATGCGAAAGTTGAATGGCGTAACAGGATTACAAATACGGTCTTTTATGTAGCCAAGAATTTGCACTGCAATTTACTAGGCAGAGAGACAGTAGAAGCCCTTGGAATGTTAAGTTGGGCTGGATCTGTTGACGTCCCGAAAAAGTATCCGTCGTTATTTGATGGTATAGGTAATTTTGGAAAACCATACCACATAACTTTGAAGAGTGATGCTTCTCCTTTTTCAATTTCGTGCCCGAGACGAGTTCCTATCAACCGAAGAAATGCAGTAAAAGAAACTCTAAATGTTCTTGAATCCGATGACATTATCTTTAAGGTCACTAAACCGACAAAATGGTGTGCACCAATGGTAGTGGTACCCAAGAAAGATAATATGGTCCGAATTTGTGTTGACTACACAGTTATAAATAAGAGTGTTGAAACAGAGCATATAGTTCTGCCAGAACTGACAGAAACTCTAGCTCAGATAGATTCCAATGCACAATACTTTTCAAAGCTAGATGCGACATCTGGTTTTTATCATATACCGCTAGATGAAGAGTCACAATTGCTCACCACTTTTATTACACCATTTGGTAGATTTGCATACAAGAGACTTCCAATGGGTATAACTTCCGCTCCAGAACGATTTCAAAGAGAGATGTTTGACATTTTGGATGGTTTACAAGGAGTAGTGAATGTAGCAGACGACACACTGGTTTTTGGATCAACAAGAAAAGAACATGACGAGCGACTCCACAAAGTTTTAAAAAGGTTTTCAGAAAGAGGCCTTAAACTTAACAAGGGAAAATGCCTTTTTGGAGTCGAAAAATTGATTTTTTTAGGACATGTGGTATCCAAAGACGGAATTTCAATAGATCCTGAAAAGCTTAAGGCAATAATGGAAATGCCTGCACCAACTGATGTTAGGGTGTACGAAAAATTTTGGGTTGTTTGCAAATACATGCTAAATTTTTACCAAGAATGTCAGATTTAACAAACCCATTGCATCAACTACTATTAAAAGATGCTGATATTTGTTGGACATAAGTGTATAAGGAGGCATTTGACAACATAAAAAAAGCATTAACTTCAGCACCTATACTAGCGCACTTCTCACCTGGTAAGCGGACAAGGATAGCAGCAGATGCGTCCTCATATGGGTTAGGTGCCGTTTTGGAACAAAAAGCTGATACCATGCCATGGATACCTGTTTTCTACGCATCTAGAACAATGTCAGATACCGAGAAAAGGTACGCACAGGTTGAAAGAGAAGCGTTAGGTGTGACATGGGCATGCGAAAAGTTTAAGCAATTTTTAGTTGGACAAAGTTTTACCATTCTGACAGATCATAAGCCTCTTGTACAATTGCTTGGCTCGAAATGCCTGTCTGATCTTCCAGCTAGAATTCAAAGATTCCAAATGCGCCTCATGCAGTTTTCGTATAATGTTGAGTACATTCCAGGAGAAAAGTTAAACAAGCCAGATTTACTGTCAAGACATCCTATCAAATCTGATGACCTTGGCATAGACGCACTTCTCATTGATGATGTGGAAACTTTTGCGACCCATATAAATCTGAATTTACCGATTTTGGACTATCAGTTGGCAGAAATTCAAAAGGTCCAGAGTGAAGACGCTCAGTCAAGAAGGCTGATCCAATACATTCAAAATAGATGGCAACCAGATTTACCAGCGGAAGACAAAATATTTTATCAATATCGTGGTGAATTAGTTGTTCTGGATGGTTTGGTGATGAAGGCAAACAGAGTTTATGTGCCAAATAAACTCAGAAAATACATTATGGGAAAATTGCATACCGGACACATTGGTATAGTAAAATGTCGAAGAAGAGCTAATGATACTGTATGGTGGCCTGGTATTGGCAAACATATAGCTCAAATGGTTGAAACTTGTACAGTATGCATTAAGAACAGCTGTTTATCTTCATAAACGTCAAAGAAAATTACGAAATTTTACAGATAAACAAAACAATCAAAAGTTTTTATGCGATTTTTCCCGAAACCTGTAATCTCAAATTCCAATTACGATGCCTAAATAATGCGACGTGCGCAGTGGTTACAATAACACGATGGAATGTCTCCTCTATAAGGTAAATTTCTGGACAATATATAACCTCAAAACCTAGCTCTATAAATTGTCCTTAATGTGTGTACAGAAAACCGAATTGGATAGTTTTGGTTATTTACAGAAATAAAACAAATATGTAACGTTTGCCTTAAGCGTAAAAATGTTACATTTTCTTACGCTGTGAAAATGCAAATAATGATATCCAAGTGCGTTTGGTCTGTGGGAAATTGAAAGTCGCGCCTCTAAAAAAGACGTCTTTGTCCCGTTTAGAGCTGTGCGGCTGTGTGCTGCTGTCAAATCTCATGTCATCTGTTCTTAATTCATATCAAACCTATTTCGAATCAATTTTCCCAATCCCCTCTAACCCGCGCGCCATCTACGGAAAAAACACGGTCATTGAACTACAAAACCGTCGACACTGCTAAAAAGTTCGGCGTTTCAAAAACCGATTTTTCCATCGAACTTTTATCGATAAAATTAAGTGTTTTGGTGCCCAATGGAAGCTACCATCTGGCTGTGACTTGGATCAACGAGGAAGCTAACAGGGGGTAATATCGGACCAATAGCTCCATTTTTTGACCTGTATTTTTATCACTTCTTTTCGCTTCGCTGAAGTGGTGTGTTTGCACCAGCGCCTGCGTGACGTCATAACTCCAAAATTGATACTTTTTCCATGTTTTTTCAGAAAATTTTGCTTTTAACTTTTGACACATCAAGTTTGGAGAAAAATTGTATAGGTTATTATTTGTTTGCAATAAAACGGCAATTTTATTGTCTTTTTAACAAGCTTTATATCTCAAAAACTAAAAAAGATATTGTTTTTTTTTAAATATTAAAAAAATATATTAAAATTCTAAAATGAGCAAAAAAGTTTATAAGACTATCTCAAATCGATTCGTTATGGATCACTAAATGTTAAGTCGCTGGGTGTTTGCCTCCAATTTGCGTAAAAGTGCCTGTGTGACGTCATAAATCCAAGATGGCGGCTTTTTTCATATTCTTTGACTAACTTTGGCTTATAACTTTCACTAAATTAGCTTTACAGAAAAATCGTTAGTACGTTGTTTCTTTGCAAGAGAGCATGAATTAACGTAGTGAAGAATTTAGCTTTATATGTTAAAAACTAACAAAGACATGAATTTTTTTTGGCAAAAAAATATTATTTTTGTTAGTTTAAAAGATATAAAGCTAATTTCTTCACTATATTCATCGCTGTTCTCTTGTATACAAAAACCTTATTTACAGTTTTTCTCTAAAACTAATTTAGAAAAAGTTATTAGCCAAAGTTTGCAAAAAAATGGAAAATGCCGCCATTTTGGATTTTCAAATTCAAAGTCAAATTCAAATTTAAACATTTTTTTATTTAAAAAATTGTACACAATCAAATAGAGCATTGTTACAATTGGATGCAATAAGTGTCAAAAAAGTAATATTCAACCTAGCTTTACACTAAATATAGTAAAAATACTTGCATAAAGTATAGCTAGTAACTAGTCACTTATTTCTATAATGAACAAAGTTAAAAAATAGTATATAGTTATTCTGCCTACTTATTTCACCTAATAGACTGCAAATAAACCATACTTCCATTCAAAACATGTATAAAAAAATTTACAAATTACAGTTAAAATCAGAATACAATTTAAAAACAATGTTGTGTAAGTAGAAGTTATTAAAACCTGAGATCAAGAAATTCTTGAACCGTATATGGTTCCAAATTGAGCAGGATAGTTTTGATTTTGTTTTTGTAATTTTTTAAGCTTTTTTCTGTTTTTTATTCCTGAGGTAATTTATTGAAAAATCTGATACAGGAGGTTCGGTTCGGTTCGGTTCAGCCTCTTTCTGTAGCTGTGAGCCTGTGCAATGGGAAATTGAGGCCAACAAACCTAGTAGAAATCTCATGTTGTGATTCAAATAGTTCAAACTTTTCCCTGTTCTTGTGCCGAAACCTGTTGTGGTTAGAAGTCCCAGTTCCTTAAACCTACCCCTACAAGAATGTATTTTGCGATGATTTAAAATAGTTCGAATGGCTCTTTTTTGCCACAAATATTCGTTTTGCGTCCACACTTCCACCCCAAAAAATGATTCCATATCTAAGAACAGAATAGATGTTTGCATAATATACAGTTTTGAGGTGTTCTATATTTAAATATTTTGACATAACTCTTAAGGAATAGCAGGCTGAATTTATCCTCTTACAGACATCCACCAGATACACTGACCAATCTAAGTTGTTGTCGATATGAATACCCAAGAATTTTGTGCTTTTTAGACAGGGATACAACCATATCATCACTGCTTCAACTGATATATCTCTGTTCTTCTGCTTCGTCCGGAAACAAACAAAGTTTGTTTTATCAGCGTTTTAAACTAGCTTATTACTTATGAACCAGTCCTGAGCAACCATCAAGCGATCTGAGGAGATGTCGAGGAGATCTGACAATGTTGCTGCAAAATTCACAAGATGTGATTCGTTGTTAAGAATCTTATTGGCTAAATTGTTGACATAAAAAATAAAAAGTATCGGACCCATGACACTTCCTTGGGCGATACCAAGATGAAGACAACCTTCCTCTGAGAAATGTTGCTTTCCGTTACAACTGGTTATGATTTTTTGTCGCCTGTTGGACATGTAAGATCTTAACCAATCCAAAGCAGGGCCTCTAATTCCATATCTTTCAAGCTTTTCCAACAAAATTTGATGATTCAAGGAATCAAATGCTTTAGATAAATCCAAAAACATCCCCATTGAAAAATCTTCTCTACAAAATCATAAACAGCTGTCTCAACAGACCTGCCACTGAGGTAGCCATGTTATGATTTACTAATCAATTTTTCTTCATAAAAAAAGCGAAGAAGTCTTGTGCTCATAGCTATCTCAAAAACTTTGGAAAATGTTGGTAGCAGACTAATGGGTCTATAGTTTTCAATTAAGCTCTTGTCTAATGCCATATTTAAAAGAATTATTTATAATATAGCATAAGGGCTGTGCAATCTCTTCAGCACAAAGCTTCAACAAGTTTGCAGATATTTCATCATGACCTGCACTTTTTTTATTCTTGAGTTTGCAAATGATTTTCAAAATCTCATGTGGCGTGATTGGTGTTAACAAAAAAAGATTTATTGTGAAAAGGAATATTGCAAGAAAATTCTATTTCTGGCTGGTTTTTTATTGAATTTGGCGCCGCCTCAATAACAAACCTGTTGAAGTTCGAGCAGATAGTATCTGGGTCTCCAGGAATTTGAGAAGCTTGATTTGGTTGACTTGAGTTTGAGCCATTTAGTTCCTTGACAATTTGCCAAACACATTTTGACTTGTTTTCGCTATTGTTGATGCGCTCCGTATACTGTTCACCTCGCACCCTCCTCAGTAGTTGATTGTATTCTTTCTTTTTCATTCTATATGCTTCCCGGTAGCCAATATTATTTTTACTTAAAACTAGCAAAACATCAAGTTCTTTTTTACAAGCAGCTACTTGTGGGTTGGATTTGAATAGATTTTTATAGTTTCGTTTTTTGTGAACTGATGTCACAGGAAAGCATTCATCAAAAATGGATCCTACTAGATTCATACAATTTTGCCACTGGCAAGCCACTGAAGATTCAGGAATAGAGCACAATTCCAATCCTGAGTGGACAGCCTGTGCTTAAAACTAGTCTTATTCAAGCGAGAAAAAATATGCTTTTTTTGATTTTGCTCACCAACTGGTATAAAATTCAAATCAAAAGACACCCTCTGTGCAAAATGATCTGATATATGAGTGCCAACTACCCGTGCCTCAAACTGGTGATAGTTTGTATAGATGTTGTCAATGCAGCTTTTTAAGTCCCCACTCACCCATGTATAATCTAAAACCGAAGGACAGAAGTTAAAAGATTCCAATAGTGCAATAAAATCTTTGGTGCAATAAAGCAAATTAAATAAAATACTTAAAACAGATTCAAATTTCATTAAAAAAACTCTGAACAGACAATGTACGATACACTGATAAAATTACAAGTTTCTTTTTTCCAACATAAGTTTCTACAGCTGAACATTCAAAAGTTCCTGCTTCCGACAGACGCTTATGTCTTCATACATCTAAACTTAACTCCATTTTTCACATAAATGGCTATACCCCCATAGCCCTCGTTTCTGCAAAAGGATGTAGTAAGTGTGTAACCTAATAGGTTATATCATAACAAAAACATTTCATGTAAAAAAAAGCCAAGTACGCGAAAGTGGTATTCCGTAAAAAGAATTGAGATAAATGTAAAGCCAAGTTCTCCAATACAAATTTCAAAATAAATGGTTTTTACTAGTTTGGAAATGTCTTTTTAAACTTTGCTATTCCAGCCTAACTTCTTTACGTTCAATTTAGCACTGAGTCATTTGCAGCCGTAATAGCCAAGTTTAGAAAAACATTTCCAAACCAGTAAGAACCATTCATTTTGAAATTTGTATTGGAGAACTTGGCTTTACATTTATCTCAATTCTTTTTACGGTATACCACTTTCGCGTGTGTTACATGAAATGTTTTTGTTATGATTTCACTGCTTTTTTAAAGGATTTGGATAATACTTAAGTTTTAAAGTGATAAGATATGCGGGATATTGCAATGCCTTATTAAAAATGTTGAGGTTTTTTTATATTTTCCTATGGTTTTATCTTAGTTCCTATCAGCCTTCTAAAGCTCAGCTCTATAGTGTTCCTGGAAGTAGGCAATGTTAATTTTACAAAACTGGACATTTATAGGGGAGGAAAGTAAATTAAAATTTTGGTGTTTTTAAATTTTTTCCTATAGTTTTATCATCATCAGTCGTCCAAAGCTCAGCTCTCTAGCATTTCTAGAAGTGGAAAATGCTAATTTACATAACTTTACATTTATAGGGGAGGGAAGTTAATTAAACTTTGGGGTTTTTTAATTTTCTTTTATAGTTTTATCATAGTTCCTATCGGCCTTCCAATGCTCAGCTCTTAAACGTTTCTGGTAGTGGGCAATGTTACTTTTACATAACTATACATTTATAGGCGAGGGAAGTGAATTAGAATTTTGGAGTGTTTTAATTTTTTTCTATAGTTCTATCATAGTTACTATCGGCCTTCGAAAGCTCAGCTCTCTAGCGTGTCCGGAAGTGAGAAATGTTACTTTTACATTACTTTACATTTATAGGGGAGGAAAGTAAATTATAATTTTGGGGTTTTTAAATTTTTTTCTGTAGTTTTATCATAGTTCCTATCAGTCTGCCATTTCTGGAAGTGGGCAATGTTACTTTTACATAACTTTACATGTATAGAGGAGGGGAGTAAATTAGAATTTTGGGGTTTTTTGATTTTTTCCTTGGGTTTGGTCATAATTTCTATCAGACTGCCAAATTTCAGCTTTGTAGCATGTCTGGAAGTACAGTAGAATATTGATGATCTATACATGGGTGAGTGAGTGAGTGGCAATTTCGACGTTTTTTGAAATTTCGTAACTACTTTACTGCCTTATGGAATTACATGAAACTTCGAGGGGTTGTTAAATCCATGAAGATCTACGACTGTGCAAAGTTTAAGATTCGTAGCTCATTCCGAAGTAGAGTTTTAGATAGGTCAAATATCGGCTGAAATGTTTCAAGAAAATGGTACGGCGCGCGAACGTGGCGAGGCACTGCCGTGCCCTCAGATACTTTGAGCTGTTCTTCCGTCTTCCAATGCTCAGTTACACACAAAGCAAGACAATTACTTTCTGCATCAACAAGGTCCTGGAGAGCATCATGTGAATGCTCATTAGTTTCAGATTCTCCTTGGATGCCCTGTCTGATGTTGAGGTTTTAGGCGTCTCAAGTTTAAAAATTGATTTATGTGTATACCTTTTGGCCAGAAGTTGGAATTCATTACCTCTCTTTCGCTGGCCTGTGGTACTCCTATTTTGAAGGAACTAATGCATGTGTATTTAGTGCGAAGCATCTCTACAATGCAGTTTCCTACCGCATTATCCTGCAAGTAAGATTTTACTTCTTCTGCAGTGGAGTCTTCCGTAAGGCCATATAAAAACAGCCATTGTTAATTGTTTTTATTCTCGCTGACAGTTTTCCTTGACGCAGGATCAGCTGTTTGCGTGCTTGTGGACGGTTTGTCGGTCGCGGGTTGCGTTCACGAGCAGATGAAGCTGCCCGATTTTTTTTCGTTGTCCATTTGCACCTGTTTCTCGATCTCTGAATCGTCTTCTGTCAAGTTGACGTACCCAATTTCTGGCGGGAAATTTTCCAGTTTTCTAACCTCACAATATGATTTTTCCATTAGAAATTTGTTTTTTCGGCCAATAGGCGGTTGTTTTCTTCTAGAATGTCATTTTTCTCATATAAAGCTTTATCACCATCTTATACAGGTCTCGCTCATTGTTCCAGGCTTCATTAACGGGATATTCTGGGATATGACGACGCTTCGCCGATTTTTGCAGGGCCCCTTGAATAAGGCACGCAGAATGGTAATTTCGCAGGCATTTT
Source organism: Aspidapion aeneum (assembly GCA_963576565.1). Lineage (NCBI taxonomy): Eukaryota > Metazoa > Arthropoda > Insecta > Coleoptera > Brentidae > Aspidapion > Aspidapion aeneum. Next base: position 121,552,136 of record OY755039.1, read on the forward strand.
CCGCACTTTATGTATTTTTTCGTTGATTTTTTGCAGTGACGACACTGCACTATTGACGCTATTTTTATCATTTTCACTACTATTTTCACTACTATTTGCTGATTTATTTCGGATACTTCGCTCTGTACGTCTTTCTCGTCCGCCATCTTTCAACGTCATATAGGCCCTCCTACCCAAATTTGAGGCAAACACTAATAGTTCTTGAGATATAGAGCTTACTAAAACGACAATTCAATTGCTTTTCTATTGCAAACAAATCACAGCCTATACAATTTTTCTGTAAAGTTAATATGGCAAAAGTTAAAAGCAAAAGTTTCTGAAAAAATATGGAAAAAATCACAATTTTGGATTTATGACGTCACATAGGTGTCCTTGCTCAAATTTGAGGCAGACACCAGGTGACTTTTTATTGTGTGATCCATAACCAATTGATTTGAGGTAGTCTAAAACTCCTCAGTTTTGTTTTTTGGGTAAAAAAGTTGCTATTTTTTAGTAATTTAAAAAAAACCTTGTTAGGTTTTAAGATATGAAGCTTATTTCTTTGCCCTCTTACTTGGTGTTCTTTTGCAAATAAAAAACGTATTTTTTTTTCTGTAAAACTAATTATGAAAAAACATGAAATAGGTCGCCATCTTGGATTTATAAGGTGACTTAAAATAGTGTGAGCTATTACCAATCAATCTAGGGTAATTTACAAAAATCTTCCAGAACTATCCAACGGGATAGTACAGACCACTCAACTACAAGGAAGAACCTGAGAGCATACAACACCTACTGTGTAAATGGCCTGGCCTTACCAGGATAAGCTGTTACACTCTAGATCTTCCTTATTTCCAAGATCTATAGGAACTGAGGGAAATAAAACTTGGCGGATTTATAAGCAGCTGTGGCCCCTCCTATCAACACCGAAAGGTTCAGGTTAATTTCGAGTTTAATTTCTAATAAATATACATTATCAGCCTTGGTGTTGCAGTCGAGATCAGTGACGGATCCATGATTTCCGAAATAAAACGCACTAAAAAATAAAAATAAACATATTTGCTGTTTTTAATAGATCTGAACTTTGAAATTTACTATCATTGGAAAATAAATTGCGAAAATTTTTGGTAAATAAGGTTATTTTTGTAAAAAAACTGGCACTCCAGATTTTCTAAGAAGCTGTGGTTCTTACATTTTTTATTTTTAATCAGAATTCCAAAATCAGTTTTATGTCTGGGAAAAGGAGGGCTGGCCAACTCTGGTCCCCTGGATCTGGCCAAGATAGAATATTCGACATTCTGTGCAAAAATCACTGCTGCATGCATTTTTTAAGCACAAGAAAGTCTCAAAATTATTTCTGCAATGGCTATCCCTCTCTCTCTCTCTCTCTCTCTCTCAGCCCGCCGCCCCTCTAAAAACTCTAAAACCCTTAAAGTCCCTGAACTGCCCTTAGTTCGCCATTGCTGAGATGGATTGCTAGGCAAGAAATGTTCGTATTTTAGTTACTTCCCTTATAATTACGCATGCAACTTCGTTCTTTATTTATTAGACTACAGGACAGTCTTTTAAAAAATTATAAACACCATCACGATTATTCGAAACTAGTTTGTTATGTAGTCACTCATAATCATACGTAACACTTATCGTTGGTTCCTACTATATTTTGATTCTAAGTAGTGGATGCATATTTTTTTTTGCCCCGTGACCGGTACCGGCCCATAAAGCACTGGCGCCTAAGGCACCGACCCATGAGGCACCGGCCCATAAGAAACCAGCCCATAAGGTATCGGCTCTTAAGGCACCGGCCTATGCGGCATAGGCCCACCGGGAACTTTTTAATTATCCCATATGGCCCATCCACCCCTGTGTGTAATCACAATGGACCGAAAGGTCTACCTGACCTAAAAAGTAACTAAAAACATTACCATTACCTTTTAGATTGCTTTGCTGACTGACCTCCAATATTTAAGCAACTTGCATGTTAAAGAACTGAAGCTAGATGGAAATCCTTTTTGCAATTTATGCGACGAAGAAAGATATGTTCAATGTGCGAAAAATGTGTGTCCGTTTTTGGAACTTTTGGTAAGATTCTAACTTATAGGTAGGAGGGGGATATAGGTGCCCACTCACAATTTTTCGTGGCCAACATAGATTAATCTAGTTTGCTGTGCACAGTCCTCCGTCCGAGCAAGCGCGAGAGACGTAACAACCAATCACGTTGGGATAGACACTTCTGACACATGCGCTGTTGCAATCAACGGTTGCTTGATTTCATTTTTATGTTGGCCATTTTTCTCCAGCATACAATTGCCCTCCTAGCTATATGAATTTCAGTTATAGATAAATTTGAAATTTCATCATCATTCAAAATTTTAAAATTGTTTTGGTTTGGTGGATTTGCAAAAAAAAATATATGTTGTTTGGAATTCCAACATGGATTATTATTAGCCCTGAAAAAAACCTGGCAAAAAATAGGTGCAAGCTGGATTTTTGTATAATTAATCCTTAGCGTCTGGAACACATCTCCTAAAATCCCCTTTGAGCGTTGCTAGTTATAACGCCCCAAAGTTTTTAAAAATCAGTTCTGAGCGATTTTCTTAAAAACCAATAACTTTTTTTAAAAATGTGAGGTAAGAAAATATACGCAAATTTATCCGGTCTATACTTTAAAAATCAACCGAACATTTTATAAAATATATTTTAAAAAACATATTTTATTTTAATTTTTTATCACCCTGTAGATAACTTGTTTGAAAATATTAATACTTTATAATATTAAGCTTGATCCCCACTTGTAGAAAACAGCTTGTACTTCAATTTAGTTTTCGTTTCTTTAAAGTTAAACAACTTTAAGGAAAGGTTAGGTCATTGGTCAATAATAGCCGGACCGCCAATGGGATTTGGACAAAAATATTTTTATACAATTAAGCACTGTACAGGAAGAAAAGCGTATACAAAAGAAGTACCTACAGCTTTAAAATATGCGCAAATGAGCACACTTTTATTGATGCAAATGGGTTTAAAGAAACTAAATGTAACCTAAGGCTAATTTTTTAAGGGTTTTAAATTGTAAACTTAGGTACATAAGTTTTACCGAATAGTCGTTGTATCATGATTTTAATATGTTTAATATCCCTTAGTTGGGGATATCTTTAGGGCGAATATTTGCGCCTGTTAATTAATAAAATGCTGTTAATTACTTACACGATGCGTACGCTGCGTTACTAAAAGGGAAGAGAGGGATCCAACATGGCTGCAAGCATCAATTGTCATAATTTGAATTTTCGCGGGTTATTACATCCCTCCATGCTAAGATTGGTGCTTGTACCATGTTTCTTCTTATTTTTTTACACTGGATTTATGTTTGTTAACATTTTTATTTTAACACACTACATTTATTTTGTATATAAACACTTACAAAATTTAACATTTATTTTTATTTATTTTTTGCAGAATAAACGGTTTTGTTTAAGTTTAGTGTTTTTTATTTATATTTCTTTCCGAACGTCTCAGGCACTTATTTTTATCTTTTTCTGTACTCAAAGGTGTTGTCATGTCGTAAGCGGAATATTTCTTAGATTTTAGGTCAAATGGTTTGGACATGTATTAGGGCTATGAAAATCTGTATTTTCGTTAGAGTAGCTAGAGTAACATCTGCTTCCAAGTTGCTCTTCAGGCAATTCGTCTTGGTAGTCACGCCCATTGACGTCTTTACTTGTACTTGGCGCATTTATGTGTCTTGTTATTGTCCTGCCAATTTTTGTGACAATATGCCTTTGTTTCTGCGGCTTGCTTTTTTTTTTGGCAAATCATTTGAGATTTCTGTAAATCTTTTATTTATTTGATTTGCATGTCTTTTCCATAACTGTTGGCTTGGGAATTGACATAAATACACTGTTTTTTCTAGCTTTTTCTCAATAACAGCTTCTGTCCATGACTTTTTGTTTGTTTCTCTGTAATCTCAAACAACTACTCTTTCCCCCTCTTGAGATTCTCTGAAAGTTTCTTTCTTGTTAGGGTTAGTTGTCTCAACCAGTGTATTTTTCTGTTCTTCTTCTATGACCTTGTCTTAGTAAGTCAAGTCGCGTTCTTAGTTTGCGTCCAAACATTAACTGAGCTGGAGGTACTTTTGTTACACAGTGATCTGCATTTCTATATGTCAACAAAAATCTCGATAGAAGTGTTTCTATCGGTGTACTACTATTTATTGGATCATCCAGCGCTGTCTTGATTTTTTTCTTAAATGTTTTAACACAATTCTCTGCAAAACCATTACTTTGACTATTAAAGGGTGGAATTGTCAAGTGTTTAATGCCGTTTTTTTGTAAAATCGATTCGATTTCTCTCGACACAAAGGAAGTCCCATTATCTGATACTAAAATTACTGGTCCATATAACGCAAAAGTTTCTCTGAACTTTCTACGTCTTTGCTTGTTGCAGATTTCATTGGAAAAACAATCGGCCACTTGCTGTAAGCGTCTACCATGATTAAAAAATTTTGACCACGTTTAAGTTCCGAAGAACTCTTTCCCACGACTTTTCAGCTGCTAGCCAAGGCCAACTTTTGTGTGGATCATCTTTATTTTTTAAACATGCCATACATGATTTTATTTTTTAGTTGTCTAGCAATTCCGGACCACCATAAGTATGCTCTTGCTAAAGACTTCGTTTTTGTTAGTCCTAAATGGCTTGGTTCATGTAGTTCTGTTAACATTTTTTTTCTTAGTTCCTTCGGAATTACGACCCTATGTCCCCACAAAATGAAGAAATTTTCTAAGTAAAGTTCTTTTTGATTTTTGATAAAAATATCTTTCTTCTTCACTACATTTTTTAGGCCATCCTTTTTCTACTCTGTTATTCTATACATCAAGGTATCTTTTCTTGTTTCTTGTGCAATTACTATCTATTGGTCATTCTCTTATCGTAGCAGCAAAATTTAAGAAGTTTACTTCACAGATTCCGATGTTTTTATCTGTGGTATCATCAGGAAGTCTCGATAAACAGTCTAACTTATTAGTAAATACCTCTGGGAATTTTTTTATAATGCTGCTTTTTACATTGTCTAAGCTATGCATCTCAGTGAAATCAAGTTTAATATTAAATAAGTTTAAAAAATCCCTGCCAAGCAGGTTTTGTCCTGATTTATTTACAACGTAAAATCTTGCTAATTTTTTAAAGTCATTTACTTTGCATTCTGCTTTAAAATACCCTATAGGTGTAATTAGATTCCCTGTCTAGCTCTTTAGTATAATATTGTCAGATTCTAAATGGTACCTACTAAATTCTTGGTTATAAAATTCCAAACTTACTGCTGTTACGGCTGCTCCTGTATCTATGCACATTTTGTATTTTTTTTCTATCTATTTCCACTAGCATTTGGAATTTATTATCAGCTCCTAAACTGTCGTCAATTTGAAATATATCCAAGTATTGATTGTCTATTTCAGTGTCATTATTTTCTACATTTTCTATTATGTTTTGTCTCCTTATGTTATTTTTTTTATAACATAAGAACTCTGGCAGCGGTATTACTAAGATGGTTTAAGGTTTAAGTTTAACTTTTAGTTTTTTTTTTGTGAAACGTTTTAACTGAATTTCTTTTAAACTTAATAAAAGTTAATAGAATTTTGGAGTAATTATAACTACATAGGTTATATCGCAATGAAAAAAAACCGATTTAAATAAGAATCTGCAAGGATTTCGTAAAAAAAAATTGAAAAAACGGAAAAGAAATGGTTTAAACTATAGGTTTAAGTTTGTAGGGAACGAGGTTTAAGTGAAAATGCAGCGATATGTAAGTGAATTACTTACATTTTTCAATTTACACTTACTTCACAAACTTGACGTTGTCGGAAAATGTGTTCTAATTTCGTAATTTTTATTATTTAACTTGCACAAACAAAACGATACTGAAAAATAAATTTTTAAATTTATTAAAATGACGTAAAAGTGACTTGACTAACACTTGCTGGGCTAAGTACTGGGATTGTCATCTGCTGTCATCTCGGTGCGCGTACAGGGTGTTCCCAAATTGGACACTTTTAGGGGATTTAAGGTACTTCCAGTGGAGACAGAGAAAAACTGACTACGCATTGCGAGGCTCAAATTTCAAAAGAAGACTTATATTGAAAACCGCATTTTGAAATATCGTCTCGTCTTTGAGCTACGGGGGCTTTTTGGAAAGTCTGCATTTTGGAAGGGGGTCTATAACTTCGTTATTAGTGGAAATTTTGATTTAGAGTAAATTGCAATTTTATAGACTTTGTCACGAGGAATTCACCCCCTAAATTAAATTTTAATTGTCACTTTTATTTTTTGAGATATGACATAAAGTTGCATTTTTTCTTATGAAATGGCGTATATTTTAATTAATTTTCAAATTCGTCATTGAATTCTTTTCAAAATGATGTATCATATGTCATAGTTTTATTGAGCGGTTTCGGAGATAATTAAAGTTTTTTATTTTTGTCTAGTGTGCGTTGAATGACGTCATGCGCCATTGACATGAAAGCCTTGAGGTCAAATCCTACTTCAATGCTCCTATAGTTTTATTGTCTGATACTATGCAAATCAAGTTGGCCTGGCGTCTTGGCGTTTTGTCATTGTTTTCAATTGTTTAAACAATTTGACATTACGCTTTGATATGAAATTATTTTGCACAAAAGCGTTTTTAATTTTATTTTGAAATATGTATCAAAACGATGAAAAGTATGACATGTTAAAATGTTACTGGGAAAGTAATGATAATCGACAGGGCGCTGGAAACTTATATCTTCAAAGGTATCCCGAACGAAGACAACCGTATATGGATATATTTCCAAAGTTGTTTCAAAACGGCGGGCCAAAATAAATGACGTTAGGAGGGACCGTGAGTTAGAGGCATTATTGGTGAGTTAAAATAATTCGTGATCATTAAGACAATTAGAAGCTGCCACAGGCATACCGAGAACTTCAATCCACCGAATACTTAAACGGAATAATTATAAGCTTTGAGGGCCGTCAGCTGAATTATAATTTTTCCAAACCAGGCTTACTATATTTTTGACTGTGTAAAATAATAAAAATACTGGAGTGCCTTGACCTGCCTCAGCAGGAAATCATAGCGCACTAGAAATAAGTAAAAAAGCTAAATATCTCCTAAACCGCTCAATTAAACTATGACATATGACATCATTTTGAAAAGAATTCAATGGCGAACTCGAACATTAATTAAAATATAGGCCATTCCATAAGAAAAAATGCAACTTTATATCTTAAAAACTAAAAGTGACAGTTAAAACTTAATTTAGCGGGTGAATTCCCCTTGACAAAGTCTATAAAATTGCAATTTACTCTAAATCAAAATTTCCACTAATAACGAAGTTATAGACCCCCTTCCAAAATGCAGACTTTTTAAAAAGCCCCCGTAGCTCAAAGACGAGACGATATTTCAAAATACGGTTTTCTCTATAAGTCTTCTCTTGAAATTTGAGCCTTGTAATGCGTGGTCAGTTTTTCTCTGTCTCCCCTAGAAGTACCTTAAACCCCCTAAAAGTGCCCAATTTGGGACACCCTGTACATATTAAATATATCTGTATGCCTAGAGCGTATTAAAACCATTAATGGAAAATGACTGCTACAAGTGTTCCGCCATATTGGATTCAATTGAACACAAAATAGATTCAAAAGCCAGTGACGTATATAAGGGGGGAACCCCCCCCCTTAAGCTAATAGTTTTTTTAGAAATTTTTCACATATTTCATGAATACAAATATAAAGTAACATAAAATACGGCCTTATGGGGTCTCCCCCCACCCTCAAAACTGTCTCGGCCCCCTAAAACCTTTTTCCAAATACGCCACTAAAAAAAGCAAACGCTTTCAATAAAATTTATATTTATATTGAGTTGATTTAGGATGGAATTTATAGTCAAGCCTTAAGGTCGGACGTTTGCGGGGCGTCCTCAAAGATTTCACAGCGTTTTCATTTTATAAAGCTTTCCTTAAGAAAGCTGGAGTCAAGGAAGCGAATTAGCTGGCTACATTGACATTTATATTAATTTTTGATATTTATGACATCTTTTAACAATTTCAGCTAATTTATCAAGATTGGTTTAAATAACAGTTTTTAGCTGTGATAAAAGTTTCGCTAGAACGAAAAAGTATGATTGTGATTACCTACTTGAAAAAACAGGGGACAACAAAGGCCTGAAAGAAAATGAATTTGTTGATCAAGAAATTTATATAGAATGCCTTTTCAGTATCATGAAAAAGCCAAATTAATGTTTTAATGCAGTTGAATATTTACTTCAAATATCATTTGTACGAAATCTGGTTAAGTTAAATGTTGTATTTTATGTTTATATGTATTAAATGTTTTATCAAAATTAAATATAATTTTTTGACTTCATATAAAATATTTCTTTATTTGTTAGATAATAACTTTTTTGAAACTTTTCCAAATAGGTATTTGGTGGTTAGTATAATTCAACATTTTTTTTATTAGAATATTTTTATTTTATTTATAAACCGATTTGCCTCAAACTTGAAATGTCGGCGCTTAAGGTTCGGTTCGGTTTTTGACTCAAATTTAAAAACATGAAAATGGCGGATACAAATTGGCGGATTTTCCCATTTATGAACCGATATACATCAAACTCGGAAAATTGGGGTGTTTTAGGTCGCTGATTATTATTTTTCACCTAAGTTTAAAAAAATCAAAATGGCGGATCAAAAATGCCGGATTTTGTTTTATTGTTCATTGTTACAAGTGATTTAGTAGCACCGCGGTGGTACATCGGCCTTTATCAGGCCAGCAGACTTAGTTTTTAGCACAAAATATAAGGCATATACTTTTAAAGCAATGCATTTTTTAAACTTTTTAGTACAAAAAAAACTGAAATTTAAAAAAAAATCTGGACTTTTAAAGCAAAATATTTTGGTATATTGCTTCATAAATGGAAAAGTCTGCCATTTTTGATACGCCATTTTGATTTATTTTAAGTATAAGTGAAAAATAATAATCAGCGACCTGAAAGATCTCAAAGTTCTGAGTTTGATGCAAATCGGTTTATAAATGGAAAAAGTCACCATTTTGTATCCGCTATTTTGATTAGTTTAAGTTAGAAATCATAATTAGGGACCTGAAACACCCTAAAGTTCCGAATTTGATGCATATTGGTTAATAAATGGGAAAGCCCGCCATTTTTCATTCGCCATTTTGATTTTTTTTAGTTTTAGTTAAAAATAATAGTCAGCGACCTGAAAATCCCCCATTTTGGATCCGCCATTTTAATTATTTTTCTAATAAAAAAATGTTGAATTGTATACTAGTCACCAAATACCTATTTGAAAAGTTTGAAAAAAGTTATGATCAAACAATTATATTATATGACGTCAAGTTAAATAAAACTGTTTAAACAATTAATACTAATATCGTAAAACAAAAAATCTCGCACCGAACTGTCCCCGCGGCGAATTGTCCCCTACTCTACTTGAAACTTTAATAAAATTTCTGTCTAAATTTTCATTAATATTACAAAATATGTGAAATTTATACCTATTTATTAAACTGTCTTTATCTATAAGGTTTAAAAATTGATTTTTTCAACAGCCCGCTTTACTTTTTAATCTACCAATTAAAGGAAAAACCAAATTGTTGTCTTCCTCAACTAATTATTTAGTTGCATAAAATCTCAAAAGCAACCGTCACAGATTTTTTAAACTAGTGCGCATAATCAGGAAGCGAACTAACAACAGAAATCGTTATTTAGAGGAGATTTACTGGGCCAAATAATTTATATTTGTATTTTAAAAGTATTGAAATAAATAAATAAATAAAAACATTTTTTATTATATTAATTTAAAGATTATTTGCAAATAAACAAATCGCGTGTGAGTTTATTTAAAATTTAATAATTTATTTATTTATTTATTTATTTATTTATTTCAATACTTCTAAAATACAAATATAAATTATTTGGACCAGTAAATCTCCTCTAAATAAGGATTTCTGTTCTTAGGTCGCTTCCTGATTATGCGCACTACTTTAAAAAATCTGTGACGGTTGCTTTTGAGATTTTATGCAACTAAATAATTAGTTGAGGAAGACAACAATTTGGTTATTCCTTTAATTGGTAGATTAAAATGTATAATTTTTAAACCTTATAGATAGAAACAGTTTAATAAATAGGTAGCTACCTAAATTTCATATATTTTGTAATATTAATGAAAATTTAGACAGAAATTTTATTAAAGTCTCAAGTAGAGTAGGGGACAATTCGCCGCGGGGACAGTTTGCCGTGAGATTTTTTGTTTTACGATATTACTATTAATTGTTTAAACAGTTTTATTTAACTTGACGTCATATAATATATTTGTTTGATCATAGCTTTTTTCAAACTTTTCCAAATAGGTATTTGGTGATTAGTATATAATTCAACATTTTTTTTATTAGAAAAATAAATAAAATGGCGGATCCAAAATGGCGGATTTTCCCATTTATGAACCGATATGCATCAAACTCGGAACTTTACGATCTTTCAGGTCGCTGATTATTATTTTTAACTAAAACTAAAAAAAATCAAAATGGCGGATGAAAAATGGCGGGCTTTCCCATTTATTAACCAAAATGCATTAAATTCGGAACTTTAGTGTGTTTCAGGTTCCTAATAATGATTTGTAACTTAAACTTAAAATAAATCAAAATGGCGGATTTTTCCATTTATAAACCGACTTGCATCAAACTCGGAACTTTAGGGTGTTTTGAGATCGCTGATTATGATTTCTAACTTAAACTTAAAATAAATCAAAAGAGCGGATACAAAATGGTAACTTTTTCCATTTATAAACCGATTTGCATTAAACTCAGAACTTTGAGATCTTTCAGGTCGCTGATTATTATTTTTCACTTGTACTAAAAATAAATCTAAATGGCGGATCCAAAATGGCGGACTTTTCCATTTATGAACCAATATACCAAAATATTTTGCTTTAAAAGTCCAGATTTTTTGTAAAAAAAGATAATTTTTTATTTAAATTTCAGTTATTTTTGTACTAAAAAGTTTTAAAAAATGCAGTGCTTTAAAAGTATATGCCATTTTGTGCTAAAAACTATGTCTGCTGGCCTGATAAAGGCCGGTGTGCCACCGCGGTGCTACTAAATCACTTGTAACAATGATCAATAAAATAATAATCAGCGACCTAAAACACCCCAAATTTCCGAGTTTGATGTATATCGGTTCATTAATGGGAAAATCCGCCAATTTGTACCCGCCATTTTTATGTTTTTAAATTTGAGTCAAAAATTGTATTGAGTTACCTTAAGCGCCGCGACGTTTCAAGTTTGAGGCAAATCGGTTTATAAATAGGAAGGCACAATTGTGGATCCGCCATTTTGATTTTTTTAAAGTTTAAGCTAGAAATCATTATCAGCGATCTGAAAACACCCTAAAGTTCCGAATTTGAAGCACATTGGTTTATAAATGGGAGAGTCCGTCATTTTTGATCCGCCATTTTGATTTTTTTAGTTCAAGTTAAAAATAATAATCAGCGACCTGAATGATCGCAAAGTTCCGACTTTGACTCAAATCGGTTCATAAATGGGAAACTCTGCCATTTTTTATCCGCCATTTTGATTTTTTTTTAAGTTGAGGTTAGAAATCATAATAAGCCACCTGAAACACCCTAAAGTTCCGAATTTGATGCATATTGGTTCATAAATGGGAAGATCCGCCATTTTGGATCCGCGAGTTTATTTATTTTTCTAAAAAAAAATGTTGAATTGTATACTAACCACCAAATACCTATTTGGAAAAGTTTCAAAAAAGTTATTATCTAACAAATAAAGAAATATTTTATATGAAGTCAAGAAATTGTATTTAATTTTGAAAAAACATTTAATACATATAAACATAAAATACAACAATTAACTTAACCAGATTTCGTACAAATGATACTTGAAGTAAATATTCAACTGCATTAAAACATTAATTTGGCTTTTTCATGATACTGAAAAGGCTTTCTATATAAATTTCTTGATCATGAAATTCATTTTCTTTCAGGCCTTTGTTGTCCCCTGTTTTTTCAAGTAGGTAATTCCAACCATGTGTTTTTTATTTTGTAGGATTTTTTGTAGTTTTAAACCATTCTTCACAATCATACTTTTTCGTTCTAGCGAAACTTTTAACACAGCTAAAAACTGTTATTTAAACCAATCTTGATAAATTAGCTGAAATTGTTAAAAGTTGTCATAAAAATCAAAAATTAATATAAATGTCAATGTAGCCAGCTAATTCGCTTCCTTGACTCCAGCTTTCTTAAGGAAAGCTTTATAAAATGAAAACGCTGTGAAATCTTTGAGGACGCCCCGCAAACGTCCGACCTCAAGGCTTGACTATAAATTCCATCCTAAATCAACTCAATATAAATATAAATTTTATTGAAAGCGTTTGCTTTTTTTAGTGGCGTATTTGGAAAAAGGTTTTAGGGGGCTGAGACAGTTTTGGGGGTGGGGGGAGACCCCATAAGGCCGTATTTTATGTTACTTTATATTTGTATTCATGAAATATGTGAATTTTTTTTTAAAAAACTATTAGCTTAAGAGGGGGGGGTTCCCCCCTTATATACGTCACTGGCTTTTTTAATCCATTTTGTGTTCAATTGAATCCAATATGGCGGAACGCTTGTAGCAGTCATTTTCCATTAATGGTTTTAATACGCTCTAGCAATACAGATATATTTAAGATGTACGTGCACCAAGATGACAGCAGATGACAATCCCAGTACTTAGTACAGCAAGTGTCAGTCAAGTCACTTTTACATCATTTTAATAAATTTAAAAATTTATTTCTCAGTTTCGTTTTGTTTGTGCAAGTTATAAAATAAAAATTACGAAATTATAACACATTTTCCGACAATGTTAAGTTTGGGAAGTAAGTGTAAATTGAAAAATGTAAGTAATTCACTTAAATATCGCTGCATTTTCACTTAAACCTCGTTCCCTACAAACTTAAACCTATATTTTAAACAATCTCTTTTCCGTTTTTTCCATTTTTTTACGAAATCCTTGCAGATTCTTATTTAAACCGGTTTTTCCATTGCGATATAACCTATGTAGTTATAATTAGTCAAAAATTCCATTAACTTTTATTAAGTTTAAAAGAAATTCAGTTAAAACGTTTCACAAAAGATAACCTAAAAGTTAAACTTAAACCATCTTAGTAAATACCGCTGTTAAAGTTTTGTAAGTACTGGTTCCTATTAAGCTTAGTAATGTATTTACCTTTATGGTTTCGTCGGTTATTTTGTTTGCTTGTAAATAGGATTCTAATTTTTCGTTATAAACTTGCCAGTCGTGGGTTTCTGGAGAAAACTCTATTATGCTTCCAATCAAAGACATTTTAATTTAATTTTATTGCAAGTTATTTTTATTTTTTGAAATATTTTATTTTTAATTTATGCTATTTATTTGCTTTTATGCGTTTAGTTATTTATTTTAGTGGTTGTCTCGCGTATATTTTTCCTTTATTCCGCACTTTTGCGATAATTTTTTGTTTTTTACTCGAATATGCGAAAATATTTGTTTTTGTTAACTTGTTTACGAAAAGTTAACGGCACATTAGCACGTGCGTTTTTGTTTATTTCCTGCACTATGGTCGTCACCATGGAAACAGTATTACGTGGTCTTTAAAAATCGGCACGCTTGGTATGTTTTAGGTTAAGATTTTCGGCGAATTTTTGAAATTTTATTTTCGCAATTTTTACGATGAAAACACGCAATTGTGACGAAATTTTTTTTCATTCCTGTCGCCAATTCCAAATCCTTTGGTTGAGGATATCTTTAGGTCGAATATTCGCGCCCGTTAATTAATAAAATGCTGTTAATTACTTATACGATGTGAACGCTGCGTTAGTAAAAGGGAAGAGAGGGATCCAACATGGCTGCTAGCATCAATTGTCATAATTTGAATTTTCGCGGGTTATTACAATATGAATATATATGTACTAAGAGCTTTAGTTTCTAAGACATAAAAAAAAATTATTTATCCATTTACAGATGGCTTGGTTCTTGACGGCCTTGGTGAAAAATCGTGATATAAAAATCTGAAAATTGCATATTAATACGAGTATTTGTTAAAACGTTATGTAAGTACCTCTGTTTATATATTTTAACCCTTAATAAACTACCCTTATTTTGTCTAAATCCTTTTGTCACACTGAAGTTTAGTCAAACACAATTTTTTTAAATTTAATGAAAATTGGTTTAGTATGTGGAATTTCAAATAAAATAAAAGTGCACATTTGCGCATATTTTAACACTGTGTCTAACCAGAAGTTTTTTTTCTTGTACAGTTCTTCATTGTATAAAAATAAAATTTTCAAAGTCTGATTAGTGGCCCGGCTGTTTTGGTCCATTTTCCTAACTTTACTTAAAGTTGTTTAACTTTTAAAAAACAAAAACTACATTTTAGTAAATTGTGTTTTGTACAAGCTTAATCTTATAAAGTATTTTAAAACAAGTTACCTACAGTGGCGGAAAATCGGTGTTTCACAAACATCGAAACAGAGGCCTTTTGGGTATTTAGAGTGAGATTTTGGAGAAACACTAAGACACGTTGATTTTGTTTGCGAGGGGGACACTTTTTGGCTTATAACTTTCTCTAATCTTGAAATTTTTGTAGCACAAACCCACTTCGAGGGGTATACTTTACCCCTATATTTTGAATAGGGAAAGTGGGTCTAGTGATACCTTGTTTTGAAGGCCTTTTGAATATCCTTATAACCGCGTAAAAATTTCAAAAATCAATTCATTAGTTTTTAAGATAATTGCCTTCAAACTTTCAAATTTAACATGGACTGATAAAATAAAAATTTAATTAGAATTTTATTATTTTTCGGATTTAATTTTTATTTTATCATTCCATGTTAAATATGAAAATTGAATAGGAAATATCTCAAAAACTAATGGATGGATTTTCTAAACTTTTACACGATTGTAAAGATATTTAAGAGAGCTTCAAAACAAGGTATCACTAGACCCACTTTCCGTATTCAAAATATAGGGGTAAAGTATACCCCTCGAAGGGGGTTCGTGCTACAAAATTTTCAGGATAGCCAAAATATGTCCCCCTCGCAAACAAAATCGACGTGTCCGAGCGTTTCTCAAACTTCGCACTCTAAATACCCAAAAAGGCCTCTGTTTCGATGTTTGAGTATGGGCATGTATACCAGATGTTAAGGAATAATTATACGAAAATTCAGATTGCACCTATTTATTTCGAGGTGTATTCGTTATTTGGCACTCAATTTGCAAAAAATTGTTGTACGTTGTCTAAAAGGTGTTAGAGATACAAGTAACTGCATGGGAATTCGGGAAATCGGTAAAAGTAAAATAGAAGGCCCAGAAAAAATTCGTTTACACTATTCGATTGGCGGTAGTCGCTACTACAAAACTACAAAATTTTATTAGATTTTTTTACAAGGTGACGATTTTTCAGTTTTTCGAAAACTACTACTACTATGTCGGTTTAGAACGTTTTTCTACGTTGTCCGACTCCTATTCTCCACCTCCTTCGATCCTGACAGTCATCTTGCGTCAGGTTCTTTTGACTCATTGATTTTTGGATTGACTGTTGCCATTCCAGTTTAGGACGCCCTCTTTTTCGGCGCCCCATTGGTTGCCTTCTAGGACCTGCTTTGGTAATCTTTCGTCGCTCATCCGTTGTATATGGCCGTACTATATCAGTTGCCTTTTAGTGATGTCATCCGTTATGCTTCCCTCGATTCCCATTCTTTCTTTTATGATCCCATTTCTTATATGATCTGTTCTAGATATTCTCATTAATCTTCTTATTGCATCCATTTCGACACTTTCCATTTTTGCTTTGTAGTTTTCTGTTACGCGACAAGTCTCTACTCCATACAACAGCGTGCTTTTCACCATTGTTTCATATATGTTAAATTTTACATTCTTTTTTATCTCTCTGCTCCATAAAATACTGTTAAGACAACCAATAACCTTTTTTGATTTTACTATTATTTTTTCCATTTATTTACAGTCTGTTCCCGTCTTATCAAATGTGACACCCAAGTATATATACTCATTACATGGAGATATTGTTTGTCCATTTTCTAGCTCTAATTCACTTGATTCGTTTCCAATACATAAGTACTGTGTCTTGTCCACGTTCACTGTTAACCCCCACTTTTGGTGTTCTTCCGTTAACTTTCTCATCATATACTCCATGTCTTCTTTATCATTAGCTACAATTACTTGGTCGTCAGCAAACTGTAGTGTGTATATGGTAAATCGGTCGTTAAGTTGTATTCCCATGCCGTGTACTTTGCGCTTCCAGTTTTTTAGAGCTACTGCGAAATATATTTTAAAAAGAGTTGGAGAGATACAACATCCCTTTCTTAAGCCTTTCGTTACCAGGAATTCTTTTGAAAGTCGATTTCCAATTTTAATTTTAGATTTTGACCCTTTGTATTTTTTTTTACGGTTAAGCGCACTCGCAAGGAGATCCCTATCACGCTCGAGAAGCGGCCAGTGTGCGAAAATGTTGGTGTGTGTTGGTTTTGAAAGGGTTCAGGTTGTAATCTGCAGGGAAAACTGTGGCAGGGAGTTTATTCCACAGTGATGCTGTTCTTCAGAGATATGAATTCTGATATAATGAGGTTCTTGGTGCCTCTATTTTGACAGTAAATTGATGGTTACCGTCTGTTTGACGTGTTCGCCTAGTAGGTGCGTGCCAGGGGGATCATACGTGCCAACTCTTCAGAGCATTTTCCGTGATAATACCTGTAGAAGAGAGATAGATCGCCCACAGTTCTTCGATGTTCGAGACTATCCAAGCTACGGGTAAGTGCGGGGTCATTGATCAGCTTGATAGCTCATTTTTGCACGGTGTTCAAAAGCATTAAGGTATGTTTGGGTGCCGCACTCCATATATGTGAGCAGTACTCCATAGTTGGTCGAATCTGGGCTTTGTAGAGTGTCAGCAATTGGCTTGGTGTATACACATGTCTTGTACGAAATAGTAGCCCAAGCTTTTGGGACGCCCTTTTAGCTATATCTGCCACGTGACTGTGCCAAGACATGTTGATCTCTGCAGTGACTCCTAAGATGTTCAACTGGCTCTGCAATGTGACAGCACTTCCAGATAGCATGATGTTTGGCTCACCGGTGCTGGTCTTTTTTGAAAAACAGGGCTACTTGGGTTTTCTGCGCGTTGAACTGTACAAGGTTTTTGTTGCCCCAGTCCTCTATTATCTCCAGGTCGTTATTTATCTGCGATATTTGAGTTAGTCTAAGATGATGGAATTCATGTGCGAATAGACACTGAGTGGGTGGTATGACTGAGGAGACTACATTGCCATCATCTACAAAGCAATAAAGTGAATTTACTGTTTTATCTATGAGGTCATTTATGTAAATCAGAAAAAGTGTTGGCGAAAGGATTGCTCCCTGTGGCACACCAGCATTTATTTGGTAAGAGTTAGAGTTCCGGCCATCCAGTGCAACATAAATGGATCTATCCTTAAGGTAACTTTCAAACCAAGTGCAAAGTTTCGGCGACAATCCCATTGCTTTGAGCTTGTTGAGCAGATTTTCATGCCAGACTTTATCGAATGCTTTAGATATATCTAAGGCAATTGTTCTTGTTTCGCCCCGTAATTCAATCGCTTTTTGCCATAAGTGAGTGACGTATGTCAATAAATCGCCAGTTGACCTATATTTTTGAAATCCGTATTGCTTGTCGTTAATAATTTTGTACTTTTCCAAGTACTTGGTTAGGTGATTGTATACAACTCTTTCCATTACTTTTGATATCACCGGAAGTAGAGCAATTGGTCTATCATTTAACGGATCTGTATTTTTTCCTTTCTTTGGAATAGGTTGTACTGCGGCAGACTTCCATGATGATGGATATACTCCTTGCCTGTAAGATAAATTGAATAATTTAGCGAAAGTTGGAGTGAGTTCTTTAGCACAATTTTTGAGTACTATCGCGGGAATGCCATCTGGACCCATTGCTTTGTTTGTATCCAACTTTTTAATTTTTTCCTTTCTTTGGAATAGGTTGTACTGCGGCAGACTTCCATGATGATGGATATACTCCTTGCCTGTAAGATAAATTGAATAATTTAGCGAAAGTTGGAGTGAGTTCTTTAGCACAATTTTTGAGTACTATCGCGGGAATGCCATCTGGACCCATTGCTTTGTTTGTATCCAACTTTTTAAGAGATTTTCGTATTTCTCTGTAACAAAAGGGTACCTCTGGCATACTGTGGGAACCCTTTCAATGAACGGTGGGGTTTTTCCATTTGGCACTGTTAGGTTTGAGTTGTAGGAAAAGATTTTGGCCAGCATATTGGCTTTTTCCTCTGATGTTGTGGCTAAGTGAGTATTTTTATCTGTAAGTGGTGGTATGGATGACTTGGTGAAATTTGATCCAACAGCCCTTGCAAGAGACCAAAAGGACCTAGAACTACTTGGACAATTCAGCAACCTGTTTTTTATTCTTTGATTGTATGTTTCTTTGGCGGCGTCAATAGTAATTTTGCAACTATTTCTGGCTGCTATAAATTCTGTGTGGTTTTGAGCGGTTTGTTGTCGTTTCCAAAGGTTATATGCTCTGTGTTTTTTCTGTACAGCCGTTTGACACTGGCTGTTGAACCAAGGTTTTACATTTGCTCTGCGTTTTATTGTATGTGGGATATATGCATCCATTTCAGATAAGATTACTTTTGTTATTTCATTACAGCAAATAGTGGGATCAGCTGTTTTAAAGCAAACCTCTTGCCATGGAAAATCCAGGTAAAACTGTTTTAAGGTCATTCCATTTTGCCGATTTATAGTGCCACATTTTACGAGGAAGTGATTGTTGGCTTGGTGTTATGAGCATTTCGCACTTTGTTATTATAAGTTTATGATCGGATGAATCAAGTGGGGGATCTACTTGAATTGTGTACGAGTCAGGATTTGTAGTTAGGAACAAGTCTAAAAGCGCTGCAAATTCACCCCTTTCTGAGATACGGGTAGGTTCATCGACAAGCTGCGTTAGACCATAACTTATGGCAAAAGCTTCTGCTTCCCTGCCTTCATTATCTGTTTTGTTGTGGTGTTTTAGCCAGGGTATATGGTGGACGTTGAAATCGCCTAAAAAAGCAATTTCCGCATGTGTATTTGGTGTTACTTGGCGGTCGGTAGCGGATGAACTTGGTCGATGACTTTGAGGTGAATTTTAGCCATATGATATCGAGGTTCGCTGGTTCTAGCTTCTCCTCTCGATGACATGAAAGGTCATTTTTAATGTACACACAGATCCCAAAATTATGTCGAAATCGGTGGTGTAGGTCATAGCCGGGATAAAGATAGCTCACAATAGGTGTTGCAGAACTGATTTTAGTTTCAGTGAGAACAAGGATGTCAGGTCTTTGTTCTTCAAGATGTTGGTGAACTGAATTCATGTTGGTACTTAATCCTCTTATATTGCTAAATCAATTCTGAGTTGAGTTTTTGGTCTTCTTTTTTTAATATCTTTTCATGAAGGACCCCCAGGATCACCCGACGCCCGAAGATCCGATTGGTCGGGTATTTTACCTCCGGAATATTTTGATCCTGGAGGCACCATCATGCTATCTGTTACTCATTGTTGGAACCGGACTGCCAGCGCAGTAGCGGAACGTGGTGATACCACTTAGCGCTACTCAGTTCTTTCATCGCTTTTATGTATGTATGATTGATATTAGTCTGCTCTAACACTGCCTATAATTTTTCTACTGGAACGGTGTCATATGCTTTTTGTAGGTCCACAAAGGTAACATGAGTCTCTATATTTCTGGCGCTTCTTTTCTCAATTACTTGTTTAAGACAAAAAACATTATCACTACAAGATCTGCCTGCACGAAACCCACTTTGCTCTTCTTCTTCTTCTTCTTGTTTATGAAAATCATTCTCTATTAGATCTCTAAGAATCCTACCGTACAATCTACTTAGAGTACTGGTTACTGAAATTCCTCTGTAATTGTTGCAATCCAGCTTGTTTCCTTTTTTACGTATTGAGGATATGAATGCAATTTTCCAATCATCAGGTACTGGATGTCCGTTTATGCATTGATTGATAATATATGTAAGATTTTCGAGTAGTTTCTCTGATCCATATTTGAGCATTTCAGCATATATTCCCCCAGGTCCTCTAGCTTTTCCGGATTTAAGCTTTTTAATACTATTTCTTATCGTTTCTTTTTCGATGATTACTTCCTCTCCATGTACTTCTATGTCTCTCCTCGGAGAGGCTGCCAGATATTCGGGTCTCCTCTCCTGCAGCAGTCCCTTATAGTGTTCTGTCCATTGTTCTGGTTTGATGATCTGGATGTTTACTTTTTCTTTGGTGGGTTTTTAACTTTAGAAATGAATTTCCATACTTCAGAACTCTGCCTACCTCCTACGTGTGTATTTATATCGTGGCATTTGCGCTCGAACATTTCATTCTTTTCTGTGCGTATCAAATTTCTTAGCTGTCTTCTGGTATGCCTGTAGATTTCTAGGTCTCTTTGCTCTTTAGTACTGAGCCATTTCAAGTATGTGCGTTTTTTCTCCTTGACCGTTTCCTGTATTTCTTCCGTCCACCACATCTTGTTATTTCTATTATCTTGGTATCCAACAGCTTCTTTGCTTGCTTCCTTCAAGCTTTTTACTATGTTTGTATCTCCTCAAATGAGTAATCTGTGTTTATTAATTTTTCATCTAATCGGTTCTGATACAATCTTTGAGTACTTTTGATTTCTAGTTGTATTTTTAATTGTCTTCGATGCATTTTAGATTTTCATTTTCTCTGTAATACTTTCGTCCTTATTTGTTTTTCTTACAGGGAATAATATTTTTGCTTTTACCAGATGGTGATCAGATCCACAGGTAACACCCCGAAGTGTGCGCACATCATACCACTTCGGTTCCGAGTGTTGGCTGAATCCAGGTATACCGATGAATATCCTTATGTTTAAAAAAACCATTATTTATTTTTAGATTATGGGTTTCACACAATTGTATCAGTCTCAAGCCATTATCATTTGTTACTTCCTCTCTAAATGGTCCTACCACTTTGCTTTGGCTTTGTCTACCAGTTCGACTATTAAAATCGCCAAGCATAATTATTTCCCTGGTATTGCCGATTTTACTGATCTCTCATCAAGTTGGTCGAAGAACATTTGTTTTATAGCTACCGTTTCGTCATTTGATGGTGCGTAGGCTGCTATTATGCTTATATTGTGTCCAAGCATCCTCCTTTGTCTTTGCTTTTTTCGTCTTTGAGAGTTTCCGTCCAGTGCTCCGAGGCTTTGTTTAGGCTTTTTGGTAATATCTTTGTTTTAAAAGTATTAGAGAACCAGTCTAATGCCTCAACCCCCTACTTGGAGGGCCAGGATTTTTATAAAGGTTTTTCTCCTCTAGCCTTTGACGATCCAACGCCATACTGTAAGGCAACAACTGTTTCTTTTATACTATCCCTAAAAGAAAGGGTTGCCACCTACGCTATGATTACCGTACCGAGGTTCATCCTCTCCGCCTTTCATACCGATGTGGTCTTCTCCCGTAACCCTGGGAATGGGACCCTAGACAGGTGCTAACTCTCCGGGTCAGAGAGTACCTGGAATCTACGGATTTCAAAAAACCCAATTTATATGTTTTGAGCAATATTTCGAAAATCCCTGTAGACATTTTTAATTTTGATACAGCATCTGATTGGGCTCAGAATAGTGCTAAAATGTGAGTCTCACTCAGTGACTTTGATGGGTTTGTCACGTCTCCATTTCTTTAAAATATGTGATACATAGAGAGTGTCTAGCCCATGTAGTTACTTTTATCTGGGTATATAAATGGTATACTCCTAATGAAAAAAAAAATGCTGCTGCCGCGCCCGTTACACAAATTAAAAAATCAATATTAAAAAAATACAGTGCATCACTTTTATTTATTGAAGCCAAGTATGGTACGTTTGTTTTTGGTTATATTTTTTTAAGCACCAAGTTCTTCAATTCTTGATACTTTGTTTTATTGATTATGTTGTCGGAGCCAGTACGTTAATTTATTCATTGGCTTATTTAATACAATAATAGTCACATTCTTAATAACAAATAATTATTTTGCTTAGTCGGGAAATAATCTAACTAAATACTATTTGTGCTTTTGATTTTTCTTCTCCTTTTTAGGCAATCTGTTTAACAAAAACACTCGTTTTCCAAAAATTTTTAGAAAAATTAGATGCGTTTATGATATTGTCTCCAAAAAAACTTGTACCTTGTGATTGCCCATGTTTTACACAATAACTATCTTCATTAATACTGATACTGAAAGTAACGTTTATAAAGTTAAAGAATTCGGAACCGTCAGATGATAGTTTTTTTTTAAATGAAACACGCTGAAACTGAATCTTACACTGAGGTTCAAGCCGAAGACGAAGGTAATAAAGAGAATCTTCAACACATTGTTAAAATTAGGGGGAATTTTCCACTTCCCAGAAAATTAGTAATATACAGGGTTCGTCAGCGATCGTTTGGGCATTAAAAAATATGTGAATTGAAGTAAGATCGCTATTTAAATAAATGTCACTAAGAGAGATAAATAGTTTGTGCTCGACTAGGAAAATATCCGAGGAGGTGGTTTTTGAAAATCGTACCTGCCAAAGAATTTTGAGAAGGTACTGTTACAAATCCTACAAGGTGAAGTGCTCGCAGGAGTTGCATGAAGGTGATTGTTTTCGTCGTATGCAGTTTTGTGAAACTATGAGGGAAAAAATAGACAGGGATGAACATTTTCTGCAAAATGTCCTTTTTAGCGACGAAAAAACTTTTTTCCTTCATAAAAGACACAATTCTCAAAATACAAGGTACTGGTCACAAGAAAACAAACACCTTGAGGCAACTGTGAGAACACAACACCCTCAAAAATTAAATGTGTGGACTGGGATTATTGGTGACCACATAATTGGACCTTTTTTTATCGATGGTAATTTGAACGCCCAAAAATATCTTGTTCTCCTTCAGCAACAGGTTTTACCTAGGCTGCAGGAGCTCAACATAAATTTGGAAGCAACTTGGTTTCAGCAAGATGGTTGTCCTTCACACAATTCCCTGTTAGTGTCAAATTACCTTCGGGAAATATTTCAAGATCGGGTTATATCCACTTATGGAAATATCCCTGGGCCAGCGAGGTCTCCTGACTTAGCGCCCAATGACTTTTTTTTGTGGAGTAGATGGGAAGGTGTGATTTTTACCTTTCCGGATTTAAGGCCCTTAAATCATGGTGAGTTAAGTGACAAAATCCGGAATGCAGCTAATTCAACTACCCCTCAAATGTTAGCAGACACCCGCCAAGAATTTTATGATCGGCTAGGTTATTGCGAGGCTCAACATAGAGGACGATTTGAGCATCTAATAAATAAAAAGTAGAGCTTAAACTGTATTGAAACCTGCTTCGTAGGGTTTACTGGTGTTTCATTTTTGAAATGCCGGATTTTTGTTACCGGACTGGAAGAGTAATAATAGGTTATTAATTTAAGAAAAAAAAAAGTTATAAAATTCTTAAAACCTCTCGATTTTAATTGATGTAGCGCCATCTCTTAGATATCATTTGAACTGTATGACTAATAATCAATACTGCGAATCCGTAATTAAGTGTACAAGTAGAACTTTCTAACATGCAGGCAGGTGGCACCACAAAAAACACTTGAGCTAGGGTCACTGCATCACGAAGACGTAATGTCTTCTTAGGGTAGCGACACGACAGCTAAATATTTTTGGTTATATGACAAATCTGACACTCCGGAGCGTAGCTTTTTTGTGTTCAAAAAAATAAAATGGATTATAAATGTTATGTATAAAGAACTGTCCATCACACCCGGTATGTATATTTAGACTGTCCAAATAAACAAACCATTAAAATACTCTGCCAATATATGGGCCCCTAAGCTCACACTAGGTACTATAGTTATAGTGTACCTGTGAGCTAATATAACTAAAAACTTTAATATATGGTATTCAACTCCAGACTAAATTATCTCTCGTTTGATACCACACAAGCCATGTTTTGACTTAAACTCAAATTTTTGAAACTTCCCCCCTTCCTTAAAAAAACAAAAATTAAAATGTATTTTGTTCAACTCTAGACTCAATTACCTTTTGTTTGATATCACACATGCCATATTCTCAAGTAAACTCTAATTTTTGAAATTTACCCCCACCCTTTTTTTTAACTAAAATTTATTTTGTTTAACTCCGCACTCAATTACCTTTCATTTAATATCACACACGCCATATTTTCACATAAACTCTAATTTTTTAAATCTACCCCCACCCTTTTACATGGCTTGTGTTCGGTGGATTTTGTTCATTTTTAAATGGGACCATCTCGACACAAGACCCAGGCCAGGTACCAAATTTCATTGAAATCGGGCAAGCGGTTTTTGAGTTATGCGCGTTGGTCGTTACAGACATACAGACAGACATACAGACAGACAGACAGACAGACAGACAGACAGACACCACAACAAAAAAGTTTCAAAATCATCTGAAACGTAAAGATATATAAAAATTTTTGAAATCGGAGCAACTTTTTTTTCTCGAAAAAATTAGGATCACCATAGCTCACACTACTATAGTATAGTATATGTGTGAGCTAATAATGCTTTTTCAGATTATCGAATATAAAAACTAAGTTTTTTATGATTTTAATATTTATTAGGTTCGGTGAAACCAAAAGTTAGTTGACATGTTTTATATAATAAAATATAGAAAACTATTAGAGACCTATTGCAATACGGCCAGGCAATAATTGTGCCGGGCACTATATTGACAGTTTCACATTATAAGAACAGCTGTCTTCTTTCAAAATTAGGCCTTTGTGTGTCATAAGACCCGGAATTAATAGTGCCGCCACTATTAATGGAAAATAAACGACTGGATTTATAAATTCGACTTTGGTATGTCAATTTTGAAAGATCAACTGTCATTTTTCAGTGTGAAAATGTCAATATAGTGCCCTGCACAATTATTGCCTGGCCGTATTGCAATAGGTCCCTAATATGTTGGATTATGCATCATTTAATAAATTTCTTTATGCACTCCATGGAATAAAAGTGTACGTTTAATTCCTTTTTTCAGGGACTAAGGTAGTATTTTTTATCCCCAGTGATTAAAAGTAACTTCTTTAAAACTATAAAGGCCAAATATAGGTGTTTTGGATCATTTTATTTTATTAGATTACAAAAAGCTATCAAGATACACGATAACGGTTCTTCTGTTGCTAAGTTTACTGTACTTTGCTGATGACTTGGTTGGTTTCAATAATTATTGTGTCTTTTGCCATAAAATATTGCCTACATATAAACGAAGCATTTAACTTTCTAGACTTCTCCAGGATGTAAATACCTCTTCGGTGAAATTTTAGTATATATATAGTAGTATAGTATATTATAGTTCGCTCACTAATTACATTTAATTAGAGACAAAACCGTCTGATTAACTTCGCAAGATTTGTCACATCGACCAGCAGTGTTCTGAGGAGTCCCATAAGGACGAAACGGTTAACTGTCAACACTTATTAGGTGTCCATTAGATCTTGGACCCCCGTGAGGTTTAGCTTTCAGGCTACCCACGGAAAAATATAAGGGAAACAAAAAAACTCCTCTTTGCCCGATTAGCCACGAAACTTGTTTGATTTTTAAATTCACGGGTACGAAATTCCACGTTTGTTAGTATTATTTGGCTTAAAAATTCCGTTGATTGACGCTCACTGTCTTGAAGACGGGTAAAAATGCAATCTGTGTTGATCCGGCCTGAAAGACAAAGAGCTGTCGTAGGTCACGGACTATAGTTGTTTTCTTTTATTTGCATTCGATCTTTTCATTGATCGATATTGTATAGCAGTGTTTTCTTTCGCCTGCTTTTGGTTTTTTTGTTTCTCTCGTATCTTGGTAGATGGCGCCTCTTGCTATAGTTCGCTCACTAATTACATTTAATTAGAGACAAAACCGTCTGATTAACTTCGCAAGATTTGTCACATCGACCAGCAGTGTTCTGAGGAGTCCCATAAGGACGAAACGGTTAACTGTCAACACTTATTAGGTGTCCATTAGATCTTGGACCCCCGTGAGGTTTAGCTTTCAGGCTACCCACGGAAAAATATAAGGGAAACAAAAAAACTCCTTTTTGCCCGATTAGCCACGAAACTTGTTTGATTTTTAAATTCACGGGTACGAAATTCCACGTTTGTTAGTATTATTTGGCTTAAAAATTCCGTTGATTGACGCTCACTGTCTTGAAGACGGGTAAAAATGCAATCTGTGTTGATCCGGCCTGAAAGACAAAGAGCTGTCGTAGGTCACGGACTATAGTTGTTTTCTTTTATTTGCATTCGATCTTTTCATTGATCGATATTGTATAGCAGTGTTTTCTTTCGCCTGCTTTTGGTTTTTTTTGTTTCTCTCGTATCTTGGTAGATGGCGCCTCTTGCTATAGTTCGCTCACTAATTACATTTAATTAGAGACAAAACCGTCTGATTAACTTCGCAAGATTTGTCACATCGACCAGCAGTGTTCTGAGGAGTCCCATAAGGACGAAACGGTTAACTGTCAACACTTATTAGGTGTCCATTAGATCTTGGACCCCCGTGAGGTTTAGCTTTCAGGCTACCCACGGAAAAATATAAGGGAAACAAAAAACTCCTTTTTGCCCGATTAGCCACGAAACTTGTTTGAAGAAAGAGGAAGTTTTTTGTCAGACATGGACTTCCTCTATCACCTGTTGGCCTATGGCCCCTAAGTTATGGGACACCCTGTATAAACCTTGGCACTATAATCCCTTTTAGTTACTTAGCAAATTATAGCCGTCCTTTCCGTCGGGCTTGAAAATTCTCGCCGTGGGATTAAAAGTAAATACTGTAGTGTCCAAGTTTATAATATGCCTACAATTATTTTATTACGGTGTAAAAGGTTGAAAGTACAAAAGGTCGAAAATACAAAAGGTCGAAAACATCAGGGCACAAAAAGCCGAAAATACAAAAGATCGAGAGGACAAAAAGTCGAAAACCGTCGTCCATGGAAATTCCGAGGCACGTCACGTAGGCTGTCGCTACCCATGGAGACGCCAGGCTTCCAGGATGCAGTGACCCTACACTTGGGCGCCATTTAAGCGCGACTTTAATAATAGAGTAAGGTTATTGTGTAATTAAAAATTATTAAAAAATTGATTTTTTCTCGATTTAATGTCCCGATTAAAGCTAAAATAACGAAATAAATAATAATGACTATTTCTTCGTCTTTTAAAAGTCGAAATCTTGCTGCGTTTGCTCCTGTTTAGTAATAAAAAACTATTTATGAATTTTGAGTCACAGCGACAAACGCTCCTGAATACGCGCGTCTTTGGTCCCTCACTGACTTCTTGCTTTCCATAAGTTCATCCTTTTTTATACGCGTTTTATAAAGGCTAAACGTTCGATGTCGAGCACTGTATAAGAAAGTATTACCTTTGCTTAATGTTCTGATGATTCTAAAGTAGTCTGGAGTCATTAGTTAAACTATGTGAAGTCAAAGAAGTTGCAACTTTGAAAGAAAGTTCTAAATTAAAACTTTCCAAAGCTAATTTCCAAAACAAAATGAAAATATTGGCAAGAAATGCGCTGATGCAATAATAATTGATTCATGTCACTTCTGGAATGTCCAGCGAGGAATAATGACATTTTACTAATTTATGCTTAAAAAAAGATCATAAAAAATGTTGATCAAGAAGAAAAACTATATATATTTATCAGTTTCACCACGTTCTACGTCTTCCGATACCCAATCTCCACTCGTTTCTGTTTGCCCATAATTCATCATCTAGGCCTCTTATTCTTATTTCACTGTCTATTCCTTCTCTTCAGCTTTTCCTCGGCCTTCCTCGTTTTCTTCGGCCAGTTGGTTTCCATTGTAATATTTGTTTAGGTAGTCTTCCATCATCCATTCTCTGTACATGTCCGTACCACATCAGTTGTTTTGTTGTTATATCATCCACTAAAGTACGTTCACCCACTGTCATAATTTCTATTATTATTTTATTAAAGTTATTGCTTTTCTTCCTTGTACGTTTCTATCTTTTACAGCTTTGTCTAGTGTTCCGTCAGTTGTAATTTTTGGTGCTACGTATTTATACTCATCACAGGACTGAATTCGCTGCCCAGTATTTAAGATTAGATCCTGTTTCGTTCCACCAATACACATATACTCTGTCTTATTGATATTAACCTCTAGTCCCCACTTATTGTACTCTTCTATTAGTTTTCGTGTCATATATTCGTGATCGTCATAATGAAAAAGAAAAACTAGAAATCTCAAATAATGACACTTACAAAAATTGGCGTGACAGAACACGTCATAAGGTAGTTACAATACAAGTACAGTGTTATACAAAAACATATTCATTCATTCATTCATAGGCCACTTCTGATACAGGTGCTGAAATTTCTGTGACTGGTAAAGATTTTTTAAAGTGGTTACATGGATTGACGTTAGAACCAACACATCTGAAATTGCAAGCTGGAAACAAATCTCATATAGAAACAATTGGGACAGTAAATTGCGAAAGTCAACTTCAAGAAAGATCTTGTCAAACAAAAATTGTTATTTGTAAAAATATTAAAAAACTTTTACTTGATAGAAAGCTCTTATAGATTTAGCAATTCACAAATATTTTCTCCAAACTTTATCAATAACCTATAATATTGCAAATTTGACTGAAATTTCAATAAAAGAAGAGAATGCAGAAATTTTTAAAAGAAACTTGTTTGAGAAATATGCTGATGTGTTTGATAATACCACAAATCTAAGCAAGACCAATGGATGGAAAACCAAACTTACTTCAAGAAAGATCTTGTCAAACAAAAATTGTTATTTGTAAAAATATTAAAGAACTTTTACTTGATAGTAAGGCTCTTATAGATCTGGCAATTCGCAATATTTTCCCCAAACTTTATTAATAACCTATAATATTGCAAATTTGACTGAAATTCCAATAAAAGAAGAGAATGCAGAAAATTTTAAAGGCAACTTGTTTAAGAAATATGCTGATGTGTTTGATAATAGCACAAATCTAAGCAAGACCAATGGATGGAAATCCAGTTCATATTCAGCTTAAAGAGGATGCAGAACCTTATGCCATATCATGTCCTAGAAAAATTCCATATGCTTGGAGGAATAAGTTAAAAAATAATAATAAGGATAAAGCAAAAAAGAAATAATTAAACTAGTCGAAGGAACACCAAGTGATTTTGTCAGCCCGTTAGTGGTAGTCCAAAAGACAACAAGGGAAAATTACGCATTTGCGTTGTTTACTTGATGTTAAAAATATATGTGAAGATACAATTACACCCGTTTAAATCACCATGGGAGGCTGTCTTAAACATTGATAGAAGATCAAAATATTTTTTAATGTTGGACGCCACTAGTGGATATTGGCTGTTCAGTTTGGATGATGTTAGTCAACAGCTAACAACATCTTTAACGCCATGGGGACATTATCAATTTCTTAGAACGCCAATGGGATTAGTGAGTTCTGGTGATGAATTTTTGCAAAAGAAGTTCCGTTTGTTGGCTACATAGTAGGTCATAATGGAATAAACGCTTATCCTGAGAAAGTTCAAGTAATTCAGCACTTCCCAAGACCCAAAAACTTGAAAGAACTTAAATTATTCATGGAAATAGTGAATCAGCTAGCACAATTTTCAGCAGAAATAAGTTGTTACGCAACACCTTTAAGAAGTTTAATGAAAAAACGAAATGAATGTTTATAATCGAGTCAACACGATGAAGTTTTGGAAAATACTATGATACTTTACTTGTGACCGAATTGCTTGTGAACGCATCTCGGTTGAATGGACTTGTATATATTCTATTACAAAAACATGGCGACAATTGGAAACTAGTACAATGTGGCTCAAGATTTTTGTCTGAATCAGAATCTAGGTATGCAATGGTAGAAATAAAGTTACTAGTTAATGATCTAAGTTCTTCTTTTTAGGTGTGCTGAATTGCTTTAACTTTCTCAGGATCAGCTTTTATTCCATCTTGATCTACTATGTAACCGACAAACGGAACTTATTTTAGGGCAAAAATTAATGGAGGTTTAGAGTAATTTTAAATTTTCGGCAACGTTCTAATGATTCCACTACTTTGTACTACTATACAGGGTGTCCCATTAAGGATGGCAGCCGGATTTATCTCAGATACTAGTACATCTACGACTTCGGGAAAAAAAAATTATTACAAAATCGGGCCTTGTGAGTTCACCTAAAATATTTTTGTTTCTGTAGCTCCCCGCTAGGGGGCAGTAATAACACCTCCCAACTATAAAAATTGCAGTTTATGACGAAACTCTATGATAAACATACACAAATTTTACCATATTCGTATTCCTTGAAAAATTCTGCATAACTTGAACCTCTTTCTCACTTTCCGACATGGATGGAATGAAAATGTCACTTTTTATTTAAAAAATAATTACTTCTACGTGGTAACTAAACCGACTTTTATTAATTATTTGTCTTATTAAGAAAATCCCAAAAATTTCAAATATTCTTGATTTTTTGTTTAAATTAAATTTTTTTTGAAAGGAAATTTTTTCTAATCTAATGGACACCTAATAAGTGTTGACAGTTAACCGTTTCGTCCTTATGGGACTCCACAGAACACTGCTGGTCGATGTGACAAATCTTGCGAAGTTAATCAGACGGTTTTGTCTCTAATTGAATGTAATTAGTGAGCGAACTATAGCAAGAGGCGCCATCTACCAAGATACGAGAGAAACAAAAAAACCAAAAGCAGGCGAAAGAAAACACTGCTATACAATATCGATCAATGAAAAGATCGAATGCAAATAAAAGAAAACAACTATAGTCCGTGACCTACGACAGCTCTTTGTCTTTCAATCAACGGAATTTTTAAGCCAAATAATACTAACAAACGTGGAATTTCGTACCCGTGAATTTAAAAATCAAACAAGTTTCGTGGCTAATCGGGCAAAAAGGAGTTTTTTTGTTTCCCTTATATTTTTCCGTGGGTAGCCTGAAAGCTAAACCTCACGGGGGTCCAAGATCTAATGGACACCTAATAAGTGTTGACAGTTAACCGTTTCGTCCTTATGGGACTCCTCAGAACACTGCTGGTCGATGTGACAAATCTTGCGAAGTTAATCAGACGGTTTTGTCTCTAATTAAATGTAATTAGTGAGCGAACTATAGCAAGAGGCGCCAGCAGTGTTCTGAGGAGTCCCATAAGGACGAAACGGTTAACTGTCAACACTTATTAGGTGTCCATTAGATCTTGGACCCCCGTGAGGTTTAGCTTTCAGGCTACCCACGGAAAAATATAAGGGAAACAAAAAAACTCCTTTATGCCCGATTAGCCACGAAACTTGTTTGATTTTTAAATTCACGGGTACGAAATTCCACGTTTGTTAGTATTATTTGGCTTAAAAATTCCGTTGATTGACGCTCACTGTCTTGAAGACGGGTAAAAATGCAATCTGTGTTGATCCGGCCTGAAAGACAAAGAGCTGTCGTAGGTCACGGACTATAGTTGTTTTCTTTTATTTGCATTCGATCTTTTCATTGATAGATATTGTATAGCAGTGTTTTCTTTCGCCTGCTTTTGGTTTTTTTGTTTCTCTCGTATCTTGGTAGATGGCGCCTCTTGCTATAGTTCGCTCACTAATTACATTTAATTAGAGACAAAACCGTCTGATTAACTTCGCAAGATTTGTCACATCGACCAGCAGTGTTCTGAGGAGTCCCATAAGGACGAAACGGTTAACTGTCAACACTTATTAGGTGTCCATTAGATCTTGGACCCCCGTGAGGTTTAGCTTTCAGGCTACCCACGGAAAAATATAAGGGAAACAAAAAAACTCCTTTTTGCCCGATTAGCCACGAAACTTGTTTGATTTTTAAATTCACGGGTACGAAATTCCACGTTTGTTAGTATTATTTGGCTTAAAAATTCCGTTGATTGACGCTCACTGTCTTGAAGACGGGTAAAAATGCAATCTGTGTTGATCCGGCCTGAAAGACAAAGAGCTGTCGTAGGTCACGGACTATAGTTGTTTTCTTTTATTTGCATTCGATCTTTTCATTGATCGATATTGTATAGCAGTGTTTTCTTTCGCCTGCTTTTGGTTTTTTTGTTTCTCTCGTATCTTGGTAGATGGCGCCTCTTGCTATAGTTCGCTCACTAATTACATTTAATTAGAGACAAAACCGTCTGATTAACTTCGCAAGATTTGTCACATCGACCAGCAGTGTTCTGAGGAGTCCCATAAGGACGAAACGGTTAACTGTCAACACTTATTAGGTGTCCATTAGATCTTGGACCCCCGTGAGGTTTAGCTTTCAGGCTACCCACGGAAAAATATAAGGGAAACAAAAAACTCCTTTTTGCCCGATTAGCCACGAAACTTGTTTGATTTTTAAATTCACGGGTACGAAATTCCACGTTTGTTAGTATTATTTGGCTTAAAAATTCCGTTGATTGACGCTCACTGTCTTGAAGACGGGTAAAAATGCAATCTGTGTTGATCCGGCCTGAAAGACAAAGAGCTGTCGTAGGTCACGGACTATAGTTGTTTTCTTTTATTTGCATTCGATCTTTTCATTGATCGATATTGTATAGCAGTGTTTTCTTTCGCCTGCTTTTGGTTTTTTTTGTTTCTCTCGTATCTTGGTAGATGGCGCCTCTTGCTATAGTTCGCTCACTAATTACATTTAATTAGAGACAAAACCGTCTGATTAACTTCGCAAGATTTGTCACATCGACCAGCAGTGTTCTGAGGAGTCCCATAAGGACGAAACGGTTAACTGTCAACACTTATTAGGTGTCCATTAGATCTTGGACCCCCGTGAGGTTTAGCTTTCAGGCTACCCACGGAAAAATATAAGGGAAACAAAAAACTCCTTTTTGCCCGATTAGCCACGAAACTTGTTTGAAGAAAGAGGAAGTTTTTTGTCAGACATGGACTTCCTCTATCACCTGTTGGCCTATGGCCCCTAAGTTATGGGACACCCTGTATAAACCTTGGCACTATAATCCCTTTTAGTTACTTAGCAAATTATAGCCGTCCTTTCCGTCGAGCTTGAAAATTCTCGCCGTGGGATTAAAAGTAAATACTGTAGTGTCCAAGTTTATAATATGCCTACAATTATTTTATTACGGTGTAAAAGGTTGAAAGTACAAAAGGTCGAAAATACAAAAGGTCGAAAACATCAGGGCACAAAAAGCCGAAAATACAAAAGATCGAGAGGACAAAAAGTCGAAAACCGTCGTCCATGGAAATTCCGAGGCACGTCACGTAGGCTGTCGCTACCCATGGAGACGCCAGGCTTCCAGGATGCAGTGACCCTACACTTGGGCGCCATTTAAGCGCGACTTTAATAATAGAGTAAGGTTATTGTGTAATTAAAAATTATTAAAAAATTGATTTTTTCTCGATTTAATGTCCCGATTAAAGCTAAAATAACGAAATAAATAATAATGACTATTTCTTCGTCTTTTAAAAGTCGAAATCTTGCTGCGTTTGCTCCTGTTTAGTAATAAAAAACTATTTATGAATTTTGAGTCACAGCGACAAACGCTCCTGAATACGCGCGTCTTTGGTCCCTCACTGACTTCTTGCTTTCCATAAGTTCATCCTTTTTTATACGCGTTTTATAAAGGCTAAACGTTCGATGTCGAGCACTGTATAAGAAAGTATTACCTTTGCTTAATGTTCTGATGATTCTAAAGTAGTCTGGAGTCATTAGTTAAACTATGTGAAGTCAAAGAAGTTGCAACTTTGAAAGAAAGTTCTAAATTAAAACTTTCCAAAGCTAATTTCCAAAACAAAATGAAAATATTGGCAAGAAATGCGCTGATGCAATAATAATTGATTCATGTCACTTCTGGAATGTCCAGCGAGGAATAATGACATTTTACTAATTTATGCTTAAAAAAAGATCATAAAAAATGTTGATCAAGAAGAAAAACTATATATATTTATCAGTTTCACCACGTTCTACGTCTTCCGATACCCAATCTCCACTCGTTTCTGTTTGCCCATAATTCATCATCTAGGCCTCTTATTCTTATTTCACTGTCTATTCCTTCTCTTCAGCTTTTCCTCGGCCTTCCTCGTTTTCTTCGGCCAGTTGGTTTCCATTGTAATATTTGTTTAGGTAGTCTTCCATCATCCATTCTCTGTACATGTCCGTACCACATCAGTTGTTTTGTTGTTATATCATCCGCTAAAGTACGTTCACCCACTGTCATAATTTCTATTATTATTTTATTAAAGTTATTGCTTTTCTTCCTTGTACGTTTCTATCTTTTACAGCTTTGTCTAGTGTTCCGTCAGTTGTAATTTTTGGTGCTACGTATTTATACTCATCACAGGACTGAATTCGCTGCCCAGTATTTAAGATTAGATCCTGTTTCGTTCCACCAATACACATATACTCTGTCTTATTGATATTAACCTCTAGTCCCCACTTATTGTACTCTTCTATTAGTTTTCGTGTCATATATTCGTGATCGTCATAATGAAAAAGAAAAACTAGAAATCTCAAATAATGACACTTACAAAAATTGGCGTGACAGAACACGTCATAAGGTAGTTACAATACAAGTACAGTGTTATACAAAAACATATTCATTCATTCATTCATAGGCCACTTCTGATACAGGTGCTGAAATTTCTGTGACTGGTAAAGATTTTTTAAAGTGGTTACATGGATTGACGTTAGAACCAACACATCTGAAATTGCAAGCTGGAAACAAATCTCATATAGAAACAATTGGGACAGTAAATTGCGAAAGTCAACTTCAAGAAAGATCTTGTCAAACAAAAATTGTTATTTGTAAAAATATTAAAAAACTTTTACTTGATAGAAAGCTCTTATAGATCTAGCAATTCACAAATATTTTCTCCAAACTTTATCAATAACCTATAATATTGCAAATTTGACTGAAATTTCAATAAAAGAAGAGAATGCAGAAATTTTTAAAAGAAACTTGTTTGAGAAATATGCTGATGTGTTTGATAATACCACAAATCTAAGCAAGACCAATGGATGGAAAACCAAACTTACTTCAAGAAAGATCTTGTCAAACAAAAATTGTTATTTGTAAAAATATTAAAGAACTTTTACTTGATAGTAAGGCTCTTATAGATCTGGCAATTCGCAATATTTTCCCCAAACTTTATTAATAACCTATAATATTGCAAATTTGACTGAAATTCCAATAAAAGAAGAGAATGCAGAAAATTTTAAAGGCAACTTGTTTAAGAAATATGCTGATGTGTTTGATAATAGCACAAATCTAAGCAAGACCAATGGATGGAAATCCAGTTCATATTCAGCTTAAAGAAGATGCAGAACCTTATGCCATATCATGTCCTAGAAAAATTCCATATGCTTGGAGGAATAAGTTAAAAAATAATAATAAGGATAAAGCAAAAAAGAAATAATTAAACTAGTCGAAGGAACACCAAGTGATTTTGTCAGCCCGTTAGTGGTAGTCCAAAAGACAACAAGGGAAAATTACGCATTTGCGTTGTTTACTTGATGTTAAAAATATATGTGAAGAGACAATTACACCCGTTTAAATCACCATGGGAGGCTGTCTTAAACATTGATAGAAGATCAAAATATTTTTTAATGTTGGACGCCACTAGTGGATATTGGCTGTTCAGTTTGGATGATGTTAGTCAACAGCTAACAACATCTTTAACGCCATGGGGACATTATCAATTTCTTAGAACGCCAATGGGATTAGTGAGTTCTGGTGATGAATTTTTGCAAAAGAAGTTCCGTTTGTTGGCTACATAGTAGGTCATAATGGAATAAACGCTTATCCTGAGAAAGTTCAAGTAATTCAGCACTTCCCAAGACCCAAAAACTTGAAAGAACTTAAATTATTCATGGAAATAGTGAATCAGCTAGCACAATTTTCAGCAGAAATAAGTTGTTACGCAACACCTTTAAGAAGTTTAATGAAAAAACGAAATGAATGTTTATAATCGAGTCAACACGATGAAGTTTTGGAAAATACTATGATACTTTACTTGTGACCGAATTGCTTGTGAACGCATCTCGGTTGAATGGACTTGTATATATTCTATTACAAAAACATGGCGACAATTGGAAACTAGTACAATGTGGCTCAAGATTTTTGTCTGAATCAGAATCTAGGTATGCAATGGTAGAAATAAAGTTACTAGTTAATGATCTAAGTTCTTCTTTTTAGGTGTGCTGAATTGCTTTAACTTTCTCAGGATCAGCTTTTATTCCATCTTGATCTACTATGTAACCGACAAACGGAACTTATTTTAGGGCAAAAATTAATGGAGGTTTAGAGTAATTTTAAATTTTCGGCAACGTTCTAATGATTCCACTACTTTGTACTACTATACAGGGTGTCCCATTAAGGATGGCAGCCGGATTTATCTCAGATACTAGTACATCTACGACTTCGGGAAAAAAAAATTATTACAAAATCGGGCCTTGTGAGTTCACCTAAAATATTTTTGTTTCTGTAGCTCCCCGCTAGGGGGCAGTAATAACACCTCCCAACTATAAAAATTGCAGTTTATGACGAAACTCTATGATAAACATACACAAATTTTACCATATTCGTATTCCTTGAAAAATTCTGCATAACTTGAACCTCTTTCTCACTTTCCGACATGGATGGAATGAAAATGTCACTTTTTATTTAAAAAATAATTACTTCTACGTGGTAACTAAACCGACTTTTATTAATTATTTGTCTTATTAAGAAAATCCCAAAAAATTCAAATATTCTTGATTTTTTGTTTAAATTAAATTTTTTTTGAAAGGAAATTTTTTAAAAGTACCACACCAAAAAAATTAAATTTCCTAAAAAATTCAGATACAAACCCATTAATATTTTTACTTCAAGTTGTCAAGCGATATTCATTTCAGATATTACTGAAATCCGCAAGCCAAAATTTGACTTAGTTTTGAAGATATTAAAAAAAATAGTTTTGTTTGTGTATTATGTGGTGAGACGAGACCTTATTTTGTTATTTGCATGTCACATCTGTTATAATTTTTTGAGAATTTAATGTTTATCCACGTTTTATAATTTGTTTTTGACATAAAGAATTATAAAACGTTATAAATTGTCCAAAAACAGGTGTGACACATGCAAATAACAAAATAAGGTCTCGTCTCACCACATAATACACAAACAAAATTATTTGTTAAATATCTTCAAAACTAAGTCAAATTTTGCCTTGCGGATTTCAGTAATATCTTGAATGAATATCGCTTGATAACTTCAAGTAAAAATATTAATGGGTTTGTATATGAATTTTTTAAGATATTGAAGTTTTTTGGTTTGGTACTTTTCAAAAATGTCCTCTTTTGAAAAAATTTTAATTTAAGAAGTGAGAAAGAGGTACAAGTGAGAGATCGAAATTATGCAGAATTTTTAAAGGAATACGATAATGGTAAAATTTGTGTATGTTTATCAAAGAGTTTTGTCATAAAATTCAATTTTTATAGTTGGGAGATGTTATTACGACCCCCTAGCGGGGAGCTACAGAAAAAAAAAATATTTTAGTTGAATTCACAAGGCCCGATTTTATCATAATTTTTTTTTCCCGAAGTCGTAGCTATACTAGTATCTGAGATAAATCCGGGTGCCATCCTTAATGGGACACCCTGTATAATGGTCTTTAAACATTTTGATATATCGGCGACTACTTCATCACCTCCCCGACAAAATACTATTTTTTACCATATCATCAAGTTCTTTTTTAACTTATTTTCTCCAAGCATTAAATTTTTCTAGGGCATGATATTGCATAAGATTCTGCATCTTCTTTAAGATGAATATGAACTGGTTTTCCATCCATTGGTCTTGCTTAGAGTTGTGCTATTATCAAACACATCAGCTTATTTCTTAACCAAGTTGCCTTTAAAAATTTCTGCTTTCCCTTCTTTTGTTGGACTTTCAGTCAAATTTGCGATATTATAGGTTATTGGTAAAGTTCGGGAAAAATGTTTGTGACTTCTTAACTCTATAAGAGCTTTCCTATCAAGTAAAAGTTCTTTAATATTTAGTTAATATTAAGTAACAATTTGTTTAAATGGGTCCTTTTTTGCCAATTTTTGCCAATGCTCTAAATTGAGGTTATTGACAATTGTCCATTATTTGAGATTTCTTGTTTTTGTTCCTGATCAACATTTTTTTTTTTTTTTTAAGCATAAATTAGTAAAATGTCCACGGGATCGGCATTTATTGCAAATATTATTCCTCGCTAGACATTTCAGAAGTAACTTTTGTCAATTATTATTGCATCTGCGACGTTTCTTGGTAAGATTTTCATTTTGTTTTGGAAATGCATTAACTTTGGAAAGTTGTATTTGAGAAGTTTCTTCCAAAGTTGCAACTTCTTCTGCTTCACATAGTTCAACCAAACACGTCAGACTTGCATTTTCTGGGAGGAAATGTAGAATGCGTACTTCAAGATCATCAGTATATTGAGCACAGGTAATATTTTCTACTAATTTTCTTGGAAGTGGAAAATTCCGACTAATTTTAGTAATTTGTTAAAGATTCTTTTTATTACCTTCGTCTTCGACTTGAACCATAGTGTAAGATTTAGTTTAAGCTGTATTTTCCTTTGTTGATATAATACTTTTTATTGCTTCTTGAAGTTGTTGTATTTGCAAGTTCATATTATACTAGAGATTGTTTACCATTTCATGGGTACTTTTCCCAATATGAACTAGGGAAAAAAACTCCCTCTTTATAGAAAATGCTGCTTGTTGAAAAATTAAAAATACCATAATAAAATCTTTGATTAGATGCACAGGGTGTTATCAAATTAAGAAACATGTAATTAATAAGTGGAGAAAAATCTTTATTTTTAATTTCATGATAAACATCACTCTTTATAATGTGACATTGCTAGATTTATTTTGTTGATTGTCATATTGATTTTCAAGTAATAGCTTTTACATTCTAAAAAATGTTTAAAAAAGCAGAACGGATTTATTTAATTAAGAAATTATCTAAGGTTAATACATGGCATAACAAAATATAGACCCATTAGTTACACCCTTAAAATTAGCAAATGGCTCAACATGCAACAAAGACGACATTTACATAGCGCTACTTTCTTTTTTAAGTTAATAAAAAGTTAGGCCCCTGTTTATCTCCACAAACAACTTCGCTACAGAACTGCTGTCAACAATCTTAATTTAAGATTTAGAGGTAGGCTTACCTTTCCTCGTCATCACACAAAACTTTTTGAGAGATCTTTTTTAACATTCTCAAAATTCTTAATCAAATACCAGACAACATACTAAACACCAACAACCTAAAAAACTTCAAAAACAAGCTTTTTAATAATCTAATAAGCGACCTAGTAAATTGATAGGATCCCTTTGTCCTTGTGTTTTATTTTTATTAAAAATATGCCACTTTAGTCAAACTCAGTATGTAGGTACGTGGGCACAATAGATCCATTTGTGGTCGCACTGCATGGAGGTCCAGTAGGGCCTGCCACCACTTTCGAATATATACAATACATAGGTAGGGGTTAGGTGGAAGAACAGGGCATTTGTTTCTTTGGAAATGGGTGAACTGAACCTCGCTCACATTGGTCAAATAGTGGAATGCAGTTTTTGATTAATAAAGACCTTTATTATTATTATTATTAATCATAAATAATAATAAACAATAACTATAATACTACAACTGTCAGATCAATATTAAAGGAGATTGAGTAAAATATGGTAAATCACCCGATACAAAGGGTTGCATCTTATAAAACTGTTGAATTTAGGACGGTCTACCAATGAGTCACGGCAAAATCCCTATAGTAAAAACGAACTACTTGTGCGATCGTGCAGGATACGACCTGGCCAATCAGTTTGTCGAGCACTTTTTCACGATGTATGACAGCAGAAATGCGGCATCTCTGGATGCGATTTACCACGAGAACGCCTGTTTTTCGTTGACCACACAATACCACACGATGCAGTCTTCTTCAAAAAAGGCACAGTAAGTACTTAGTTTTTCGACTATACAGGGTGTAAACGGTATGAGTAAAATTAGAGGTTTTCTATAAATTTGGCGGATGGTGTATGTATATACAGTTTTACATGAAAAATCGATTTTAGGAGATAGATAGACACACTTTTTTTTTGTCTGTTATTTCCATACAGGACATTTTTTTAAACGTTTTTAATATTTTAAATTTGGAAATACTTTATATTTTGACAACAAAAGTGAAGTTCTTAAAACAATTTAAGACATTTAGGCAGCAGAGTTAAGATTGATAAGAACAACAAGCTTGGATTCTTAGATTTATTCATAAAACAAGAAAACTTTCAAACTATAAACAAGAACTACTAAAACAAGAAGATTTTTCTGAAGAAATCAGAAAACGATTGGAACAGTTGACAAGTCGAGCAGAATAGTGAATCTTTCACCAATTTTAGACAATGATAACATTTTACGATTGAAGAGTTGAATAGTTTATTCAGAAAATGTGGCAGTAGAAACTTAATATCCGATAATCTTAGATCCCAAAAATTTTTATACGAAATTACTCATCATGCATTATCATCGTCAAGTTGGACATAATGGGCAAGAAACAGTAGTTAACGAATTAAGACAAAAATATTGAATACTTCAGATAAGACAAGTAGTTAGAAGTTCGTGGAATAATAAAATTGTCAATATTGTAAAAATATGAGAGCTAGACCAGATATTCCAGAAATGAGTCCACTAAACCACCGAACCGAACCTATATCAAGATTAACACCTTGCCTTAAACCATTCAGCTATGTAGGTGTGGAATATTTTGCACCTTTGTATGTCACTGTTCGAAGAAGTCGCGAAAAGCGTTGTAGTACTTTTTACATGCTTAAATATTCGTGCAGTACATTTGGAAATAGCAAACAGCCTATCCACTGATTCAACAATTAGACGTTTTATCGGGCGTAAATGTTTATTTATAAAAATGCAGTCACATAATGGGACAAACCTTAGAGGAGCTGATAAAGAAATAATTTTTTTTAATCCCCCGGTTGCTCCACACATGGTAGGAAGCCTTTGATTAAATCATGCAAAAAGCATTAAAAGCTACTTTAAATGAAAGGGCCCCAAAGGAAGAAATTTTAAAAACACTTTTTGTTGAAGCTGAATTACTATAAACTCAAGACCTATGGTACATGTTTCTTTAGATCATGCCGACAATGAGGCATTGACACCGAATCATTTTTTATTTGGGTCATCCAGTGTCATACCCAACTTTGGATCTTTTATTGATCAAGATTTATGCAGTCGCAGGTATTAGCAGATCATTTTTGGAATCGTTGGCTGAAAGAGTATATGCCTGTTTTATCAAAGAGAACAAAATAGTTTCGAAATTCTGCAAGATCCGTAAGGGTGGGTGATATAGTAATTATTATCGATAATCAGTTACCTAGAAATATGTGTCCTAAAGGGCGAGTTTTGCAAGTTTATCCTGGACGTAACAATCAAATTAGAATAGTAGAGATAAGAACCCAGAACGGAGCCTTAAGAAGACCAGTTTCAAAATGTTGTATTTTGGATGTTTTACAAGATTGAAGTTAAATTAGAAACTTTTGTTAAGGCTGGAGAATGTTCCTGAGTGTCCTGAATTTATTGCCAACACTCATTATTTCTTTTATCTTTTATTAGTTTATTATTTTTACTTGATAATTAAAAAAGGCTATATTTTATTAAACTACGACAAATCATAATCTAAAACCCAGTCACATACAGCCACGATACACTAAGGCATGGTATGTCAGAAATGACGCTTGATTGTCACTTCTCGCTTTCTGTGACGGCATGTAAATGACAAAATAGCGAAATAACGGGGCGATTCTTCACAATTTGAAAAAATCTGACACAATTTGACATGCCAGAATTTAACCTTAAATCTTGACAACATTGCATCAATTTTCTAAGGATAAATATGATACAATGCAATGTAGAATTCAAATAAGGCATTGGCATAATTTTAATCTGATTTAACACAAAACAACTTACGGCGATTAATTTTCTTGAAAAATAATAATCTATTAAAATTATAAACACTATTCCCCCTATTATTATATATTATTATAATTAATAATCGGTCCACCTGCGAAACAAGGCCACCAACGACAATAGGTTTGATTTGAGTGATATAAT
The DNA here is from genome assembly GCA_963576565.1 of Aspidapion aeneum. NCBI lineage: Eukaryota > Metazoa > Arthropoda > Insecta > Coleoptera > Brentidae > Aspidapion > Aspidapion aeneum. The sequence goes on from OY755039.1 coordinate 121,594,357, forward strand.
AATAACAATTAAAAAAAAATTTAAATATAGATTTTTAAAATGTAAATCCAAGACAAGAAAAAACTTATTTTTGACGAAATATGCAGAGAACATTAGGGGCCGGTTTCTCAATAGAGGATTACCCCTGACCCGTGGGTTATCTTTAATAGCTGTCTTATGTCAGCCATCTCTTTTTTTAACCCACGGGTCAGGGCTAACCCTCTATTGAGAAACCGGCCCTTCGAGACTCAACAAACAAGATATATTGAAGCTACTTGGGTACTATACTGTTACAAAGATACGAACCCTTAAACATCTTCAAAACGATTGTTTGCACATTTTATTCAAAACAAACCAACTAACATTTTTAAACACAACTTTTTCTGGGTATTACGCCACTAGTAAGGAAAAATTACTTTAAATTTTTCCTTACTAGTGGCGTAATACCCAGAAAAAGTTGTGTTTGTAAAATGAATCCGCCACAAACATATAGATTTTATTTATTAACATTTTTAAATTTAACTAATTTTGTTGGACACTAAACCCTAGATGCACCGTAAGCACATTTCTTGGATTAGTCACTTAATCGCGATTAAGTCCTTGTTGCTCACATAAAACACCAATGATGGATTAGCTAAGCCTTCTTACGGTACATCTAGGGGTAAGCCTTTTGCGCAAAAAACTATAGTATATAATTTACAACAAAATATTGATTTAAATCATATATCTCTCAGTGCAGATTGTGGGTAATACTTCATTGGCGTCCGTAAACTATGAACTTTTTTAAAAATCACTACAAATATTTTTTGTTTTTTACAATTTTCTGAAATGTATTTAATAATTTATTAGGAAAATTAACTTTGCGTTCCAACAATTGATAATCAAATACAGACAATTTCACTCCTAACGAGCCAGTGGCATCCATCAATGTGGGCAAATTACAGAAATCCTCAAAAAATCTATTGATTTGTTACATTTTCATTAAATTTTCAACAAAAAAGCTCTTTCAAAAAAAAAGTGTACGCTTTATTTAGGCGATAAAATTTATTTTCAGATAAAGTATAACATAATTTGGTCAATATTACGGATAACATTTCATTAGCGTTGCAAAAAAATCTTTTTAATTTTGAAATTTTGCAATTGTCATAAAAAGTGCTGCAAGAAAACACTGATATTACACTTTATTAGGAAGATCAAATTTCTTTTTTAGCAATGTATCATTTATAATTATTTCTAACGGTGTATAAATTTTAATTATACTACGTTATAGACAATAAAATTTTCTTTTAAATGATTAGACCGAAGGTCGTCATAGGTTATACCTTCCCCCTATATGGGATTTCCCGACAGATAGATAGATTTTGGTTGCTATTGGAATGTAGTTTTACTTGTTTGCCACATTGTCAACTACAGCCTACAGGAGAGGGGGACAAAAGTGGTCAAAGTAAGAAACTCATAACGAATTACATTTTCTTTCATAAAAATAGGTCGCTGATCTGCCGCGTGGTCTTCTTAAGAAAAGAAAAACCGATTTTTGTGAAAGTTACATTTTTGGAAAGAAAGCGTTATCTTCTATAAGTTTTATTCTTTGACCACTTTTTCTTGGGTGGTCTTCCGCCCCTCTAGGTGTAACGACGAACATAACTGGAGGCAATTTGTAAAAATCGCCAAAAATCAGTATTATTTATAATACATACTGCCGTTCCTAAGAAGAAAATTTTATTTTCTAAATAGTGGCAGAAATTATTTTTGCCTAGAGTACTTCATTTTCAAAAAAATTATTCTGCCGTCGCTAAAAGGATTGTCGCATGTAGAAATTCTATGTTTTGAGAAAATCAGATTATATATAATTTTGAAATAAAAAGCAAAAAATTAAAACCTTCACTTTTATTTTAAAATTATAAGAAAATAAAAAAGTATAAAACTAAACCCGTTTTTCTCAAAACGTAAAATTGCTACTAATTTTCTTAAAAATTAAGTACTCTGGTACTCTTTTCGAAAATAAAATTTTCTTTTAAATAATCTACAGATTAATTATGTAAAGATAATTGATGATTCATATGTGAGTGGGTCTTGCAGCCCTTCCACTGCGACCACCAGTGCAGCTGCGGCTCGTGCCGCAGGCGAGGTGAAGCGGTACATTACAAACATCAGTATACAAGGTATTATCTCTGCAGAAAACGTATTCCTCGTCCTCAGTTGAAAGAGATCAGAAACATATATTTTATAGGCAAAAAGTTTTATTTATATTGTCGTTTTTCTCTTTCAACTGAGTTTTAAAGAGAATGAATAACGTTTGTACGGGTGTTTCTAATGTGGCGCTTCACCTCGCCTGCGGCACGAGCCGCCGCTGCACCAGTGTATATTCTGGCTTGATGCTAATGTTTCATATAGATAAAAATAATTAGTTACATCGAAACTTATAATTATTTTTTACGATTTTTGTAAGTAAATAATCTCCATTTATACATGCCACTGTAACATTTGTTGTAAATTAAACCCTTTAGTTTTACATCATTGGAAAGAAAATTTTATGCTTTTAATAAATGCTATATTTTTTTCCTAAAAGGCGTTTTAATGAAAGTTTAAAAAAAAGTTTCCTAAACAGTTTTATTTATAAGAAAATTTATCATGCCTGTAAAAATTTTAGACGCCTTGGTAATTCCTATATGTTCCGTCTCTGCTAGCGCCACCCAGCGGCAACCGTCTTAACTAAGCGAATAAAAAATTGACCGAAGGAATTTGCGCCACCACGCGACGTGGCCTTGTACGCAGAATGAGCGCAATGAATTCTATGTTATAGATATATAGAGATCTTTGCTTTTGGATTACATACACTATATACTTTATGTACACCTCCTTTGTTAATAATATAATAATATAATATAAAAACAAACTTAAAATTAACTAATTATTTCTGAAATCTTAAGAGTTTGCTAACAACGCGTATCGATCGTGTTGTATAAGAATCATTAGTCGGTAAGTTATTAGAGCACAATATTTTCATTATTATTAAGTTTGAGACAAATCGGTTTAAAAATAAAGAAATCCGCCATTGTTGTAATAAAAAACTTAAATTAAGGTGTTCCCAGCAAACATCGACCTGCTGGTACTGTACTAATATTGTACTTTAACTGCTGGCATCGGCAACGATGTGCATTATTTTTATTATTTTTGTGAAATGTGAAAAATGAACATTTTAGTACTTTATTTTTAGTTCAACGAAAAGTAATACTTTATTTATGAAAAATACCAAGTGCAGTCAGGGTTAATGGCAAAAAAGCATTTTAAAAGTAAATTTTAACAGTTGTTTTTAGAGCACTTTATTTTAGTACAAAAAAACTAAATATTTTACTGTGAAAATAAAATATTTACAAAAAAACATTTTAGTAACATTTTGAAGAAAGTACTCTTAAAGTACATTTAATTTTTTAACAAAAGTTTTGCTGCAAAATTAATATAACAGTGAAAAAACATTTCAAAAGTATTTTTAAATGGTTGCTTTTAAAGCACTTTATTTTAGTACGAAAAAATTAAATATTTTACTGTGAAAATAAAGTATTTACAAATAAACGTGTTTGCTGGCCTGGCCGCTAGATGGCAAACACTAGTCAACATTTTACAGGTACACTGAAGAATGTCAAGCCTAAGAATGGGAATAATTTTATTTATTTTTAAATTGGTGTGAAATGTTCCATAATCATTGGAAATATCCTCATCTGATATGAAAAGGAAAAAAAAGTTTTTTTAGTCCAGCGCTGAGTTGGTCCGGCGCTCAGTTGGCGCCGCCGAGTTGGCTCGGCGCCCAGTTGGCGTCGTCGAGTTGGCCCGGCGCCCAGTTGTCCTAGACCGCTTTTGAACAATGACAATATTATTCGCCCACTCTGTAGGTTCTTCAACTTAGAAATGATACGTCTATACTCGTGTAGGGCATCCTTTAGTCTCGATTTTAAAGCATCTGGGCCCGGCACATTTGTCAACTGTCAGTTACAGATTCGAAGGCCACTTGCTGCCGCTGTTGCCACTTGCTGCCGCTGTTGCCAATTGATTGTTCCCAAGTTAAAGTAGCAGAGTTTGTTTTTTAATTTTTAATTATGTTTAAAAAAATAAAATAATAAATAATAATAATAATAAAATATGATTACGAAAAACTGTTACGTGATGTGCAAGGTCGTACCTAAGGGGGGATCAATTTCCCCCCGAAATTTTTAGGAATAAAAAATAATCAAACATTTAGTAGTGATAAGTAGTAGAGATATGGATTATTCGTATTTTTATGGTAGAATTGATTCTGATTTTTTAGATTTTTACTTATAGCATACTCAAACCAAAGTTGGTTAGTCTATTTTTTAAAAAATGTAAATCTTAAACGTATTTTTTTATACTTAAATGCATGCCAAGTGAGTGGAAAAATATATCTTTCTCGAATGGCATTTTGTTTAAAGAAATCTTTTTCAAATCGCATTTTATTCAAATGGCGTTTTGTTCGAAAGCTCTTCTGTCCTCTTTCTGGCAGATCGAAATCGGTGTTACACTAACCTTTGTCAATTGATCGCAAACTTATCCGAACCTGTTAACTTAACCCTGGTCATTAATTTGATCGTAAACATCCCCTAACCGATCAATTGAGGACATTTTTTTTGGTGGAAAAGGTGTGTCTGCACAGGGTAGGATTGGATGCGACGCACGAAACATCGAAACATCAAATGTCAAAAGTACGAAATTTCGAAATTATAAAATGTCGAATTGCAAAATGTCGAAAGCTTAAAATGTAGAAATTATATTTAATGTTTTGCTGTTTCGTCCGTCCGTCGTCTCAATTGACAAAGGTTAGGTTTACAGACAGGTTAGAGTAGGTTTGCAGTCAATTGACAAATGTTAGGGTAACATTTTTCAAGTCTTTCGTTCAAGGAAAATGTTTTGAAACAAATATTTTTTGAACAAAATGCCATTGAACACCATGCTTTCAAACAAAATGTGATTCGAAAAAGATGTTTTCGAAAAAAGTGCCATTCGAACAAAATGCCATTCGAAAACTATATTTTTAAACAAAATGCTTTGGAACATGTTGTTTTCGATTTTCAAACAGGTTACATCGACCTATTACAACACCCTGTGAACGTTCTGGCACGCCCCCTACGACATTCCAAGAATGTTCTTTAAAAGTTCTTTAAGCATGCCCAGGGGAGATTCTCAATTGTCAATTCTCAAGACATTTCCTGACCGGATTGTAGAACCTAATAAGATATTTAAAATTATTTTTTTGTATCATGAAATAATATTTAATTTCCTTGTTTTTTAATGATTTTATACTGGGTTTATACAGACTAAAATAAAAATTAGAATAAAAACATTTTGCTGTTTATTCAGCCAAAGAAAAATTAAAATTATATTTTAATACTTTTTTTTGCAAAAAACAGTGTGAAAGTATTTTTGTATTAAATCACTGGCTTTTTATGGCCCCCATAGTTTATCATAAAAAACAAATAAAAAATCGTCTAAAGATCATAAATAAACATAGTTATAAAAGTTCTATGTTAAAAACGGAATTATTAATAACCGGACATTATCAAAAACGTCATTTTGCAAAACAAGACACGAGCAAAATCGAAGTTCTGTATAGTCTTTTAAATTATCAAAACCGGACAAAATTAAAAAGGACAAAAGCATAAAAAGGGCTCGGGCCTAGCTTTTGTCGTTCACCTAAAGAAGAGCGGTTCTGATATAACTATGCAATTAAAGCGTCCTTCACTGCAATTTTTTTTACTACCATGCCTAATAGAAACACCGTCTCTACATAGTGATTGCTATAGCACATAAGGCGTTTTTATTAAGCAAGTGCCATCTTTAAAAAAGTTCAGGTGTTGGACCCTAGGTTAGGATTCATTTGCAATTAATTGACCAAGAGGGTCGGTTCGGTTCGGTTAACACCAATTTGCCGCCAAACTTTCATGAGACCGACTTGTATGAGAAGAAGAGAGACGGAACCAGTATACATGAAAAGATAGGAGACCCCTTTTTATGATTTTGTCCTTTTTGATTTTGTCCGGTTTTAATAAAAGACGTTATACTAAACTTCGATTTTGCTGTTGTCTTGTTTTGATGAATGACGTTTTTGATAATGTCCGGTCTTAATAATTCCGTTTTTTTCATTGGACTGTTAGGCCATTTTTATTTAATGATCTTGGATGATTTATTTATGACGATGGATGGGGATTCGCTTTTAAAAGTTGGATTGCTTAAAATGGTACGAAAAAACAAAAAAATACTCTGCCAATATATGGGCCCTTAAGCTCACACTAGGTACTATAGTTATAGTGTACGTTTGAGCTAATATAACTAAAAACTGAAATATATTTTATTCAACTCCAGACTAAATTACCTTCTGTTTGATACCACACAAGCCATGTTTTGACTTAATCTCAAATTTTTGAAATATACCCCCACCCTTAAAGAAAACAAAAACTATAATGTATTTTGTTAAATTCCGGACTCAAGTACCTTTCGTTTGATATCACACACGCCATATTTTCACTTAAACTCTAATTTTTGAAATATACCCCCACCCTTTTTTTTAAATAAATTAAAATGTATTTTGTTTAACTCCAAACTCAAATACCTTTCGTTTGATATCACACGCGCCATATTTTCACATAAACTATAATTTTTGAAATCTACCCCCACCCTTTTATTTGGTTTATGTTCGGTGGATTTTGTCATCATTTTTAAATGGGACCATCTCGACCCAAAACCCAGCCTAGGTACCAAATTTCATTAGAATCGCCCAAGCGGTTTTTGAGTTATGCGCGTTGTTCGTTACAGACAGACATACAGACAGGCAGACATACAGACGGACAGACAGACGGCGCAACAAAAAAAGTTTCAAAATCATCTGAAACGCAAAGATATATAAAAAATTATTGAAATCGGAGCAACTTTTTTTTTTCTCGATAAAATTAGGATCACCATAGCTCACACTACTATAGTATAGTATATGTGTGAGCTAATACTCTATCAAAACAACAACAAATGTCACGTGACGCGATGTCGCACATGCGCACATCCAGTTCCAGATAAAAATTAAATAACTTTTATTTATATTTTATATGAACCGAACCGAAAATTGGTCGTTTTGATAACAAAAGTACAAAAATAATCACCACTTACAAAATCTGACCAAGTCCCACTTCAGTCAGAATATCTGGCTAATTTTAGGGACAATATTTGAAATTATTTGACTTTTCCATAAAAACCCGGTAAAAATATAACGGTGGCAACAGCGTGGAACAAATTCTGTAGCGACCCTTTCACGCACCTTCCACGACATGAACTTAGTGCCTCTTTGTTAATTTTGCCGTGAAAAACGAAGAAGGAAAGTAAACTTAGCTGACCTCATAAAGAAAACGAATAGAAATTACAAATCTGAAAAAATTTGGCGTTATTTGAAATGTCAATTTCTAGTGACGGTGTGAATTTATTTCCAATTTTTAAATTAAATATTTACAACGACTAAGGTATTTTTGCTAAAAAAAAAATAATTATATCGTGATGCTGCATCCACCAAAAAGTGGGAAATTGCCTTGTAGGTAAGTTTAAAAATTGCCTTTTAAACGAGAAGTCTTAATCGCCAGATTATGTCACATTTTTTCAAATTTCGTCAGATTTTTTGAAATGTAAAGAATTGCCCCCAACATATCAAATTTTGCACAAATGTACGCTAAGTATATTTAAGAAATTTGGTAGAATTGTGCCAGATTAAAAAAATGCAAGTGCCTCATTTTGCGGCTTTTCTAAATATACGCGGCGCCCCATTTTCAACAAGGATTTAAGCCATAACTTTAAAACTGATAGATTTAAACCATCTTTTGAATAATTGTAGGCGCAAAGGTTTGCTTGATTTCTGATAAAATTTTTGGTTAATCCACTATTTAAGATTGTGAAAATTTTCCATATCTTTTACAAAATCCTTAAAACTCAAAAACTAAATATTAATTTTAAAAACTGACTGAACGGTTATCGAGCCATTGCTTCGACCCAGAACTGTTCAACATTTGATTTAAATCGATGGGCTAGTTTTAAAGTTATAACTTGAATCATTGTTCAGAAAAGCCCCAAAATGAGGCACTTTCATTTTGCTGATCTGGCCCAATTTTACAACACTTCTTTAGAATACTCAGGCGTACATTTGGGCGCTGAATATGTTAGTTCCTTGGATACTTATCGCGGAAGGAACATCAAACATTAGCTGCTTGCCAGTTTCGCTATTTTTCATCTACATGACGTAGTGCGAGCGCAAACTCGTTTTGGACTTACCGTGTCTTAGTAGATCGTGGGCAGCGCCATCTATCGCGTAGCACCCGAATAAACTGTTTTGGGCGTTTTGCGCGTTATATAATATTCTTATACTCTTAGTTTGTTTTTAATTTTTGAATTGACAGGTCATTTAGTACACTTTTATTATTATTTTATTTACACACTTTTAAAACATAATAAAAATTTGTCAAAAATAAAATTGATCTTTTTCTAGAATACAATTCGCCCTGACTAATATTGGTTTACTGTGGACGTCGCGGCAAAGTGACTGACGGTGCAAACATAAGTTGGGTTGAGTTTAGGTTGGCTGGTTCACCACTTACACCACTCATTCGAGAAATACCCAATATTTTGAGATAAGAAATTGAAAAACGTAATTGTAAAGTTTATTGAAAGGAAATCAGTAAAAACGATGCATATAAAATATCTAACGTGCACCTACCTTAGTTTTCATCTAGTTGCAGTCGTTTTGGTCGCTTGGAAGATAGGAAAAACGGGAAAATTGTAGCACTCACGGCGTTTGTTGTGCTTCTTGTCGGTTTCCCGATTGCGACTCCTCGCGCAGACTCGCGCGTGTCTCGGTGCGGGGATAAGTCATATGCATATACCCCGCGAAATTTGAAATGAAAAATAATATTAAAATATAAAAGTAGCCAAAAGCTGGCAAATAATTCTTGCACCAACAGTGACCATAGAAAAAGTAATATTTATTAGATGAATACATTTAAGAAAATTAAAACTAATTGAGCAGTGTTTAGAGAAGAATAGAAGCAAGTTCTCCTCTTAATCCCTCTAGCCCCTGCTCCGCCTTCTAATCAAATGTATAAAGTTAAAAGAACCTACCCGTCAGACTTACTTTTTAATAAATTCAAAAACAAAACCTCTTATCTATAACAAATCTTTCTCGATACAACATACGTCTCGAAGTACAAGAAAATATTACACTCCCGAAAGTCAAATCAACTAAACTCAAAAAGGATATTGTAAAATAGGTGTCAAAATATTTCATTGTTTACCAGCAGAAATTAAACAAAAGAAAAGTCAAAAATTTTTTAAAGATATATTCGCAAAGACCTTCGACCTTCTAATTTAATTTAGTGTGTGCGTGTTTGTAGTTATAGTTGATATTGTATTAAAGTGGCACCGCGTCATAGCTATGGTAAACCATATTTTGCGGCAACATCCAAGCCTTAAAAAATTAGTGTTTCACTTTGTACATACAGTGTGCCGTTCGGGGTTTAATGTTCGAAGGATAAAACACTAAGACCTTTTAAAGAACAGATCAAATAGGTACTTACCTAAGAGCAATTCCACGCCAAGTCATCCAATTTACAAAAAAAGTGTTGCCCTGAGATTTAATTTTTTTCTTTAATCATGCTTACTAAATGAAACAGTGCTTAACTTTGCACAATTTTAGATTTTTTAATCCAATCAGTATGTTGTACACGCATTTGAAAAGTCTAAAAACGTTTAGTGATGTTAAATTGCATCACAAATTATGTGGCCTATTAAAATGCGTTGGGTGACATTTGTGGCAGCTTAAAGACGTTGCCGCCATTTTGTGACACTATGATTAGAATAATAACAATTTGCCAATTTGTGACACAAAAAACCCACTGAATAATTAAACAAATATCAGGAAGCAGAACTGTATTTTCCAGCTAGGTAAAACATTGATATGCCCGGTAACTTTTATACAGTGGAGAAGGGGGGGGTTTAGAAATAAGAAAATTTTACGTGCGCCACAGTGTTTTAATATCAATGTTTTACAAAGAAGATCTTAATTAAAATACAGTTCAACCCAAACGTTGTAGCCAAACAATGAAACTCTACTTACTTCCGAGGCTTCCAGAGTATTTATGTAATTAAGAATAACCAAAAAAAAATAAACAGAAAAAAATTCTAAAAGATTGAATTAAGATGACAAAACTAGAAGCACTTTACAGGTAGATGGACTCCTTTAACAGGTCATAGTGTACCTACATCTGAGTCAGTAGTGTGAGACTCCATTATATAAATGATTGAAGGAAAATATACACTTACAAAATCATTCCCATCATAGGGGAGATCTGGACCAAATATCTGCTGTAATCATTCTACGTTGGGTAGAATGAGACAGACAGCAACCCAGTCCGAGATCTACCCCATGAGGTAGAACAGTGTAAAGAAACCGCTAAAAAAAATATAACCTCATCTCTCTTTTGTCTCTGCAAAGTTGGTCATCGGGCTGTGCAAATAACACAAAAAAAATTAGTTCATCTGGTTTATTTTAAAAGGTAAAACTGGAGTATTACCAAAAACATGAAATAGAAAAAAAATGAATGAAATGTAGTGGAACAAGTCAGGGCCTAAGTAGCAAGACACTCCAAATTTCACAAGAGAAATTGTCTTAAATAAATGAAATGAAGGAAAACAAGTCAACTTAGTAGATACTCCGCAAAATTTTGGTTATGACGTCATACCTTTACCTTGCGTTTACAAGAGACGTTAAATTATACTGTAAAAATTATATTGGAAAAAAATATATCTAAAATATCCTTGCTTGCATAAACTGGAAGAAAAACCCCTACCTTGGTCCTTTTATTTTTTCTAGTTACTTAGTTTGATTTTAAACCTGGAAGTTCTGTTGTCCCAGACATTTCCTCACTGCTGCACTGGGTCCCGTGTCCTGCTTACGCCCACCCTGAAGATCTCTTAGCACATGGTGCTAGGGTAGCACATGGTTGTGAGAAGGTTGTGGGATCCTTGCCCGAGCGTAACACCCTTTCCCAGGGTTACAACTGGCTCGTCGATGGAACAGAACCTCGTTCCACCAGCACAACTGTCCCGTCGATGGAATGGACGGTAGTAGTGTAGTAGTGTGGGTTCTATACCAAATGGTAACATGCCATCCACTTCTCCGAAGTGGATGACCTGCTGCTGAAGAAGTGAACTTGGTATGACCTTCGGGCAAAAGAAGCGTACAAGAAGCTGTCAGCAATGACGTAACAACCAGAGGCTGTTGAAAGGCCTTATTGGGCAATGAGTTAGCTAGCCGCTTCACTTGCTTAGCCTGGGCTGTTGAAAGGCCCTATTGGTCAATGAGGGAGTAGGTAAAATGAGGTGGTTTTTTTAGTAAGCTAGCTACTTCACTAGCTTCGCCTGGTCTAGGTAAGGCCTTGGCTGTTGAAAGGCCATATTGGCAATGAGTTAGGTGCCAGCCAGTAAGATAGCCACTTCACTCGCTTAGCCTGAGCTAGGTAAGTCCTAATGTGAAAAAGGCCTTAGCTAGGTAATTGTTGGTTAAAAAATGAAATAATTTCTAGAAATATTTGTTAAAATTAATCGGGATAGCCTGTTATTTTCTCTGTGTGTTAAAAATAAAATAATTTCTAAAAAATGACTGCACGAGTATCTTATCGGATAACCTTAGTGACCCCACACATGTTCCTATTTTATCTAATTAGCAAAAATATGATGCAACTTTTGTAATAATTTTGTACACTGGGGAGATGTTTATAGTTTATAGTAAGCATTTTTGATTGATATAACACATTTTTTTTCAAAATAAATTTTATATAAAATGAGTCAAAAAGAGGATAGGGAATCAAAGAAAAACAATAAGTGATTTATTAAATAATATTTGGTAAGTCTTTTTATTAAAATAAAATAGTGAAAGAAAAAATATAAAAATTAGTCAAACTTGATGTTATAATTATATTTCTGTTGAAAAATTCTGCATGCCAATTTTCTTGTTTCTGGGTATTTGATTGCAGATTCCAATAAACAAAATTTGCATATCCGAAAGTTGTTTGGTACTTGTGCACGACACAGGATACATGTCTTTTGGATCTGAAAAAATAAGAAAATATACTTCAAATATTTTATTTTTAATTTATTTAATTTTAAACATATATTAACGAGGAGAAGGAGATATTTGCTCATAGCAAAATAGGTCTTGTTCACCTCTTACTGTGTAATATTTTTCTATGTTCTTATAATGTTCAATTGATTTCTTGCAAAAACAAAACATTTGCTTACAACTAGAACAAAGCCTAGTGCCAATATTGCAATGTGAATAGTTTTGACAGAAACAAACGTTTCTTTTACAGTAAACACATACATTTTTACTACTACTACTATCCATCTGGTCCAGAAACCCAAGTTGCTTGGTTGTCACACATTCTGCAGTCTTTTTTATGTTATTTTTCTTCTGCCATCCTTGTGGTGATGTTTTATTTGTAGCTTGATAAATTTCTAGGTTGTCTTTTTCTGTTTTTTGATGTGATGATTTCTTGTTCATTGTTGTGGTGGTATCTGGTTAGACTGAAATAACAATTAAAAGGTAAGTATAATTTTTTACAGATTTTTTATTTATCATTTTTTTTTTCTTCTAGGTGTTAATTTTTTTTTAGGTTGTTTACTTACCTAGTTTAATGAGTTCCTAGACACACAGTGTCCGATGTCTGAACAAGTTGAGAGGATTCTGTAGACTAGTTTAAATTTAAGATTTATTTAAGTTATTGGATAGCCCCATGGTGCTGTGTTGGTGGAGTAGGGTAATAGTTGACGTTTATCGTCAAAAGGACTTAAAGCAATCTTTTTTTGTTTGATTGTGTACACTTCGTGTTTGTGAGATCGGATCATGGTTTGAGAGATCTCTGTGATTTTATTTTTAAAAAGGCACTCAAGATAGTCATTAAATGTAATTTTTCTAAGTGAAGCCTTTTTTACACCCTTTGCCCTTTTACTAATATTTAAATTTAAACATTGTTCCTGAACCTCTGTTAATGAAAGACCTTTCTGCTCAAGTTTAGTTTGAAGATTTTGCAAATCGCTCTTATTTTCCAAAATCTTCACACTATACATTTTAGACCGTAATCCTACAAACTCTGTCATTATAGCACCATTATTTTCATCTTTCATGAGCCCCAAAACTTTTTTATTTTTTAATGGCATGTTAAAAATATTGTCTGGTGGGTAGTCAGATGTGTCAAATTTGTCAATGTCAGTTTTCATATGTTTGTATATATCATCAACATGTAGGTTATAAATTAAACAGTAAGTGTCCGTATATAGCAAAAGGGCTTTATCTCCAAAGTTCGTTTTAATATAGTTATAGTGAAATTCATAAAGAAAAGTTTTTGACAAGTCCAAAATTGTAAATCCTACATATATGGGCTTATTGAAAATAATGTTGTTTCTAGACATTTCAATAATAACCATATCTTTATCAAATATGGTTAAACTATGAAAAGTAGGTTTTGAAATATAGAATTGCGCACCAAAACGACCCGACCATCGAGTTACCAACTTAACATCCTTATATTTTCGAACATTCTCCATAGTCTTGCCAAATACTGAATTAATCATCAATTTGTAAAAGTTTTTCTCAAATTCATTTTTACTTTGCTGACGCATATGGATGTTTAATTCAATATAGGGTTTCAACCATTGAGACTGTTTAAATTTAAGGACTCTATGAATTTTTCTAATTTTTAAACCCAAACCAAGGACCTGTTTCAAGTTACGATAATGGATGATATATCGCTCTTTATTGTAAAGTGTAGTCATCAGTTTGGGTAGCTTACTTTTTGAATTAGGTGGCACTCGATGTTCAGGGCAGACAGGAAGGTCTTTATGTATTTCAAATAGGTTAGCAGGGTATGAAATGTCTGCTTCAAAATTGTACCCTATGGGACTATCATCTGAAATATTACATATATCCTCCTCAGTGAATGAATTGTTATAAACCCATTCAAAACCACCATAGGGCAATGGTAAAGTCATAGCTGTGCCATAAAGTGAATTAACATCATAGTACATTAAATATGATATTTCCTTATTGGGGTTGTATGACTCTCCCATGTACCTATTGTTGGCTTTGGCATATCTGTTTGAACACTGTGAAACTCCACCTCTTATCCCTCTTTCTATAAACATGATTATATCAACATCAGTCAAAAGTTGTAGCTCTATTTTACACTGTTTAAGCATGGCTGAAAATGCCAATCCTGGACTGGTAAAATAATGAAGCGGATCAAGTTTATAGGTGGAGAGACAGATGTCACGGAACGAGCTCATTATTTCAGATAACAAAATTACATCAATTTTCATGTAAAAAAGCGCATATTCCAAAAGCGAATTAATATTAAAGGTATTCCAAATTGTTTGTGCCCTTTTGTATTCATCATTTGAAACACCTTTTCCTTCCAAAGTACTATAAAATGCGTCTTTAGGAGGAAGAACAGTTTCATGTAGCTTTTCCCAAGAATCGAGATACTCATAGGGCAGGACACCCTTACGAGTAACTAAATTAAATTTTTCCTCTTCCTTGTAAAAACTTTTTAAAATTGTCTTTTTGGAATCATCTAAATATGAAGCTAGTTTGTCTAACGCGGAAGGCATAAACCGAAAAGAATCAATAAAACGAAAATTTACTTTGGTGCCTTCAATGTATTTAGTAAACGAAATATATTTTTCCTTGTTTACAGGGAGAAGTTGAATTCTACCCTCTACCTCCTTTGCTAAAGATTTTATAAGGAAATGGCTATCATAACCAGAAAGGTTGTGGAATACTACAGGAACACTGTGTCAATCATTAAAATTTAAATTACAACCCGGATGAGCTGCTCCCCTATATTTTCCCGTCAAGTGACAATGATCTAAATGTTTTCTGTCTCCCTCTTAAAAAGCCTTCTCACAGATATGACAATGGGTTGCATTATTAAAATCAAACTTTTCCATAGTGTTTAACGGTTTTAAAGGAACAATATTTGAAAAAATGTTACTCAATTTTTCTGCTATTATTTTCAGCTCATGAGTAAAACGTGAAATGCAATCATTTCCTACAATTTGATGATAATAGGAGAGCGAGTTATCATATGAACATTTCACATAATACCCAATCGCAAAAGGAATATGGTGTTGAATTCTTTGTGTATTCGATGGTGATGATGCACTTTTATCATCGTTGTCAATTTTTTCCAACAAACTTTCTAAATCAGCAAAAATTGTAAAAGGCACTTGCTCTTTATTTTTAAATTCTGTAAATTTCAAAATGTCGTCATTTTTCTTTGGTAGAGTTAGTTTGGTAAAATTTAAATTTTTACAATCTAAATAATGCTTTTGCAGCACTGCCTCAGAAACAAACCAATTTAAACATCTATCACATACCCATTTTTTTATTATTTTGTCTACCCACCTGACTTGATATAAGACGTGAAAGATTTTTTATTAGGGCAAAGTGATAGATCCTTTTATTGGGCTGGAGAATTTCAAAATCTTCAGAATCTATATCCATCTCATTTTCACTATCAACTACATCATCACCACACGTTAAAATAAGTAAATTAATTCGTTCGGAAAAATCTGATTTGCTTAAACAGATAGGCAGGATTTCATTCTTTTCAACTCCAAAAACATTTATTGATAAATTATTAAGTTTCTCAAATTTTGAAATGTCTTTTAGTCGCATAGGAAATTTAAAACCTTTATAATTCAGTCCCACCTGACAAAAATGAGGATATGAAAGAGTACGATCTTGGTGTGTTTTAGCAGGGTGTAAAGCAGCCACAATAGACCAAAGAAAACAATAATTATCTTTATTTTGAATATTGATCACCCCCTTGGTGTTTTTAATCCACTGCGGTGACTCAACATAAGTTGAATCACCACAGTTGATTGGGGTGTGTTTATTAATATTAACCTTAAGATGGAGAATTTCATACAGAGCCCAACCAGAATCTCGCTCTTGAAAATCCTCCATCTTGGTTAATATTTTTTGAGAAACATTTTCCTCATACCATTTTTTTAAATTTGTTGTTTGGTCTATTATACTGTTTCTCGTAGAAAAAGCCTTCACATCAGTTTGCGTAGTACCTTCATATAATTTAATAAAATTCCCCGAAAAAATGACATTAACTTTTAAAATTGAATGTTTAAGTGACTTTTTAATTTGACTTGAAAAACTCTTGAATGCCTTTTTAAAGAAAATCTTAGGGTCTTTAATGGTAAAATTAGTGATAATACCTGTTGTAATTCTACCACCAAAGCACGTTTCAACATCTTCCCAAACCAAATTTTTTTTGACCGACCTCACCCTATTAGTTTTGCCAAAATGAATTCTTTTTTTATTTTTTAGTAATATTAAATAATGTTTTAAAAGTGCCAAATTCGATTCTAATTTAGAAAAGTTTTGTACACAATCAAGTTTATTTTTTACACAACTTTTTACGGTTGAAATTAAATTTAGAAGAAAAACTATCCAATAATTAAATTCCTCTTTTGTTTTCACCAGTCTACTCACCTGTTCAACCTTTTTTACAGACTCAGACACCAACACATCAAAACTTTGGGAACTCATTTTTTCTATAATATTCAACTGTGCAAGATATGTTATGAACAACGGTCTTTGTCAGAATGAATTCATACGTTGTCAAAATATAATTAAATATTGGTTTGATAAGAAAGTTCTTCTTGAATACGAGGGAAATTTTTAAAGTAACAAATGTAAGAAAGTATAGCACATGTTGCCAGATTCACGATAACCTAACTTTTTTAACAGTTGGATGGATTGATTGTGCATAGAATTGCTGTCAAAAGTGTCAAAAAGACATTTGAGTTTAATTTTAAACGCTCGGAATTTAGTTAGCAAAACTTTTCATTTTCACTTGTATAATCAAAGAACGGAAAATTCCATAACAAACATATGACTGACGTATGATTTGATACAATGTAACCAGCGCCACTAGTCTGTAAAAATGGACATTTTTTTTAATTCAAATCAAAACATAATGTTTAATAAATTTTATAAAAATGTATTATTTAGCAAAAATGTGTTTTTTATATTTAAACTAAAACATATTGGTCAGCACTTTTTAGGTGTAGTCATAGGCGACGCTACTTTAATATTGTATATATATTTAATTAATTTAAACCAACAAAAATAATTTGACTGCTTTAAAAGTCACGTGATATGTCAAAATAGTAAAATATGACAGATTGTAACCTAAAAATTCAATATATTAGGGACTAATTACAATAAAGCTTGGATTTATTAGTGCCTGTCTTTATTAAAAGAAAAAACAAATTACTTTATTTTTCAATTCGACTTTAGTATATCAATTTTGAGAGATCAGTTGTTAGTTTTCTATGTAATACTGTCACAATACGGTCAAGCAGTATTAAATCCAAACTTTACTTGATTAACGTCCTATTAAGGAAATATAAGATGCTAAAATGTAAAGGATGGAGCCAACCTACAGAAAGATCGCTGTCATCTTGGTTATGAGAAATCTATCCCCCCACTTTAATTTATAAACTTTTAAATAATGCAACGCCTATGGACAAGTGCAAGCATTGTTAAAAAATAACCAACGCAGTGCTTATGTTAGCTAAAAATTAGGTATAAATTCCATCAAATATCAAAGCAAAAATCAATTCAAACAGTTTAACAGTTTGTGCTTATTAGTTTTGAAAAAAATAAAATAAAAATGGCAACACAACCATGCACACTTGTAGTGTCAACTCTAGATCGCATTAACTGCCCTCCGAAAATGGTATTTGTTTGCATGAAGAATCTTTTTCAGTAAGTACTTTTGATTTTTTACAGATTATTTATTATTAAACGAATACAGGATAATTTTTACAAAAGAAACTAAAAAGTAGTAAATTTTAGTTTTATATACTTTTAACTTTTTATAGAAAATTTATTATTACTAAAAACCTTACATGAATCCAAGATAATATTTATATAAAAAAATATTCCTAATTTTTTAATAGCAAAGAAATTATATTGAATTTTAATTTATTTGTCTTAATTTTGATGTTATTATTTTTTCAGTTTTGGAGTAAAGAAGATAAGTTTAAAAGGTGATAAAGCCTTTGTCAGACTATCATATTCACCTAGAACAGAAACCATAGACAAAAAATTCGGTAGGCTGCCAGTGAAGTACTATCGAATAAAGGCGGATGATGATGAAGAAATTGCTATCCTACAGCGAGCGATAGAAAGATACCAAATTAATATTGATCAACCTATGGAGACTGAGACACCAAAAATTTGGCTGTGTTACCACCACCACCACCCTCCGATCCGATGGAAATAACAGCTGTTGGAGAATCGTCTGGGGGGCCAACAGCAGCAACATCTACAAAAGCAGTAGATACCACCCAAGCACAAAGAAGAAGAAGCAGAAAGGGTGTGGTATCCACTGTATCCGAAAAACAAACAACAAACAAAAATACAAATATGGAAGAGATAATAAGTCTCTTCGATGAAGAGGATCCTTTAACACAAACCCAAGCTTTTTTTTAATTTTTAATATTTTGTTAAACTAAAATAAAATAAAAGGTTAAAACTGAATATGCTTTTTATTTAAATACCATCTATTTAACAAAATTACATTTTCTCTAGCACAATTTAAATAATTATTATTATGCATTTCACAGTGAAACTTATCATTACAATAATTTTTTAATTTTTTAATATTGGGACATCCCAAGTCATATAAATCTACAACATTATTATTAACTAAATTACATAACCAAACTTTTTTTTCATTTCCTTTTACAAACACAGTTTCATTTTGAATTAAATCCTTAATAAATAAAGCGAGGTTTTCAAATGGTAAATAACTAAAATCAAAAGTGTCCCAATTTATACCATGAAGTTTGTTTGTATTCCATTCAGCTTGATGTTTAAAGTCTTGATGTAACCAGATGGACTTCATGGGTAAATTAACGATATGGTGCCGAACTTCATTAGTATGGGTGTTTAATATAGCTATTTCCTTACATATAAATTCAGTGTCTTTGTATTGGAAACCTTGCACATCCAAAATAAACATTTTTTTCTTCTTTAAACTACCCTTACGGTACTGGTTAGAGGGTTGTATTTCACATGTCGATCGTGCAATATTAAACAGTAGGCTATAGTTTTATCAGGTACAGCTTTTTTCGTTTCAAACTCAATTCTAATGTCAACTGCACCACCTTTGAGCACGTCTTCACTCTGTCGAGAGCAGTCGATAACTACCAGTGGAGCATCATTTTTAAAGCTTATCGGGTGAAAACAAGGTTCGCTTTGATCGTGGTAATAATAGGATTTTTGAAACTGGGCATACATTTCATATAGAATAGCATACTGATTGTTATCAAAATCTAAATTTAAATTATCATATGGAAAAACTTCGGAGTTTAAATAGACTTTTAAATTGGTTAATGATAAGTGGTCAAAACGGCTCATATTTTTACTAAACAAGTTTTTTCTATCTGTCTGAAATCCAATAATAATGAAACGTGGTGTCTCCAGTTGATTTGAAGTTTTCACTGCCCATGTGTGATTAGTGGTAGTTTGAAGTTGTGGATACTCATGCAATTCCCAACTTCGAAAACTAATATTGAGATCTCTGTTACCCTCTAAATACTTGTAAAGGCGTAATTTTTGATCATCTGACACTCTAACATGTGGAATTTTCCAATGAACTTTATTTAACACCACCTTATATTTTTCTTTTTTATCCTCAGTTTCAATTAAAGCGTTTAAATCGGAATTGCTGCGAATCAACACGAGTTCTTGTCGTACATTTAAAATAATCTTGTGATGGTCCTCAAATACCCCCATAAGGGTTTTTAGGGGTAAACATATATTGAAATTACCGGAACCATCTAATATAGGTGGATTTTCTTTAAGTGTCCAACCAGCATTTTGAAGGGTGTTACCATCACTTTCCTTGAATGAGCAGTAACCTTTTATTGTTGATGTAATCCCAGGATTTCTAACACGGTCCACAATCACCCCTCCTAACTCATAACGAATTTCATCAAATAAATGTGCTAAACCATTGTTTACAAAGTGCACATTAGTACTGGCAGTATTGTCATCTTTCAGTACTTTTCCTTCAAGGTAAAGAACACTTTCACTAGGCAGGGTATAGATGTCTTGAGTTTGTATCGGAATTCGAATTTCATCATTGTTGTTTAAGGTGGTTGAAGCATATGGTTGATGAGTGTGTAGTTGGTAACTCACAATCGAATTATCATAGAGCACGTTTTCACCCACTCGTAGAATGTTACGACTCATTTTTTTCAAAACACTTTAAACTACACCGCACTGAAAAAAATATTCTTCTTATACCACAACTGACACGTACTTTTAAATTATACCAAAATTTCTTAAGTCTTTTGCCTATGATGGTAGTTATTGTCCTTTTAGTTTAAATCCTAAAGATACTAAAAAAGCTCTATTTTCAGGTGTTAGCTCTTTGACTAGCTGTTTATTACTAAATGGTGGTACACTATCAATCTTCTTCTTATAAATTTTATTACTTTCCTCTAAGGCGGTAATTTCTTCATAAGGAATACCAAAAGTATTATGATTATACAAAAACACCATTTTTAAACGGATTTTTTTAGATGCAGCCTAATCGTGACCACTTCTCCACGAAAATTGATGGGTTTTCCATCTTGGTCAGTTATTTTAAGTAAAATATCATCAATATAATGAGTGCTGATTGGTAGATATATCACATTTGAGGGTCTTTATATAATTTTATAACCTGGAGGAGAAGAGGGGTAAAACATGTGTAACATGTGCACTGCTTTTCCGTTATTATAAGAGTTTATAACCAAGTTGCACTCAACACATATAGCATTCACTTTTAATATATCAACCGGATTTTCAGATATATGTTTTTTATCTGCCTCTAGAGTTTTTCCTGCAAATCCTAGTAAACTTCTAATGGAATTTTCCTTTTCAAAATTAATCTTTTTATTGCATATAACCTCACACTGTAAGGTATTATGGTTAGCTGTTATACTTATTTCAAATTGTTCCTCCTTTAAAGTTTGCTTTGAGTATTTATTTAGGAAATCATTCAAGTCCTTAATTTCGTATGACCCCTCAGGTATTTTTATAATTTTATCATCATTAAAACAAAATAAATTATTTGAACTATCCACATTCGGTATTGAGTTGTAACTTTCGAAATTAATGAGCCCCAAATCATATTGCTCAAGCTCGTTTAGCACTATAGGTGGATAGATGTTTGCTGAAAGGAGTGATGATTTTCCGGATAAGGTAAAGGTGTAGGATATGTTTACTATATAGCGGTTCACTGATAAATGAAAAACTATGTAGTTTAGTAGACGTTTTTTATTAACCCTTAAAGTAATACAAAAAACTTAAACACAAGTGTCCACAATTTACAGAATCATAAGTCTGGTAGGGGTTATAATTATACAGTACTTTTGAGTCACCATTAGAACTAAAGTATCTTACAGATTCTATAGGAGGTCGTAAATTACCAAAACTATCAAAATAGTGTACATTATTTTTAATTTTCTTATAACAAGTCCAATGACTTCCTGATCCTCTGCTACTATCTAAATTAATTATCCCCGACTCAAATTTATGTATCTTTGAGGGTAGTTCATCTCTCATAAACACACCTCTAAAATGTTTAATTTTTAACAGCTTTGTATACTTTTTCAGGTCAATATTTGTAAGAGCTCGCTGTGGTAGTGAAATCGGTAAAGTTTTCTTGAAAAACTTTAGGTTTTTGTTTTTTGAAATCCACCTTTGTGTAAAAAAAGACCCATTCCTAGTTTATATGGTTTGAGAAATAATCCTTTACCCATAGCAATGGACTCCATACTTTGGTTATGTCGTTGAGCCTCTTGCAATTGTTGATTTGCAGATTTAGCAGCATTAATGGCTTTCACTATTCCTGCTGTGCCACTCCCTAAAGCACCAAGGGCAGAGAGGGTCGCCATGATTGGTATTAGAGGCAAAAAACCACCCTTTTTTGGTAGTTTTATTATTCGTGCAGGTCGTACTTTTCCTTTGTTTTTTTCCGCTGTCTTGAGAGCAACTTTGACTGCAGTTTCCAAGTCTTGTAGTTTTCGTTGTTTTAATCTATCCTTTATCTTTTTTGTTGCTTGACTGAAACTCAATGTTTTGATTTTTTTCTTTACAATTCGTGCCCTCTTTCTTTTAAAAGTTGATGTTTTTCTACTTTTTATGGGTTTTCTTGATTTTCTCGTTTTACTCATTTTTTAAGAATGATGTTACTACCTTGAAAGTTTACACAAGAATGAAAGCAACTGATATGTGTGTTTGAAGGTGTTTAAGATTTATATAACTTTTGGTTTTTTAATGTTGCTATACATATTGTCATTTTCTTCACCATCAATGCTTAGTCTCCGCTTTAGTGACTTCTGCTCCAATGGTCCTTCACTCAAAACAGCAGCTGTGTCGGTTTTTGGTAATTTAAAGGGAACATCAACCGAATCGCTTAACTTTCTCTTTCGTTCGACTTTTAAAAATTTTGGTAATTTAAAAGGAATATCCACCGAGTCGCTTAACTTTCTCCTTCTTTTGACTCTTAACAATGTTGGTTCTTTATGTAAAGGGGGTGAATTAGTTTCCCTAGCTTCTGTTTCAGGTTCATCTTTTTTTACTTTTTTTAACCGTGGTTTTCTTGGTTTAGATGATGATGATTTTCTCGTTGTTTGTGATGGATTTTTAATTTGACCCTCTAGAGTTTCAAGAGAGCCTAAATAATTTTTTGTCATCTTTATCCCACGTTGAATCATATTTAGGCACTGACGCACTGCCTTTAAACGTGGCACTTAATCAGTTTTTGATACATTATTTACCATACCCATCCCTAGTTTTAGCTTGGTACCCATAGCAGCAGCCACACCAGAAGCAGCCAGTTTTTCATACAAGCCTGAATCCGTTGCTCGCATCCGTTCTAAAGCTTTTCTCATTAAAACTTTATCTGCCTCATGACGGTCGGTCAACTCCATATTAGTTGAATAGGAAATGTCATGATCTTTGCATGCTCTATCAAGCTGGTTAATACCTTTATCCCCTCTAGCTAAACGTTTCTCTAGCTTAGTCCCAGGTCCACAATAAGAAAACCCTGGGATATGCATTTCGAAGGGCAGATTATTTATAGCACTGTTTAACAACCCTTGCCCTTTAACGTTTGAACTAACATAGTACTTCATAGCGTTTCACTTAAGACTAAATAAAAACCAGGGTCTTTACTTTTTTTATACATTACCAGTTCAACAGTGTTAAGTTGACATAATATTTCTATAGAAAATGAAAAAGATTGTTAAACAAAAAGTGCGTTTAGAAGTTAAAAACCATGATATTAATGCAAGTACTACATCAAGATATGGTTTCCTGTTTCCATCATCTATTAGATGTCTTATCGTGGGCCCATCAAACTGTGGAAAAACCAACCTTATATTGAGCCTTTTGGAACATTCAAACGGTTTAAAGTTTAAAAATGTGTATGTGTATTCAAAAAGTCTATACCAACCAAAGTATTTATATTTGGAGAATCTATTAAAACCCATTAAAGAAATAGGGTACTATGCTTACAACAGTGGCGAAAATATAATTCCTCCATCAGAAGCAAATCCGTTTTCCATTTTCATATTTGATGACGTAGCCTGCGATAAACAAGATGTGATGCGTGACTACTTTAGTATGGGTCGACATAATAATATTGACAGTTTCTATCTCTCTCAAACATATGCAAAAATACCTAAACATTTAATAAGAGACAATGCCAACGTTTTAATTTTATTCAAACAAGATTAGTATGGGTCGACATAATAATATTGACAGTTTCTATCTCTCTCAAACATATGCATATATACACCAACCATATTGGCACTGATATGACATTTGATGAATTTCAAAAGATGTGTGCATACTGCTGGAAAAAACCGTATGATTTTTTGACAATTTTTAAAGATTGTGATATTGATAAGGGAAGATATCGGTATCGTTTTGATAACTTTATATATCTTTAGATTCAAATACTTCTTAGTGTTAATAGTTATAACGCACCTGTAGAGATAACATAGATAAAAATGTCAGAAGAAAACATAAAAATGGTTAGTGGTGAAAAGAACTTAAAGAAACAATTAATTTCTAAAAGAAAAATAATACGTGAGAAATTAAATTTGTTAAAACAGGGTCAGATTTCACAGGCTAACCTATTTCAACCCATTACAAAACACTTGGAAAATATTGAATCTAGTTTAACCGATAAAAAGCCTCCGAAACTGGTCAATATACCTTCATTATCACCCAGATTGACAACTCCTCAAAAAATCAAGCAAGAAAACGAAAAACAACAACAAGAAAAACAGGAAGAACTTGAAGATCTGCAAACTTCATCGCTTTTTCATAAGAATTTTGATAATAACAGTGCAGAAGAAGATGAAAAACATATGCATGAACCAAGTGTTTACATGCAAGACTTATTCCAGTCAACTCCTCGAAATCCAAATCCTACAACACCGACAACCGAAAAGAGAGCTAAACGAAAATTAAATTTTTCTTTAAGTGCTAAAAAACTAAATAAGCCCACCACAAGTGGTTACTTTTTAAGAAAAGCAGTGTTAAAAGATGCAGCAGAGAACTTTACACAGAATGAGGCCAAAAAGCAAGAAGAGTTTGAAAACGGACGACTTAGAGACTTGATGAATAAATCTGAGAATGACTACTACAGTCAGTTTCATCCTTCACTTGCAAGCTATATTAAAGAATTTTTAGATGATCCATCCACCGTGCCTTCTGACCCACAAAATTATTTTTCCAAGTTTCGTGTAAGGCGAGATGATATTGACAATTTTTATATTGGTGATTCGAAAATTGATTTTGATGGAGCTGATTTAATTATAAAAGGTAAACGCTATAAAGGTACACATGGTTTGTACAAATTACTCTTTCGAAAAAATATGCCTACAAAGTATACCCAAGATGATGCAGACGCTTTTAGAGACATCATTGAACACACCTATGCAAACAGAAAACATCATAAGGCCTCTGGAGATGTGATCACCGATAGCTACTCAACCAAATTTAAGAAACTGTTTAGTGACATATATAAAGGTGGAAATCTAGAGGAGGAGATGGAATACTCCGATAGTCCTATAGAGTACGTGTACTGGGATAATCCCAATGAACTTGTAGAACGGTTACGTTTATTATTAGCATCTCAGACAGCTGGCAACACAGGTCACACAAACGAAATCTATGCTATAGTTGAGGAGCTTCAAGAAGCTAATATTATTGAGAAGAGAGATGGTTAATAATTTTATTACAGATGTTAAACGAGAAGTAGTTAGTGAAATACACAAACCGGCTAGAATTAATTTTTTAAGGCGCAGAGTGATTGTGAAATCACTAAATGATCTATTTCAAGCAGATCTTGTGGAGATGATACCGTACGCAAACGAAAACAAAGGTTTTAAATACATTTTAGTGGTTATTAACTGTTTCTCGAAATATATTTGGGCCTATCCATTAAAAACAAAAACTGGGGAAGAAGTGTCGAAAGCTATAGAAAAAGTGTTTAAGGAACAGGTGCCACTTCATCTTCAAACCGATCATGGGAAAGAGTTTTACAATTCGATTATGGCAAAACTGTTGAAAAGATACAATGTCAAACACTATAGTTCATTTAGTGAAAAAAAGGCTCAAATTGTTGAGAGGGTAAACCGAACCCTTAAAAATCTAATGTGGAAGGAATTTAACTATCAAGGATCTTACAAATGGTATGGTATCCTACCAAAGATTGTTCAAATTTATAACAATCGGAAACATCGAACTATAGGGATATGAAACCCTCAGAGGTGCGACAAAAACATGAAAAACTATTGCTCAAAACGGTCTATAATCATATAAAGATGACATTTAAACCAAAATACAAGGTTGGTGACCATGTTCGAATTTCAAAACTACGAGGTGTGTTTGATAAGAAATACATGCCAAATTGGTCTACTGAAATTTTTACTGTTAAGAAAATTCAGCTCACTAACCCAGTAACATACCTATTGGAGGATGCTAGTAAAAATGAAATTAAGGGAGGATTCTATGAACTTCAGCTGCAAAAAGTAAAATATTCTGATATATATTTAGTAGAAAAAATTTTAAAACGTGTCAAAAATAAGGTGTTTGTAAAGTGGTTAGCATTTGATAATAAACATAATAGCTGGATAGATAAAAGTAATGTTGCTTAGTACTAAATAAAGAGAAACATATAAAACTTATTGGTGTATTTTATTTACTAATTTTCTTAAAATATAATTACATTTAGAATAAATATTTAATGGGAACAACCATCCTCTAATTATAGCAGTTACTAAATAACTAAAATGAGCCACCCATTGATGATATTCTAAAATTTAATGGGTTATTATACAGCTTTGAAGTACCATTTAACTGTTTCTTCCCATTTAGAATATTAGTTGACTCTTCCATTTGCTCATCTTCATAAATTCTCCCCTCTTCTGGTTTCATATGTTTCTGACGCATCTCTTCAAAAAACTCTGGAGAGAGATGTGTTTGATACTTTAATAAGTATTCCCAGTCGATGCGCCATTCATTTTCTCTTATAAAATTTTCAGACATCCGTTGATAACGACAAAGAAAAGGCCAATAGAGTTCGCTTTTAAACATATGCATAAACGCTTCGCTTAAATTTTGATATCTAGACACATTGGGCCAATGCATCTTATTAATATAGGTCGCCATAAACATATCAGATAATCTTTGTTTGCGACAAATTACTTCCCAGTTCACATGGTCACAAAACCATCCAATAAAATCCTCTGTAATAACTGGTGACGCAGAGATCTCATCCCACACTTTATTAATACTATTATTTTCAACCATCTTTAAAAGCGTTCTTTCTGAAAGTAAGAGTTTCAACTTATAAATCCCTCTATTTATAGGTTGAAATAAAAGTAACCTTTGACCTTTGATACTTCTTTTTAACCTCGATAGCCTTGTTGAATATATTTCTTAACTTCTTCGTTTTTCTTCTGTTCACAAGAGCTGTGTTTTGTTACAATCCAATCAGCAGGTCGATGTGGATTTCCTTTGGTACAATAGATGCAACGGGGTTTTTTTATTCTTGGTTTAATCCAGTCATAGGTTGGTAACATTGTATTTGGTTGAAAACAAAAACACTAAGTTTTGATGATCTACACTGTTCAACGGTTGACTATAAAATAACCAACGCAGTAGGTTCAATAGTTTTAGCATAGATGAAATAATCCTTTATCTACATCTACAATTTTAGATAAATCAGTTTTACTGTGTCTGTCGTAGTGATAGGTTGTGCGTGTGAAATGAGAAAATGTTCCCAACCACCATCAATTTATCATAATTTTCGCTGTGATAAATGTGGAAGAGTAGACATAGTTAAAATAAGCACAGGCAACAAAATTGCTTCATATTTGTGTGATATTTGTAGAAATACAAGTCCAGGAAAAAACCAAGGAAATATTTTCCGAAATACAACAACAAGACGTGGTAAATTAAAATTCAGAACACAGTAAGATGGACTTTCAAAATAATTATTGGTCAACTAAAATTGACTTTGAGCTAGAAGGACTTTTAGAAGAGAAAAGTTATGAAAATATTTATAAATGGTTAGCAGAATGGATATATTTTGGGTTTGATTCATGCAGGTACATCATTGAGGAAAAACTACCAACATTATACCCATTATTACCTACAATATGGAAACGTAAATTAACAGAGGCAGCGCTGGAATATACAAAAATATATCCAAACTATGACGTGAAAAAACATCTTCAATCAATTATTTTTAAATTTGATGGTCGAGATGAGTGTGGTTTATATGATATATATGAATAAAAATATATAATTAAAACATACTTTTAGTTTTTATTTAAGAATTATTTACTTTGAGACATCCTGTATAACATAAATAACCAGCTGTCTTAGATAAAATAGGAATGTGTGCGGGTCATAAGGTTATCCTATAACTGCATAAACAACGATAAGATACTCGTGCAGTCATTTTTTAGAAATTATTTTATTTTTAACACACAGAGAAAATAACAGGCTATCCCGATTAATTTTAACAAATATTTCTAGAAATTATTTCATTTTTTAACCAACAATTACCTAGCTAAGGCCTTTTTCACATTAGGACTTACCTAGCTCAGGCTAAGCGAGTGAAGTGGCTATCTTACTGGCTGGCACCTAACTCATTGCCAATATGGCCTTTCAACAGCCAAGGCCTTACCTAGACCAGGCGAAGCTAGTGAAGTAGCTAGCTTACTAAAAAAACCACCTCATTTTACCTACTCCCTCATTGACCAATAGGGCCTTTCAACAGCCCAGGCTAAGCAAGTGAAACGGCTAGCTAACTCATTGCCCAATAAGGCCTTTCAACAGCCTCTGGTTGTTACGTCATTGCTGACAGCTTCTTGTACGCTTCTTTTGCCCGAAGGTCATACCAAGTTCACTTCTTCAGCAGCAGGTCATCCACTTCGGAGAAGTGGATGGCATGTTACCATTTGGTATAGAACCCACACTACTACACTACTGACGGTGCACGCTTATTTCCCGTACAAATGGCGTAGGCCGACTTAAATCCCCTTCAAAGGGTATGAGCGTCACTCCAGGATTCGCCTAAACACGACGGACTCACTTCTACAGTTTCTGGGATATCTCCTGCAATCGCTGCAGTGCCAATAACCAAAAACAAAGGCAATCCCAGAAACTGTTGTCGACCCAGCCAAAATTCGTTAGGAAGAGACAAAGCACTTTGTCGAGAACACAAAAAAATGAAGTGGCCGGAAACCGTTTTGTAAATGTGGTGGGGACAGTAAAACGCAATACCAACCTAATTTTCCCGGTTAGATTCAAATAAGGATGCAAACCTATTTAAAAAAAACGCTCTCACCAAAAAAAACCCTAAATGCGGTTTGCGAAACTGGAGGAAAAACCCGCGGTTTTCAAACTAACCAATGAGGAAATACACCAATATTTCGATACCGGTATATAGGGGGCAGCACCGACCAAGGGGATAGAAAATACGTAAAACGCACACTGAGGTGTTGTCGGATCTATTTCCACGGTTGGAATTTTTATAACAAGGACGTCGAGACACCCTCCATACATAGACCGAACATTTGCCTACCGGACCCCTGCCGACATAGCAAGTAGGAGGAAAATAACCAGACGGACTATAAGAAGCTCAGCATTGAACCATCAACTGTAAAATCAATTACTGGAGATCAGAGCTTGCATCAAACCCAGGAATATTCGCACATACAACCAATTCCCATATGAGTAAAGCTGTACTAAGTGTAGAATTTCGTTGTATTTTAGTTACAGTTTTAGTCAAAAGTTTCCTTTGCTCTTTATATATGTTTTCTCTAAGATTCATATGGTTTGACGCCATTTTTGTAAAACATTTCTACATTAATAAAGTTGTTTCTAAACTTGAACTTAAAATACACATTGAACTACTGCTCAAACCCAGCCTAAGAGTGTTCAGATGTTAAGTTTGCTCACCACTAGCCAGTCCTACACAACCTTCAATCCGACTAACTGAGCTAGTTATTAACTTTACACAACCATGACCATACACAAATCCATATAATATAAAAATACGATTTTGTTTACTCTTTTAGTCCTGGTTTTTATTCCTCGTTTATCTTCCATTTACGAAACTGCATAACTCGTATTTATTTTATCTTCTCCTTATCAAATTAATAAAGATATCAAAGTGGGCGGAGCCTCGGTTGTTACTGGTCAAACCGTGGACCTAAATATGTCTTCGTGCTATCACAACTAGCTATGAGGTTCGGATTGTCCCAATATCCTCGAGAATAAACGTAAGGGAATGAAATGTTCATCTAAATGTTTCCTTCCTGTTACCGAAACCATTTGTGATGCGGCAACGCCGCCATTCCCCAGCAGTACAGCTGTTTAATTTCGTGAACGTCAAAGAAAATCACAAAATTCCCCAGATAAACAAAACAATCAAAAGTTTTTATGTGATTTTCCCGAAACTTGTGATCTTAAATTCCAATTACGATGTACAGATGACGCGATGTGCGTAGTGTCCACAGTAATTCGATGGAATGCCTCCTTTTAAGGTAATTTCCTAGACACTATATAACCTCCAAACCTAGCTCTATAAAATACCCTTAATTTGTGTACCGAAAGACGAGTCGAAGAGCCTTGATTATTTACCTGAATAAATGTAACGTTTCCTTAAACGTAAAAATGACACGTTACATAACCCCCCAACTTCAAGACGATTAACCTAAAAGGTTAATCGGAGAGTTCCGCTGCCGACTTAAGGTCTTTGGCATGCCAGCTCCCTGGTAGTACTTTACCCGATGGTTCCTGAAGCTGAAATACCCATGGAGAAATTTTATTCCTAATTACATAAGGACCAACGAATTTCGGTGCTAACTTCTTCGAGAAAAACTTCGCAGCATCTGACAACACATAATTCTTCTTCCAAACACGCTGACCCACAACAAAGTTGGGTACCCTTGTACGCAAATTATACTGAACTACGTTTTTCTCTCCTGCCACCTCTAACCTTCTCTTAACATCCGCATAGAGCTTCCGGAAACCTTTGTTCTTACTTTCAGCTGCAGTTTGTACACCATTCTCTTCAGATAACAAAACTGGGTTGGAGTAATCTTTTCCTGACAGACACATATTCCTACCAAAATTAACAAAGAAAGGAGACATCCTGGTTGTCTCATGGGTTGCAGTACATATCGCGCAGGCAAGTTTATGTATTTGTTCGTCCCACTTCCTGTGGTTGTCTTTCACATAACAACATAACATGGTTTTTAACGTACGATTCGTCCTTTCTGTTGGATTTGCTCTGGAGTGATAATACGGATTATACTGAATTTTAACCTGATAACTCTCAGCAAAACGCTTAAACTCGTTACTTTTGTACTGAGGGCCATTATCACAAAGTATCAAACGGGGTACTCCGAAGACCATAAATACTTGCTCAAGATGCTTGACAACTGCTTGAGTAGGGGCTGTTCGCATTGGAAAAACTAAGGAAAACTTACTCAAATGGTCCGTAACGACGAGAATCCAGCAATTACCCTTTGTCGAACGAGGTAAAGGTCCACATAAATCAGTCGAAATAATTTCCCAAGGACGAGTTGGTTTTGGGTGAGATATCATCTGATCAGATACACCTTGTGTATCACCTTTATGAGCTGCACAGACAAAGCATTTCTTTACAAAAGTTGCCACGTCCTGGCGCATTTTTGGCCAATAATATTTTTCTGCCAGTCTGTGGAAGGTTTTATACACACCCATGTGTCCTGCGGTAGGAGGATCGTGAGCTTCTCCAATAATTCTACGCCTATGATCTTTGGGAACTACCTCTTTCCAATATTCGTTAGATGGTGAAAGTTGCGGGTATTCTTGTTTGACATATTTATACAACTTATTATCAGTGTATCTCCAATTCATAAATTGTAACGGTGATTCTACGACCCTCTTTACCATCTTTTGGTACCATCGATCTTTAATTGCTGTTGAAACATCTCTGGGCTGCGAAATTGTATCAATCATAGGTACTGCGCGAGACAACATGTCCGGGACAACTAAATCTTTCCCTTTCCGATGGATTACTTCAAAGTCATATTGCTGCAGTTTTACAGACCAACGAGCAAGTCTTCCACTGGGCTCTTTCAAGCTATGAAGCCATTTTAAACTAAAATGATCTGTTATGACCTTAAATGAGATCCCCTCAATATAAGGCCGGAGCTTCTCTATCGCCCAAACCAATGCCAAACATTCTCGCTCGGTGGTCGTGTAAACACGTTCTTGCTTAGTCAAAGATCGACTCAAATAGCATATGACTTTGTCTCCTTCAGGATAAGGCTGCGTTAAACATGCTCCTATTCCATATCCTGATGCGTCTGTTTGAATGACAAATCCTTTGGTATAATCTGGACATGTAAGAATCGGTGCAGTCACTAAAAGTTCCTTAATCTTAATAAATGCTTTTTCGCAGTCTGGAGTCCAATCGAACTTTTGATTTTTCTTAGTTAGAGCTGTAATTGGAGCTATTATCGCTGAAAAATTCTCTATGAAACGTCTATACCAGGATATTGTACCTACAACTCTTCGAACTTCTCTGACAGTTCTTGGCCTCTGGAGCTCTAACATGGCTCTAATTTTATTAGGGTCAACTAGGATGCCTCGACGGTCCACTACGAAACCTAAATAAGTCATTTCTGGCCTACACAGTTGGCATTTCTCCCAACTTACCGTTATCTTTGCATTCTGCAATCTTCGTAGGACTTCCTCAAGAATTCTAAGATGTTCAGAAAAGCTCTGTGTGACAATTACGAGGTCATCGAGATATACGTACACGTAGGGGTCTAAATCGTTTCCTATGATGCTATCTATGAGTCTCTGCCAAGTTGCAGGTGCATTATGAAGACCAAATGGTAAACGCTTAAATTGGAAGAGACCTCGTCGACAGATTAATGCTGTTAGTGGCTTCGATGATTCTTCCATTGGTACTTGCCAATAAGCGCTTTTGATATCTAAAGTTGACAAGTACTTAGCATCTTTCAATTTGTCAAGAGTCTCGGATACGAGTGGTAAAGGATAACTATCACGCGCCGTCACTGAGTTCAATTTGCGGTAGTCTACACAGAAACGATATTTCTTTGTGTTTTTCTTTTGTACCATTACCACTGGTGAAGCCCATGAACTACTACTCCGTTCTATTACATCTAGTTTTAGCATTTCGTCGATTTCGTCATCAATAAGTTTTTGAATGACTGGTGAGACCTTATATGAACGCTGTCTTATCGGCGCTGCATCTGTTGTAATCTTGTGTTCTACCCTGTCTGTACATCCTAGTGAGTCACCCATAATAGTCTTATATTTATCGACCAATTCCTCTAGTCGTTCTGATTCATAAGGCGTAAGAGTAGTTTGTTGGTCTGACGTTTCTAAAGAACAAATCACATCTTTATTATCGGCAAAGTGCCACTCATTAGTACTTAAGTTCGGTACTATACCCATCGAAATCCAAAAATCTAATCCTAAAATCAAAGTGTGCGGCAACTCAGGAACGACGACGACCTCTATTAACCTAAATTTATCCTGAACTCGCATAGGAAGCTGCACTGTCCCAATACTACTCGTGCTTTGACCATTTGCCACAATACAACTCGTCTTCTTTGTCGTATCAAGTGAAAAACCAAACCTCTCGATGATTGACCAACCATGATTCCCTAAAAAGGTACGTGAAGCCCCGGAATCCAACAAACCTAATAACTTATTTCCGAGCACATCCACTTCTAAATAAGGCCTCTCATCTTTACGAGCATGACTTATCACATAATCTAAGACGTACGTTAGCCTATCGGTCGATGCTTGTTCAGGCTGACTCGAAGGTCGACCGCCTACGAGCGCCTGGGTCCGTTTCCCTGACGATTACAATTACGACATTCTCTTACTGTAACCCCTGCCTGTCCACACGAATAACATTGCTTACCTCTAGATAATGCGCACCCGATTGCCATGTGCCCTGTTTGGTTGCATCTATAACAAACAACGTCCCTATTCGCCCTACCAGATCCAACATCCTGTGGTGGTTGTCCATCTCTGTCATTTACACTAGACTGACCACTAGCTGGTTGCTGTCTGTTTCTATCAGCTCTAGCAGCGAAACTGCTTGCTGGCTGCTGCCTATCTCTGTTAGATCTATCAGCATGATGATTTGAATTCCGTTGGTTAGATGTCGCGGTACTTGATATTTGAATTGCACTGACTGCTGTTGGAAAATCGTCACTGTCGCTCTCTACGTCAACGTAGGCCAAGTCAGGTTCGATTGATTGGTTTTTCCTAGGAGTAAAATTCTCTTCCTCTAAACTATATCTCTGGTCTATTCTACGACACAGATCCTTTAAATGTGATAGGCTATTGACCTCAGTGCAATCAACCCTTTCTTATAAATGTCTGCGATATTTCTGAAGACGATAGCTAATTTCGCCTCTTCAGAAACAGGACAGCCAAGTCTTTGGAAATATGTGTTCATGACAGCAATATAGGTCCCTATAGACTCTCCAGGGCCTTGTTTACGTTTTTGAATTTCCTTCAATAGCTTCTCGCCATATGAAGAAGGAAGATATTCTGTCATGAACCTTTGTTCCAGCTGTTCCCATGTATGGACTTCTCTACGTACATCTTTGTAAAAAGTATAAGCTGACTTTTCAAAAAGATCAATGCCCGAGTTCAGTAGAACCTTTTTACTAACTCCTCTCGCCTGACTTAACTCGTCCACTCTCTCAAAAAATGCGGTGACGGAGATCGTACCCCTCTCGCCTGTAAACTTTAAGTTCCACTTATGCGGAGGTACAGGTGCAACATGATATGAAGTACCAGGATCACTTGACATTGGTACTGGCGACGAACATGAAAATGGTCGTGACTGAGCAATTGGTTGCAATGCTACTTTGGAGGGCAGCTAAACTCAAAGGAACGGTAGACGGTTGTTGATACTGAAAAGCTGTTGTACCGTAATTCTCAATCGGCATAGGGAGTGGTGCTTGTACTGATGTTTGAGTTGGGTTTGTAAGCACTTGCATTTGCAATGGAGCAATGACCGACGGTTGATTTGTGGGCTGTTGAGCTGTTCTTTGTGTGCTCGAGTGCTGTGGTTGCGGTATTTGAGACTGGCTGGGAAAGTTGCCAACATTTGTCGAGTGGTCTGAGCTTCGACTCGTTGATTGGGTTTCAGATGCTTCATCATCATCTGAGGTAACGCCAACTCTTAGTAAATCTGTTGCTTGGCTCTGCAATCTCCCAATCAAACTCAAAGTTTCCGCAACCAGTATGCCTTTCGTTTGGCTTTCTTCAAAGTTAGACGGATTCATGTTATTTATCCTGGCCAACACGTGTTCCAACCTTACAGCGATTTTTCTAAACTCTCCCCCCTTGCTCGTACCAGAGAACTTCTCTACCAGCGGTACTAGACTATCTAGCTTCTTCATGCAGCTAAAAGCATCCTGGCCAAATTGAAAGGGATACGGAGGGTATCTCATACTTGTATCAGTCTTTTCTCTTTGCTTAATCAGCATAAGCTGTTGTTTCATTTCTTCCACCGATCCAATGGCTATGCCTCTCCATGTTAACTCATAGATTAATTCGTCCTTGACTAAGTACCTTATGTCAGACAACCGACTCAAAGAAATAGCCCACGTTGGGCGCCAATTTGTAGCCTATTAAAATGCGTTGGGTGACATTTGTGGCAGCTTAAAGACGTTGCCGCCATTTTGTGACACTATAATTAGAATAATAACAATTTGCCAATTTGTGACACAAAAAACCCACTGAATAATTAAACAAATATCTGGAAGCAGAACTGTATTTTCCAGCTAGGTAAAACATTGATATGCCCGGTAACTTTTATACACTGGAGAAGGGGGGGGGTTCAGAAATAAGAAAATTTTACGTGCGCCACAGTGTTTTAATATCAATGTTTTACAAAGAAGATCTTAATTAAAATACAGTTCAACCCAAACGTTGTAGCCAAACAATGAAACTCTACTTACTTCCGAGGCTTCCAGAGTATTTATATAATTAAGAATAACCAAAAAAAATATACAGAAAAAAATTATAAAAGATTGAATTAAGATGACAAAACTAGAAGCACTTTACTGGTAGATGGACTCCTTTAACAGGTCATAGTGTACCTACATCTGAGTCAGTAGTGTGAGACTCCATTATATAAATGATTGAAGGAAAATATACACTTACAAAATCATTCCCATCATAGGGGAGATCTGGACCAAATATCTGCTGTCATCATTCTACGTTGGGTAGAATGAGACAGACAGCAACCCAGTCCGAGATCTACCCCATGAGGTAGAACAGTGTAAAGAAACCGCTAAAAAAAAATATAACCTCATCTCTCTTTTGTCTCTGCAAAGTTGGTCATCGGGCTGTACAAATAACACAAAAAAAATTAGTTCATCTGGTTTATTTTAAGAGGTAAAACTGGAGTATTACCAAAAACATGAAATAGAAAAAAAATGAATGAAATGTAGTGGAACAAGTCAGGGCCTAAGTAGCAAGACACTCCAAATTTCACAAGAGAAATTGTCTTAAATAAATGAAATAAAGGAAAACAAGTCAACTTAGTAGATACTCCGCAAAATTTTGGTTATGACGTCATACCTTTACCTTGCGTTTACAAGAGACGTTAAATTTTACTTTAAAAATTATATTGGAAAAAAATATATCTAAAATATCCTTGCATGCATAAACTTGAAGAAAAACCCCTACCTTGGTCCTTTTATTTTTTCTAGTTACTTAGTTTGATTTTAAACCTGGAAGTTCTGTTGTCCCAGACATTTCCTCACTGCTGCACCGGGTCCCGTGTCCTGCTTACGCCCACCCTGAAGATCTCTTAGCACATGGTGCTAGGGTAGCACATGGTTGTGAGAAGGTTGTGGGATCCTTGCCCGAGCGTAAAACCCTTTCCCAGGGTTACAACTGGCTCGTCGATGAACAGAACCTCGTTCCACCAGCACAACTGTCCCGTCGATGGAATGGACGGCGCAAGCTTATTTCCCGTACAAATGGCGTAGGCCGACTTAAATCCCCTTCAAAGGGTATGAGCGTCACTCCAGGATTCGCCTAAACACGACGGACTCACTTCTACAGTTTCTGGGATATCTCCTGCAATCGCTGCAGTGCCAATAACCAAAAACAAAGGATATCCCAGAAACTGTTGTCGACCCAGCCAAAATTCGTTAGGAAGAGACAAAGCACTTTGTCGAGAACACAAAAAAATGAAGTGGCCGGAAACCGTTTTGTAAATGTGGTGGGGACAGTAAAACGCAATACCAACCTAATTTTCCCGGTTAGATTCAAATAAGGATGCAAACCTATTTAAAAAAAAACGCTCTCACCAAAAAAAACCCTAAATGCGGTTTGCGAAACTGGAGGAAAAACCCGCGGTTTTCAAACTAACCAATGAAGAAATACACCAATATTTCCATACCGGTATATATGGGGCAGCACCGACCAAGGGGATAGAAAATACGTAAAACGCACACTGAGGTGTTGTCGGATCTATTTCCACGGTTGGAATTTTTATAACAAGGACGTCGAGACACCCTCCATACATAGACCGAACATTTGCCTACCGGACCCCTGCCGACATAGCAAGTAGGAGGAAAATAACCAGACGGACTATAAGAAGCTTAGCATTGAAACCATCAACTGTAAAATCAATTACTGGAGATCAGAGCTTGCATCAAACCCAGGAATATTCGAACATTCAACCAATTCCCATATGAGTAAAGCTGTACTAAGTGTAGAATTTCGTTGTATTTTAGTTACAGTTTTAGTCAAAAGTTTCCTTTGCTCTTTATATATGTTTTCTCTAAGATTCATATGGTTTGACGCCATTTTTGTAAAACATTTCTACATTAATAAAGTTGTTTCTAAACTTGAACTTAAAATACACATTTAACTACTGCTCAAACCCAGCCTAAGAGTGTTCAGATGTTAAGTTTGCTCACCACTAGCCAGTCCTACACAACCTTCAATCCGACTAACTGAGCTAGTTATTAACTTTACACAACCATGACCATACACAAATCCATATAATATAAAAATACGATTTTGTTTACTCTTTTAGTCCTGGTTTTTATTCCTCGTTTATCTTCCATTTACGAAAGTGCATAACTCGTATTTATTTTATCTTCTCCTTATCAAATTAATAAAGTTATCAAAGTGGGCGGAGCCTCGGTTGTTACTGGTCAAACCGTGGACCTAAATATGTCTTCGTGCTATCACAACTAGCTATGAGGTTCGAGAATAAACGTAAGGGAATGAAATGTTCATCTAAATGTTTCCTTCCTGTTACCGAAACCATTTGTGATGCGGCAACGCCGCCATTCCCCAGCAGTACAGCTGTTTAATTTCGTGAACGTCAAAGAAAATCACAAAATTCCCCAGATAAACAAAACAATCAAAAGTTTTTATGTGATTTTCCCGAAACTTGTGATCTTAAATTCCAATTACGATGTCCAGATGACGCGATGTGCGTAGTGTCCACAGTAATTCGATGGAATGCCTCCTT
This sequence comes from Aspidapion aeneum, assembly GCA_963576565.1. Classification (NCBI taxonomy): domain Eukaryota; kingdom Metazoa; phylum Arthropoda; class Insecta; order Coleoptera; family Brentidae; genus Aspidapion; species Aspidapion aeneum. Next base: position 121,632,591 of record OY755039.1, read on the forward strand.
TTAAGGTAATTTCCTAGACACTATATAACCTCCAAACCTAGCTCTATAAAATACCCTTAATTTGTGTACAGAAAGACGAGTCGAAGAGCCTTGATTATTTACCTGAATAAATGTAACGTTTCCTTAAACGTAAAAATGACACGTTACATAACCCCCCAACTTCAAGACGATTAACCTAAAAGGTTAATCGGAGAATTCCGCTGCCGACTTAAGGTCTTTGGCATGCCAGCTCCCTGGTAGTACTTTACCCGATGGTTCCTGAAGCTCAAATACCCATGGAGAAATTTTATTCCTAATTACATAAGGACCAACGAATTTCGGTGCTAACTTCTTCGAGAAAAACTTCGCAGCATCTGACAACACATAATTCTTCTTCCAAACACGCTGACCCACAACAAAGTTGGGTACCCTTGTACGCAAATTATACTGAACTACGTTTTTCTCTCCTGCCACCTCTAACCTTCTCTTAACATCCGCATAGAGCTTCCGGAAACCTTTGTTCTTACTTTCAGCTGCAGTTTGTACACCATTCTCTTCAGATAACAAAACTGGGTTGGAGTAATCTTTTCCTGACAGACACATATTCCTACCAAAATTAACAAAGAAAGGAGACATCCTGGTTGTCTCATGGGTTGCAGTACATATCGCGCAGGCAAGTTTATGTATTTGTTCGTCCCACTTCCTGTGGTTGTCTTTCACATAACAACATAACATGGTTTTTAACGTACGATTCGTCCTTTCTGTTGGATTTGCTCTGGGGTGATAATACGGATTATACTGAATTTTAACCTGATAACTCTCAGCAAAACGCTTAAACTCGTTACTTTTGTACTGAGGGCCATTATCACAAAGTATCAAACGGGGTACTCCGAAGACCATAAATACTTGCTCAAGATGCTTGACAACTGCTTGAGTAGGGGCTGTTCGCATTGGAAAAACTAAGGAAAACTTACTCAAATGGTCCGTAACGACGAGAATCCAGCAATTACCCTTTGTCGAACGAGGTAAAGGTCCACATAAATCAGTCGAAATAATTTCCCAAGGACGAGTTGGTTTTGGGTGAGATATCATTTGATCAGATACACCTTGTGTATCACCTTTATGAGCTGCACAGACAAAGCATTTCTTTACAAAAGTTGCCACGTCCTGGCGCATTTTTGGCCAATAATATTTTTCTGCCAGTCTGTGGAAGGTTTTATACACACCCATGTGTCCTGCGGTAGGAGGATCGTGAGCTTCTCCAATAATTCTACGCCTATGATCTTTGGGAACTACCTCTTTCCAATATTCGTTAGATGGTGAAAGTTGCGGGTATTCTTGTTTGTCTAATAAAGTTGTTTCTAAACTTGAACTTAAAATACACATTGAACTACTGCTCAAACCCAGCCTAAGAGTGTTCAGATGTTAAGTTTGCTCACTACTAGCCAGCCCTACACAACCTTCAATCCGACTAACTGAGCTAGTTATTAACTTTACACAACCATGACCATACACAAATCCATATAATATAAAAATACGATTTTCTTTACTCTTTTAGTCCTGGTTTTTATTCCTCGTTTATCTTCCATTTACGAAAGTGCATAACTCGTATTTATTTTATCTTCTCCTTATCAAATTAATAAAGATATCAAAGTGGGCGGAGCCTCGGTTGTTACTGGTCAAACCGTGGACCTAAATATGTTTTCGTGCTATCACAACTAGCTATGAGGTTCGGATTGTCCCAATATCCTCGAGAATAAACGTAAGGGAATGAAATGTTCATCTAAATGTTTCCTTCCTGTTATCGAAACCATTTGTGATGCGGCAACGCCGCCATTCCCCAGCAGTACAGCTGTTTAATTTCGTGAACGTCAAAGAAAATCACAAAATTCCCCAGATAAACAAAACAATCAAAAGTTTTTATGTGATTTTCCCGAAACCTGTGATCTTAAATTCCAATTACGATGTCCAGATGACGCGATGTGCGTAGTGTCCACAGTAATTCGATGGAATGCCTCCTTTTAAGGTAATTTCCTAGACACTATATAACCTCCAAACCTAGCTCTATAAAATACCCTTAATTTGTGTACAGAAAGACGAGTCGAAGTGCCTTGATTATTTACCTGAATAAACAAATATGTAACGTTGCCTTAAACGTAAAAAATGACACGTTACAATTACAGGCGTGGATCTACGCCCCTCCCCAAATCTGAACCTTTACTCAGTTTTGACACACAGAATACACCTCCTGGTCACTATGCAAAATAGTTTTGTGAAATATTTATTATGATATTTTCAAATTAAGGTTTATCAGAAGGTAAAGTTTATTTATATGAGCACTTGAGTTTTATAATTTCAGAAACCGAAAAAAAAATTTCTGAGCTTGAAGTAAATTTAGCATCTATAGTTAATTCATCCAGAGGAGTGAAAAAATGGTGTCCAGTTGTTGTTTGTTTTTAATGTAAAACCAATCGTTTCACAGTACCTCCAAACGCATCACATTGGCTTTTACCATGCGTTAGTTTTGTAGTTAGTTTTTTTAATGCCCAGTGGCGTATGCAGAAATTTTCCAAGGGGGTTGGGAGAGGGGGCTTGAGTAAAAGCAAAGTCCTGGAAAACCATTTATTTCTTCTTTTAGAAAAACTAAATTTTTAGGAGAAGTTATTTAATGGCTTTGGAAAGATTAGGCCTCCAACCCCCCTCCCTCCTGCGTACGCCACTGTTAAACCTGAACCATTTCATTTACCAAAGAAATAAACTAATTAATGTCCGTGTCTCACCAAAAATGTATTCTTAAAACTAAAAAAAAATTTCCAACTGTGTACGAAGATGGGACTTGAACCCACAAACTAGGATGTCACGCAAAACAGTATGTGGCTATAAATAAGATCCCCTGACAATGATTTTTATACATCATTTTTTTCCTTTTGCGACTCAATAAAAAAATTTGATTTTTTACATGCTTTAACCAAATAGCTTAAAAGTTGATGTTAAAATGACAGACCCAGATTTTTTATTTTACTTTTATTTAGACGATACATTGTCAAGTAAAACAAGGCACAAGCGAAGTTTTAATAGACAGATAGACATGACAATGTTTTTAGTCAAAAGTTCTTTTCTAAAATTTTTGCGGTTTTTCCAATTTTAAAAAATTTAGTTTGCTGAAAGCAATAGACCTAGACATTTTTCTTTTGCCTTGTATGGTAGTCAAGCCACTGAGCTTTAATGTGCGTATATAGTTTTTTTTGATGGACCATATTCCGCACCGGTGTAAATAATTAAAAATCGAGAAAATCATAAAATTTACTATTTTTTTAAAACTATTTTTGTCATAAAACTGAGGTTAATTTTTTTTTCTCTATAGGATTATCCAACCAATATTAAAGATTTATTCCGTCAAATTTCTTTTCACATAAGATTTAATACAATAGAAATAAAAAAAAAATAAAGTCACAACTGATTTTCTTCTTTTTTTTTACTTTTAAAGTGGCCTGTAAAATACGGGAGGCGACATTAAAAGTTAAAATTTGTTAATTTGGTATTCCTAAGGACACTAATACATGTTATCAAAATTTGGATTTTTTTCGTGACATGGCAGCCAGCCCCATTGGATGATTTGGCGTGGAATTACTCCTAATAAATAAAGATCCGAAACATAAAAGAGGATCCAAAGTTATATTAAAATGTGCGCAAATATTGATTTAGTTGCAAAAACGGTAATTTGTTTTGTAAAAAGTTCCGTCATAATTTGTTTGACATAAACAGTCAAAACAACAACGAATAGAAAACGTCAAAGCCCGGCTAAATCAATATTATGTTCGTAACAACCAGATAAGAGTATATTTGTGCCTTTCAAATGAAATCGTTTAGAAGAAGACATCAATAAAAAGCAGGTAAAATAGTAAGCTAATGACTAATTAGTGCAGTGCCTCATTTTGGGAATTAATATCAATAAAAAAATTAAAGGAACTGCGTGCCACTGTATGTACCCCTCTACTCCCTTCCCGCCCATCAAGGTTTTGATGACGCAGTGTCGCTTTAATACAATATCAACTATAGATAGAAAGACAATTAAAACACATTTTTTTACAGATAGTTTATCACCATTTCTAAAAAGAATAACTGACAATAAAGTAAATGGTCACTCTCTTTTTCCCTGACTATGCCTGCAGACAAGCATTTTACTTACGTAGGCGGCTCAGGATCAAAGTTAAGTTTACATCAACATCTTTTTTGTGAGTGTAAATATACTTCTAATATTTATATTTTTTGTAGTATTTAAGCCCATGTTTGTATTTATAATTATTATATGGACGGCAATTTCTTCCCAGTCGCTTCGTTTCACGGTGCAGCAGTTTTGTGTTGTTCGTTTTTGTAGACATAGGCGAAAATACTTAATTGTGGCTGAATAAATTCAAAATGGATACTAGGGAAAGTGGCAAAAAAGAAATAAACTATATTACAAAACGGTCAAAAAAGAAGCTGCACAGCGGAAACTCAGCGAGTTTTATATGAGGAAGTCGTAGTGCTAAAAAAATTGGAAACTTGAGGGCTCCCGACGCACAAGATCCATTTAGAGCCCCCTAAAATTGCATACAGTAATAAAAAAATATATGATTTATTGTTTGAAAAAGGTAAAGAAGAAAAATTCTTTAAGGACCCCGCACAAAAAAATGAAATTTGGAACTTTACTAATTAATTAAAATGCTTCCTAAAAAATCGTTGAAACCAGAATTTTGGCTGTATAAACATTTACAGGATATTGAAATATTTGATTTTAATAATTGCAGAGCTCCATGAAAAAATATTTTAACCAGCATGTAGGTATGTATAATTCGCAATTGCATAAAACAATGTGATATTTTTGCAAAACAGTTAATTGAACTATATCTGCTTTTTCCGACTTTCGTTATCAATAAAGTATATTGTCTAGCAAGAAGAACACTCTGCCAATATATGGGCAGCTAAGCTCACACTAGGTACTATAGTTATAGTGTACGTCTAAGCCAATATACCTAAAAAATATTTTTGAAGCGGTTTCGATGTTAATTTACTTTATGGCTGATCCACAGATTTCATCGGAATTCAGAGTCATAAAAAAAAGGCACGCCTATCAAAACCTACCACTTACTTTGGTCTCTTCAGGGGCAGATCCAGAGGGTACCCTTAATGTTGGTTCACGAAGCAGCAACGGCACTTATCAGAAAGTTCATAAAAATAGCGGTTAGCGGGATTAAAATATAATATAAGACAGCGTGGTTTAATTCACGTCGATTTTCTTTCAGCAACTGTCTTTGTTGCGGTTTCTTCCTAATTTCTCGCTTTCCCCACTTTCACCTTTCAGTAGGCGGGTTTTGATATTAAGGTTTTGCGGGAAAAGTGAATATGTGTTTAAATATTTTAGCGCGCTAATTTTGATCCTATTAGGCGGCAAAATTAAGGAAAAATTTTCATTCAAAACTATTTACTGATTAATCTAATTACCCAATTCTCAACAATTCTATTCAACTCCAGACTCAATTACCTTTCGTTTGATACCACACAAGCCATATTTTGACTTAAACTCTAATTTTTGAAATCTACCCCCACCCTTAAAAAAAACGAAAATGTATTTTGTTTAACTCCAGACTCAATTACCTTTTGTTTGATATGACACACGCCATATTCTCCCTTAAAGTCTAATTTTTCAAATCTACTTCCACCCGAGCTTTCCGCTCTTTTTTTAAAAATAAACTAAAATGTATTTTGTGTAACTCCAGACTCAATTACCTTTCGTTTGATATCACACACGCCATATTTTCACATATAATCTAATTTTTGAAATCTACCCCCACCCTTTTATTTAGCTTGCGCCGAACAGATATCTATACACATACCTAAATACAGACAGACACACACACGGACAGACGTCACGATAAAATTGCTAAGATACAATACACCAAAATAACACATTTTCAATGTTATCTCAATTTTTTTTGTTGTCGAAAATAATACCTTCTCTAGCCATTGCTGCGCGGGCTAGGAAGGTAAAAATGAAATCAGAATACATGTGACATAATAACAATACTTTTGGCTTACAAAAACCATTATTATTAAAGCTAAGAAAACTTATTTATTAATTTCTGCATTATATTTATATTAGGTACTTATTTTTCACTGGACAATATTTATATACACAAAAAGAAATTTTAACTTTTTTACTCGATCCGCATAACTCCGCAGCTGAAACTGACTTTGTTACTTAGAAAACATATGCATGCACTTAATAGGACCAAAAATGTCAATAAAATTGGATGAAGTTGAAACATTTAGTCAAGTTCTATTTCAGAAAATGAAAATTTAAAAAGTTTTCTGCTACGGTTCCTTCAAACCGGTTTAAAATATTATCAATAAAATAAAAACAATGTTAAATACGTACAATAAATAGGTAGAGACCTCCAGATTCAAAATCTATGTTTAAAAAAATTATTTTTGATAATAGGCGCAAGTTTTAAAAGGGCTTTTTAATAATCAACTTTCGTAAATTTAAGTAACGCAAATAACATAAAAAATTAAATGGAAGTTTCATCTGTCATTACTATGGCATTGTTTTTCAAATTAGGCGTGTAATGTGTCACGGCCCAGCATGATCATCAGTGAGTGCACTAATAGCAATTTTACAATTAAACAGGGCTTTTTAATGTTTAGGGGTTATGGCCAGCTTTTTCTTAAAACCCGCCTGTGTGCGATGAAGAGAAAAAATAAGAATGATACAATGGTACAACAAGCTTGTGTATGAATCGCCAGTTACCAAATATTCTTAGGCTGTCAGAGCTTTCCGTAAATTAGTATCTGTTTTGGAAATATCGGGACAAATTGATTCCAATAATAAATGGAAGTCTGCAGAAGACATTCTCGTGAAGTTGCGAAAATGGCCATTTCTTGCTCTTCCAGCATGCCATTTAATAATAACTGACCTCTGGTGGTCAGCAGTAAAGGGGGCGCAAATGACTGAATGAATCAGGGTTTTAGATTTTTTTATTTTCAATAACATTAAAAAAATACGACAAAAAAATTATTATAAAAAAGGGAAAATCAACATAGAATTAACGTGCTTACATGGTTTTTGACTTTCCTTATTACTTTCGTACCGTTCAAAAACTCGTCTTATGTTATATTAATCATATGTATGTTATATTAGTCAGACTGGCTGCAAAATAAGTACGCCCTTCGTTACATTAAAACAGTCTGCCTTCCCTACCTCTCACCCCGTTGCCATGGTAACGAGAAACCCGAGCGGCTAGCAATAATAGCTTCGTACTTAATCGTGTCGACAGTCGGAGATGAATTTTATTCATGGAACTCATGGTATGCGTCGAGGCGAAAGGAAAAATTAAGGAATAAGCAAAATATGTAAATAATATTTTAATTATGGTTTTATTTTTTGTATTTTCTGAGGAAGGGCGCGAGGCTGTGCGGCCTTAAGATCAGTAGACCCTGGTCAGTCTATTTCGATAAAGGGATGTCGTCCACCAACGTTTCGTTTTTCATTAACCCAGCTATTACTGTAAATGCAGGACTGGCCACTATTACACGGTCTGAGTCCTCCATTTTGATCAAATACTGTCTCGACATCCGCCGCTCGGTTGGATCGCTGCCTCATTTGTCGCTGCTTCAACAAAATTTTAACGAACGAGACATTCGCCTTGCAGCGAGTATTACGGATTTGTGCTCAAGTGAAAAAAAATTCTTAACACAATCGTTTTTACTTAATCTAAAATAAAAAAGTATTCCATTTGGCACACCATATGGCCTAGTCTATTAAAACCGATCGATAGTACGTCTGGTGATAGCTTAGGCAGCCACCACGCATCGCTTGAAAGAGTTGTTTTATTTTTATCCGGCATATTGTTTTATATGTTTTTGGTGGTGAAGATTTTAATAGGTAAATGCATTATTTTGATGTTATCCACTAAAACAGAGGGATTTGCCGACGTTCAGTCCTTTCAAGAAAATTCCGAGAAAGAACATTTTAGTGATTCATCGTTTCTCAGTTATACATAATAAAATTGTCGCCCAAGAAATCTCAACATTATCGCAGGAAGGAAGGGTAATCCTCTCCCATGTCTCTGTAGGGTCTGTCTTACAGATATCAAAATTATATTTTTCTTGTGGGGTTGTGTAATCAATTTTTTTTAGATTGAAACACTACACACTCTATTCGAGAAACATTCTGAGAGCTGCAGACTTGTCGAAAACTTTTGAATACTTATACGTCGGCAGGCATCATATTACTGACGTGATTATCAGAAATTTGCCCGCAACCGAACATATTCCTACTTCGTTCACTGTGGATTTGACGTATTTCACGGTATGTTGTTTGTTTGTAGTGGATTGATGACTGTACTCCACTGTCTTTCTTAAAATTTTAGTAGGGCCCACAATTTTAGAACCGAATCGGTGTCCCTATGACTTGTTGCCTTTTGCTTAAAAATTTTTTTTATCGAATTTGTTATTCGTTTATAGAAAATATAGCAAAAGAAATGATACTGTGACAGGTGCTTTATTCTGTAAAGTATCTCCCGTGAGTGAATTTTCACATATATCAACTGTTACCATTGGTCGAAATCAGATATTAATTTGATAGTAATTACAGTAGAACCCCGATTATCCGTGCTATGATTTCCCATCATCGAAATTGTGTTTTTGAAGTTCTATCGAAATAGCGTTACCGGAAACACTCCACCAAAACCTTATGTAGAATTATATTTTTGTTTGTGTTATCTTTTTATGCAATACATACATATAAACTTAGTTTGAACTTATGGGATCTTTTTTTTTTCTGTCATATTTTGAGTATATATACATATATAACATGTAATAAATGAATGTTCGGATTATCCGTGCTTTTCACTTATCCGTGCCTCGTCCGGTCCCGTGGAGCACGGATAATCGGGGTTCTACAGTACATGTTTTTATAAAGATTAAAGATGAGAGAAAGATGAAAGAAAGATGAAAGATAAAAGATGAAGATGAAGATTCTTTAAAGAATTAATGTACATTAAAAAAGCAATTTTATTATAAGCCCTGAAAGAGGTGACGACGATAGGCAAATCTGAATTTTGTTGGCGGAAGATTTTTTAAGGCTGTTGGAATATCGTTATATATCTTGCAGACGTTGTAAGAAAAGGACCGATAAAAATAGCTCTTCGATGAAGTAAGTATAGTGAACTTTTATAGAAAATATTTTTGTGAAACAAACATGCGCTCTTAAGTTTTCGGCTACTGGCCAGGTCCAAACATCACAAAATGTGAAATGAGATAATACAAATATATCGCAAAGTTGAATTTTAAGTTTTTGGTTTAATATGTGACGATGTGAATATAGTAGTTTTAAGTTCATGTAAACACTCTTAAGACACTTCGTAACATGATCAGAGAATCTAAGCCCCGTATCCAGAATCAACCCAAGATTTCTAGTGGACCTGGAGAATGACAATGCATCATTTGATATTTTGATTTTTAAGGTGTTTTAAACAATGTTCTTATTTTTGCCAAATACCATAATATTTGACTTTGCCGGATTAATCGAAAGCTAATGTTTTATCGAGTTCAGTTCGGTTCTTGCTTGTTTAAATCAGAGTTAATTTGTTGTTCAGCAAAAATAAGATTTTCAAAGATAAAATTATATTTAACTTGCGTCTCATCGCAGTAATTATAGGCTCGAGAAAATTCTAAACAACTTGCTATGTTAAATGTGTAAATACAAAAGAGAAGCGGGCCTAAGATGGAACCTTGTGGCACACCGGAACATACGTCCCCCATAGTAGATTTTTCACTGTGCGTTTAAACAAACTGTTTTCTGTCACTTAAATAGGATCTAGATAAATTTATAGCGGATTCAGAAAATCCAATAAAATATAAAATTGACAACAAAAGATCGTGGTTAATTATATCAAACGCCTTTGAATAATCCAGCAATATCAAGACAGTTGTTTTACCTTAAGTCAATGTCACTTATTATGTCATCCACCAGATCCAACATAGCTGTGGCGCAACTATATCCAGACCGAAATCCAGACTGTCTAGTTGGTAGAATATTATATTTATTGATGTGTTGAATTTAGTCAGTCATAGCTTTTTGTATTATTTTGGACATGGTACTGAGAGTATGAGAACTGAAATCGGTCGAAGCTCGTTAAAACTCAAAACGTCTGTTTTTTTTGGTAACGGAATGACCCTAGAAATTTTCCAACAAGTTGGAAAGTAACTATCTAGTAAACAAGCGTTTATTATAATTGTAATAAAATGTAAGATGTAAGGACAACACAACAATAATATTTGAATATTAATTTCATCCACTCCAGTTGCATTTGATTTAATATTAAGCATGTACTCAAAAAATTTTTGTTGGTCCAGTAGGTGAAAGTGAAATTTAGAATTAAAGTTTGTAAATAAGTTTAAAGAATAAAAATGAAGCAGCTCTAGATTTGCATTAAGTTTCCTAGAATTTTCTAACAAAAAAGCATTTATTTCATCTGGTTTATTTAGTGTGTCCTGTAAAGTACTTTTCTTTGGTTTTCTATTAACATCTAATTCTTTTAACGATTGCCAAACTTTTTTATTATTTCTTCGTTTTTGTATCAAGAAGTTTTCTATATATGCGTGTTTTTATCTATATATTGCATTGGTTAACTGATTTTTTTAGGTTTTTGTATATATCCCAGTGTATTGGGTTTTTAGTTTTTTTTAAAGCTTATTAAATACCTTATCTTTTAATGAAATCATTTTTTTTTATTGTTCCAGTTAACCATGGCGGTCTTTTGTTTTTTATTTTAATTTATTTTAATGGAGCAAATGTGTCAAATAAACTCATTAACAAGTTATTAAAACAACAAGCTATTTTTAATTCGAGATTTTCGATAAAGTATTGTTACAAATTTAAGTTATTTAAATTTTATAGTTAGAATTTATTTAGGTTTAGTGTAGTATTAGGTTGACATATTTTATGGTTGTATTCTTAATCTAGGTTTTAGTTGCGTTATCTGTGACAAACTGGTATGCGAACGGTCCGTGTTCTAGAAAAGGGTGGAATAATTCCAAATCGAACAAGGATGGAAAATTCTCGAATAGTAGGCAGACCCTTATATATAGGGCCGGACGTCGTGCATCGGGCAGTCAGAGATAACCAATGGTAGTGATCGCTAGATGTTAACGCGAAGTTAATAGGCGATGGTAGTGATCGCTAGATGTTAACGCGAAGTTAATAGGCGTATTAAAGTAGTGAATTATTAGCAAGTTATTAGTAAGTTTAAGTGCGTGTTTTTGTACATTAATTTGTCGAAATAAATTGACGTATCGTTTTCAACAATTGCAAGTTTTAATTTGTCGTTGTGAACCCGTAACAATTGGTGTCAGAAGTGAGATTAAAAGAAATAAATAGTGCAAAGACTATCCTTACATAGTACCACCGGCTAGCACAATTGAAAAGAAGAACAGTAAGTGATTTTGCCAGAATATTCAGAACTAAATAGTGCAAAGACTACCCTTACATAGTACCACCGGCTAGGACAATTGGACAGAAAAACAGTAAGTGATTTTTCCAGAATATTCGAAAAAGTTCGATATTGACTTATTCAAAAACCAAAAGAGATATTTAAGAATCGACTTCGATATTAGCTTAGTTAGTTAAAAAGTAAGAATTTCTAGAATATTCCATCACTTTCTACGACGCTCTATTCGAAAACCAGAAGAAATATCCAAAAAGCGACTTCGACATTAGCTTAGTAATTTCAAAAGTAAGAACTAAAAAGAATTTCTAGAAGATTCCATAACATTCTACGACGTTCTATTCAAAAACTAGAAGAGATATACAAATACCGATTTCGACATTAGTTTAGTTATTTCAAAAGTAAGAATTAGAAAGAATTTCTAGAAGATTCCATAACATTCTACGACGTTCTATTCAAAAACAAATACCGACTTCGACAGTAGCTTAGTTATTTTAAAAGTAAGAATTATAAATTATTTCTAGAATATTCCATAACATTCTACGACGGTCTATTCGAGAACCAAAAGAGATAATCAAAAAGTGACTTCTATATTTGCCTAGTAGCAGAAAGATTAGCATTTACCAGTATATTCCAGAACATTCCATTAGGTTCTATTTAAGAATTGGAAGAGATATTGAAAAACCGACTTCGACATTCGCTTTGTAGCCCTAAAATACACGTTTTAAGTGATTTATCACGAAGTTGATGCTTACTAGACAAAGATCGGCCAAGATGGAAGATTTAACTAAAATGATGCAGGCTCTCGCAGCTCAAATGGCTCAAAACCAGAACGACATGAAACAGACCATTGAACAAAACCAGGGCGATATGAAACACACCATGGACGACATGAAACACCCTATTGAACAAAATCAGAATGATATGAGACAGACCATCGAACAAAACCAGAACGATATGAGACAGACATTAGATGGCATGCAAGAAAACTTCGATCAGATAAAGAGCAACTCCGAACAGCTGAGAGAAGAGTTCAAAGCAGCAACTGAAGATCTTAAGGAAGAAATAACTCAAAGAATGCAGAATGTAGAAGAAAAGGTACAAAACCAATTGCAGAATGTAGAAGAAACGGTACAAAACAAAGCTAGAGCTTTGTTAGTAGCTCTACGAGAACCTGCTCTGGGACTTTTACGGTCTATTCCCGCCGAACAAAAACAAAATTACAATGCTTTAGTGGCAGCCTTGGAGAGAAGGTATGGAGATGAACATTTACGAAATTTACATTGGTCAGAATTAAATGTTCGTCAACAAAGAGCAGGGGAGTCATTACAAGAGTATGAAGCGGATATCAGGAGGCTGATGTACTTGGCTTACCCAGAAATGCCAGAAAATTACAGAGATCCCTTCACGGTAGATCGCTTTATTAACGGCTTGCGAGACACGGACTTAGCAAAATTACTTCGTCGAGAACGCTTCCATAACAGCAGCGAAGTGTTGATTCGAGCCCTTGAAATTGAGTCATCAAACAATATGTCCAGGCCAAAAGTAAGAGCTGTTTCAATACAGGAGGGTGAAGAAACGAGCACTAAACAAAAGGTTCCCTTAAAGACGCTAAGTCAAATTCTTCCATCACTGACAGAGAAGATTGACTATTTGAAAGAAAGTAGACGATCCCCTCCAAATGGAAAGTGTTTTAGATGCGGACGTATAGGGCATAGCCAACGCTATTGTCGTTTCCAAATGAAGTCTTGCCTTCCATCTACCGGTAACGAGTACGGAAAAAGAAATCAGGAGCAACTAAAACTAGATAACGCGGAAGGGCGGGTGTTAATTAATGGAAAGGTAGCCCCCAAAATTTACTCTATTAAGAGCTTAAAACATACTGCTGACAGCCTGAACATCGACGGACTTATAAATGGAAGACAGGTTAAGATCACAGTAGACACCGGTGCAGCCATATCATTGCTGCATGCTGCAGTCCAAAATTGCAATGAGATATAAAATTCGACCAACAGGAGAGAAAATAACACTTAAGACTGTGACTGGAGAATCCGCGGACGTGTTGGGACAGACAGACATAGACCTACAGCTGGGGAGGTTGAAGATTCGCCACTCGGTATTAGTTGCAGACATAAAAGAATTTATTTTGGGAATGGACCTGATAAGTAAACATGGATTTGCGTTTGATAATAAACTTAATACCCTAAGATTTGGGAATGAAGAGTTCATTTTGTCTAATAGTCACTTCAATAAAGAACCAATAAAGGTCCTGGCAGTATGTACAACAAGACTGGTCGGTAACAGTGAGACCATCATTTTTGGGAGGCTAGAAAGTAAAACATCAAGCTGCGTCGGACTCATAAGCCAACAGAAATTACCCAACACCTACCTCGTTGCAAAGTCACTAGTTAAAACCGATAAAGACATCCCGATTAGAGTCGCCAATATTTTCCCAAATAGTGTCAAAATTAATAAGGGGGAGGTGGTAGCATTATTTGAGCCAGTCCAGAAAGTAACAAGATGTGAAGAGCCAACTTCGGAGGATAAAAGTAAGTTACCAACGGAGGTACTTCAGCAATTTCAGTCAACTTGGCAACATCTCACTCCAGAAGAATTTCGTAAAGCGAGAGAGTTTATAGAAGAACAAAGTAATATCTTCGAAACTAAGAGTAGTTCGGGACGCACAAACCTTATTCAACATGCTATCAACACTGGCGATGCCCAACCGTTAAGACAGCCCCCAAGAAGACTACTAATGGCCAAACAAGAAGAAGTTCACAATCTCATTAATAAAATGCTCAGCGACGGTGTTATTGAAGAGTCATCAAGTCCTTGGTCATCTCCTGTGGTGTTGGTCACTAAAAAGATTTTGCGTCGACTACAGGAAACTTAACGATGTGACCAAGAAAGATAGTTACCCACTGCCAAGAATAGACCAACATTGGCAGGATCATGTTGGTTTTCTACTCTTGACCTAAAAAGTGGGTATTGGCAAGTAGGAATCTTTGAAAAGGATAAAGAGAAGACTGCATTCTCTGCTGGAAGTGGACTTTATCAGTTTAATGTGATGCCACAAGATGCAATGCTCCAGCTACATTTAAAAGACTAATGGAAGTCGTTCTACCAGGCCTTACTTGGAAAACTTGCCTAGTCTATTTGGATGATGTCATAGTAATGGGGAAATCATTTCAAGATCATCTAGACAATTTACGAGAAGTATTTTCAAGAATCAGAAATGCCAATCTTAAATTAAACTCAAAGAAATGTTTTCTATTCCAAGAAAAAGTTTCCGTTTCCCGAGAAGGTATCCATACTGACGAAAAGAAGTTACAAGCAATAAAAGAATGGCCTCAACCTCGTGACAAGCATGAATTGAGAAGCTTTTTGGGTCTGTGAACATACTACAGACGATTTGTAGAAGGATTCGCCAAAATAGCGTCTCCATTACATAGACTTACAGAAAATAAAGCTTCTTACAAATGGAATACCGAATGTGACCAAGCATTTAGAAGACTAAAAGCAGCATTATGTTCTAGTCCGATTCTTGCATATCCCATTCCCAAAGGTAAATTCATATTAGATACTGATGCGAGCAACGATGGCATAGGAGCAGTACTCTCCCAAGTACAAGGTGGAGAAGAACGGTTCATCGAATTTTTCAGCAAAAAGCTATCCAAACCAGAGATAAATTAAGGAGCTCCTAGCCATCATTAAGTCCGTAGATCACTTTCACAAATATCTCTATGGACAAGAGTTTCTGATTAGAACAGATCATGCTACGTTACAGTGGCTCATGAAAATGAAACAACCTGAGGGGCAAGTCGCGAGATGGATAGAAAAGCTACAACAATACCATTATCAAATTAAGCACCGAGCGGGAAGGGTGCATAATAATGCGGATGCATTGTCCAGAAGACCTTGCCCTGAGGATTGTAAACATTGCAGGAAAATTGACCAGAAAGAAGGAATTACCTACGTGCGCCAGATAAAGTTAGAACCAGATGAAGAATGGATGTCGGCTTCGATTAGAACGACACAACTTAACGACAAAGATGTAGGACCTATCTTGCGATTGAAAGAAGAGAACAAGCCACGACCATCATGGCAAGATATCGCAAACCAAGGGGTGATATTCAAATCACTGTGGGCACAATGGGATTCACTGATAGTAGAAGAAAACATCCTTAAACGTGCCTGGGAAAGTGGCGATGGCCTTACTGTGATTAATCAAGTAGTGGTTCCTAGGAGCATGGTAGACAATATAATGGCCGAATGCCATGGTGGAAAATCAGGCGCGCACCTAGGCATAAATAAAACCATGGACAAAATTCGAAACCGATTTTATTGGGTCAATTACTTTCAAGATGTGAAAAACTGGTGCCGCCGATGTTCGACTTGTGCAGCCAGCCAAGGTCCCAAAACAGGGTCCAGAGGTCAAATGAAACAATATAACGTAGGTCTGCCATTCGAACGCATTGCTATTGATGTGGCGGGACCATTTCCAGAAACTAAAAAGGGCAACAAATACATCCTTGTTGTCATGGATTACTTTAGCAAATGGCCAGAAGTTTTTGCTTTGCCTAACCAAGAGGCCGCTACAGTTGCAGAAGTTCTGGTAAATGATGTTTTCAGCCGATTTGGCATTCCTTTGGAACTACATTCAGATCAAGGAAGAAACTTTGAATCAAAGCTCTTCCAGAATCTCTGTGACCTTTTAGGAATACATAAAACACGGACTACTGCTTTACATCCGCAATGGAAGAACATCTTTGCAAAGTTGTTGATGAGCACCAAACAGATTGGGACCAATATATTCCATTGTTTTTGATGGCCTATAGAGCCGATATTCACAATACGACAGGAGCTACTACATCTAGTATCCTGTTTGGTAGAGAACTGCGTTTACCATGTGATATCATGTTTGGTTCACCTGAAGAAGAACACTTAGAGGTTAATTACTATGTCGAACGTTTAAGGCAAAAGCTGCACGATATCCATGAAGTGGTTAGAGAGCGAATAGAAATAGCCAGTGACCGCATGAAAGCGAGATATGACCTGAAAGCAAACTCTTCAGGGTTCAAAGAGAATGATCAAGTCTGGCTATACAATCCTCAACGCAAGAAAGGAAGATCACCTAAGTTGACACCACCATGGGAAGGGCCTTATAAAGTTGTTAAGAGAATTAATGATGTACTCTACCGCATCCAGAAAAGCCCGAAGTCCAAGATGAAAGTTGTTCATCTAGACAGACTAAAACCTTACCTGGGAAATGTGAAACCTGAAGAGGAGGATAGTGTTACAAATTTAAGTTATTTAAATTTTATAGTTAGAATTTATTTAGGTTTAGTGTAGTATTAGGTTGACGTATTTTATGGTTGTATTCTTAATCTAGGTTTTAGTTGCGTTATCTGTGACAAACTGGAAGAAAACTCAAGCAGCCCTGTTTTCAAAAAAGACCAGCACCGGTGAGCCAAACATCATGCTATCTGGAAGTGCTGTCGCATTGCAGAGCCAGTTGAACATCTTAGGAGTCACTGCAGAGACCAACATGTCTTGGCACAGTCACCTGGCAGATATAGCTAAAAGGGCGTCCCAAAAGCTTGGGGTGCTATTTCGTACAAGACATCTGTATACACCAAGCCAACTGCTGACACTCTACAAAGCCCAGATTCGACCAACTATGGAGTACTGCTCACATATATGGAGTGCGGCACCCAAACATACCTTAATGCTTTTGAACACCGTGCAAAAACGAGCTATCGAGCTGATCAATGACCCCGCACTTACCCGTAGCTTGGATAGTCTCGAACATCGAAGAACTGTGGGCGATTTATCTCTCTTCTACAGGTATTATCACGGAAAATGCTCTGAAGAGTTGGCACGTATGATCCCCCCGGGAGTAGCACCTACTAGGCGAACGCGTCAAACAGACGGTAACCATCAATTTATTGTCAAAATAGAGGCACCAAGAACCTCATTATATCAGAATTCAAATCTCTGGAGAACAGCATCGCTGTGGAATAAACTCCCTGCGGCAGTTTTCCCTGCAGGTTACAACCTGAACCGTTTCAAAACCAACACACACCAACATTTCCGCGCACTTGCCGCTTCTCGAGCGTGATAGGGATCTCCTTGCGAGTGCGCATACCCGTGAAAAAAAAACTGGTATGCGAACGGTCCGTGTTCTAGAAAAGGGTGGAATAATTCCGAATCGAACAAGGATGGAAAATTCTCGAATAGTAGGCAGACCCTTATATATAGGGCCGGACGTCGTGCATCGGGCAGTCAGAGATAACCAATGGTAGTGATCGCTAGATGTTAACGCGAAGTTAATAGGCGTATTAAAGTAGTGAATTATTAGCAAGTTATTAGTAAGTTTAAGTGCGTGTTTTTGTACATTAATTTGTCGAAATAAATTAACGTATCGTTTTCAACAATTGCGAGTTTTAATTTGTCGTTGTGAACCCGTAACAGTATATATTTTCAAACGGGATGTGGACTAACATTTCCGCGAAGATTTCTCGATTTAGGCTACCCAGACCTTGAGTTTTAATTGTTTGAGTTAATACTTTTGATTCGAAACTCAGGTTTGCATATACTAATTGATAATCAGAAAAGTCAAAGACATTTTTGTTTCCAGAGCTACTAACATTTTCCTTGTTGGCTATTATAATGAGATCTATAAGGGTAGATGACGTTTTTGTTACTCTTGTTGGTGAGTTGATAATTTGGTGCAAATTAAATGTCTCTAAAATTGTATTTATTTTTTTTATTTGTAATCAAGCACCAGCATATCAATATTTAAGTCACCATCACAAACAAACTCACTGTTTAATAATGAAAATTGTGAAACAGACTTTTCAAAATCCCCTAAAAACCTATCAAATTTAACTTTTTGGTGACTGTATTGTTACAAATTTAAGTTATTTAAATTTTATAGATAGAATTTATTTAGGTTTAGTGTAGTATTAGGTTGACGTATCTTATGGTTGTATTCTTAGTCTAGGTTTAAGTTGCGTTATCTGTTATTGTGATGGTGACAAACTGGTGCGCGAACGGTCCGCGTTCTAGAAAAGGGTGGTATAATCCTGAATCGAACAAGGATGGAAAATTCTCGAATAGTAGGCCGACCCTATATATAGGGCTGGACGTCGTGCATCGGGCAGTCAAAGATAACCAACGGTAGTGATCGCTAGATGTTAACGCGAAGTTAATAGGCGGATTAAAGTAGTGAATTATTAGCTTAAAAGTTATTAGTAAGTTTAAGTGCGTGTTTTTTTTTGTACATAATTTGTCGAAATAAATTGACGTATCGTTTTTGACATTTGCGAGTTTTAATTGTTGTGGAGAACCCGTAACAATTGGTGTCAGAAGTGAGATTAAAAGAAATAAATAGTGCAAAGACTATCCTTACATAGTACCACTGGCTAGGACAATTGAAAAGAACAGTAAGTGATTTTGCCAGAATATTCAGAACTGAAAGTGCAAAGACTATCGTTAGATAGTACCACCGGCTAGGACAATTGGACAGAAGAACAGTAAGTTATTTTTCCAGAATATTCGAAGAAGTTCGATATTGTTTTATTCAAAAACCAAAAGAGATATTTGAGACCGAAATATTCTACGACGTTCTATTCGAGAACCAGAAGAGATATCCAAAAGGCGACTTCGACGTTAGTTTAGTTATTTCAAAAGTAAGAATTAAAAAGAATTTCTAGAAGATTCCATAACATTCTACGACGTTCTATTCAAAAACTAGAAGAGATATACAAATACCGACTTCGACATTAGCTTAGTTAGTCTAAAAGTAAGAATTAGAAATTATTTCTAGAACATTCTACGACGGTCTATTCGAGAACCAAAAGAGATAATCAAAAAGTGACTTCTACATTTGCCTAGTAGCGGAAAGAGTGACATTTACCAGTATATTCCAGAACATTCCATTAGGTTCTATTTAAGAATCGGAAGAGATATTGAAAAGCAATAACTTTATAGCCCAAGGATAGACGTTTAGAGATATTTGTCAGAAAGTTGATGCTTACTAGACAAGGATCGGCAAAGATGGAAGATCTAACTAAAATGATGCAGGCTCTAGCAGCTTAAATGGCTCAAAACCAGAACGACATGAAACAGACCATGGAACAAAACCAAAACAATATGAGACAGACCATTGAACAAAACCAGAACGACATGAAACAGACCATTGAACAAAACCAGAACGATATGAAACAGACCTTTGAGCAAAGATTAGATGGCATTCAAGAAAACTTCGATCAAATAAAGAGCAACTCCGAACAGCTAAGAGAAGAGTTCAAGACTGCAACCGAAGATCTTAAGGAAGAAATAACTCAAAGAATGCATAGTGTGGAACAAAAGGTACAAAATAAATTGCAGAATGTAGAAGAAAAGGTACAAAACAAATTGCAGAATGTTGAAGAAAAAGTGGAGACCAAACTACAGAATGTTAGGGAAGAAGTTTTTCAAACCATGGAAGAAAAATTCCAGGACATGTCAAAACAGTTTATACAGCTTCAGAAAGAACACAACAAAATAAAAGCTCAAGGATGTGTTGTAAATTCCAACCAAAACATTAAGCCTCCAAATTTTGATGGTACGTCTTCGTGGTCTACTTACAAACAACAGTTTGAAGCTGCCGCTGCTGCAAATGGTTGGGATGATGACGAAAAAGCTAGAGCTTTGTTAGTAGCTCTGCGAGAACCTGCTCTGGGACTTTTACGGTCCATTCCAGTCGAACAAAAACAGAATTATAACGCGTTAGTGGCAGCGTTAGAAAGAAGGTATGGAGACGAACACTTGCGAAATTTACATTGGTCAGAATTAAATGTTCGTCAACAAAGAGCAGGGGAGTCATTACAAGAGTATGAAGCGGATATCAGGAGGCTGATGTACTTGGCTTACCCAGAAATACCAGAAAATTACAGAGATCCCTTCACGGTAGATCGCTTTATTAACGGCTTGCGAGACACGGACTTAGCAAAATTACTTCGTCGAGAACGCTTCCATAACAGCAGCGAAGCCCTTGAAATTGAGTCATCAAATAATATGTCTAGGCCAAAAGTAAGGGCTGCGGCTGTCTCAATTCAGGAGGGTGAAGAAATGAGCAATGAACAAGAGGTTCCTTCAAAGACGCTAAGTCAAATTCTTCAATCACTGATAGAGAAGATTTACTCTTTAAAAGAAAACAGACGTCCCTCCAGACGTAAAGTGTTTTAGATGCGGACGTACAGGGCACAGTCAACGTAATTGTCGTGTCCAAATGAGGTCTAGCCTACTATCTAGCGGGACAGAGTACGGAAGAGAAAATCAGGAAAAACTAAAACTTTTCAAAACAGAAAGGCAAATGTTAACTAATGGAAGGGTAGCCCCCAAAATTTACTCAATTAAGAGCTTAAGACATACTGCTGACAGTCTTAACATCGACGGACTTATTAATGGAAGAAAAGTTAATATAACAGTACACAGTGGTGCTTCCATGTCATTGCTTAAGTTCAAAATTGCAACGAGATATAAAATTCGACCAACAGAAAAGAAAATAACACTTAAGACTGTGACTGGAGAATCCGCCGACGTGTTGGGGCAGACAGACATAGACCTACAGCTGGGAAGATTGAAGATTCGCCACACTGTATTGGTTGCCGAAATAGAAGACGAATTTATTTTGGGAATGGATTTGATAAGTAAACATGGATTTTCCTTTGATAATAAACTTAATACCCTAAGATTTGGGAATGAAGAGTTTATTTTGTCAAATAGTCACTTCAATAAAGAACCAATAAAGGTGGTGGCAGTATGCACAACAAGACTGGTCGGTAACAGTGAGACCGTAATTTTTGGGAGGCTAGAAAGTATAACATCAAGCTGCGTCGGACTCATAAGCCAACACAATACACCCAACACCTACCTCGTTGCAAAGTCACTAGTTAAAACCGATAAAGACATCCCGATTAGAGTCGCCAATATTTTTCCAAATAGCGTCAAAATTAATAAGGGGGAGGTGGTAGCTTTATTTGAACCAGTTCAGAAAGTGACAAGATGTGAAGAGCCAACTTGCGAGGACAAAAGCAAGTTACCAACGGAGGTACTTCAGCAATTTCAGTCAATTTGGCAACGTCTCACTCCAGAAGAATTTCGTAAAGCGAGAGAGTTTATAGAAGAACAGAGTAATATCTTCGAAACTAAGAGTAGTTCGGGACGCACAAACCTTATTCAACATGCTATCAACACTGGCGATGCCCAACCGATAAGACAGCCCCCAAGAAGACTACCAATGGCCAAACAAGAAGAAGTTCACAATCTCATTAATAAAATGCTCAGCGACGGGGTTATTGAAGAGTCATCAAGTCCTTGGTCATCTCCTGTGGTGTTGGTCACTAAAAAGGATGGAAGTACTAGATTTTGCGTCGACTATAGAAAACCTAACGATGTGACTAAGAAAGATAGTTACCCACTGCCAAGAATAGACGACACATTAACAACGTTGGCAGGATCATATTGGTTTTCTACTCTTGACCCGAAAAGTGGGTATTGGCAAGTAGGAATCTTTGAAAGAGATAAAGAAAAGACAGCATTCTCTGCTGGAAGTGGACTTTATTAGTTTAATGTGATGCCATTTGGCCTATGCAATGCTCCAGCTACATTTGAAAGACTAATGGAAGTCGTTCTACGAGGCCTTACTTGGAAAACCTGCCTAGTCTATTTAGATGATGTCATAGTAATGGGGAAATCATTTCAAGATCATCTAGACAATTTACGAGAAGTATTTTCAAGAATCAGAAATGCCAATCTTAAATTAAACTCAAAGAAATGTTTTCTATTCCAAGAAAAAGTTGAGTTCCTGGGTCACGTCGTTTCCCGAGAAGGCATCCATACTGACGAAAAGAAGTTACAAGCAATAAAAGAATGGCCTCAACCTCGTGACATGAATTGAGAAGCTTTTTGGGTCTGTGTACATACTACAGACGATTTGTAGAAGGATTCGCCAAAATAGCGTCTCCATTACATAGACTTACAGAAGATAAAGCTTCTTACAGATGGAATACCGAATGTGGCCAAGCATTTAGAAGACTAAAGGCAGCATTATGTTCTAGTCCGATTCTCGCATACCCTATTCCCAAAGGTAAATTCATATTAGATACTGATGCGAGCAACGATGGCATAGGAGCAGTACTCTCCCAAGTACAAGATGGAGAAGAACGGGTCATCGAATTTTTCAGCAAAAAGCTATCCAAACCAGAGATAAATTAAGGAGCTCCTAGCCATTATTAAGTCCGTAGATCACTTTCACAAATATCTCTATGGACAAGAGTTTCTGATTAGAACAGATCATGCTGCGTTACAGTGGCTCATGAAAATGAAACAACCTGAGGGGCAAGTCGCGAGATGGATAGAAAAGCTACAACAATACCATTATCAAATTAAGCACCGAGCGGGAAGGGTGCATAATAATGCGGATGCATTGTCCAGAAGACCTTGCCCTGAGGATTGTAAACATTGCAGGAAAATTGACCAGAAAGAAGGAATTACCTACGTGCGCCAGATAAAGTTCGAACCAGATGAAGAATGGATATCGGCTTCGATTAGAACCACACAACTTAACGACAAAGATGTAGGACCTATCTTGCGATTGAAAGAAGAGAACAAGCCACGACCATCATGGCAAGATATCGCAAACCAAGGGGTGATATTCAAATCACTGTGGGCACAATGGGATTCACTGATAGTAGAAGAAAACATCCTTAAACGTGCCTGGGAAAGTGCCGATGGCCTTACTGTGATTAATCAAGTAGTGGTTCCTAGGAGCATGGTAGACAATATAATGGCCGAATGCCATGGTGGAAAATCAGGCGCGCACCTAGGCATAAATAAAACCATGGACAAAATTCGAAACCGATTTTATTGGGTCAATTACTTTCAACATGTGAAAAACTGGTGCCGCCGATGTTCGACTTGTGCAGCCAGCCAAGGTCCCAAAACAAGGTCCAGAGGTCAAATGAAACAATATAACGTAGGCGTGCCATTTGAACGCATTGCTATTGATGTAGCCGGACCATTTCCAGAAACTAAAAAGGGCAACAAATACATCCTTGTTGTTATGGATTACTTTAGCAAATGGCCAGAAGTTTTTGCTTTGCCTAACCAAGAGGCCACTACAGTTGCCGAAGTTCTGGTAAATGATGTTTTCAGCAGATTTGGCATTCCTTTGGAACTACATTCAGATCAAGGGAGGAACTTTGAATCAAAGCTTTTCCAGAATCTCTGTGACCTTTTAGGAATACATAAAACACGAACTACTGCTTTACATCCGCAGTCAGATGATATGGTTGAAAGATTTAATAAAACAATAGAAGAACATCTTTGCAAAGTTGTTGATGAGCACCAAATAGATTGGGACCAATATATTCCATTATTTTTGATGGCCTACAGAGCCGCCATCCACAATACGACAGGAGCCACTCCATCTAGTATCCTGTTTGGTAGAGAACTGCGTTTACCATGTGATATCATGTTCGGGTCTCCTGAAGAAGAACACTTAGAAGTTAATGACCATGTAGAACGTTTAAGACAAAAGTTACACGATATCCATGAGGTGGTTAGAGAGCGAATAGAAATAGCCAGTGACCGCATGAAAGCAAGATATGACCTGAAAGCAAACTCTTCAGGGTTCAAAGAGAATGATCAAGTCTGGCTATACAATCCTCAACGAAAGAAAGGAAGATCACCTAAGTTGACACCACCATGGGAAGGACCTTATAAAGCCCGAAATCCAAGATGAAAGTTGTTCATCTAGACAGACTAAAACCTTACCTGGGAAATGTTGATCGAGACGATCAAACCTGAAGAGGAGGATAGTGTTACAAATTTAAGTTATTTAAATTTTATAGATAGAATTTATTTAGGTTTAGTGTAGTATTAGGTTGACGTATCTTATGGTTGTATTCTTAGTCTAGGTTTAAGTTGCGTTATCTATGACAAACTGGTGCGCGAACGGTCCGCGTTCTAGAAAAGGGTGGTATAATCCTGAATCGAACAAGGATGGAAAATTCTCGAATAGGAGGCCGACCCTATATATAGGGCCGGACGTCGTGCATCGGACAGTGAAAGATAACCAACGATAGTGATCGCTAGATGTTAACGCGAAGTTAATAGGCGGATTAAAGTAGTGAATTATTAGCAAGTTATTAGTAAGTTTAAGTGCGTGTTTTTTTTTGTACATAATTTGTCGAAATAAATTGACGTATCGTTTTTGACATTTGCGAGTTTTAATTGTTGTGGAGAACCCGTAACAGTATAAATTACCAAAAATATACTGACCTTGTGTTGATTCTATTTTAGTCCAGATTTCCTCCAGGGTTCGGTATGATTTTTTGATAGAATATCATATTTCAGAGTTTTTTTATTATAGACACTCACTTCACCACCCTTAGTTGGCCAGTCATACCGCATGAAATCATAACCATTTATATACAGACTTTCACTAGAAACATTGTGACTTAATTATGTTTCAGATATGCCCACGTAGTCGTATTCATCTTGAAGAATAAAAGTTTTAAATAATGGAAAATGCTTATTCAATGAACTAACGTTATAAAAAGCAAAATTAATTTTTTAAATTTTTTAATAAAAACATTACTAAAGAAAAAAAAATTGAAAACAAAAAATAAAAAAAGAACCGCAGAGTATTTCACTATGCTCTGATCCTTTCAATAAACTAGTTAGGCCTTCGGTCACAGCTATTTTGTGAGTCTCATTATTTATTTTGACATAGATTTGACCATGCATAGACCAACAATCAGTTTTTTCAACTTTTTCTTTTGCCAAAGCAAGTAAATCGTAGTGTGTTTTTTTGAGTTCTTCACATAAGGCCATTTTGGTCCCTTTCAGTGATTTTAGCAGCAAATACCATATTTTTGTTATTAGTCGATGTAAATTTAATCAATATTGGTCTGCCAACCACGGAATTTTGTATTACGGGCCTCACTCTAAAACAGCTTTTTAATACTTTATTTTTCATTTGGAGTTTTTCCCCAAAATTTTTTTCCAATTTTTTAGTAACATTGTCGTTTTTGCTCTCTGGAACTCCATACATTCTTAACTGGTTTAGTTTTGACTCTTGCTCCATGTAATCCACTTTTTTGTTAAGGTAATTCAATTGTTTTTCCAACTCCATATTTTTATTTTCCAAAAGTGAAACTTTCATGTTAAGTGTTTCAATCTGTTTATTCAGTTTAATGGATACAATAGCCGCAACCTTCGTCTTTTTGATTTTTCGTTAATGGTGCCATTTTATTGTATTACACTTTTACGTAGTATTTCAACTAGTTTTTGTTATGCAAATGTTTTATCACTGGACAAACAACAACTATGCACGTTTACAGAAATTTTTAGGGGCCAAAAACCACAATTTTTTAACAATTTAACAAGGAGCAACACAACGTCTACTCTATTCGAACCATCGAACTCGATTATAAGTGTTTTCAATAGAAATATCACTTCAAAGTTCTCCTATTACAAAGCAGGAGAGCAGTTAAGTGATCACCCAAAAATGATCTCTTCCGCGTCAGTTTAAAGTCAGATACTATAAACTGACCAATGGTAACCGTGGATTGATGTGAACATTTACTCCCGGGAGAACTTTTACAGAATAAAGGACCAGGTGGGGACATGCCAGGATAGGGAATTTAAAAGATTTAATTCTTTTTCTAAACATTTTAAAACTCCAAAAGATAAAAAATAATGTGATCCTAATAGGCCGAGTACAGATTTATCTAGTACAAAAAAAAATAGATAAAAAATCCGATAGTTAAAAAATTATTGCCTGAGAACATGAAATCCAGTAATATTTTAAAATTTGTTCATTTACCTACCTATTTATTAGTTTTTCACATATTTTTTTTATTTTAGCCTGAAAATGCCCACATAACAGTAAACGGTGTCTATCGCGAATTTGATAGAGTTTTGGGCTTCTGTAGATCGTTCGTTTTAAGGATATCCAGGGAATTCAATCACGTCTTGATACTGAATGATATTTTGCACGTCTACAATGCCATGAGTCATCAGGTAATTTTTCTATTTTTATTATTTACGCTGTGGCCTTGAAACATACATTACATTAGATTTGTAGATTACGTTGAAGTAGTCGTTTCCCTCTTTTCGAAGCGCAAAGCCACCAAAACAAATTCTTTGTTCATGGTCTATTCGCAGGGTAATCCTTGCATCTATGCCACAATACATTTTGTGCGGACACTACCTGCAAAGTGATTAAGGATGGTAACTACAACAACAACAACAACCCGAGAGAGTGCCCACGGGTAAAGATCCCCTTTTAAAAGATTGGATGATAATCCCCATCCGCTTGCCAACCTCACCCCCACTCGTTATCACTTCCAGTGGTCCTCTCTCCAACTTATCCTACCGCCGATTAGCCAAAGTTGTATCTGAATTTTGACAAAAGCTGCCTGAAAGGCTTAGGACATCGGTGTACCCAAAAAGGGACTGCTGTTGTTGATGGCGAGTCACAGGGTAAGGAAAAAGGTTATGGGACCAGGAAGAATTGGAATAGAAATGAAGGAAAGACCTACACAAGTAACCATGTCTGTGTGGAGGATCGTAGTCAGAAGCTTGTCGTATCAGCGGATTTGTATGATTGTCAACTTTATGATATGTCGAATGAGCATGCTCTTTAATGAATATCAAAAGTGCGGTGAGATGATTGTCATACATGATCCTATTATATGAAAACCACCAGGGTGCGTTGATGACGTGGCGTCTGTAACAATTTTCTAAGTATTGATGCGTGATAGAGCGCTATATCCCCATATATCCCCTATATACCGGGTGGGCTAAAAAAAACCGGACAATTTTTTTTATTATTACTTTTGAACTATACCATCGATTTTATTGGGGGACAAACTGCATTTGGCAGAGAATTAATCAGAGTTTTAAATAAATACATTTTTTTGTCCTTAATTTCGAAATCCAAGATGGCGGACGAAATAAAATTGTACCCTTCAAAGATGCTGTTTTATTCTTATGTTGCGAACATGTTTTAATAATTTTTTTAAATCACTAACACACTACACGCAAAACACGGTATGAATCAGCAAAATCGGTTTGGTGGTTCTAAAAGGTTTTTACCAGTTCTGAATGTGCAAAGGACGTGTATAGATTTTTCAGTGAAAAATGTATCTTAATATTTAACGAACATTTTCCTCTAAAAGAATTTCGAAAAAACACTCAAAACAAAAAAAAACGAGACAATAGAGGATGGATCTCACCAGAGCTGTTGGAGATGAAAGACCAAGTTGTTGCACTGCAACCATGGCAAGCACAAACCCTACTTATAAGGAGGCTTTCAACCAGTACAAAAAAGAGTACGACAAATCTTTGATCAACGCCAAAAGAATTTTTTTGCTGAACAAGATACGCTCCAGTGATAACATCTCAAGAACCACCTGGAGTACAGTTAAGGAACTCAGAAATAGTAAAAATTCTCAAAGTATTCTTCCCGACAGTCAAAATAATAAAGATCTCGCTAATTCCCTGAACACTCATTTTATCTATATTGCGCGAGAACTCCTTAAACAGAATAACATATACCAGGATGGAAGCAATTTTCAAATGCAACCAAAAAATAACAAAACAATGTACTTTGACCCCACAAGCCCGGATGAGATTATTGTGGTTGCGAGAAAAATGAAAAACAAAAAAAGTTCAGGGCACGACGGTGTTCCCTCAGACCTTTTAAAAAAGGTGATTCCTCTTATCGCCTCGCCTTTGGCACATATTTTTAATCAAAGTATGAGCACAGGTAGTTTCCCAGAAGAACTAAAAATAGCTACTGTCATTCCAGTGTACAAAAAAGAAGATCAAAATAATTTTAACAACTATAGGCCAATCAGTCTTTTGTCTTCTTTCTCAAAACTGTTTGAGCTTATTATTTACAAAAGAACAATTAACTTTTTCCAATCAAACTCATTATTTAACACATTCCAACATCGGTTTTTGCCAGAAAGATCAACCGAAACTGCACTTATTGACTTTAACAATAAAATAATAGAACTGCTGGAATCTAAGTATATTGCCTGTGGAATTCTCTTGGACTTATGCTTTCGACTCCATTAATCATAAAATCTTATTAAAAAAGCTTGAGGCGTATGGTGTGAGAGGAGTTGTCTTGAAATGGTTCGAGAGTTATTTAGAGAATAGGCCACAAAAGGTGAGAGTATGTCGTGGGGGTGAAGTGGTAGAGTCGACCAGCGGTTTTATCACCACTGGCGTTCCTCAGGGAAGCATTCTCGGACCTTTGCTGTTTGTGATATACCTAAATGATTTTGCAGAAATTATCAAACAACCAACCGAACTCTTTAACTATTGATAGAAATTAAGATATTGAAAATAAGTGCCAAGAATTATTAGGTATGACAAAAAATTGGTTAGAAAAAAAACCAACTACTTTTAAATGTAAATAAAACCAGCATAATAACTTTTAATAACTTAAACGTAGATATTAGCGAATCAATACAGTTTCCAAATCAAAACATACAGGTCTCACAGACGGTGGAGCTCCTGGGAGTCACAGTCGACTCTCTACTGAACTACCATGAACACATTAAAGTACTCTGTGGCAAACTATGCAATCCGTGTGATTTCCAAACATATCAATGATAAAAAAATATTAATGTCTATTTATTACGGATTGTTTTACTCACGGTTAAAATATGGTATACTGCTTTGGGGCAGCAGTAGTCGAATTGAGAGCGTATTTGTGCAGCAAAAGAGGGTCTTGCGGATAATGTGGTCTCGAAAACACCGAGAGAGTTGCAGAGGGCTTTTTAAACAAAATAACCTACTTACAGTAACAGGAATTTACATCTATCAATGTGTAATTTACCTACGCAAAAACACCGAAAAGTTTGAACACTTAAAACCTAACCATAATTTTCCTACTAAACATCAAAAGAACAATTATAACCTTCCAAAGCACAGGCTAGCCGTAACAGAAAAAGCTCCTTTCTATACCTGTTTAAAATTTTATAACTCTTTGCCAGACAAAATTAAAGATATAGATAGTATAAAACGGTTTAAAGAAGCTTGTGTTGCCCATATTTGTAAAATTGAACCGTACACAACAAAAGATTTCTTTAATTTTAGATAAACTTTTAAACAAAAATCCTAACTTTTGTATATTTTTTATGATTTTGTGTATCTTTTGTGCTTAAATATTTGTGAAACTAGTGTCATTTACTAATTTTGTGTTATTTATCTACTTTGTGTACATTGTGATACATTTGATTTTACTTTATTTTATTTTTTTTAAGTAGCTTCCTAAATGAATTTGACGACTCAGGTATATATACACATATGTATAAAAACTTTGTAATAAAAAAAAATATATATATACTACTACTAAAGAAAAAATATATTTTTTAAACCATTGTTTTGAATATTATACGATTGCCTTGCCAATCATGTCTGCATTTATTTCTTTATAAATTCATTACGACAGAACCGATTTTTGACTGTACTTGGCAGATAATTAATCAGAGTTTTGACTGAATGTATTTTTTTGTCCATTATCTCAAAATTCAAGATGGCGGACGAAATTAAAATGTACCCTTCAAAGTCTTATTTTCTGAAAATGTTTTTTTTTTAAATTTATAGAAAAGCAATTTTTCCCCTGTACAACAAGGTAGAAATGAGTAAAATCGGTTTGATGATTCTCAAAAAATATTTTTTTGTTTCAGCCATTGTTTTACAGATTATACGATTGACTTGCCAATCCTGTCTGCATTAATTTCTTTATAAACTCATTATTACTGAACCGATCTTAATGAAATAAAAAAAAACATGGTGAGAATTGATTGTTCTTTAAAGTTTATAATCGAAATTTGCCGCCATCTTAGAAGTTAGGATGTCGGAAATAATCATACTTGACCCTTCAAAGAGGCACGTATATTCTTATTTTCAAAAAATGTTTTAGATTTTTTTTAATTTATAGAAAAGCACTTAATTAATTTTTATCTTTTTATGCGGGAGAAAAATGTTTTTCTATAAATTAAAAAAACTAAAACATTTCCAGAAAATAAGAATAAGCACGCGATTTTGAAGAAGTAAGTATGACTCTGTCCGACATCTTAAATTCTAAGATGGCGGCAAATTTCGATTATAATCTTTAAAGAGCAATCAATTCTCAACACGATTTTTTTTATTTCACTAAAATTGGTTTAGTAATAACGAATAAGGAAATGAATGCAGACAGGATTGGCAGTGCAATCGTATAATCTGTAAAACAATGGCTGAAACAAAAATATATTTTTTTGAGAACCACCACACCGATTTTACTAGTTTGTACCTCTTTGTGTGGGGGAAAAGTAGTGCTTTTCTATAAATTAAAAAAAAAACTAAAACATTTGCGGAAACTAAGAAGAAATACGCCATTTTGAAGAATCAAGTATGATTCTGTCTTAAATTATAAGATTGCAATAAACTTTAATCATGATCTTTTACAAGCAAACAATGGTTGAAACAAACATATTTTTTTTAGAACCACTGAACCGATTATGCTAATTCGTACCTTGTTGTGCGTGGCAAGGACGCAGCTGTTTTACTAATTTAAAAAAATAATTAAGACATGTTCGCAAGACGAGAATACGAGCATCTTTGAAGAGTACATTTCAATTTCGTCCGCCATCTTGAATTTTGAGATAATGGACAAAAAAATACATTCAGTCAAAACTCTGATTAATTCTCTGTCAAGTACAGTTTGTCCCATTAAAATCGATTGTATAGTTCAAAAGTTATAATGAAAAAAGAATTGTCCGGTTATTTTTGGCCCACCCGGTATATATATATATATATATATATATATATATATATATATATATATACTCGACCGTTGTATCTTGTGACATCCAGCAAAAAGTCGGTTTTTGTGACATCCACTTTAAAACCTGGTGTTATCCACAAATAAAAAATATGAAATGTAATAAAAAATATTTTATTTTTAATTCCATAAAAATATTTGTATAAAATCACAAATTTAGAAATAAAATTATTCATATCTTTGTGGCGTCCATTGTATATACAAAAAATTTTGACGTTGTAACATCCCTAAATATTTGTGTTAACTTGTGACATCCAGCAATGTTGCCAATGTTTCATAAAAATAACGGATGTAACAAGTACCTCTATAAAAATAAGAATTATACACTGGATGTCACGAGGAAACAAATAACAAATAAAATATACAAAGACGTTAGGGATGTCACAAATGTGTGCAAATATGTTACAGGTATATGTATGCAAATAAGAAAAATATACACTGGATGTCACGGGGAAGAAAATAACAAATAAAATATACAAGCACGTTATTGATGTCATAATAGGCTTACAAGATGAATATACGGCAAGGACTAAAAAAAATACTCTGCTAAGATATGGGCAAAAAATTTTTTTTTGGATGTTCTTGTCAAACGATTAGACAGAAACATTCAAACCACTGTATATAGGAAAGCTACACACACGGGACAGTACCTAAATTTTAAGTCTAATCATTCTGTTGCAACAAAACAAGGAGTTATAAGAAGTTTGTATTTAAGAGCCGTAAATATTTGTAGTAATAATGAAGAATTAACCACAGAAATTAACAACATTAAAAAGGACTTACAACAGAATGGTTATTCCGGGAAATTAATAAACTCAACGATATTTAAAATTAAAAACAAACTAAATGTACCAAATTCTCAAAATAATAATCCGTTAGGTGTTATTAACATTCCATATGTTCAAGGGATTTCAGAAAACATAAGACGAATAGCTAAACACTATAATATAAAAACAGTATTTTCTTCGGGAAATACGATAAGAAGTTTTGTAACTAAAACAAAACCAGACAATCCCTCAAATAATAAGGAATGTATTTACCAAATCCCGTGTGAGTGTGGTAAATCATATGTAGGTAAAACGAAACGCCCTCTTCAGGTTAGAGTAAATGAACATCTAAAAAGTACCCAATTAGGGGATATTGAAAAATCCGGTTTAGCAGATCACGCATGGTCAAATGATCACAGGATTCAGTGGTCAGAAGCTAAAGTTTTACATAAGGAGTCGCATTGGCGAAAACGAAAGTTTATTGAAGCTGCGTATATAATGCAGAATAAAGAAGTTTTCAGTCAACCAAGCACGGACATACCAAACATATGGAAACCACTCCTTAAGGAAAACAGGCGTCTTAGGATTAAAAAAGGGGGCGGGCCGTCACACCTGACTGCACACCAAGTAGTATAAGTAGTAACCTAGAGACTAGATTGTTTAGTTTACACTTGATAACGGTTAGAGTTACTTACTAACCGAAACGTCGTGTTTTAAAATAAATAAAGACAATGGAAGTCCGAAATTTTATTTCTACACAATCATTGTCTACGAGTTTCAAACAAAAAGATATGGGCACCTACGCTCACACTAGGTACTTTAATTATAGTGTACGTGTAAGCTAATATTGTCACGACTATATTTGTGACAAGTGGTATCTCTACCATATATATCACAAGGTTTGTTATTTAGTGCCCTTGTGACTGAGGGATTTAGGGGAATATGAAAATTAAGTATAAAGAATTCACATTTATACATGTATTTTATATAAGAAAACAGATTAACAGAAATAGAGGTTATTGCTATAAATAATTAAATAATGTAAAAAGAGGGATGCTGGCTGGAGAGAGTTGACCTAGGGGCCATAAGAAATAGACCTTATAGGCCGTAGAGAGTTGGCCTTATGGGCCATAAAGCGTAACCACCATAGTGAGGTTTTAGTTAGGTATGTTAAGTAGGGACCACATTATTTCAGTGGTGTACTGGGTGTGTTTAGTAGGGACCACGTATTTCAGTGGTGTACTGGGTGTGTTTAGTAGGGACCACGTATTTCAGTGGTATACTGGGTTGATCACTTGCTAGAGTGATGCCGGTATTAGTGCAAGCGCAGCAATATTGGTTATTGCTGTAGTAAAATGATCCGAATTTAAACTTATTTATGACAGTATAACTAAAAACTGTAATATATTTTATTCAACTCCAGACTCAAATACCTTCCGTTTGATACCACACAAACCATGTTTTGACCTAAACTCTAATTTTTTAAACTTACCCCAACCTTTTTTTTTAACCAAAATGTGTTTGTTTAACTCCAGACTCAATTACCTTTTGTTTAATACCACACAAGCCATATTTTCATTTAAAATCTAATTTTTGACATTTACCCCCACCCTTTTTTTAAAATAAACTAAAATTTATTTTGTTTAACTGCAGACTCAATTACCTTTCGTTCGATATCACACACGCCATATTTTCACATAAATTCCAATTTTTAAAATCTACCCCCACCCTTTTATTTGTCTTGCGTTAGGTGGATTTTGTTCATTTTTAAATGGGACCATCTCGACCCAAGACGCAGCCTAGGTACCAAATTTCATTCAAATCGGGCAATTTGACGTTAAAAAAACTCGTCAGATTAAATTTTATCTGACAAGATTTAAAAATTCCTTATCTATTGAACTTAACTTTAGTTAAATTTATTTGAAAAATAATGAGCCTATTATTAATTATTGTACCCTATATTCACAGTTTGTAGGTCAAATTAGATAAAAGTTGTCCGTTTTTGTATGTAACTCCCATTATCTTTTTGGACTCAGACTTCAGTTTTTATCAGTCCCAATTTTCACTTTCCTAGTTCGTGCAGCAAAAGCTAGGAATTTTTTAAAAGATAACTTAGAAATATTTTGTGACATTTGTTTGTTTGTATGTATGTTTATCCGGTTCGGTTCGGTTCTTCGGACTTTTGAAAAACCTGTAGCTGCACATTAAAATCGGCTTACTATATCGAAATGGCTTTTCTGCCTTTTTCCTTGAAATTTTTTAACTTACGTACAGCCATCTGAAAAACGCAGTCGTTCTGGGTGTTTAGGTCGCTTTATTTTTTTTTTCAAATCAGATTTAATTAATTTCTGAAAACTCCGTTACCAGAATAAAAATTGTGGGGAAATAACAAGTTTTAAATAAAAGTTTTCGTATTTTGTAATTTCTTATTTTTGACACGCTTTTATTAGCCTCACCTGTATGTTCGTAGGTAGGTATGTATGTTTGTAACTGACTCCTTTGGACTAGATTTTGACCTACTTTAAATGAACAGATTTAATTTAAACTTTGTACACTTATCAAGAACCGGTGACAATACAATAATTTTCCAGGCGCACCCTTGGGGGTACTTCGGGGACCTGACCCCCCCCTCCAAACCTAAGAATTTTGCAAAAACGAACAAATTTAATTTAGACTTTGTATAGACTTATCAAGAACCGGTGACAACGCCAAGATTAATAATTTCGCAGACATTTTTCATATATTTCAGGAATAAAACAATAAAATAGGTTAAAATACAGCTTAATGAGGTCTCGCTCCCCTCCCCACAAGAAATATTCCTTATTGAGTTTTTCTCATTATCCTGATCAAGATAATTTATTTTTATTATTACTAGTATTATTGTGAAAATAAATCATCGGTCTACTGGCAACATACACTAAGTCAAAAATTTAGTTTTGAGAAAATCGCATTTTAAGAAGTTTTGAAATTAGGAACAACATTTGAGACATTTGATTTTATTGAGAAACTCCTGAATTTTACATTATTTATGCATTGAATATTGGAGAACGTATGTAAGTACCTATGTAAAAAAAGTTATTTTTTGAAATTTTAGTAACATTTTATAGATTTTGTGAAGTCTGTGATTTAATGTATTTTTAAATTTGGTTATACCGGCCAGGTTTCACCATGGCTCAAAAACTAAAAAAAATAACTGAGTGTATTTTGCCAGTATACCGACGTAAAAACACATTAAACTAAAAAGTAAAAAATAAATATAGTTAAAAAAACTAAAAAACACGCTTCAAACTAAACAGTTAAAAATAATTCTTAATATTAGTTGAAAACAATAATGAACGAAAAATACTAGTATTATTGTGAAAAAAACGTCGGGCTCTCGATATACAAAGAAAATATGGCACAAAGCGCCCCACGATTTTGGCTCACACGACTACTATACTATAGATGATTTTTAAACTTTTTTGTTGCGCCGTCTGTCTGTCTTTCTGAACCTTTCATTTTCAAAATTTGTATAGGAGAACTTGGCTTTACTTTTATCTCAATTCTTTTGACGGAATGCCATTTTCGCGTACTTGGCTTTTTTTACATGAAATGTTTTTGTTATTATTTCAATTCTTTTTTTAAAGGAATTGGATAATACTTAATTTTTAAATTAGTAAAATATGCGGAATATTGTTCAAAATTTTTGCCTTACTCAAATTTTTGAGGTTTTTTAATTTTTTTCCATGGTTTTATCGTAGTTCCCATCAGCCTTCCAAAGCTCAGCTCTCTAGCGTTTCTAAAAGTGCACAATGTTACTTTTACATCTATAGGGGAGGGAAATAAATTAAAATTGTCGTGTTTTTAAATTTGGCCTAGTTTTGTCATAGTTTCTATCAGTCTTCCAATGCTCAGCTCTCTAGCGTTTCTGGAAATGGGTAATCTTACTTTTACATAACTTTACATTTATAGGGGAGGAGAGTAAATGAATATATTGGACTTTTTAAATTTTTTCCCCTGGTTTTATCATAATTTCTATCAGCATTCCAATGGTCAGCTCTCTAGCGTTTCTGAAAGTGGGCAATGTTAGTTTAATATAAATTGACATTTATAGGAGAGGGAAGTAAATTAAAATGTTGGAGTTTTTTAATTTTTTCAAATAGTTTTATCATATTGTCTTTCAGTCTTAAAAAGTTCAGCTCTCTAGCGTTTCTGGAAGTGGGCAGTGTTACTTTTACATAATTTTACATTTATAGGGGAAGGAAGTAAATTAGAATTTTGGGGGTGTTTTAATTTTTTTCGATAACTTTATCATAGTTACCATCGGTCTGCCAAAGCTCAGCTCTCTAGCATGTCTGGAAGTGAGCAATGTTACTTTTACTTAACTTTACATTTATAGGGGAGGGAAGTAAATTAGAATTTTGCTAAAGCTCAACTCTCTAGCATTTCTGGAAGTGGGCGATGCTACTTTTACATAACTTTAAATGTATAGGGGAGGGGAGTAAATTAAAATTTTGGGGTTTTATGATTTTTTCCAGGGGTTTGGTCATAATTTCTATCAGTCTGCCAAATTTCAGCTTTGTTGCATGTCTGCAAGTTCAGTAGAATATTGATGATCTATACATGAGTGAGTGAGTGAGTCAGTGAGTGGCAATTTCGACGTTTTTCGAAATTTCGTAACTACTTTACTACTTGAAGGGGTTGTTAACTCCATGGAGATCTACGACTGTGCAAAGTTTGAGATTCGTAGCTCATTCCGAAGTAGAGTTTTAGGTAGGTCAAATATCGGCTAAAATGTTTTAAGAAAAGATGGTTACGGCGCACGAACTTGGCGAGGCACTGCCGTGTCCTCAGATCTACTTACCTTTAAATTCAATAAACCTTGATTAAAAACAAAAAAACACTTTGCCGGAACAGCTTTTGCTCGATT
This sequence comes from Aspidapion aeneum, assembly GCA_963576565.1. Lineage (NCBI taxonomy): Eukaryota > Metazoa > Arthropoda > Insecta > Coleoptera > Brentidae > Aspidapion > Aspidapion aeneum. The sequence continues at coordinate 121,669,638 of OY755039.1, forward strand.
TCTACGTGGGGTCACAAATAAAACGAAAACATAATTATGTAAGTGTGGATGTCACAGAGAGACGAATTTAAATCGAAGTATACATACTCAACTCAGCCCAGGGCTGGCCGATTGCGGACCGGCCATTTGCAAAAATAGAATACCTACAGGGGCGCCCACTACGGGGGTAGTAAGGGGCTAGGGCTAAGGTCACTCATCGTCAAGCAAGCTTTACAGGTAGCGAAGCCTAACTCTGATTTTATATTTTTTGGTTATAATTTTTAACATGTTTTCCTCGGTTTCGCATTGGCGGCTCGTTGTTATTTTAAAAATGTGGTTTTAACACAGTCTAAAGATCTATTTAATAATGATATAGTTTCAAGATAGTTTGCAGCATAACTTTTTAATTACATAAATGTATATAGGTACCTTCATACTGTGTAAAACAACATCTTCAAAATAAAACAAAACCGCCAATGCAAAACCGAGGAAAACATGTCAAAAATAATAACCAAAAAATAAAAAGCTTGACGTTAGCTTCGCTTCCTATAAAGCTTGCCTTTACGATGAGTGTCCTTAGCTAGGGCACCTCCAAGACGTAAACAGGGAGGTGCGAAGCACCCCCAAGCATTGTCACATAGAAACTGATTACTAATCGGCTTTGCTCGGTACACAAAAAATGGCCGATATTCCAGTAAAATCTATGACTACAGTAGCTAGATTTAAAAAAAAATCTAGATAATCTGGACTAGGTACTTACCTATGTTCAGCGAATTTTTGATAAATTATGTAGCTCTATACCTAGCTGGATATGTTTTATTTACTGACGCTGGCGCCACTTTGGCAGAATTAAGGCCCTTAATTATTATGCAAATAATATAAAATAAAAATATAAGATTTTCATTATTCAGTCTAGCCATTTATTCCCATTTTCTTTTCTTTTATATCTATATTTTTTTTCCAAATCGGCTAACCCATATGTAACTTTTTTTTTAGGTACCTAAATTATTCTTCTGAATATGTGCTACTCCTTGGAAATAAATAAATAAATATATTAGAGGCGCAATTGGGGAATGGGGGTTCTATAAAATCGGTTAAGCAGTTTCTGAACTCGTTTCCTTTACAGGGTGGGCCAAATAAACCTGGAAATTTTTTTTATTATATCTTTTGAACTATACAATCGATATTAATGGGACAAACTGCACTTGCCAAAGAATTAATCAGAGTTTTGACTAATTTATGATTTTTTGGCATCTCAAAGCTGCGTTCTTGCCAGGCACGACAAGGTACGATTCTGCAAAATTGGTTCAGTGGTTCTATAAAAAAATATTTTTGTTGAACCATTGTTTTGCATATTATACGATTGCTTGCCAATCATGTCTGCATTTATTTACTTATAAATTCATTACTACTGACCCGATGTTAGTGGAAATAAACAACATCCTGGTGAGAATTGATTGCTTTTTACAAGCTTTTATTTAGCTTCAGATGTTCTGTCTAACTATCTAACTATCTATCAAATCTTGTGAAGCGTTTTTGACACACTTCCCATTATCCGATTTGGATGAAATTTGGTACACACATAGTGGTCCCATGACAATACAACATTAAGAAATGTCCTCCCACCCCTACCCCCACCCCTTCCATAAAAAATGCGTTTTTGACACACTTCACTTCAAATTACTTTTATAAAATTTGGTATATGCATAAAGGTCCGATGGCAATACAGCCCAAACAATAAATATATTTCTACCTCTACCCCCACGCTCTCCTTCCCCCAATAGAAAAATGAGTTTCCAAATAACTCACGATCAGCGATTTCATTATAATCTAGAATAAACTCTTCTGTTCTGTTATTGAACAAATATTTTCATTTAATAGAGTAGATAGCTGAGACTAAAAAGTAGAAAATAAATTGGTAAGTGACAAGCTTTTATAAAATGCACTAAAAATTAAAAAATAATTTTCTAACTTTCTAATATTATCATAATAATAAAAGCGATGGCCGGAAATCAAAGCATAAGTTAATCTAAATTTGTGATCCAAACACTTAAAGTATATTCAACATAGCAGGTCATCAAAGATATGTTTGATGTGCCGCAATGTTATGCCATTGCTATACCTATGTCAGAAATTCTGGGGTATCTTGGGTCGGGTTAGGTAGGTTTGGTACCTCTGCATTTTTCTGCTAGATTGATTCTTGCAAATAGTGATATTTAATTGATACGGATATCTTATCGTGCTAACATCGTCAAAATTTCCATCAGTCGGCCATCGCTTTTATTATTATGATAATATTAGAATGTTAGAAAATTATTTTTTAATTTTTAGTGCATTTTATAAAAGCTTGTCACTTAAAATTTTTTTTTTACCAATTTATTTAAGATCATGATCAAAGTTATCGCCATCTTAAATTTTAAGATGGCGGATAGAATTATTCTTGATTCTTTAAAATGACGTGTTTATTCTTATTTTCCGAAAAAGTTTTAGATTTTTTTTAATCTATGAAAAAGCACTACTTTTTCCCCACACAACGAGGTAAAAATTATTAAAATCAGTGTGGTGGTTCTAAAAATATCTATTTTTGTTTCAACCATTGTTTTAGAGATTATACGATTGTATTGCCAATCCTGTCTGCATTAATTTTCTTATAAATTCTACCAATTTTAGTGAAACACAAAAAATCGTGGTAGGAATTGATTGCTCTTTAAAGATTATAATCGAAATTTGCCGCCATCTTAGAATTTAAGATGTCGGACAGAAATTGCCAATGCAATCGCATAACTTGTAAAACAATTGTACAAAATCAGATTTTGTGAGAACCACTTCGCCGATTTTATTAAATTGTACTTTATTAAGCGGGAGAAAAGTAGTACTTTCCAATAAATTAATAAAAAAAACTAAAACATTTTCGAGAAATAAGAATAAAAGTGCCTCTTTGAAGGATCAAGTATGGTTCTGTCCAACATCTTAACTTTTAGGATGACGGCAAATTTCAAAAATAACCTTGGAAGAACAATCAATTGTCACCATCATTTTTCTTATTTCACTAAAATCGGTTTGGTAATAATGATTTATAAGGAAATGAATGCAGACAGGGTTGGCAATGCAATCGTATAATCTGTAACACAATGACGAAAACAGACATAGGTTTTTTGAGAACCAATACACCGATTTTGCTAATTTGTACCTTGTAGTGCGCGGGAAAAGTAGTGCTTTTCTATAAATTAAAAAAAAAATCTAAAATATTTCCAGAAAATAAGAATAAACCCACCATTTTTAAGAATCAAGTATGATTCTGTCCGCCATCTTAAATTTTAAGATGGCGATAAATTTTGATCATGATCTTTAAAAAACAATCAATTCTCACCAGGATGTTTTTTATTTCATCCAAGTCAAAGGTTCAGTAGTAATAAATTTGTAAGGAAATAAATGCAGACATTGTGCGTGCAAGACAAATAATACTTAGTTAATTTTCCTAAATATTAATTATTCCGTTGCACTGAGCCATACAGGTTGTCACGTGACACCGCAAAGTGCGCGGATAGAAGATGCGCAACCCACCGGCGCGATGACAAGAGAGAGATCATCGTAGCCTCCATATTGAAACCGGCGTGTTTTACACGGTTTTTCCAAAACTACAATTCAATCAATTACAATTAGTGCCAATCAATTCTAAAATCATTCCAATCCGTGACCTCAACTCCTCACAGTGATTTCGATCAACTTAAGAACTCTGGTAGAAGCCTGGGCGCCCAGTGAATGGAATTTGTACCGCCGAGAAAAAAGCAAGGTAGGTGTCAATTGACATTTTGTATGGTTCTCGCGTTATTTTTCATTTTTAACCAGTGCCTAAAGCTATCGAAGGGTGTATGTCTTGTGCATACATTTTTATGGTCCTTCTATTTAAATATTCAAAAAAAAATACAACAAAAAATCAAAGTTCATTCTTCAAAAACAAAAATCTAAAAATTTTACGACCCCATTAAGGACCAACCCAAAAGGGGCAGGCTTTATCAGTGACGAAGCGACACGCCTTTCCTAACACATGTTTAAAAATATTATCGATTTTTCTGCAATTTAAATTTAAAGGTCGCGGTCGACAAAACAACTGTTTTTTGTTTACCTACGGGCGAGTGAACGAAGGTAAAAATAAAAAACTTTGTGTACAAAATAAAATAAAATAAAATAATAAGAAATTGTGAAAAACGTTTTAGTGTTCAGTGATAATATTTATTACTAATTAATCAATTAAAATGACTAAAACCGGCCTGGATAAGGCAGTGCAAAAACGTACAGTTTATGTTACGCGGATTACCGAAACATACACAGCAGCTATAAAGGCTCAAACTGACTCAAATGTAAAATCTATTTTCAAAACAAGGTATGAGAACTTGGAAGAATTTTATGATGAGTTTAAAAAACTGCACAATGACGTCATTAGCCTAGTGGAGAACGATAACGAATATAAAGTGCAAGACAAGGTGCGAGAAGATACAGACAATTTTTATTTTCAAACTAAAAGTATTTTCAATCAACTTTTTCCAGAACAAAATACTTTACAAGGCAATTTTGTATCTCTTCAAAATCAAACAAACAGGCATGAATACAAAGATCTATTAAAATTGGATGTCCCTTGTTACGATGGCACTTTATTAAAGTGGGTCACTTTTTATGATATGTTTTGCTCATTAGTGCACAACACTAATATGCCTCCAGTAAGGAAATTTAGACATTTAATTTCATATTTAAGAGGTGAACCACTCAGTTTAATGAAACACTTGCCTATTAATGATAATAATTACAATATTGCTTTTCAAACACTAGTAGATCGATACCAAAACAAAAGACTTTTGGCAACAAGCTACTGGAACACCGTAAATAGTACGGTTCCCTTAAAAAATAATTGCTCTTCCAAGGATCTTAGAACTTTACTCGATAGTTTTAATGAAAATATCTCTGCTTTAGAGTTATTAGGTTTTCCAACTCAACATTGAGATTTCATACTTTTCAACATGCTTCTTTCGCGTTTAACTACCTCAATACGAACTTCTTTTGAGATAGAATATAGTAAAATGGAGCTTCCTACCTACGAAAACCTTACAGAGTTCCTCAAAAACCATTGTAGGGCCTTAGAATCAGTTCAAATCATGCAAAATATTTCTTATTCAACTATGCAATCAGACAATTTACAAAATTCAAATCCAAAACCACCTAAGCGACAATTCAATTCAAATAATAATTACAACAGTTACTCAAAACCATATCAACCACAAGTTTACGTGGCAAATACAACTCAAAATCCTCAAAACTCAAAAATAACTTCATTTAGCAATAATTCGCAATTCCAACCAAATCAATCTAAATTCTTTAATTCAAATCAACAACCAAATCAATCTAGTTTTAGTTTCACTCCAGAAACTCAAAACAACTCAAATTCAAATACAAATCAATTCAACTCAAATTCAAATAGACAACAACAATTAAATAATTCGAATTTACAATTTAATTCGAATCTGTTTCAAAATAAATACAAATGTCGTTTATGTACAAATAAACAATTTCACAATCTTTCACAGTGCCAGGTATTTTTATCAAAAACTATACAGGAGCGTAATGCCTACGTTAGGCAAAATAATGCGTGTAGCAATTGTTTAAGATCGCATCCCTTAAATTTATGTCAATCCACTTTTTCTTGCCGTATCTGTGGCCAGCGTCACCATACGAGTATTTGTAATAACTCGCAAACTACTCAATCGAATTCACAAAACGCGTATTTTACAAATGTACAACCAACCCCAAACTTAAATCAAAATTCAATTGAATCTTCCCAAAACCCCAATCAAACACAAAATGAAACACCCAATGAGGGCATTGATTACATTAATTGTGGGTGCACCTCACTCACCACTCAAAAACCTCAAAGTACTATTTTACTTTCTACAACAAAAGTAGACATCCTAGATAGTCGTGGATACTATCAAACTATACGGGTTGTCCTCGACAATGCGTCAGAGGCCAATTTTATTTCTGAAAATTGTCTTAATCGCCTAGGATTATCTAGGAAAAAATTCATAGTCCCCATACGAGGCATCAATCAATCTACTTCAACCACCAATGGCATAACAAATTGCACAATTAAGCCTGTTGGCCAAAATAATCCAACGCTTTCTCTTGATGTCTATGTTTTGCCAAAGGTAAGTGCAAATTTGCCATCTTTTCAAGTTAATCCTCACAATTGGCATCATATCTCTAATTTAAATTTAGGAGATAATACTTTCAATATTCCCGCACCTGTAGACATGCTTTTAGGAGCACATGTTTATTCTCAAATAATTCAACCTAACATTATTCCTGGAGAACCGGGGCAGCCAATAGCACTTGAAACCTTGTTCGGCTGGGTGCTCCTGGGAAATACGAAAATATCAAATCAACCTACATACAATTCAACTTCATATTCATGTCACTTTACTTTTTTACAAAATAATTCACTAGATCAAACGATGATCAAGTTTTGGGAAGTTGACTCTCTCCCACCAAAGAAGTTCCTCTCTCCTGACGAGGAAAAATGTGAATCATTTTATCAAAAAACTGTCACGAGAGATAGTTCGGGACGTTTTCAAGTTTCATTGCCATTTCGTCACTCTAGACCTATTTTAGGAGATACTTACTTACATGCTTACAAATGTTTTTTATCTCTTGAGTCTAGACTGATAAAAAATCCCGAACTATATTCACAGTATTCCGAATTTATGAATAACTACTTAAAAAACGATCATATGAGTTTTATTCTAGAATCAGAATCAAAAAATCAATTCATAAATTATTTACCCTACCACTGCGTTCGAGTAGTTTTTAATGGCTCGGCAACAGCGGGTTCAAAAGGTATATCCCTTAATTCTACCCTTCTCCCAGGGCCCAAATTACAAACTGACATCAACTCAATTCTGTTAAAATTCCGAGATCATGAAATAGTCATGCTCTCGGATATTACGCAAATGTTTTTACAAATTAAATTAGCTCGGGAAGATCGTGATTATCAACGTCTTCTGTGGCGTTTCACTTCAAGCGATCCTATTCAAGAATACAGACTTAATACTGTCACGTTTGGTATCACATCTAGTCCTTTTTTGGCCATCAGAACTATTCAAGAGTTAGCCAAAATCCAAGAAAAAAACTACCCAGAAGCTTCTAGAGTGCTCCTAGAAGACATTTTTGTCGATGATATCTGCGCAGGCGCAAACTCTATAGAGTCGGCTCTAGCTCTACAGCGAGATTTAATCGCTCTTCTAAAATCAGGCTGTTTTGAGCTTAAAAAATGGGCTAGTAATCACCCAAAACTACTATCCTCTCTATCACCAGACGAATGCCAAATTCCCTTTTCTTTTGACAAGGAAAATCCTATATCCATAAAGGTTCTTGGACTCCAGTGGGACCCAAAATCAGACAATATGTTTTTCTCTTGTCAGCCATCGGAAAAACGATGCACAAAAAGAAATATTCTAAGCGCTATTGCTTCTATTTTTGATCCTTTAGGGATGCTTTCTCCCATTTCATTTTTTGCAAAATGTCTTATGCAAAAAATATGGATTTCCAAGATAGGATGGGACGATCCCGTGGACAAATCTATTCTTCAGCATTGGACACAATTTCAAAATGAACTTAAGTGCTTATCAGATATTAAATTTCCTAGGCACATTTTTTCTAAAGATATAATATCTTGTCAACTGCATGCTTTTTCGGACGCATCAGAACTAGGCTACGCAGCTTGCGTTTATTTACGTATCGAGCTGTCAGATCAAAGCATAAAAACTTCCTTAATTATGGGCAAATCAAGGGTCAGTCCCTTAAAAACTATTAGTCTCCCGAGACTAGAACTTTTAGGTACTGTTCTTCTTACTGAACTTCTTAGTTTTGTTATAAAAACTTATTTCCCTTTAATTTCAATAGATAAAACTTACGCTTATACAGATTCTCAAGTCGTCCTCTTTTGGCTTTGTAGCTCACCTCATAGATGGCGCTCTTTTGTTGCTAACAGAGTTAGCCAAGTACAAGAAAAACTCTCTAATGTAAATTGGTATCATGTAAAATCACAAGAAAACCCTGCGGATGTCGCCAGTCGTGGCACAACTCCTTCTAATTTTATAAACCACCCCTTGTGGTTTACAGGGCCTTCCTGGCTTAGTCAACCATGTACTACATGGAACTTAAAAAATCCCGCATTACTCCAAAACTCAGAAACCGATTTTCAGCAAATTTTAAATGAAGAAAAGCCTGAAAAAATAACACTTACTACAAACATCGATTATCATATTCTAGACTTCCTTGTAAATAAATATTCATCCCTTTTTCACATTCAAAAATTAATTTGTCAAATTCGACGAATATTTTATAATTTTAAAAACAAAAAGGAACCACTTTAACTTCTTGGTTCGAAGAAGCCAAGAATTACATTTCTCTGACCTCTTAAAACAACTAAAAAACAACGAACTTTTACCCAAAGCTTTTCGAAAAATTGCACCCTTTTTGGACACTACCGGACTGATAAGGGTAGGTGGTCGTCTTAGGCATACGAATTCTATACCTTTTGATGCAAAACATCCTCTATTGCTTCCCAGATCAGGCAGGTTGTCTGACCTCATCATTGAACATATTCATAAGGAAAATAGCCATCCAGGGCTAAATACAGTTCAGTACTTACTAAGACAACAATTCTGGATCTTAGCATCCCGCAGAGCTATTCAGTCAGTTTTATCTCGATGCATAAGATGTTATCGCCTTAGACCAAAGGCTTACATCCCTTATCAAGGTGACTTACCTTATTTTAGAATTTCACAACTAAAGTGCTTTTCTCATGCAACTTTGGACTATGCTGGTCCTATAAAAATTTCACCAGGTCGTTGGTACCGGGGTACCAAAGAATTAAAAGCCTATATCTGCATTTTCGTGTGCGCAAGTACGCGCGCTATCCACACAGAAGTTGCGTCAGACCTTACTTCTGAATGCTTTATAGCCGCATTCAGAAGGTTTGTAGCTAGAAGGGGTCGTTGTAATTTTTTATACAGCGACAGAGGCTCCAATTTTCAAGGAGCAAACTCTGAGCTTAAAAAGCTCTTCGAAGCTTCCTCTGAACATCTTCAGATCAAATGGCATTTTTTTCCTAGTGCTAGTCCTCATTTCAATGGTTTATCAGAGGCTGGTGTTAAATCAGTAAAAACACATCTTTACCGAGTGATCGGAAATCAGAAGCTTACATACGAAGAACTAAATACTTTGCTTGTGCAGATCGAGGCATTGCTAAATAGTCGCCCAATCTCTGCGCAATCATCCGATCCCAATGATTTTTGTCCACTCACTCCCGGACATTTCCTTACCATGGAACCTTTAAACTCTGTCCCGGACCCAGACTTATCACAATTAAAACTAAACACTCTTTCTCGGTGGCAACTTGTTCAGCGATTGAACACTGATTTTTGGTCCCGATGGAAAGAGGAGTACCTACATACTCTACAGCAGAGGTCCAAGTGGACAGAAAAACCTACTAAAGTCGAGTTAAATACTTTAGTAGTCATAAAAAATGAAAACAAACCACCCTTGCAGTGGTCTTTAGGCAGGATTGTAGATTTGCATCCTGGTTCAGATGGACATGTTAGAGTTGTCACGATTAGGACTCAACAAGGGCTATTTAAACGTCCAATTGTTAAATTGTGCCCTTTGCCTTTTAACTGAACACTCAAGCAATGTTCATTCTATGTCAGTGTCGTCATAGAATTATTCTTTTTTTTTATTTTATTCCTTTTCGGGAAATATATTTTTTTTGTTTTATCGCGGCAAAAAATAGAATAACATTTTGTCGCAATTTTTTAATTTTTTTTTGGAAATAATAATTGTTATTCCCTAGTTATAATACATATTATTTTTCCTGGTTCTAAAATAGTATTTTAGGGCGGCCGGGAAAATGTACGTGCAAGACAAATAATACTTAGTTAATTTTCCTAAATATTAATTATTCCGTTGCACTGAGCCATACAGGTTGTCACGTGACACCGCAAAGTGCGCGGATAGAAGATGCGCAACCCACCGGCGCGATGACAAGAGAGAGAACATCGTAGCCTCCATATTGAAACCGGCGTGTTTTACACGGTTTTTCCAAAACTACAATTCAATCAATTACAATTAGTGCCAATCAATTCTAAAATCATTCCAATCCGTTACCTCAACTCCTCACAGTGATTTCGATCAACTCAAGAACTCTGGTAGAAGCCTGGGCGCCCAGTGAATGGAATTTGTACCGCCGAGAAAAAAGCAAGGTAGGTGTCAATCGACATTTTGTATGGTTCTCGCGTTATTTTCCATTTTTATCCTTAATGCGTTAAAAGTTTGACCAGTGCCTAAAGCTATCGAAGGGTGTATGTCTTGTGCATACAGACATGATTGGCAAGGCAATCGTATAATTTTCAAAACAATGGTTGAAACAAAAATATTTTTTTTAGAACCATCAAACCGATTTTGCTGATTCATACCTTGTGCGTGGCAAGAACGCAGCTTTTCCACTAATTTAAAAAAATAATTCAAACGTGTTTGCAACATAAGAATAAACCAGCTCTTTAAAGGGTACATTTTAATATTGTCCGCCATCTTGGATTTTGAGATCGCTGACAAATAATTATAATTAGTCAAAACTTTGATTAATTCTCTGCCAAGCGCAGTTTGTCCCATTAAAATCGATGGTATAGTTCAAAAGTTATAATGAAAAAAAATTGTGCGGTTTTTTTTTTGCCCACCCGGTATATATGTATTGATTGATTTATAAGAATTCTAATTTAATTCAGCAGATTTGTTTTTGTAAAAAAATCACTGAATAGAGTTAAAAATATACTATTATAAATCAGTACGTTTTGACGTAGCTAGATTAAAATTTAGCGCTCTTTTTACTCATCTGACTTTAACTACGTGGTAAAAAGGAGGACGGAGATAGCAATTCACAAATAGTATCAAGTCCCTATCCAAGTCCGTTAGTTTTTATATATTTTTACAAAGATGCAAGTCAAGTGAATTGCTGGACCACATAGCAACAGCCGCCCCAAAATAAAAAATAAACCAAATTTAATTAATAAAATAGGCATAATGCAAGGTTGTCGCTTTGACGGATGTTACAAGTGCGTGCAATTAAGATGAAAATATACATTGGATGTCAGAGAGTAATGAATATGAATTGGATCGATTCTTGAATATACTCGCGCCAATATACACGGAAATTTTGGCGTCAAATTTTTTTTTAAATTTTGCTGTATTCTTCATCAGACTCATGGTATGCTATGACATCCATTTAATTGAGGTACACCCGGGCCCTCCCCATCAGAACTGTACCAAAAACATGGAAAAACGTTGTGACATCCGAATTTGGATGTCACGGCGTCGAAGGATGTCACAAGATATCTAAAATTTTTACGCCTGGATGTCACAACGATCAGCGGATATATAAATATATATATATATATATATATATATTGATGCACGCGCCGTTGTCACCTCAGCGTTAAGGATATGACGACCTGACCTCACCTATTTTTAGTGGTGTAACCACATATATAGGTACATATATGAGATGAGGGGAACTTCCTTTACAAATCAAAAGAGGGGTAAAGATTTTTTTAAAAAATATTTGATAAATACGTGGAATACGTTCGGACCTCAGGCCAATATACAACCTTTGAATATGTGCTATGTCCTGCCACCTCAGGCACTGTTGCCGGTTTTATTGAGGTGATAACGTATGGCGTATATCTACCCTAACCTATAAGCAACGTATTAGCTTTATCTGACTAAATTTATATATTACATACAAGGTAACAACGTTTTACTTTTATTTAGGGACACTTTAGGAAATATTACAACTTTAAAACGTTGCAAAAGTTTGTAAGACAAGATTAATGGTGGCAACGTACTGTCTTTATATAAAAAACCGTACCTTTATACTTTCATTATAGAAAAACGGGCTGTTATTTTTTTTTGAAATACTCATTTTGAGGCTTGTGATCTCAGAAATGTTGCATAGCTTGAAAGTCCTAAATACAATTTTTGTTGGTAAATGGTTTACTTACTGTCAAAAATTCTACACATAGATCCGATAAACAAATAAAAGGGAAGTGTCAAAAATACAGTTTTTGGAATGCTAATAAATTTAATAGTTTATATTAATTTGTATATTTTTTGGTTTGCAATGATTACGACATGATGGATATGACAGAATTTTGAATATTTTTTAATTTATCCGTGAAAGTAAATTGAATAAAAAAGGAGTTGTAATAGTTAGTTAAGCCGTTTAAAACAGAAAAAAACATATGCAGGATAGTGTGTTTGCCCACGCCACAGCCCAACGCGCATATTATAAATCTAGTAATAACCACCAGCAACCAAAAGACTCAAATGTCACGTGATGTCAGAATTTGTAAATTACATTCTTTATCATTTAATTTCCAAGAAAGTCATAATAAAATTATAATTTTTATTCGCTATATTGCAAATGCATCACCCTGTATATACAGCTTATTATTAATATTTTCCTGCACCTTGTGAGAGGTTAATGTAATGAAACATTTGCATAGTTTCCTATTATCCTGCTTTGCAAAATTGCCAAATCTTGACAGCAACTTTCTTCAGTTTATAGTATTTGTAGTTACATATTTTTTCAAAACGAATTTCTCTGAGTTCATTTTAGGTTATTTAAATTTGTACTAAAGTATTAAATTCTTATTTAAGTATACTAATAATTTCCGAGTTGGCCCAGGATTACTTATACGTAATCCTGGTTCAACTCGTATTATTAGTGCACTCCAACAGGAATTTAAAACCAATATAACTCAAAAACGACCTATAGTTCAAAAGATAATATGAAGAATAATATGCAACTTTACATTATCCCCTGAAACATGCCACGGAAACATAAAAATTGACTGTATTTAAATGCAATTTTCTGAAATAAAATAAACAGATCCATGACGGATCTGATACCTTTCTAGCTAGCCTATTAGAACACTTCCCGTTTTCAGTTTTTTTGTACATATCTCAGAAACGAAGGCTTTTATGAAGTTTCAAGGTATTACACAAATTATTAAGATAAAAGTGCTCCATTATATTTCCAAAGCCGCATATTATTAAGATGCTCCGTTAAAAAGTTCGCATTCAAAAAAAATAAAATAATTGTCAAAAAACAATCAAGCATTAGTGGATTTAGACCAAAATCTATTCAGCTCGTTAGAATGTCAACCACTATTTCACCTAAAAATGGGTTAAGCGGTTTAGGAGCTATCGTGTCACGGACAGAGATACACGCAGACAGACGTCACAACGATATTGCTCAGATAGCTTCAAACACACCCAAATAACGCAGTTTCGGCGTTATCTCAATTTTTTTTTCTAAAAAAAATCTATTTTCAAAACAACTTGCTTTGCTGCGATTTTCACTATTGTTTTGTCGCTTAAAAAGCAAAGCTTAGTAGGAGTAAGTTTTTTTCTTCTCTTGAAATAGCTGAATTCCTCCAAAGACATTGAATATAAGTTACGGCCAGGGACGTAGCTGCTATAGTGGTTCTTCTTATTGAAGGAAAAAGCTAAATAGCGCGTGACAAAACCAAGTTAAAAACACTAAAAACGCGCATTTTTGTCCGATTAATTTAACGTTAATTCTTTTTCCTGGCATTATCAATATTTTGAATTAGTCAAGTGTTTTAAAAATTGGCTATGTTGGCGCAAATTAAGTAAAAAAGTCGCATCCTTATTCTTTCAAATTCGAATAAAACCCTAGTAATATGACATTTGTTTTTTTTGCTAAATCCGTTTTGGTTCAAACTTACGGAGGTATATTTAAGTAAAAAACTGGAAATAGTAAAGTATTTTTTTAATTTAAAATTAGCTAAGTACGTTAGTCAAAGATTTATCATTATTAAAAACCGGATTTTCTTAATAAAATTTTTTTAAAAGCCGAGGCGTTTTTAAAAGTTTTTAAATTAACACACATATCTATAAAAAGTTCTTTGCCACCACAAAAAGAGTTACTTATAAATTGCTGCCCTTCATACCTACACAACGGTAAATGTTGGCTTCAATTTTCTTTTATTTATAACACTTTTTTTGGACATCGTATTTTATAGTCGAAGCAAATTAGGCGTAAAAATGACGACTAGATGAACAAATTTATAAGGATTTGACATTTTGGTTGTGAACTCCTAGTAGGAAACCTAAGGTGCAAAACCGAGGAAAAAATGTCAAAAAAAATAACCAAAAAATAGAAAATCAATGTCAGGCTTTGCTTCCTATAAAGTTTGCATTTACGATAGGTGTCCGTAAGGAAACTCCCTCTACCCTAGGGTTAACCTCCTCACCAAACTGAACCTCACGACGATTTTCTGCGTTTATCTCACAAACCGTAACTTTTTATATTCTTCATCAAATTTCTTATATATGATTCAAGTTTCAAGATTTATTCCACACATTTTAAATGTAAATACAGAAATTCTAACATTTTTATAATAAATTTTTTAATTCTTTTATTAGTGCTGAAAGCGAAAAATTTAATCCTGTAGTGCTTTTACCTACAAACAAGATAGAATAGAAGAAAAAAATTAAGTAACTAAAAATAGCTTATTAAAATTTTAAAAACTTTAAGAACATTGACTAAGTAACTACTGTTTATTACTTAATTTTTAAACTAATAATTTTAATTATAATACTAAACTTTTCCTGTCAAAAACAAACTCTTTACATATACTATAAATAAAGAAATAAATCTTTATTATTTTTTACAAACACATACACACACACACATGCATTCACATAAACCCATATGCTATAGGTATAGGTACAGGTCAAATTACTTTGATAACTAGTGGACAGTGGTTTAATTATATAATAGATTCTTATGTACAGTAGGTCCGTAAAGTCTGGAATCACCCATTATTGCTGATTTAGAGACCGTTGATTGGATGACATGTTTGTTATTAAATAAATGACGTACTTCATGATTACTTTTAACTCTATTTGACCAATCAGGGTGCTAAAAAAACTTATTTCATACAAATGTCTTTTATTAAGTGTTTAGGTATGGAGATACCTTAACAAAAATGTACCACATTTGTAATGACCTATCAAAGTCAAATATGAAAAAATATACCGGGTGTCCTATTTAAAGAAACATAAGTTTATGTCATAGCTTTTTCTGGAACATCCTGTATAATTAACCATAGCCTTTTCTAACTCGTATTTTAAATCATTATTTGATATCCAAGCTTTTTTCTAAAAAGCTTGCAACTTTTTTAAAAAATTCGTGATTCTACACTTTACGGACACACTGATAAGTAGGCATAATAAAGGGTTTTGAAAAAATAGAAAGATTAAAATCGGAAAATACAAACTCTTTTGATATTTTGACAAATGATTTAGAACATAGCATCTTTATTGCTTTAGGAAATTCATTATAAATCTCTGCCCCAAGCAAAATAAACATCCTTTGTGCATGGGATAGGTTTGAATAAAACATAAAATAATACGGATTTTTTTTTGTGATCTTTAAAAATAGCCCCATAATTGGGACGTCAATGGAGTTTTCTACAATAAACTTTATTATGCATTTTCTCTAAAGTACTTAGTATTTAGAAAATTGGATAAAACCTAATAATTTCAGTTTATTTTGCTTATAATATAGAAAGAAATATATGGAGGGGATATCTTTAACACTTTGTGGTTTGTATCCTAGCAAGAATATTACACATGCAACTAATTGATACCTTTTGTAGAATATCTATCAATCTTTGTTTAATGTCATTACAATCATTCTCAAAAATGAGTCGTTTTTAAGTTAAAGGCCACCAAAAAAAGGAAATTGTCCAAATTCAAAAATGGCGACAAAATGGTTGATATCATACCTCGAACACTATTACTCTAACAAAAACACTTTTTAGAATTTTCGTATAAAATTTAGTTTCAAACTCTTTTACAAACACCAAGGGATTTTAGAAAAACAGAATTTGTGCGCCATTTAAAAAAAAAACTTGAATATTATGGACAGTCAACCCTATAGTTGTGCCAAGTTTCGGACCTTTTGCACCAAAACCGCATTTTATGTCTCTAATGATTAAACTACTTAACTAATTTTAAGTCTAAAGCCCATAGCACAGGGTTGAATAGCTGTCGCAAATACTTAATGTATTACAAAAGCAATCAATCAACCGTCCAAAACTACCAGAATAATCAAAGAAATGTAACAAAATTAGTTCAATTATTTCAATAAGATAAAAAATACAATAATAATCGTCTACAAAGCCCCTTCTAAAATATCAGACCCGAGACGTTTCCAAGAATTCGATTAAACATTCCAAGGGTAAAAAGCAGGTAATATCTGATACAACAAAGAAACCCGTCTCTAAAATCTAAACCTCAAGGTTGCCAAATTTCTGAGGTCGGTGCGACGCGGTCTTAACACGCAAAATACCTTTTATACCACCGAGGTGACTTAGTAGACCGTTTAGTTTCAGTAAAAGCGCCGCTAGCGCCACCGGTAGATACGTGAACTACACGGCCAAAAAGTAGCTATATATACCATTTTGTGACCTCAGAAAAAAATTTTGCATACAGCTTGCTGAGTGTGTCAGGAGTCATCCCTGAAATTTTTATTGAAAAACGTTGACACCTCAAAAAAAGTGAGGTGACAACATTATATATGAGGTGACAGCGTAGTTTATATACTTTATTTTAAGGTGGCTACGTACCCTTTATCAATATATATATATATATATATATATATATATATATATATATATATATATATATATATATATATATATATATATATATATATATATATATATATATATATATATATAGATATCCGCTAATCGTTGTGACATCTAGGCGTAAAAATTTTAGATATCTTGTGACATCATTCGACGCCGTGACATCCAAATTCGGATGTCACAACGTTTTTCCATGTTTTTGGTACAGTCCTGATGGGGAGGGCCCGGGTGTACCTAAATTAAATGGATGTCATAGCATACCATGAGTCTGATGAAGAATACAGCAAAATTTTTAAAAAATTTTGACGCCAGAATTTCCGTGTATATTGGCGCGAGTATATTCAAGAATCGATCCAATTGATATTCATCACTCTGTGACATCCAATGTATATTTTCATCTTAATTGCACGCACTTGTAACATCCGTCAAAGCGACAACCTTGCATTATGCCTATTTTATTAATTAAATTTGGATTATTTTTTATTTTGGGGCGGCTGTTGCTATGTGGTCCAGCGATTCACTTGACTTGCATCTTTGTAAAAATATTTAAAAATGTTAGCATAATAAATAATGTTAGCTAGCTTATTGGGAACATAAATATAAAATATAAATAAATATTTCTCCATGTACCTCAGAGCAAAAGTGAATTAACTAACGGACTTGGATAGGGACTTGATACTATTTGTGAATTGCTATCTCCGTCCTCCTTTTTACCACGTAGTTAAAGTCAGATGAGTAAAAAAAGCGCTAAATTTTAATCTAGCTACGTCAAAACGTACTGATTTATAATAGTATATTTTTAACTCTATTCAGTGAATTTTTTACAAAAACAAATCTGCTGAATTAAATTAGAATTCTTATAAATCAATCAATACATATATACCGAGTGGGCCAAAAAAAACCGCACAATTTTTTTCATTATAACTTTTGAACTATACCATCGATTTTAATGGGACAAACTGCGCTTGGCAGAGAATTAATCAAAGTTTTGACTAATTATAATTATTTGTCAGCGATCTCAAAATCCAAGATGGCGGACAATATTAAATTGTAGATGCTGGTTTATTCTTATGTTGCAAACACGTTTGAATTATTTTTTTTAAATTACTAGAAAAGCTGCGTTCTTGCCACGCACAAGGTATGAATCAGCAAAATCGGTTTGATGGTTCTAAAAAAAATATTTTTGTTTCAACCATTGTTTTGAAAATTATACGATTGCCTTGCCAATCATGTCTGCATTTATTTCCTTACAAATTTATTACTACTGAACCTTTGACTTTGATGAAATAAAAAACACCCTGGTGAGAATTGATTGTTTTTAAAGATCATGATCAAAATTTATCGCCATCTTAAAATTTAAGATGGCGGACAGAATCATACTTGATTCTTAAAAAATTATTTTCTGGAAATATTTTAGATTTTTTTTTTTAAATTTATAGAAAAGAACCACTTTTCCCGCGCACAACAAGGTACAAATTAGCAAAATTGGTGTATTGGTTCTCAAAAAACCTATTTCTGTTTTCGTCATTGTGTTACAGATTATACGATTGCATTGCCAACCCTGTCTGCATTCATTTCCTTATAAATCATTATTACCAAACCGATTTTAGTGAAATAAGAAAAATGATGGTGAGAATTGATTGTTATTTCAAGGTTATAATCGAAATTTGCCGCCATCCTAAAAGTTAAGATGTTGGACAGAATCTTACTTGATCCTTCAAAGGGGCACTTTTATTCTTATTTTTCGAAAATGTTTTAGTTTTTTTTATTAATTTATTGGAAAGTACTACTTTTCTCCCGCTTAATAAAGTACAATTTAATAAAATGAAGTGGTTCTCACAAAATCTGATTTTGTACAATTGTTTTGTACAAAAGTTATGCGATTGCATTGGCAATTTCTGTCCGACATCTTAAATTCTAAGATGGCGGCAAATTTCGATTATAATCTTTAATAAATTTTATGAATTTATAAGTAAATAAATGCAGACATGAGTGGCAAGCAATCGTATAATATGCAAAACAATGGTTGAACAAAAATATTTTTTTATAGAACCACTGAACCAATTTTGCTGAATCGTACCTTGTCGTGCCTGGCAAGAACGCAGCTTTCTTACTAATTTAAAAAAATAATTAGAACATATTCGCAACACAAGAATAAACGAGCATCTTTGGAAGGTACATTTTAATTCCGTCCGCCATCTTGGATTTTGAGATCGCAGACAAAAAATGATAAATTAGTCAAAACTCTGATTAATTCTTTGGCAAGTGCAGTTTGTCCCATTAATATCGATTGTATAGTTGAAAAGTTATAATAAAAAAAATGTCCAGGTTTTTTTGGCCCACCCTGTAAAGGAAACGAATTGAGAAACTGCTTAACCGATTTTATAGAACCCCTCCCCCCTAATTGCGCCTCTAATATATTTATTTATTTATTTCCAAGGCGTAGCACATATAAGAAAAATTCAGAAGAATAATTTAGGTACCTAAAAAAAGTAACATATGGGTTAGCCGATTTGGAAAAAAAATATAGATATAAAAGAAAAGAAAATGGGAATAAATTGCTAGACTGAATAATGAAAATCATATATTTTTATTTTATATTATTTGCATAATAATTAAGGGCCTTAATTCTGCCAAAGTGGCGCCAGCGTCAGTAAATAAAACATATCCGGCTAGGTATAGAGCTACATAATTTATCAAAAATTCGCTGAACATAGGTAAGTACCTAGTCCAGATTATCTAGATTTTTTTAATCTAGGTACTGTAGTCATAGATTTTACTGAAATATCGGCCATTTTTTGTGTACCGAGCAAAGCCGATTAGTAATCAGTTTCTATGTGACTATGATTGGGGGTGCTTCGCACCTCCCTGTTTACGTCTTGGAGGTGCCCTAGCTAAGGACACTCATCGTAAAGGCAAGCTTTATAGGAAGCGAAGCTATCGTCAAGCTTTCTATTTTTTGGTTATTATTTTTGACATGTTTTCCTCGGTTTCGCATTGGCGGTTCTGTTTTATTTTGAAGATGTTGTTTTACACAGTATGAAGGTACCTAAACTATATACATATATTTATGTAATTAAAAAGTTATGCTGCAAACTATCTTGAAACGTACAACAACGAGCCGCCAATGCGAAACCGAGGAAAACATGTCAAAAATTATAACCAAAAAATATAAAATCAGAGTTAGGCTTCGCTACCTGTAAAGCTTGCTTGACGATGAGTGACCTTAGCCCTAGCCCCTTACTACCCCCGTAGTGGGCGCCCCTGTAGGTATTCTATTTTTGCAAACGGCCGGTCCGCAATCGGCCAGCCCTGGGCTGAGTTGAGTATGTATACTTCGATTTAAATTCGTCTCTCTGTGACATCCACACTTACATAATTATGTTTTCGTTTTATTTGTGTTTTTTTGTTTTTAATCAAAGTTTATTGAATTTAAAGGTAAGTAGATCTGAGGACACAGCAGTGCCTCGCCAAGTTCGTGCGCCGTAACCATCTTTTCTTAAAACATTTCAGCCGATATTTGACCTACCTAAAACTCTACTTCGGAATGAGCTACGAATCTCAAACTTTGCACAGTCGTAGATCTCCATGGAGTTAACAACCCCTCCAAGTTTCAATTCCATAAAGTAGTACAGTAGTTACGAAATTTCAAAAAACGTCGAAATTGCCACTCACTGACTCACTCACTCACTAATGTATAGATCATCAATATTCTACTGTACTTCCAGACATGCTACAAAGCTGAAATTTGGCAGACTTTTAGAAATTTATGACCAAACCCCTGGAAAAAATCATAAAACCCCAAAATTTTAATTTACTCACCTCCCCTATACATTTAAAGTTATGTAAAAGTAGCATCGCCCACTTCCAGAAATGCTAGAGAGTTGAGCTTTGGCAGACTGATAGGACCTATGATAAAACTATAGAAGAAAATCAAAAAACCCCAAAATTTTAATTTACTCCCCTCCCCATTTAAAGTTATGTAAAAGTAGCATTGCCCACTTCCAGAAATGCTAGAGAGTTGAGCTTTAGCAAAATTCTAATTTACTTCCTTCCCCTATAAATGTAAAATTATGTAAAAGTAACACTGCCCACTTTCAGAAACGCTAGAGAGCTGTACTTTTTAAGACTGAAAGACAATATGATAAAACTGTATGAAAAAATTTAAAAACTCCAGCATTTTAATTTACTTCCCTCTCCTATAAATGTCAATTTATATTAAATTAACATTGCCCACTTCCAGAAACGCTAGAGAGCTGAGCATTGGAATGCTGATAGAAATTATGATAAAACCATGGGAAAAAATTTAAAAAGTCCAATATTTTCATTTACTCTCCTCCCCTATAAATGTAAAGTTATGTAAAAGTAAGATTACCCACTTCCAGAGACGCTAGAGAGCTGAGCATTGGAAGACTGATAGGAACTATGATAAAACTATAAGACAAAATTTAAAAACACGACAATTTTAATTTATTTCCCTCCCCTATACATGTAAAAGTAACATTGTGCACTTTCATAAACGCTAGAGAGGTGAGCTTTGGAAGGCTGATGGGAACTACGATAAAACTATGGAAAAAAATTAAAAAACCTCAAAAATTTAAGTAAGGCATTGCAAAAATTTTGAACAATATTCCGCATATTTTACTACTTTAAAAATTAAGTATTATCCAATTCCTTTAAAAAAGAAGTGAAATCATAACAAAAACATTTCATGTAAAAAAAAGCCAAGTATGCGAAAATGGCATTCCGTAAAAAGAATTGAGATAAAAGTAAAGCGAAGTTCTCCAATACAAATTTCAAAATGAAAGGTTCAGACAGACAGACAGACAGACGGCGCAACAAAAAAGTTTCAAAATCATCTCCGAAGTGCCCCCAAGGGTACGCCTGCAAAATTATTGTATTGTCACCGGTTCTTGATAAGTGTACAAAGTTTAAATTAAATCTGTTCGTTTATGGTAGGTCAAAATCTAGTCTAAAGGAGTCAGTTACAAACATACATACCTACCTACAAACATACAAGTGAAGCTAATAAAAGCGTGTCAAAAATAAGAAATTACAAAATACGAAAACTTTTATTTAAAACTTGTTATTTCCCCACAATTTTTATTCTGGTTTGAAAAAAAAATAAAGCGACCTAAACACCCAGAACGACTGCGTTTTCCAGATGGCTGTACGTAAGTTAAAAAATTTCAAGGTAAAAGGCAGAAAAGCCATTTCGATATAGTAAGCCGATTTTAATGTGCAGCTACAGGTTTTTCAAAGGTCCGAAAAACCGAACCGAATAAACATACATACAAACAAACAAATGTCACAAAATATTTTTAAGTTATCTTAAAAAAAAATCCGTCGAACATAATACCTTTCCTAGCTTTTGCTGCACAAACTAGGAAAGTAAAAATTGGGACTGATAAAAACTGAAGTCTGAGTCCAAAAAGATAATGGGAGATACATACAAAAACGGACAACTTTTATCTAATTTGACCTACAAACTGTGAATATAGGGTACAATAATTAATAATAGGCTCATTATTTTTCAACTAAATTTAACTAAAGTTAAGTTGAATAGATAAGGAATTTTTAAATCTAGTCAGATTAAATTTAATCTGAAGAATTTTTTTATATGGCGTGTGTGATATCGAACGAAAAGTAATTGAGTCTGCAGTTAAACAAAATACATTTTAGTTTATTATAGGTAAATTTAGTGGGAATAAGGACACTGTTGTTCTGGTAAATATACGTTTTAATCCATCGGTAACGTTTCAACAATGGTTTTTGTCTCCATCAGACTCTCCTTATTCCCACTAAATTTACCTATAGTTGCATTACAAGGACGTGATAAGTTTAACAAATTTTAGTTTATTTAAAAAAAAGGGTGGGGGTAAATGTCAAAAATTAGAGTTTAAATGAAAATATGGCTTGTGTGGTATTAAACGAAAGGTAATTGAGTAATGAAGTTAAACAAATACATTTCAGTTTTAAAAAAAGGTGGGGGTAAATTTAAAAAATTAGAGTTTAGGTCAAAACATGGTTTGTGTGGTATCAAACGAAAGGTATTTGAGTCTGGAGTGAATAAAATATATTACAGTTTTTAGTTATACTGTCATAAATAAGTATAAATTCGGATCATTTTACTATAGCAATAACCAATATTACTGCGCTTGCACTAATTTCGTCTATAAAAGCCGATGCTGGATAATAGACCGGCAACACTCTAGCAAGTGATCAACCCAGTATACCACTGAAATACGTGATCCCTACTAAACACACCCAGTACACCACTGAAATACGTGGTCCCTACGAACCCAGTACACCACTGAAATAATGTGGTCCTTACTTAACATACCTAAGTAAAACCTCACTATGGTGGTTACGCTTTATGGCCCATAAGGCCAACTCTCTACGGCCTATAAGGTCTATTTCTTATGGCCCCTAGGTCAACTCTCTCCAGTCAGCATCCCTCTTTTTACATTATTTAATTATTTATAGCAATAACCTCTATTCCTGATAATCTGTTTTCTTATATAAAATACATGTATAAATGTGGATTCTTTATACTTAATTTTCATATTCCCCTAAATCCCTCAGTCACAAGGGCACTAAATAACAAACCTTGTGACATATATGGTAGAGATACCACTTGTCACAATTATAGTCGTGACAATATTAGCTTACACGTACACTATAATTAAAGTACCTAGTGTGAGCGCAGGTTCCCATATATTAGCAGAGTATTTTTTTTAGTCCTTGCCGTATATTCATCTTGTAAGCCTATTATGACATCAATCACTTGTCACAAATATAGTCGTGACAATATTAGCTTACACGTACACTATAATTAAAGTACCTAGTGTGAGCGCAGGTTCCCATATATTAGCAGAGTATTTTTTTTAGTCCTTGCCGTATATTCATCTTGTAAGCCTATTATGACATCAATAACGTGCTTGTATGTTTTATTTGTTATTTTCTTCCCCGTGACATCCAGTGTATATTTTTCTTATTTGCATACATATACCTGTAACATATTTGCACACATTTGTGACATCCCTAACGTATTTGTATATTTTATTTGTTATTTGTTTCCTCGTGACATCCAGTGTATATTTCTTATTTTTATAGAGGTACTTGTTACATCCGTTATTTTTATGAAACATTGGCAACATTGCTGGATGTCACAAGTTAACACAAATATTTAGGGATGTTACAACGTCAAAATTTTTTGTATATACAATGGACGCCACAAAGATATGAAAAATTTTATTTCTAAATTTGTGAGTTTATACAAATATTTTTATGGAATTAAAAATAAAATATTAGCTCACACTACTACTATAAGTAGTGTGAGCTATGGTGATCCAAATTTTTTCGAAAAAAAAAAGTTGCTTCGATTTCAAAATTTTTTATATATCTTTGCGTTTCAGATGATTTTGAAACTTTTTTGTTTTGCTGTCTGTCTGTCTGTCTGTATGTCTGTCTGTATGTCTGTCTGTATGTCTGTCTGTATGTCTGTCTGTAACGACCAACCCGCATAACTCAAAAACCGCTTGTCCGATTTTAATGAAATTTGGTACCTAAGTTGGGTCTGGGGCCATGATGGTCCCATTTAAAAATGAACAAAATCCACCGAACGCAAGCCAAATAAAAGGGTGGGGGTAGATTCCAAAAATTAGAGTTTATGTGAAAATATGGCGTGTGTGATATCAAACGAAAGGTAATTAAGTCTGGAGTTAAAAAAAAATGAATTTTAGTTTATTTTTAAAAAAAGGGTGGGGGTATATGTCAAAAATTAGAGTTTAAGTGAAAATATGGCGTGTGTGATATCAAACGAAAGGTAATTAAGTCTGGAGTTAAAGAAAATACATTTTAGTTTTTTTTTAAAGGGTGGGGGGTAGATTAAAAAAATTTGAGTTTAAGTCAAAACATGGCTTGTGTGGTATCAAACGAAAGGTAATTGAGTCTGGAGTTGAATAAAATATATTTCAGTTTTTGATTATATTAGCTCACACTATAACTATAGTACCTAGTGTGAGCTTAGGTGCCCATAGATTGGCAGAGTATTTTTTATTACATTTCATATTTTTTATTTTTGGATAACCAGGTTTTAAAGTGGATGTCACAAAAACCGACTTTTTGCTGGATGTCACAAGATACAACGGTCGAGTATATATATATATATATATATATATATATATATATATATATATATATATATATATAAAGTTACAGGCGAATTTGGACGGTAACTGAAACACATACCATCTTGTAAGTTGAAAATCTCTGCAGGTCGTTAATTTAGGCTTCTAGTTACGGCCCCAATGCTAAGGGTCTCGCATGATACGTCAGTGGTCAGGTGAGCCAACCAAGAAACATTTGAGGTTTCTTCAGGGGCTTTTCAAGCTAAACCAGATGCTGTATCAAAATTAAAAATATATACAGGAATTTTTAAAATATCGATCAAAAACTAAAAATTGTGTTTTTTCAAACATTTTACTATCTCAGCCATCTTGTAAACAAATTTTATAAAATGTGTTAGTTATGTATTAGCGACTACGACGAATCGAATTACGTTAACGAATTTTTTTCTGGGCCTTCTAGTTTTTGTAACTATAGCCAATTTTGTTATTTCTGATGGCCGCCATATTGAATTTATGCCTATTTTTAGATGGCAGAAAATGTAAATTTATTTAAAAACAGTTTTTCACTTAGTTGGCTGTGAGTCAAATACCGTACCTACGTAACTATCTACCAAATATTTGCCAGTTATTTGATTTATCTGTTAAGAGTTTTAAAGTATCTCAATTAATTTTGATATTTCTTGAGGTAAACTGCCAGTTAAATTTATTATGGAAAAGTTTCAAAAAAATAGGAAAAATTAAACTTTTGATTGCTTTATTTTGTGCCATAAGAACGCTGGAAGAGCTCAAGATATGTACCTACCTGGCACTATTAGTACCCGTGCTGGTCTTGAGTTCTAGTTGACCCCATGGCAGCGGCGACTCGTGTGAATACAACATGGTAGTGCCAAAATTTTAAGTCAGTAAAAAAATTCGTGGTGTTGCACCCAAATGTTTACCCACAAGCCATTCAAAAACACCACTACTATTGCGGTTCCTAATTGTATTTTTTTTACCCATGCCCACCCGAATTTCGCCATGAACGACTCAAAATTTGTCAAAAAATTCTGCTGAAATAATTGAAATATATTGTAAATTAAAACATTCATGTTACACGCACAAAAACAATGCGAGTAATACGACTGATGACTTGTGCCAGGCACAAAATTTCTTTGATTTTTCCTATTTAAACAACGCTAAAATGCCCAACATTGGCTCTATCACTGTCGCTCATATAGGCTGCAGATAAAATCCATATCTATTCAGAGGTGCCAAGAGAAAGGGGCAGCGTGTTTGATGTTGCTTTGGGTTTTAGTGGTTCATTCAGCGCGTCGCCGTCGCCTCGAATCGAAGTGTGATTCACTGCATTGCACAGGGTTAGCGAATGTCATATACATAATATATAAATTAAAAAGAAATGCAGAAAATAAAATAAAAACCAAGATATTTTGAAAATAAAAAACGTGTTTGTGGAGAATAATACGGTAGTGCCATGGCTCCGTGGCACTACCTCACGAGTCATTTACAGAACATTTACTTTAATTTCATGCAACGCTTTGTCATCGGTTTTTATTTTTGGTCTTCCTTTGATTTTAATCATAAATAATGTTTCAGTTGTTAACTGAATTTTAAGATATTGCATTATTTTTTTGCCAAAGGTAAAAAAAGTTAAGTTAAAAATTGAACCGTCTTATCAGATAACTCAAACAATTGGCAAAATTTTGTTAACGTATGTAGGTATGACAACAAACACAACAACACATATGACATTTGTTTCACAGCCAACTAAGCGAAATGATCCAATAATAGGCTTTTTATACATTGTTCGATTAAAGTTCCTACTAATCAAGGAACAATTTGTAATCGCTCCCATATAGATTTGCTCGGAAGGAGCGATTTCTGAGCGGTCGAGAGCAGTGTTGATTGAAAATGGTTTTAGTTTGACATTTAGTTCTCTGGTTTATAAATGCCTACTGGTTATCAACGACTTGGGTCTTAGGGTCTTAAAACATTTTTCATTAGAATAGAGAAAGTGCGAAAATTTATTTCTTTTGTTTCTGACAATCTTCGCTATGTTGACAATGCCGCGATAAAATAAAAGTATGGTAAGTTTGGTTCGGCTGCCTAACGGGTTGCCTACAAGTGCCCTTCTATTTCCGAAAAATTTCAACTTTTTCATTGGTAATGTCAGACGCATGGTGTACCTACTTTTAGCTTACACCCGAGAAGAGCAAACACACTTACACGTATACTATAACAATAGTAGTGTGAGCAAATAAAAAATAAGAAAAAAAGGTTGCTATGATTTTTGAAATTTTTTTATATATTTTTGCGTTTCAGATGATTTTAAAACTTTTTTGTCGCGCCGTCGGTTGTCTGTGTGTTAGTATGTCTGTCTATAAAGGAAACTTCAAAACTGCTTGCCCGATTTTAATGGAATTTGGTACCTAGGTTGGGTTTTGGCTCTATATGGTCCCATATCTAAATAAATAATCCACCCGATATAAGCCAAGCAATGGGGTGGAGATAGCATCGTGTGAGCTTAGGTCCCGATAAATTGACAGAGTATTTTTATTTTGGTTGATTGTGAAATTCTTAATGTTAAGCTGTTCTATATAGTCCGGAGCCTAAGCCACTTTCGTCTGCATTTTTGCGTAATGAAACTTGGCACGATTATAATACAACACTTTTGTATTATTTTACGAAGTGGTGCTCATCCCGAACCCAGTGCAGAGCAAAGATACAGAGTGTTTTATTTTTAATTGCATCTATCTTATTAAAATTCTGTGTAAAATTTAAATGTAAAGGTAGAGCAATGAAACTTGGCACCGATTATAAGGACATATACGTTTTTATTTTAAATGATAAAAAAATTATATTGTTTTGTTTTCTTCCAAGAAATAAAAAATAATAATTTTTTTTTGAAAAATTTATGGTATGGGTGTTGAGTAGAAAAAAATTTCTAGGAGCATTAGCAAACTGCTTCTCTTTAAAACGAGTATTGCTGGACTGGTGTGACGTATACAGGGTCGGAGTACAGGGGGGTTTTAATTAATAATTGTAAATTAAAAAAATCTAAAAAGATAGAAAGGTATGTGGATTTCTTAGACGTACCGATATTTTCAAAAAATATATACCAAATAAAAGATACCTTTTATTTATATTTTACCAAAAGAAAATAAAAATTTTGTTGAACTGTTAAAAATACAGGCTGTTTTAAAAAATAAGTTACATTTTTATGATCAATTTAAGTAGTTTTTTTTATGACGACGTTACAAATCACTATGGAAAACTCAAAGTCAGTACGTTACAACGATACCAGTACAGCTTTCATTTTCTTAAATAAAAACTTTTGTACAGAGTGTTAAAAAGTAACTAGACAATAAAGTTTTTTCGTAATTTTTTATTTTAATGCTGAAATTTCAAATAACTCTAAATATGTCAGATAAACATCTCATTGCAATCACTATATTCTCCTTTATAAACCATTTATCGTACTCTATTTTTGTGACAAGCGCTACATTATTACCGTTTTCTGAATGTATATACTGGGCGACAACAACTTTGCTGTCATTTTTACTGTTTTTTACATTATTTATTTTAGGTACTGCGTTAATAAGAATTTTGAAATGAAACTTGGCACAATTTGTCGGCTTGTTATAGGCTATGACACAAATAATAATGTTTGTGTAATTTTGTAATATGCTGAAAGATACAAGGTGATATTAAAAAAATCATGTAAAAAGTAGTAGTCTCAAACTTTGGGTCATGCCGGTTATGCAGTTTAAGATACTTTCTGAATTTTACAAGTTTTTAAAACTAGAAGAACGCCTTTCTCACATAATGTACATTGTTTAATTTAGCTTTGTAATTATAAGAAAATACAGGGTGTTTCTTTTGTCAATATATAATTGTTTTTTAATACGTACAAC
This sequence comes from Aspidapion aeneum, assembly GCA_963576565.1. Lineage (NCBI taxonomy): Eukaryota > Metazoa > Arthropoda > Insecta > Coleoptera > Brentidae > Aspidapion > Aspidapion aeneum. Next base: position 121,698,450 of record OY755039.1, read on the forward strand.
ATTATTTCCAGCAATTATAAAATTAGAAAATATACAGTACAGAGTTAAACTGTTAATCATAGTTAAACTGTTAGTTAGATACTATAAAATATACAGGGTATTCGAATTAAAGTCGGTAATATTGTTAACTTTGTTATTATCAAAAAGGTCGGTTAAGTTATTAGGCAAAATGTTAATGATTTTTCCGCACTAAATTGGTGGAACAAGAATAAAATTAAACCACGCGTAGGTGAGTTATAGAAAAAAAAATTTTTTTAAAAGATACACATAGTATACAGTTCCAGCAATCGAAATAATTTTTATATGTAAATAAAAGCTGTCTTATAACTTTTTCTTTTTAAGTAAAAAGTTATTAATACAAAATACAGTAACTTTAATTGTATAAAAAATATTTTTTACATAATGTGTATTATCATTATTTCTCAAATATCTATTTAATTCTCACTTCTGACAACCAATCTCAAACAGGATGCAATTATGTAATTTTATTAAAAGTGTATGCTTTGGTGCCCAAGAAATGGCAGATTATGTTAAAAATTAAAAATTCTAGATACTTGATTCCACTTTTACTTAAGTTATAAATTTTTATTAAGGCTTTGTCCGGTATTTTTAATAATCCCTGGCGTAAAACCCGAGAATAGGCTCTTCTCAGGTAAAACCAGATTAAGGTGTCAGTTTTGACATATCATGTGAACAGATTGACGTATTGACTCAATTAATATTTATTTTGGTTTAGAATACTAAATTACCTAGAAATCGATACCCCACACGACCACTTTAGACGGAATAAGATTTGAACAATTTAGCCTCCTCCCTTTTGCTTCCTCTCCACTCAAAAAAGATCTTATTTCCAACGTTTAATTTTAATAGATTTTTTTTTCAATTTATAAGCTACATAGCTATAAGCTTAAAGAAACAAAAAGTGTACGCGAAATTAGTTTTATATTTAATTTATCAATTTTTCCTTTCCTATCTCAAGTACGCCCCTGTATCTTGGCCCTGCACTGGGTTCCATCGGAGCACCACTTCTAGAATGGCATTCCTAGGTGTCTGCTACCTCTGTGCCAAATTTCGTCACGGTACGCGAAAATGCAGACAAGCCCCTAAATTTCCGGCTAAATTTAAAAATGCTAACTTTTTAACGGAGCATTGCATCAATATGAGGTTTTCTGAATATAATTTTTTGTCAAAAAATTGTGTTATAACCAAAAACTTTCGTTTCGGAGATATTTACAAAAAACTGTTTTCAACAAAGGTAATAACAACTGACAGTGGCTGCAATTTTGATAAGGCTATAATCTTTTTTACTTGGCGCCCTTTTTTCCATAAAATACTTAAATTTTCTAAATTGTCTGGGGCAATTTAAAAAAAAAATGGGTTTTTAAATTACAAATTTGTTTTTCTGCTTCGCCTTTTTTTTTATTCTGCGGTGCCACTTCTTGTAAATATACACAGTGCGACCCTGTAATTTTTAAGTTTTTTGACATGTCCGCTAAAAACTGTTTATAGCTTATACAGGTTTATTAAATGATCCTTTTTGTATATTTTTTGCTTTTTTTCATTTTCACTATTACAATTTACGTTTCAGGGCGTACGACCTATAAAAAATTAAATTAAAAACTCCTAGATTTAAGTCACTGTCTGAAAGACTGTCAAAATATGTCAGACAGCATTTGGCAAAATCAATCAGTTGGTGACTTTTGGGTAGTAGCCCACAATCAAGAATGCCATGATTTTAAAAACAAAAGAATAAAAAGACGCCGTGTTATGTTTGACATATTTTTTTCGATGTTTTGGTAGTTTTCGTTAGACAAAAATTATCAAGACTTAGTTTAGATTGCTGTTTTGATTATAGGAAGTCATCCTGTTTATAAATGCACTTACGAAGACAACAGAAAAAAGGTATGTTTTTGTTGTGGTTCATTTAAAATTACAACAAAAACTAAAGAACTCATATGTATATGTAAGAAAGAAAAAAAACTGTACGTAAGCGTAAAATGACAAAAATGCCTGAATTTGACAAAATATTAGTTTCGAAGGAAACTAGAAGTTTTTATGAGTGCAATTGTGTAATTTGTCAGACTGCAACAACTAAATGTCATCCAAAAAAAAGATTTCTTCTGAACAACAATCGTCAACGTCAATTAAAAATTTGTGAATTATGTCTACAAGTCCTCGGAGAAGGTTTGGAACATCGTTGTGCAGAATGTAGGCATAATATTAGCAAAATGCTATTAACTTTTTAAATAGAACAGCAGTCTCAAATAAGCAACAAGAACAAATTGCTGTAAAAATCATTAAAAATAAAATTGACCAAAAAAAAACACTACTTTCCGTTCTTCCAAAGCGTATAAAAACATTACTGTTAATTTATCTACAGGGGGTAAAACGGCAAAGGTAACTTTAAATCCAGCAACAACTAAACCGTTTTACTCAGAAACACTTAGATAATTTACAAACAAATGAGGGATTCTCTAATAGAAAAATGGAAAAAAATTACCAATTTTATAAGAAGCTCAGCTGGCAAACAATCTATACCATCGAATTATAGACACCGCCAAGAGAAATCCAAGATGATTTTAGACTGTTAGAAATAGGATCATTTTGAATTTGAAACCAGCGAAGGTAAATCTTCCAGACCCTTTATTTATGCTGATGCAATTCATCTTGTTGAAAGAATTATTAAAGAAAGATAAACCGTGGGACAAAATATGAACTAAAAGTTGTAAGCGATGGAGACTTTTTTAAAATATGCCTTCATATTCCTTTCCAGAAATTTTCAGGTGAAATGTGTAGTACAAAATACAGTGAAGGCGATAGTGCTGCAAAGAAAGGGAGACTTACTGGTGTAAAAAAAGCTAATATTAAAGAAACTTATAAAAATATTACCAAACTATTTCAAATAACAAACCTAAATAGTATATCGTTCAAGTTTGTGTCTTTAAACTACTGCTTATCGTGAATGGAATGCAAACAGCAACGTCCAGCTACCCGTGTTCTATTGCCACATTTCCCTTACATAGATGAGGTCTTATAGCTTAAGTTATGAAAAGGAGCCAGGAACATATGGGGATCTGAAGTTACATTTTAATAAATTTAACACAGATTTGGATTCTAATATCAAAAGAGCCAAAGAAACTTTTAGTGTTATTAACAAACCCCTATTTGAGGAACAGGAAGATCTTTGTGTCGTTCAGAAATGCATCCTACCTGCACAACATCTGTTGCAGGGGTTTGTTAATCATGTATTTTGGAATGGCCTAGTACCACTTCTTGACAGAGAAAATGCGCTTAAATGGCCAAAAAAGCTAAAGGTGATTGCAAAATACTACCACGGCGAAATATTTGAAGGCAATGCCTGCAGAAAGCTCCTAAAGAAATCCATTTAACATCACGAGAAGTGCTAGGAGAGACAGATTATATTTTTGTAATGCCATTTGTATGCTTTTAACACAATGAACCGAATTGTTGAACAATGCTTCGGTTCTGTTCAAACATACGTTGGACTTGAAGCAGATTTAGAGCACTTAGAAGCCGTTTTACAACATGCCGGGGTGACACAAACCCTTAAAATTCACTGCATACTACAGCATCTTACAGAACAGCATTTGGTCAGAACAAGCTGGAGAATCGATTCATAGGGAATTTTTAACTATTTGGAATAAATACAAAATAAACACAATTATTATTGATGAACGGTACGCAAAGCAACTTTTGAAAGCTGTTGTTAAATTTAGTTCAAATAGAATTTAGTTTTGTTAACATAACCATTTATATCATTCTTTAGGTACTTAATTATTTTTTTGTTGCCTTAGCCCTATTAAAATTATTTAATAATCTTAATAAATTATGGCAAAAGTGGTTACTGGTTTAGTTCTTTGGTTTATTACGGCTATAATCATTTACTTAAAGTACTTTAAATATGATTCTATAGGATAATTATACAAAAAAATTGTAAAAAAAATGATAAACTTTTGAAATTCAAATTTTTTAGAAAAAAGGATCTGACTTGATTTTAAAATATAGTGTTTTATAACGACTAATAAGACCGCATTTACACCCCATAAAAATAATTTAGCGGACATCTTAAAAAACTTAAAAAATACAGGGTCGCACTGTGTATATTTGCCTGTAGTGTCGTTTTTTTTGCTTTTTTTAACTAAATTACTTCGCCTACAACGGAATTTTTTAAAATTTTCCAATAGTTTTTTTGCATTGCCAACTTAGACTCCGCTCTCCACTTTTAGTAGTATTGTTCGCATTATATACAGCAGGTACCGGACAAAAGTAGACAAACTCTCTAAAATTTTATATAAATCGGATCCTGTATTAACTATCAAAGAGAACAAGTGGTGCATTTTAAAACTTCAATCCACTTCTTAGTACGTTTATGATCCAAGTGTGTGTAGATTTTTAAAAGCTTAATGCGATTTTGAAACTAAATATTATCTGTCACGTTTAGATTCCGAGATATAACTGTTTGCCCGCAGTTAGAAAAACGATAACTGCAGTGGACTGTATATATTTTAATTAATGAAAGCGCGAACAAACATAAAAATATTGATACGAAATCACGAAATAATCAAAAGGTCCATAGTTAATTGCTGTTACCACACAACGGAAATCAGAAACAAAGCACTCACCAGTTTGCAGCCAATTTCTCCACGTACCAGGGGCCCCTTTCTGGATCTAATGATGGCACCACGTAGCTGAAGGGCTGAAGTTTCTAGTTCTATGCTTCAGTACACCAAAATCGAGCACTTTCAAGTCATGTCAAAATGCGCGAAAATGTACTCTGTCCGTCATCCAATTGTGTGGTTTTAAAAAGTAAAAACAACCGCGAAATTTAGCGGGAGCTAACATAACTGCCCTCCAAAACACACAATTTTAGAATATCAACCGGACAGATATAGATATAAGAAAAAATGATCGACCGATAAATATAAATGAATGAAAAACAGAAAAGTAGCGTAAGTTTATTAAGAGATAACGAAAACCCGAAAAAGGCAAAACAAACGAACAAAAATTCAAAAAAAATAAAAATAAAGCAAAACCTATTGTAATACCCGGTAATAGGTAGAAAAATTAAAATTAGTTTTAATTCGGCAAGAGGCACAGTTTTACAACTGGCCGCTTGTAAACACCGGTAGCCGTTCGCACCGTCGCTACACGCACTTGACCGTCTCCGCCGGGATGCAATTCGAGAACCCGACCGACTGGCCATTTCAAAGGTGATTGGATGTGATCACTCGTTATGATAACCAAATCATTTAATTTGATATTTGGGGACGAATCAGCCCACTTGTGTCGCTGTTGTAGCGTATGCAAATACTCCACAGAATACCGTTTCCAAAAATCATTATGTAGTTTTTGGATTAGTTGCCATCTCGAGAGCCGATTTAGGGGCCTCGGACAAATCTGACTCCGGAATTTCTGAATTAAGGGGTTCAAGGGTCAAAAAATGCCCAGGGGTAAGAGGTTGAAGATCGTGTGGGTCTGAAGAGGCAGGAGATAAAGGGCGACTATTAAGTACGGCTTCTATGCGACATGTAAGGGTGGACATTTCCATGATGGACAACTTCTGGTCGCCGACTACTCGAACAAAGTGAGTTTTAAAACTTTTGACGCCAGCTTCTGCCAGGCCATTGAAATGTGGACTGAGAGGAGGTCCCAGATGCCAACGAATAGAAATTCTGGTGGACGCACTTCTTGCGTAATCAAGTAATTGGTTACGAAACCCTATAAAATTACTGCCCTGATCTGACCAGCATTGCGTCACGCTTCCACGTCGAATCGATCGAAATGAATCGATGGAATGCACCTACAAACCCTTCGGTGGACAGTTCCATGGTTAATTCCAAATGCACGCAATGTGTGGCCGTACAGACAAACACACAGACATACGATTTGAAAGCTTTACAACCACGGTAACGATGAAAAATCACAAAGAAAGGTCCACAAAAGTCGATAGCTACACTCGAAAAAGGTTTAAGTTGATTGATTCGATGAGCGGGAAGTGAACTCATTATGGGCGGTCTATAGGGTTTAGGGTTGATTCTAAAACATTGCAAACACTTGGATATGGTTCTTTGAATTGCCCGTCTGGCAGATAATATCCAAAATTGCTGTAAAAGCAGATTATGTAATGTTTTAAACCCAGGATGGAGGTATTGTCGATGAGTGGACTCGATAAGAAGAGTAGTTAAACGATGGTTACTCGAAAGTAAGACGGGGTGTTTTGCAGAATAAGACAAAAGGTCAGATTTTTGTAATCTGCCACCGACTCTAATGATATTATTTTCATCAAGAAAAGGTGAAAGTTTTCGAAAAGGTTTCGGTATTGGTTTATCCTTAGATAACGCGGAAAAAAGCTCAGAAAAACAAGAACCTTGAACGCACTTTGCATCTCACCGGTGGTAGGAAAAACAATATTTTCAAAAATAATTTTTGGTCCGGTGGATTAGTGGGTTTTTGATAGGAATGGTTTTGAAAAAGGTTAACTATTCGAAGGACATAACAAATGATACGTTGAATTTTTGATATAGATGAATATTTGATAAGAAGCTGATCTAAGACGTTAACGTCAATTATCGCATTGCAACAGACCTTTGGCTTTTCCTCCAGATTAATATCTCCGAAATCAATCGGCATTTTTGATTTATGAAAATCGAGCCATTCGTTTTCGGGAGACCACAAAAACGACGGTGCGTTCCACCACATGTCATGTGAAATGAGCTGTGAGGGGGTGGCCCCTCGTGACGCAATATCGGCTGCATTTAAAGCAGAAGGAATGTAGCGCCATGAGTTTGAGGGAATGATTTCTTGGATTCTACTGACTCGATTTCCAAAAAAGGTTTGCCAGCGATTAGGAGGGGATGAAAGCCAGTGCAATACGACTTGCGAATCGCAGAAAGTAACGATATTTGTAAAAGTTATTTTTCCTTCATAGCTAGATAAGACGAAATCAATTAATTCGCTTAAAAGAAATGCGCCTAGGAGTTCTAGCCTAGCCAAAGTTTGTGATTTTATAGGCGCGACCCTAGATTTTGCAGATATGAGAGAAACAGATATATTGTTTTCCTCTTCTACACGAAAATATACGACGCCTGCGTAGCCTCGAATTGAAGCGTCGGTTTGATTTGTCGGGGTAATTGAAAATTGGAAAGAAGCGAGAATTCAGAACGAAGTTTGTTCCAAGAGTCGATGATCGAAGAATCTGGTTCTTCGTCCCAGCCTATTTTCGATATCCACAACTGTTGCAAAATAAATTTTGCTTGTAGCAACAAGGGACAAAGAAAACCTAAGGGATCAAAGATTGTTCCTATGATAGATAAAATAGAACGTTTAGTTGGGGGTTTGTCCTTCATTCGGCATTGATAAGAAAAAATGTCGTTTTTTGGATGCCATTGAAGTCCTAAAACTTTGATAAAGTGTGGTTCCTTCGTGTCAAAAGAGAGAGGCATTTGACGATCGGATTCTGGCAATGTTGCCAATAACTCAGGACAATTGCTTGCCCATTTTTTAAGTTCAAATCCTCCCGACTTTAACAAATCATTGAGTTCCATCTGTAGGGAAAGGGCTTCAGAAAGCGAAGGGCTAGTTCCCAAGATATCGTCGATGTAAATTGACGTTTTTAGAACAGTACTAGCCATAGGAAAACGTTCCTTTTCTCTCTCTGCCAGCTCATTTAATGTACGCATGGCTAGAAAGGGTGAGCATGTCATGCCAAAAGTGACAGTACTTCCCACACTGAAAGTGGGTCCTGTGGCGAAAACCTCCACAATATCCTTTGATAAGGACGGTGATAAGGATTGATAAGGACTTGACGGAACATCTGTTTGATATCAGCAATGTAGGCAATAGGATTAAGACGAAACGTAAGGAGTAAAGAAGCAATATCCTTTTGAAGTTTCGGTCCAGATAACAACGTGTCATTGAGACTGATATTTTTTGGGGTGACTGCCGAACAATCCCAGACTACCCTTAATTTTGTACTTAAGCTTTCCGGCTTTAGTACGCAATGATGTGCCAAAAAACATGATACGTCGACTTTTGGTTGACTAGATAAAACTAGACTCATATGATTAGAATCGATATAGTCTTGCATGAAACTTGAATAGGCAGTGTACAGATCAGGATTTTTGAGTAATCTATTTTCTGGAAGTACAAATCTACGATAAGCTTGCGGATAAGTATTTCCTAGGTCAGGGTTTATTTGATCTTTAAACGGAAGATCTACCATGAATCTACTGCTCGGTTGCCGTACGACACTCGCAGTAAAAATTGATTCCGCTTGTTTTTCTTCCTTTGATAAGATTTGTTTTTTAGGCAAATGTTCGCTTTCCCAAAACCTAGGGAGAATGACCTCTAAAGGAGGTGAATGACTCGTTAAAAAACAACTGGTTCGTTCCGTAAGACTACCTACTTCGTCCACTTTTCCCATGACGACCCAGCCAAAGATGGTTTTAAGGGCGGAAGGTTGCCCTATTTGTCCAAGAACCCTGCCCTCCTTGAATATCTGTGCGAATAGCTCGCAACCAATATCTAGGTCCACAGGTCTAGATTTGAAATAAGATGGGTCGGCAAGTTTAAGGTTTTCCAAGTGTTTCCACTGATTATCGTTCAAAGTGAATGTAGGCATATTGGAACATAGTTGTGGAACGACAATTGCTTCGAAATTAAGTAAAGGAGTGACCTGTCCTTGTGGCTTAATGTGACATTGAACGAGCCCTTTGGAAGTAAGAGAAGACATTTGATTTAATCCGAATATTTCAGTGGTGTAACTTCGCCTAGGAAGATTAAGACGCTGAATACACTTTTCACTGATGAATCCTGTCTGTGATCCAGAATCAAGCAGTGCCCTCACAGGTTGAAAATTTCCGCAACCGTCCATAACATCTATTATGGCGGTGCATAAAAGAAAGGTACCTGAAGGTCCTGAGGTATTTAATGACACATGAAGATTATTGACAGGTGGTGTGTGAATGACAGGACTAGTATCTTGGCTTCCAGACTCTTTATTAGTTTCTAAGATATGAGTTAAAGTGTGGTGCCTTTTACTAATGCAAGTCCTGCATAAATATTTTGATTTGCACGTGTCTGGCACATGCGAGGGATGAAAACACGCTAGACATAATTTTTTCTGCTTGACGAAAGATAGGCGATCGATAGGCGAGAGGTCAAGAAATGTTTGACATTTCGAAAGCACGTGACCTTGATTACACCGGAAACATTTTATTCCCGTACTTGAATTAGTTGAGGTGCCAGCCAGTCCTATAAAAGGCGAATTGGATGATTTATAGGTAGGCTTTTGCCCAAACTGATTTTGCATAGAATTTGAATTTTGATAGGTAGGCTTTTGCCCAAACTGATTTTGCATAGAATTTGATTTTTGATAGGTAGGCACCTTTTTGGGTGCTGTTGATTGAGGAAGTGATTCCAAAACTTTACATCTTTTTTCTAGAAAGAAGTGACTGAAAAGTGGGAATTTCGGTATTAGTATTGGCGTGACTCATTTCGAAATTTGAACGCGTCGGAATATCCAATTTTTGTAACAAAATGAAAAAAGTCCCAACTGTCAACGTCAAAGCTAAGTAATTTTAAAATTTCTAGGGATTCTGAAAAGGTGTCAATTAAATTACGCAAATCTTTAGCTCACTCGTTTTCTAAGGTAGAGTTCATAATTGTGCTTAAAGCATCATTTGCGAGGTCTCGCTTGTTTTGATATCTATTGACTAATTTGTCGTAAGCAATTTTATAATTTTGATCAGATAAGCTAATCCCTGATATCAATTTTAAAGGCTCATCCTCGAGATATGAAAATAAATATTGAAGTTTTCGAACGTTACTTAGACTTTGATTTTGATCTATAATGTTATTAAAAAGATCGAAAAAGCTTGGCCATAATTTTTTATCACCTCGAAATATGGGAATACCTAACTCTTTGAGTTTTGGAGTTTCAGATTCGTTTTGTCGAACATATCCCGAAAAGGATGGGGCCTCAACCGGAAATATTTTAGAGTAAACCCCCTTACACGCATAAAAATATTTACGAGCTTCTGAAAGGATCGCGTTTTAAACTCCTCGTCGTCCGAGTCGTCTATCAACATAATGACATCATTATGTACCAACATGCATTTATCGAATGTTTCATCCAAATCGGAATACCTCACTTGAAACTCGTTTCTCGCTTTTGCGTCCGTTGCCGCGGTTTGTGAAAACACATAACACTCGGTGATCGCAGATAAAAAACCCTTGCGTTTTTGCACGGCTTTTTTGATAGACATGATTTTTACCTTTGAAATGACGAAATTGTCGGTAAATATACAATTAACGCTAAATTAATGCTTCTGAAATAGAAAAATGACGAATTGTCGAAAATATGCACTAATTTATCGCAATTGATGAAAATTGTTTTAAATATCGAATTGATATGGAACACATCTAATCACAGAAATGTCGGTAAATATACAATTAACGCTAAATTAATGCTTCTGAAATAGAAAAATTACGAATTGTCGAAAATATGCACTAATTTATCGCAATTGATGAAAATTGTTTTAAATATCGAAATGATATGGAACACATCTAATCACAGAAATGAGAAATGTTGTTTGTTTTGATTGATTCTCGATTTTTGTTTACTGAAGTGACCACGCGGTAGACCCTGCGTTACCATAGCAGCGGACCGAAAACAGGTAACTGCGCCGAAACCGAAGGTCGAACGATTGGCAAATTCAAGGCCGTGTGAAAATGTGAAATGGCCGACTTATTAATACCGTCGTATGGAGTAAATTTAAATAATTCGGGTCGAAGGAACACTTATGTCTGCCCGCAGTTAGAAAAACGATAACTGCAGTGGACTATATATATTTTATTAAATGAAAGCGCGAACAAACATAAATATATTGATACGAAATCACGAAATAATCAAAAGGTCCATAGTTAATTGCTGTTACCACACAAAGGAAATCAGAAACAAAGCCCAGTTTGCAGCCAATTTCTCCACGTACCAGGGGCCCCTTTCTGGATCTAATGATGGCACCACGTAGCTGAAGGGCTACAGTTTCTAGTTCTATGCTTCAGTACACCAAAATCGAGCACTTTCAAGTGTAGAAATTTGTAATAGTTGGAGAAAGAAATTAACACGCCATTTTCTCGAGGCGGTAGAAAAGGATCTCTTGGTGCGCATGTCAAAATGCGCGAAAATGTACTCTGTCCGTCATCCAATTGTGTGTTTTAAAAAGTAAAAACAACCGCGAAATTTAGCGGGAGCTAACAATAACACAAAGTTATATTTACGATATGACCATTTTTTACTTGATTTTCGAAACCGACGTAAAATTTCCTTAAATCGATCACACTTATTATACACTTATTATACAGTGTCCACGGATTGAGTTCGGGTAATGTATAAATGACAAAAAATGTTCGATTTAGATTCTGATTTTCTGGGAATTGCGCCTGCTTAGTCTGAAACTAAGATGTTAAAAAAATGGATCAAATCAATTAATCTACAGGGTGGTTTAGTTACCTGATTTGATAAAAAGTGTTAAGGGTAAAATACCTTTGTTTTAAAAGATATCGGAAAATGTTATTAAGAAGAGTTGTTTAGATTCAAAAGTGACGGCAGATTCTCAATTTTCAGCCAACTCTGATTTTATAAGTCGATTTTGAAAATTTTATTTCGACGACTTTAAGCTAATTTTTATGAAAATTAAGAATCAGTCGTAACTTTTAATTCTAAGCAACTTTTCTCAATAACATTTTCTGATATCTGTTAAAACAAAGTTACACTACTCTAAAACTTTTTATCAAATCAACCTACCAAACCACCCTGTATATAAATTGATTTAGCTCATTTTCTTAACATGTTAGTTTAAGACCAAGCAGAAAATCAGAATCTAAATCGAAAGTTTTTTGTCATTTATACCTTACCCACTCAATCCGTGGACACACTGTATATACATATATTTTTTATTATTCGTATTTCCTTTATTTTTTTAATCATATACATATATACTTTTTTGACGCAGTTTTTATTAAAAATTAAAACAAAAAATTTAACAAAAATTAAAATTATAAAAAAATACCAAGAATAAAAAAAAATAATAATCATATAAAAAATAAACAAAAATTAAACATAGAGTGTGATACATCGTTTTAAAGCAAATTGTAGGCTGATTTTAAGACTAATAAAAAATAAATCTATCGTCCATAACCAAGTTCTGCTGGGACGATAGCGATGTTAGATAGATGCAAGTCTAACCAAGGCCAACACAAAAATAGAGGCCACGACCCTGAAAAAATCAGCTGTTCTCCGGTGGCTAAATTTTACATTGGGTCATATGGGAGGTCGGACGTTTTTTTATGATATTTTCAAAATGGCACTACAGATTTCCGCGAAATTTCAGTGAAATATTCTCAGACACCATCCCGATATTCCACCAAAGTTTTGTAAGGAAGCAACATGATTAAAAAGTTAAAATCTTCAAGATTTAGCATTCCTTATTTTGAATTCAAATTACCCGCCATGTACCACATGCCAACTGTTATATTTGACGTGTATTTGACTTTGTCATCAATCTGTGATTGTCACATTTGCTTATACTTTAAACTTAATTTTTGTGTGAGCTAATGAAGGATTACTATAGATTAAAAAAAATTGTTCTGAAGGAATATAGTAAAAACAATTTCAAAACCGGCTTTATTTAAAAAAGAATCAAATATTCATGAACCGTCATTTCAACTTCAATATTTTAAAGACAATCAGCTGTGTCGTAACGTGACCATCAAAAAAAATCAGCCCCGGATGTGACGTCAAAAAAGTGGAGGATAGTGGCCCGTCCGTTTTGATAGCCCTGGTCTAACATGTAGCAGGACCACCTTTCGGAAGCGTGGGTCCACTGTGTATACTTGCTACGCAATGTAAAGGTCCAAATCAAATAGATGGACATAACCTAAGTTGCACCCTTGCTCAAAACCACCCGACAGATGCACCTGTTGATGCTGTATGGCTAGATGTACGCATAGGCAAGTTAAAAATTATAGTTGTCTGTATCTACAGACTTGGAAACACCACTACTGAGCAAGCCAATACCCAGCTGACTAATTCAATATGCAATGCATTTACCACAAATATTCCAACATTCGTTTTCGGAGATTTCAACTACCCAAACATAAACTGGGAAAACTTAACTGTGACCCCAGCTGACAAAAAAACACAAAACTTTGTGGATATGTATTGTGATAGTAACATTTATCAACTTCTCAACTCGATATAGAAACGATCAGGGCTCATTGTTGGATTTGTTTTTATGCAGTGATCCAAAAAGTATATTTAACCTTAAATCAGAAGCACCTATAGGACGTAGCGATCATGTCATAATCACCGCAAAAACACAATTAAAACTTCCACCCAAACCATCAAAAAAAGTGTTGAAAAGAAACTCTCATACTGCCAAATATGATAAAATAATCAACTTTATTAGACAACAACAGCCAAACAGAGAGCAAAACAACTTCAAGAATCAGCAAAAGCCATGGATAACCCAAAATCTTTTTAGAGAAATTGATAGAAAGCGTAAATTGTGGGATGTCTACAGGAAAAATAAAACACAAGAGAGCTACCATGCCTACATGTTACAAAACAAAAGCTTGAAAAGGCCAGAAAAGCATATGAACATTGTTTAGTACAATCAGATTCACGCAAAAGAATATACAAGTACATAAGCAGGAACGTAAACTGTAAGGTTACAACAATTCACTCAAAGACCCGATAACGCACGAAATCTTAGATTCTAAATCCATGGCAGAAAAGTTTGCTTATCAATTTGACAAATCCTTCACCCCGCATCAAAATTGCCCCCTCCCCCAACTTTCTGCGGGCACTAGGGTACAGAACACGATTGTCACTATGTAGTTCACAGAAGAAAAGGTCAAAGAAACTCTAAAAAATATGAAAAATGACTTAAGTCCTGGAATAGATGGCTTTCCAACGATATTGCTACAGAACTGCAGCAGAACTGTATGAAGCTAGGAAGAGTACCAGAGCAGTGAAAGCTGTCAATTGTTACTTCACTTTTCAAGAAAGGCAACAAACATCAGCCCAAAAACTACCGTCCAATCAGTATAACCTGCAACCCATTGAAATGTACGGAAAAAATAATCGTTAAAGAAGTAACAAATTTCTTTTTTGAAAATAATCTAATACCATTGTCTCAACATGGGTTTCACTCAAAACGTTCAACCACAAAAAACCTATTAGAGTCTGAATGATTGGACGGAAAACCACGACAACTCCCAGCCGACAGATGTAATTTACTTGGACTATGAGAAAGCCTTTGACAAAGTCCCACATGACCTGTTGCCTGAAGAGTTGGAACATTATGGAGCCCGAGGGCAGCCTTTTTCTTTGGTAGCTGATCTACTGGATGAACGATACTACCAAGTAAGAGTAAATGGAGAAATGTCAAACAAACATTCAGTTAGTAGCGGAGTTGTGCAGGGCTCACTGCTTGGTCCCTGCTCTTTACTTCCTATCTCTTTGATCTTGTTGACCTCATAGAAATACAAATGAAAAATTTTCTCTATACAAACCCCAGACTCAGTGCAGTACAACTCCAAGAAGACCTAAGGAATGTTGAAGAATGGTCTAGATTGTGAGGAATGAAGCTAAATGAGTCAAAATGCACTGTACTAAGAATTGGCCCAAATAACTCAAATCAGGACTATTCTTTAAATAGCACTGTTCTGTCGACTGTGGCGGAGCAAAACGACCTTGTAGTCACTGTCACATCAGATTTTAAATGGGAAAGCCACATTGTGAAAAAGCAAAAAAAGCGAACTCTTTTGTCTACCTTATTAAACATGCATTTAGAGACCATTCAATCGAAATGATAGCAAAGTGGTACAAAAGTTACATCCAGCCAAAACTGGAGTATGCATTCCTAGTGTGGAACCCTTAATATATCAAGGATATTGAAATGTTGGAGAAAATTCAGAAGAGAGTAACAAAAATACCACCAGAGTTGCAAAATCTGCCATACCCTAAAAGGTTAACAAGATTTCAGATAACAACCCTGAAAGAAGAAAGGAATAGAAGGGATTTGATAGAAACTTACAAAATTACAAGTGGATATTATAACTGTGCTATTGAAAGTATCTTCCATCAAAATCATAATCAGCAACTTCGTGGACATTCAAAAAAACTAGATAAAGAAAAAGCTGCAAAACTACAACGTAAAAATAACCTTGCTAATCGGATTGTTTACTCGTGGAATGCTTTATCGGAAAACACAGTAACGGCGCCTACCATAAACGCGTTTAAAAACCGATTAGACAGAGAACTAAAAGATAGTGCGGCTAGAATGATACATTATAGTGCGTAAAAGTGAACAATAACTCTACAGACAAAACGATAGCTTCATCGGTTTTGCCGCCTGCTATTGGAACATTGAAGGATCAAATGAAGAAAACGCAATACCGTATCTTAAGTGGGATTCCACCCAAGCATAATAATAATTCTGTGAATTTTTTTCGCACGGCATAGCTTCCCGAGGAAATGTTTTTACTTAAATGCACCAAATGATCAGAAAATTTAAGCACTATAAGCACCCCTAGAAACCTTGTACTCTCACTTTGTTCTACGACTTGGTTAGCCAGTTGTAAATCATCGAAGGAAAATTTAAAACTAATTGCCTTGGTCTTATCAATATTAAAGCACAAATAATTAGAGTCGCACCAGTGTTTAATTTTTACAATGTAATTTTGTATTATATTTTTTAAGGATGTTTCGTTTTTATGATGCCTTAGAATTGTCGTGTCGTCAGCACATAGAGTCAAGATACCCGCAATGTCTAAAAAACTTAAATCATTTATGTATAATAATAAAATTGGTCCGAGAACGGATCCCTGAGGCACACCTGTATCCAATTTACACGATGATGAAACATTTGTACCATTCTTAACTTTTTGGGATCGTTCTGTTAAATATGATGAAAAAATCTATGTGATAAACCCCTAAAACCATAGATCTCCATTTTTTTAAAAGCAAATTGTGGTTAACACATTCGAATGCCTTTGAAAAGTCGCAGAAAACTGCAGCTGCAGTCTCCTTGTTGTTTAAATTTAAATAGAGGTTTTCTAAGAATGAGAATAATGCATCATTTGTGCTTTTTGAGTTCCGAAAGCCAAATTGATTGGAACTTAAAATTTTGTTTCTAAAAACTCAAGCATTCGACTCTTTACAATTTTTTCAATGATCTTAGACAAGGTATTTAAAAGTGAGAAGGTTCTAAAGTTAGCCGGCCCGTCAAATGATCCAGATTTGTGTAAAGGAATAACAATGGCCGTTTTGAATACATCAGGGAATTGCCCTTTCAAAAAACAGTTGTTTATCGCTCGCGCCAAAGCCTCTAACACAGGTTGGTCTAAATTTTGAAATATTTTGATTGACATTTCATCGTTCCCTACAGAGTTACTACATTTTATATTACCTATTGTTTTTTCTATCTCTTTCCAATCGGTGGGACGAAGCACAAATTCTTCATCTATATGAAATTTTTTTAAATTATCCATAGGATCAAGAGATGGGTTTAAATTACTTGTCAAATTTTGAGCCACAGTGCAATAAAATTTGTTTAAAATATTACTGTCAATATTTGCGGATTGCTTTATTGAGCAGTTCTTTCCTGTTAAGTCGTTAACAATTTACCTTTATTTTGTGCATTTGACAACCTGCTTTCGTAATACAAACATTTTGCCACTTTAATTACCTTGTATATCCCTCTGTACCTTTGAAAATAGTGCTTAAAGAACTCACTATCTGTAGATTTACAAATTAGATGCAGCGAGCGTAGATTTTTTCCTGAGATTTTAATACCATTAGTTATCCATGATTTTTTCTTGCGTCTCTTTCTTATTTTACGCAGCGGAAAACAGCCATTAAATACATTATAAATAACAGAATAAAGCGACTCAACAGGTTTGTCGCTATCTAGCACGAGATCCCAATTAATAAAAGTTAATTTTTGTCTGAAATTTTGATAGTTGTCTCCAGAAAAAATCCGTTTACATTAAGCCTTTTTCCTCGCAGGTAACCTGGTTACTCGTTTTCTGTTTTTCTTCGCTGAGTAACACTAACTATACGTCACGAGTAACCACACAGTGTAACCAGCCTAGCAGACGTGGTTGCTGAAATATTTTGAGGTTAAGATCGTTTTGTTTTGTTTTTTTTTTTCAAAATGTTTGATTTTAATCATTGACTTCTATACCCTACAAGGCGTTATACAACTCAATGATTTTAATATATATGAATATATATATATATATATATATATATATATATATATATATATATATATATATATTTATGAATATATATATATATATATATATATATATATTACCAACAAATTATGTTTGGTAACGGTAGAAAATGAACCACATCCCTTGAAGTTGGTCCTATATCAATTCAACTGCAACTAGTCTTAAAATGTACTGCATTTGGTGTACTGCGGCCTTACCACAGAATACCAAAGGAGCACCCTGTTTCCACCCCGATTCAAAAAACGCATCAGGTAACGCTGCATTTAAAACTGGTGTAAATCCATGTCCCGTGCTACGTTTTTTGAATCGGGGTGAGCATGCATTGGTGGAAACAATGAATTATTTTCTGCATTTCGGAAGCTCCTGGTAAAAACAAAAACAAACAATTGGAAATGTCATCCACAGCTGACTGTCTGACGTCATACAGCGGTTACTCCGAGTAACCGTGACGTCATTTCGAGTAACTTAACTGGGTGACTAGTAACCTCGAGGAAAAAGGCTTATTGAGTAGGCATCACTAAGGCTGTGTAATCAAGAGAAAATCTCGACAACAATGCCTCATGATCAGAAAGAATTGTAGAGACCACTTTACATTCTGTAGTATCTTGATTAAAATTTGTACAAAAATAATCTATTGTTGTAGCTGACGCATTATTTATCCTAGTTGGTGTTAATACATGCATAGTCAAATCAAAGGAAATAAGCAGATTTTGTAGAGCTCTAGTGGCAGCTGAAGAATTGTTAAAATCAATGTTAAAATCTCCTGATAAAATAGATTTAGAGTGTGAAGGTAAATCAACCAAAATTGTTTCTAAATTTATCAAAAAGTTTGTAATTTTTGATTCCGGAGGTCGGTAGATACATAATATAGATATTAGCTTTTTTGTTGACAGCAATTGAGAATTCGAACTCCCTTTCTTTGCACAGATGGTTATCTTATCTACAGGTTCAATTTGAAATTTTTGTGAAAATTCTTCATTAATTAGAATCATAGTGCCGCCGTAGCCAGCACACGAAGTTCGGCAAAAACACGAAACGTTTAAATAACCTGGTATATTACATGGTTCTAAAAAGTTTAACCAATGTTCAGTCAGTAGCAGAAAATCAGGGTTTTGATTGTTATCAAGTAAAACACATAGGTCATCAATTTTGTTGCGAATTGAATGAATGTTAAGTACTAATGCTGCTACCCTAGTTTCACAATTTATGTCCCTATTGATCTGTTCTCGAGTGGGGGAACGTCTAAAAAAATTTTACCATTTATCAGTTGAAACTTCATTATCAATGACAATTATTATAGGATCAGTATCATTTGAAACACTATTATTTACTTCACCGATTGATTTCTCTAATACTGTTCTTTAAGACAAGAGAATGACGGTCAACGGCTGCATGAATAAGCATGGCCATTTTTGATAAACCTTTACTATTTAAAAATATATTTTTCGATACATAGTCAGAATACCTAAATTTGTTGTATAGGTCAACATAGTTTATATTATTTGAAAATTGTCTTAAATTAGATATGTAGGTGACTATTTGCCTATTCACAATCTCAATGTCCTTAAAGGGAGTGCCATCCTCATGTTTGGCTGGAACTGTGCAAATAATAAGATTAGTGTAAAAGCACTGATTTGCTAATATTGTTATGTCATTCAGTTTAATATTATAGTTATTTGTTCCCGCCAACACTATTACAAAGTCACTACTATTAAAATCAGCAAAACATGAACCTTCAGTAACACTATTAAACAGTGCGTTTGGCTTACATACTACTTGTATTTCAAACCGAGATGAAAAATGATTTAAAAGATGTGGATACAAATATTTACCATATTCATCAATCAGTAAGAGAAGCTTGTTTTTTTAACACCTTACAGTTTCCAGCTAAAATTTTTCTATTTTAGCTGTGGTTGGCAAACCTTTGCAATTAAAATAGACTTGCACCATGTCAATGGACCTGCAAGTATCATTGCTTGCAATCTTTTGACCTTGCAAGTTATTGCTCCATGTCAAGCGGCCTTTATAGAAAAAAAACTTGCATCTTAAGGAGCACGTGGATCAGTTTGATATAATGGTGTACGGACAAATCCAGGTTTGCGAAAAGGGCGCGCTGCACGGTGGTCAGCTTGTCGGTTCTAAACGATCGAAATTATTTTATGGTTGTAATTTTGACAAATTAATGTTGAAAGTAAGGAAATGTCAACTAGCGATTAAGAAATGTGATTTAAAATACTGTGCATTCTAGATAAGGTACAGCTACCTCCAAAAATAATATCGCATATCTTTTTTCTCCTCTTAACCAAAAAACTTAAAAAATTGATATTTTGAGGGTGTAAAACGTAATAATTCAAACTTATTACGTTTTTACACCTTTTATTATTTAACATAATTATTTTATAAAAATTTAATTAAATTTATGAGTTTTGCTATACTATATATCAATATAATCAATCACTATCAAATTTTGGAACGGTTTTTACTATGCAGTGATATTCTTTATCGTAGTCTTTATATTCACTATTTTCACATACATAGTTCAAAACGGATTGATTTTTATCCGGTGAAACCGGTGTCTTGTGCCACACGTTAAATAATAAATTACGTCCGCCAATCCAACGCTGAAACAATAAATCATGGCTAATACAAGAACCGGCAGCTAAATATAGCACAAATACAACCCTTGATACATCATGAAAATTATAATAATTCAATACACAACTTTTATCTCATTTTTTTAATAAGCAAGTGTAAGCTTTGCAAATGGCTTAATAGTAAAAATTAAAGATACTAACCCATATTTATAATATATGTGAAGAAATCACCAAATAAACTCTGGTTTACCAACTTGGAGCAATGCACTGGGGTTTACTAATAAGGTAATTGGGCACTTGTTTAAGATTTAGTGGTTATGATAGAAAATAGTTCGAAATTAAGGTTTCAATCGTTTAAATTATACAAGCTGACCTCCGAGAGCTGTGTGCCTAGTCGCTAGACCAAAAGTGGTCTCCCTGCCACTACTACTTCTACTATATCTCAAAAACTATATGTGATGCATAAAATTTGGTTTGACAATTCAAATAAGCTTTAAAAACCCTCCAAACAAGCTATTTACACCAAAAAGAAATCTTGAGAAAAAAAAAGTTATAGGCCCTAATGCAAAATGCAGACTTTTTAAAAAGCCCCGTCGCGCAAAAACGGATTGATATATCAAAATACGGTTTTTACCAAAAATCTTATCTTGAAACTTGAGGCTCGCAAGGGTCGGTTAGCTCTCTCCTAGAAGTATCCTTTCCCACTTAAAAGTGCCCAATTTAAATCACGCTGTACTTTTGAATTGTATACCTTATCTCTCGCACTTACGACTTCTGGATTCAATAATTGAAGTTGAACAGGCTTTATACTTTATGGGTTAGTTAATATTTAATATCGCTATTTTGTTTATGTTTAAATGTGTTTTTAAGTAAAACAAATTTGCGCACGAACTTTCTCTTTTAATTTTCTTGTGGTAGTGGGGGTAGGTTAGGGGTCGCCAAACTTCTTGTTTGCCTAAATTAAATTTGGGCCTAGCTACGGCGCTGGTACATTAAATTAAAACCCTGAAAAATCACAATTAAACATTCAAGCGGAATACAGACCCAAGCTAAATTTTTCCGCAATTATTTTTTTTTAACCGAACATTCAAACGGAATACAGACCTAAGCGAAATTTTTAATGATTGAATTTAACCAAGTAATGCAAATAAATTAATGTGTTGAACTACGCGCCATGAAATCCGGTCATTAACCTCGCTCGGTATTGTGATTCTCATCCAAGCTCTTCTGGAAACGGCAGCGGCCATTTATTAAGTCCCTGTACTGTACATATGATGTGCTCACTCTTTTTTATTTTGGTTGGTTGTGAGAGCCAATCTCTATTTGTTATAGAATATCTGTTTGTGACAAGGGTTTTATATCTATTAAAGGAAAAATCATTGCCAGTCAAAACCAAAGATATCGCATCCAGGGACGTGATGCCAAAACCAATGACAAGGAGCGATCATGAAGTGACAATTGCTACATTAATGACAATCACAAATTTGGAGGAAAAATGGGCTAGAAAGTAAGTAAACTATTTTTAATCCTAGCACTATACAATTTTATGAGAAAAATCGCTGTAGAACGTGGATTTATTCACAAACGCCATAAAAATAATTCCTCTCCGATTACCCGTTTGAACTTTCGCATGAGATTTTTCCATATACTAAGACACATACACCAGTATTTACTAAGACCTTAAAACTTAGCATTTTAGACCGGGTTTAAGTATCAAGTCTATAGACTTGATACCGACCGGTTTAAGTGTATTTTTTTAATACTCACAGGTCAAATAACTGCAAAGATTCGGTTCTCCCCAAAGTGCAATATGATAGTAAGCATTTCTCAGTGAGTTTCATTTCATATAAATTCAAATTAACTTTAGAAATAAAAAAAAACCACATAAAAATTTTGTAACGAAATTAAATAAATTTTTTGTAATTTAGTCCGTGCAGTCATAGGATTCGCGTTAAAAATAGTCTCAAATTGTAGTACCACCCCTGAGGGTTGGTTTAAAGTCTGCAAAATAATATACTAACTACATTTTCGTGTAAATCTTTTACATACAACATTTTTCCAATCAAAATAACGAATTAATAACTGAAAACTATTTATAAACATACATTAATAACAAAATGCGAGCAATTTAAAATCTCACTGCATTTACATAGGTTTAGTCCGCGAATTTTTCAGTGCACGTTAATAGAGTGAGCTCACAAATTATTTTTTTGGGGACCGTTCGTTACTTATATTTAATTACGATTGAAGTCCTTACATAAAGAATAATCTACTTTCCTTGGAAATACCATCTTTACTTAGTTAACTTAAACTTTAAGCATATTGCTACAAAATTATAAGATTAAACGAACTTCTAAAAGTGAAATTCGATCTTAATTTTACGAAGAGGCGTATTTTCCTTCATAGATCACAAAACGGAGGACTACCCTTGACTCGACACTTTAGTGAAGCACCATATTTAAAGCAACCAAAAGTTTTTTCCCCTTGGTTGCCCAACCACCCTGTTGTGACATATTATTATGTCATATTCTGTCGTCAAACTTTATTTCTTTAAAGCTTAAAATTTTTTGAAAAACATAATCAATGGGAAGCGGGGGCGGGAAAGATGATCTATGAAGGAAAATACGCCTCTTCGTAAAATTAAGATCGAACTTCACTTTTAGAAGTTCGTTTCATCTTATAATTTTACTTCCGCATATTTTCCTTCAATATTACAAAAACGTAGATGTTTAAAGCGAAAATTTTGTTGTACAAAAAATTTATATTATAAACAAAACATGATTTATAATATCATTAACAAGATCGAATACAAAATAAATTCCAATAAAACATAATCTAAGAACATTATCCCTATTCAACAGTTCAATTTATTATAATAATTTGAAAATACATTTAAACTTTCAGACCAACCTGCTGTCTTTTTTATTACTTCCAAAGAAACGCCCTTACGAAGGGCTGCTGAAGTTGAAGCATGCCTCGTACTATGTGCTGAAAAATCTTTATCAACACCACTCTTCCTTAAAACCTCCTTAATCCACCTGCTCAATGTCTGTCGAGAAGCTAGGTGATAAGGTTTTTTAAAAGTAATAAACAAATTATTATTTTTACCTAGAACATCTTTAATTTTATGTAAATAAAATTTTAAAGATAAAAAAGGCCATCTCTTTGGACTATCATTCTTATAGATAAATAAAATGGGTTGTAATTTATTAAGACCGGAAGTTTTAATACGGTCTGGAATTTTAATCTCATAACCTTGATCTATTAATTTGATGTTTTCCACTTTAACCAGGCACAAGGTTTGAACCCTTTGAGCGGTAGCTAACGCCAATGTCACCAAACGTAAGGACAGATCTTTAAAAGACAATTTAAACATAATTTAATACTATTTCTGGATCCCAAGTGATGTAATATTTGGGCTTCAGTGGCCTCATATTTAAAACTCCTTTAAAAAATCTTTTAATACGATAATCGTTTGTGACAGATGGATCTAAAAATATATCCAGTGCAGCTCGAAAATTACTCAATGTTCCAAACCTTTTTCCTTGATTAAAGTGAAAAACAAAAAATTTCAATAATAATAAAACCGATCAAGATGTAATTGAAACAGCTTTTTCTTCACAAAAGTTATTCCAAGCTTTAAACCCTGAGGAATATTGCTTGCATGTAGCCTTGATCACCGATGATTCAATAATCTTCAGAGTTGCAGTTGGGACACCATTTTGTTCTAAAGTTTGACTGATAAAATCCCCACTGCTAAAGATAATGTCTTTCGTAAGGGATGGGTTTCCCAGAAAACCGAAACTAAAAAATTTTCAGCAGGAAGAATAATTAAGATATCTGAGATAAGCAGTTTTTTAAATTCAGGAAAAAATGCTTGTCCCGGCCAGTAAGGTACAACAACTACACCTTCACATCTGTCAAATTTCATTTTTTTTTGTAAAAATCTAGGGATTAAGTTAAACGGAGGAAACGCATAGAGAAAATATTTTTCCCAGCAAACTGTAAATGCGTCTACTAAATAACATTCAGGGTCTTTATACCAAGAAATAAATTTCTCGCATTCTCTATTGTTACGACTAGCGAAGAGATCTATTTCTGGTTTCTCAAACCTTCTAACAATTTGCTGAAAAATCTATGGAGATAACTCCCATTCTGTATTCTTATCTCCCTGTCTTGATTTCCAATCATAGCAAGCATAAATTAATATATTTCTTTGTTCACAAAACTGCCAAATGTTTCTCGTAATTTCATTTAAATGTGGAAACTGAATGCCCCCCATGCGATTGATATATGAAATTGCGCAAGTATTATCGATTCTGAGCAGAATTTCAAATTTTCTTTTATCCGATGCAAAACATTTCAAACCGAATGCTGCTAATAATTCCAAAAAATTTATACTTCCTATATTTCTCTCTTCAACACTCCAAAAACCTCTTGATCTTTTACTTTTACAAAAAATTCCCCATCCAGAATTACTAGCATCACTTAATATTTCTAAGACAAAATTATAAAGTCTAATTTTACAAAATGGCTGCTTTAATTTTTCCAGCCACCATGAAAAATCATTCGCTAAATTTTCTGAATTACTCATTTGAGCATCATAATTGCCTCTATTTTCCTTTAGAGCTAGAAATGTTGATCTTTCAAATCTTTTTGTGTACATCCAACTGAAAGAAATTGCTAGACATACTGAAATAATTGTTCCACAAAATTTAGCAAATTCTCTAATAGAGTAATTTTCCATGTGACTAAACTTATAAACTAAAGCAGATACTTTCAAAATTTTGTCTGAGGGCAAACTTAGACCGTATCGTTCAGAATCAAAAAGCATTTCTAAAAATTTACATATTTTGCTCGGCTTCAGAATTGATTTTTTATAATTCACTATAAGCCAAGTTTTTCCAAATTTTTGTTTGTAAATGTTACATTTTGTAAAGTATCTCCATATAAACAAAAATCATCCAAATAATTAACCGATAGCAAGCCCTTTTTCCTAAAAAAGATAAGACTGGTCATAAAAGTTTTGTAAAAACCCATGGAGCGCTACTCAAACCAAAAGGTAAGCAAGTGAACTCCAAAAGTTGTGAACCAAAAAGAAATCTTAAATATTTCCTATATTTTCCATGAATAGGGACCATAAAGTAAGCTTCTTTTAAATCTAAAGTAGCCATGAAGCAGTCCTTAGACATTAGCTGACAAGCCAACTTCCGATCCTCTAACTTGAAATGTTCTGTTTTTACAAACTTGCCCAACTCTTTTAAATTTAGAATCAGAGTTGTCAGAGTTAGGAATCAAAAAAAATATTTGAAATAAATTGGTTCCTTTTTGGTTTAAATTTAGAAATTGCTCCTATTTTAAACATAGGGTCAATAGAAATTTTTATTATTTCTCTGATTCAGACCAATTATGCTGTATCGGTAATTTATTTTGAAATACTTCTTCAGTAAACTGTATTTTATACGTATCTAACCAAGATAATACTATCTTGTCAGAACAAATTGAGGCCCAAGCATCTTTAAAATTGATTAATCTACCAGCAAAACTTACTATTTTGTCCCTCTCCTGGGGTAGTTGTTCTGAAACTCCTCCTTCCTCTGATATTGTTGTGAATCTTCTCGCCTTCGAAAACTCTGCTGAGTCTGTTGGAATGGTCTGGGTCTCTTTCTCTGTGCTGTGCCCCTCTGTACAGCTGTGTTTGTCCAATATTGCTGCCTGTTCAGAGGGAGCGAGGGGCCCCTGAAGTTTAAATTTATCCTCTGTGTGAGTGTGAATGTCTCTACCAACGCTTGGCTATTGCGTTGTAGAGTTTTAGTTTGGTCTAGGGTTTCATTTAAATTCTTTCCAAACAAAAATGCATCTATGTTGGGCTCCATGAGAACATCTTTAAACTTTTCCTTAAGTTTCCTTTTGAAACCCATATTCACCATAACAGCTTTTCTGCTAATGGATTTTTCATAATGGGTGTCTGCAAGAACCCTGCCCTCATCTCCGAGCCATTCCACCATTTCAACTCTATCATCTAAAGATAATGGCTTAGAATTTAACAGTCTAGAGACTGTTTTGACAATACATGTCAGTGTCATGCCCATCTGATTTGGTCCTTGAATCTTCCTAGCATCCCGTTTTATAGCTAACTCATTTATATTTTTCTTAATTTCTTGATTTAATTTGGGGGCAATTTTTAGGTGCAGGATATTTAGCCATTAAACCTTCTTTGATATCTTTATCTAACCCAGAAACTAAAATTCTTTACCATGGGTTTGCCACCCTATCATGCAATTCATTCGAAAATTCATTAACAGGATTTTCTTCACCCAGAGCCCGTAATATTCTAGGGTCTTGCTTTTCTGAAAGAGCTTTTTCTGAATCTATGTTTAAAATCTAGGATTAACAATTTATAAATCCATTTGCTAAAGAAATGCATAAAGGATCCATATAAAATACATTGGTATATTTTTACCTAACATAACCCTAATAGGTAATAAGTAATATTTTATAAAAATGCAATCTTTACTTAGAGGTCCAAAACCAGGTAGTGGTGAACCAAACAAACAATGGGTACAGACCAGATGTAATACCTATTGTTAAATTATTATCCATTTCAAACCTGGTGGTTTGTCTTAAGTTTTCAACAAACAAAACTGCCAAATACACTTCTTAAAATATTATTCAACCAGATGGTTTATCATAAACTAGCAAAATTGCAAATTCCTACCTCCAACTGTTTTCTGCTGAATAAAGCTAAGATCAATATCTTCGGTATCTTCAAATTCTTCCTCCACGTCTAAATCAAACATATTATGTAAATTTGCACAAAATCCTGGTGGATTTCGTTAAATGCAGTCACCAGGTGGTGAGTGCATACCGTGATCACCAGGTGGTGAGCACGATACCGGAGGAGGAGGTGGCAAAATTGCAAATTCGTACCACAACTGCTTTCTCCTTTCTCCTGAATAAAACTAAGGTATATATTATGTAAATTTGCACAAAATCCTGGTGGATTTTGTGAAATGCAGTCACCAGATGGTGAGTGCATACCGTGATCACCAGGTGGTGAGCATAGCGGAGGAGGAGGAGGAGGTGGAGGCTCTAAAAACAGCTAAACATCATAATTATTCGATGTTGACGCCATGTTTTCATCACTAACGACGGTAGCGGCCGGTTTCTTTTGTTTTTGCAACAACTTCAACTTTGTTTTTAGTTTTCTAATGTCACTTTTAATTAAATGTTCATCTCCCATCTCTCCATCATCGGCCCGCACTTTTATTTTACGCTTTATTTTCTTTTCGTCTATGATTTTCAATAAAACTTTTTATTTCCACGACTTTCACCAAAGCACCAATCAAAGATTATAGATTATAATATATTTATATTATTAAGATGGGCCACTCAAAATTATATTATTATATACAGTGTGTCGAACGTACATAAGTTCGGGTAAGCAGGCCAAAGATGGCGCTACAAACATTTTCGAAAATCGCGCACGGGTTATATATTTAATTTTATTTAAGAATACCGAGTGATTCAAAAATATTTTTAATATAACTTAAAAATTATTTGTATTCCATAATCTTTGGATTATATTAAAAATTATTTTTAATTTATAGGAAACCATTTTGGTGAAATGAATCCAAAATGTCTTAACTACTACTTGTATTGAAAAGTCTTTAAAATATTTTAGATAATCATTTCAACGAAATACGTAAAAAAACAACCCAATAACTAAACATTTATTTTTTATTTAGCTATGTTCAGTATTCCACTAGTCAGGATTTTTTTTATATAATAAATCAATGTTAATTTAGGCACATGCTAGTCATTTAAGGAATGTTTAACAAAAGTATCTGACTGTCGGTATCTTAATCACAGTTTTTTTTTATTTAGTTCAATAATTTCACCTTAATTTAAACGTTTTATGAACTAGATATCTATATCAAAACAAAAACATTTCATGTAAAAAAAAGCCAAGTACACGAAAGTGGTATTCCGTAAAAAGAATTGAGATAAAAGTAAAGCCAAGTTCTCCAATACAAATTAAAATTTTTTTAAACTATGCTATTCCAGCCAAACTTCTTTATGTTCAATTTAGCACTGTGCCTAAGAGTCATTTGCAGCCGTAATATCCAAGTTTAGAAAAACATTTCCAAACTAGTAAGAACCTTTCATTTTGAAATTTGTATTGGAGAACTTTTTACGGAATACCACTTTTGCGTACTTGGCTTTTCTTTTCATGAAATGTTTTTGTTATGATTTCACTCCTTTTTTAAAGAATTTGGATAATATTTAAGTTTTAAAGTAGTAAAATATGCGGAATATTGTTCAACTTTAACCTTAAATTTTAAGTTTTTTTTTATATTTTCCTATGGTTTTATCATAGTTCCTATCAGCCTTCTAAAGCTCAGCTCTCTAGTGTTCCTGGAAGTAGCAATGTTATTTTTACATAACTTTACATGTATAGGGGAGGAAAGTAAATTAAAATTTGGGTTTTTTAATTTTCTTTTATAGTTTTATCATAGTTCCTATGAGCCTTCCAAAGCTCAGTTTCTGGAAGTGGAGAATGTTACTTTTACATAATTTTACATTTATAGCAAATTAAAATTTTGGGGCTTTTACATTTTTTCCTATAGTTTTATCATATTTCATATTTCATCAGTCTGCCAAAGCTCAGTTCTCTAGCGCCTCTGGAAGTGGGCAATGTTACTTTTACATAACTTTACATGTATGGGGGAGGGGAGTGAATTAGATCTTTGGGCTTTTATGATTTTTTACAATTCAAGGGTTTGGTCACAATTTTTATCAGTCTGTCAAATTTCAGCTTTGTAACAAGTCTGGAAGTACAGACAAATTTACATGATTTATACATGAGGGAGTGGCTTTCGACGTTTTTTGAAATTTCGTAACTACTTTACTACTTTATGTAATTCCATGAAACTTAGAGGGATTGTTAACTCTATAAAGATCTATGACGGTGCAAAGTTTGAATTTCGTAGCTCATTCCGAAGTAGAGCTTTAGATAGGTCAAATATGGGCTGAAATGTTTACAGCAGTTTCCGCGTGAACTTGGTGGGGCACTGCCGTGCCCCCAGATTATGTATAAGTCGATAGACGTTTTCATGTCCAACGGCATTCTACCATTTTTGGCGGAGCTGAAAGTAATTAAAGTGTTTTTCATAATAAATCTTTCTATAAAACAAGCTTATATCATTGTATACATACTAAAGGCAATGCTTATATAAATATATAGTTTTACTTACCTGAAAATATCTTGGGAATCTATGAAAGAGTTTAATTTTGAAAGGGCAATTGAGTATGCAACACGTTGAAGCCATCTTCAAATAAAGATCTTATTTAAAATACGCAATAAATTTAAAAAAAAAACAAACATTTATGAATGACAGAAAAAAATTGACAAATAAAAATTTGAAAAGTTTGACGGTATAAAAAAATTATACCGGGAGGAAGCAATAGCGCGGGTATTTTTTGTGAAAAAAACTGTAACAATTATGGAATTAGTGCCATCTCGGGAATGCTGACCGAACTATTAGTGCGCAGGCCGTGGCACCAATCAAGAATGAAGTTTGACGACAGAATATGACATAACAGGGTGGTTGGGCAACCAAGGGGGAAAAACTTTTCGTTGCTTTAAATATGGTGCTTCACTAAAGTGTCGAGTCAAGGACTACGTTTTTGTGATCTATGAAGGAAAATACGCTGAGGTAAAATTTATTTAAACAATTTCAATCTTAAAAAAAGAAGTATAACTTTGAACTGGTTAAAATAAAAATTATCTTTTAATAATTTTTAAATTTTTCTAAAATTATTTCACAGTATTTTTTAATTTATTATATTCGCTTAATCTTTTGTTGAAAATAATAGATTAACGCACTATTAATTTACATTTCGATATCATTTAGCATTTGCAATTTTTTTCCGATCTTTATAACTTAACCTAAGTTGAATAAAATATGTGAAAAAGAAAAATAAATAGGTATCGTTGGAAAACCCATGTGTGTTTGACATCTTTCAGTTCAATGGGTAGCACAAGGCCCGTGGAGACACACACACACGGCAAATAAAAGGGAGGGGAGGGTAATGGGGGTAATTAACCCCCCCCTCCTTAAGATTGGTAAAAAATGAGGATTTTTCCACAAAAAATGCAAAATTTTTGCCCGCACAAAAAAGTTTTTTATTGTTACTAAAATTGTACCACTTTTAGTGATATTGGTTCAAAATAAGGTAGTTAGCCTGAATTTATAAATTAAAATTGCAAAAAATTTTTGGCAGGACCTTAACATGTGTTTTTATATCAAGTACCTATGTATGTGGTTTGACTGGATTAACCCTCTCAAGATCTGAGCCTGGATACGCCATTGCGTGGAGAGAAAACATGAGTCCTCTAGGGTTAAATTAATGATCTGGGCCCCCCTCCACCCTACCAATTTCCAAATGTAATACTAATATATTTAACACCCTGCGTCATTTTCTAAAATGTAAAATGGGTCAAAAATTAGTAGATTGGGCCCCCTGTGGGTATTTACGTATTTTATACTTTGTGATTAACACATTTGTGTAAAGTGGTAAAAATCACAGTGTACCGTGGTGTACTGTGGTAAAAATTCCTTTGTCACGACCCCTTATATTATAGGTATATACACAGCCCCCTATAAATATAATTTTCTTAAAAACTAAGATTAGTTAATTAGGCACCAATTTATTTACATTTTTTTTATTATGGAGGCTATTCCAACTCGAATACTAAAGACTACTAACCCTACAATTGTACCAATAAGTTTCAAAACTTGGCGACCTTTTGGAACCTGAATATGCATAAAAAACTCTTAGCATAAACAAATTTTAAAGAAATTTCTTTAAAGGTATAATTGCAAGCAGCATATTAAGCACACAGACAGACACATATTATAGGTAGGCAAGTATGTAGTTGTATAGATATACCTATCTAATGTCGGTCGCGTTTCTATGACCGTTCGGCGATATTACGCGCTGTGAGAAGCCAGCGTGGAAAAGGCGCGGTTCGAGCTAGCATGTGAAGGCGCGAGCGGGAGCGGCTTGCGATATCGCGCACGTAAGAAGCCAACCTTCGACGTCCCAATTTGTTTTTTTGATAAAAATAATATACTTTTTCTTATTACTTTCCTAGCCCGCACAGCAATGGCTAGAGAAGGTATTGTTTTCGACGAAATTTTTTTTTTAGATAACGCCGAAAATGTGTTATTTGGGTGTAGTTTGACCTACCCTAGCAGTAACGCCGTGATGTCTGTGTGTGTGTGTGTGTAACTCTGTCCGTAATACGATAGCTCCTAAACCGCCCAACCGATTTTCATGAAATTTTTAGGTAAAATGGTATTTGATACTGTAACGAGCTGATTAGATTTTGGTCGAAATTCGTCAATGATAATGGCAGTTTTTTGACAGTTAAAAAGTTTTAAAAATGCTAACTTTTTATCGGAGGGTCACATCAGTATGCGGTTTTCGGAATATTGTAGCGCACATTTTTTTCAAAAATTTGTATAACCAAAAACTTGGTAGGAGCTTTCGTTTCAGACATATTTACAAAAAACTGTTGTTAAGGTATATATATATAGCATGGTGTTTACTTGGAGTGTGGTCATGGGTTAGGAAGGTATCAGATCCGTCATGGATCCATTTATTTTTTATCGCGCGAGGTTAAAATTAAACACTCTGTACCAGGTACCTATTCACTTACCTATTGGTACATTTCGCAACAGCTTTGTCCCGTACTACCTATTTTTTGAACGGTCCCAAAACAGTGTGTAGATGAGAATCCTCATTCTCCCGGTGCAATTTGAAAAAAAACTACTCGAAGGGTGTTACTCCACATAAGTATAAAAATGTCGGACGACTTGCTATTAGTCGCCATATTTAGACCGGACTTTTTATTATTTTTATTTATTCCTAAGGGTTGTGTCGATATAATGGCATTGTAACAACAAAAAAAGATGACCCATATAGCAAGATATTTATGAACAATTTATATAAATATTAAAAACTATTGCATTTACGGGAAAAATGAGTTAAACCTTCAACCAAAATGTAGACTTTTAAACCTAGGATTGTATGACTTAGCACTTAGCACCCTTTAGTAAATACTGGTGATAGAGACGCCGTCAGATCAGAGTTAGAGTTTCACCCTAATTACGTCATCTTTGTGCAGGTATGTTTTATGGAAAATGGAAATATATCCATTACGGGTAGCATAAAAGGATGTTTTATCTCTCCAACTCTTTTTAAAATATTTATCGCAGTAGGTTTAAAAAACTGAAAACGTAAAGTACACGGCATGGGAATACAAGTTAACGACTGATTTTCCATATATACACTACAGTTCGCTGACGACCAAGTAATTGTAGCTAATTATAAAGAAGACATGGAGTATATGATGAGAAAGAAACAAAAGAATACCAAAAGTGAAGGTTAACAATGGACATGGACAAGACACAGTACTTATGTATTGGAAACGAATCAAGTGAGTTAGAACTAGACGATGGACAAACAATATCTCCATGCAATGAGTATGTATACTTGAGTGTCACATTTGATAAGACAGGAACAGATAGTAAAGAAATGGAAAAAATAATAGTAAAAGCAAAAATGGTTATTGGATTTCTTAACAGTATTTTATGGAACAGAGAGATAAACGTAAAATTTAACATATATGAAACAATGGTGACAAGCACGCTGTTGTATGGAATAGAGATTTGTCGCGTAACAGAAAAATACATAACGAAATGGATACAATAATAAGATTAATGGGAATATCTCAAACAGATCATATAAAAAATGAGACTATAAAAAAAGAATGGAAATCGAGGGAAGCATAACGGATGACATCACTAAAAGATAACTGATATGGTACGGCCATGTACAACGGATGCACGACGAAAGATTACCAAAGCAGGTCCTGGAATGGCAACCAATAGGGCGCAGGAAAAGAGGGCGTCCCAAACTAGAATGCCAACAGTCAATCCAAAGATCAATGAGTCAAAGAATCCAGATAGAAAATGATTGTCAGGATCGTTGGAGGTGGAAAATAGGCGTCGGACAACGCAGAAAAATATTCCAAACCGACATAGTAGTAATAAATAGGTGTTGCTAAAAGAATTAAATGAATCCCGGTTGAACACTGATGATGTGATGAAGGGGGGCGCTAAGGGACGGGGACACTGGGGGGTATTTTTCGTGCGAATTTGGAGAAACGCTCAAACACGTCTATTTTTTTTGCGAGGGGGGCACTTTTTGGCTATTTTGAAATTTTTGTAGCACGCACCATCTTCGAGGGGTATACTTTACCCCTATATTTTGAATAGGAAAGGTGGGTCTTGTGATACCTTGTTTTGAAGTTCTCTTGAATGCCTTCACAACCGTGTGAAAATTTCGAAAATCCATGGATTAGTTTTTGAGATATTTGCTTTCAAATTCAAAATTCTGACTAAATTTTTATTTTATCAGTCCATGTTAAATTTGAAAGTTTGAAGGCAATTATCTCAAAAACTAATTGATAGATTTTTGAAATTTTTACATGGTAGTAAAAACATTCAAGAGGCCTTAAAAACAAGGTATCATAGGACCCACTTTCCCTATTCAAAATATGGGGGTAAAGTATACTCCTCGAAGATGGTGCGTGCTACAAAAATTTCAAAAAGTGTCCCCCTCGCAAACAAAATCGACGTGTCCGAGCGTTTCTCCAAATTTGCACGAAAAATACTCAAAAACACGTCTGTTACCTTTTAGTTGGGACACCCTGTATATATAGTATAGTACAATCTACCGTGCAAAGGCAAAAGAAGGTACACGTAAAAATTAGGTTTCGATATATATATATATATATATATATATATATATATATATATATATATATATATATATATATATATATATATATATATATATCTTTCTATCATTGTTGCGTCCGTGTTAACGAAAATCCATATCATTATTGCTTCACCGACATTGTTGCGTCCGAATACCGGACGCAATAGTGCAATCCCATGTTATTTGCGAACAGAGAAGATTTTTACAATGACAATCAGACAGATTTTTAGATCTTTTAGAGAGCTATAATATGCTATGTCTTATTTTTTTCTACTTCAAAATTTAAAGCATTGGCGCCAAAAAAACCCGCAAAAAATCGGACGCAATAATGATAACTAAATAAAATCCGGTGTATATTTTTAGTTTGAGATAATTCCGGTAGAGGCGACACTCCTTTTTGTATAATTTTTTTGGTTTTACTTCTCTATCATTCTTGCTTCCACAGATTTGGCAACATTGCGTTTATTATTATTTAATATATTCCTGCATTTTAGGAGTTTATATATATATTTATCGGTTTCACAACGTTCTACGTCTTCCGATACCCAATCTCCACTCGTTTCTGTTTGCCCATAATTCATCATCTAGGCCTCTTATTCTTATTTCACTATCTATTCCTTCTCTCCAGCTTCTCCTTGGTCTTCCTCGTTTTCTTCGGCCAGTTGGTTTCCATTGTAATATTTGTTTAGGTAGTCTTCCATCATCCATTCTTTGTACATGTCCGTACCACACCAGTTGTTTTGTTCTTATATCATCCACTAGAGTACGTTCACCCACTGTCATAATTTCTCTTATTCTTTGATTGGTAACTCTTTCTCTTTTTGATTTCCCTGCTGCTCTTCTCCAATAGTCCATCTCCGTAGCGGAAAGCATTTTTTCTGTTCTATCTTTGATTGGCCATACTTCTGAGCCGTATGTAATAATACTTTTTACAATGGTGTTATATATAAGCTTTTTGTTATGTTTTGATATACTTTGGTCCCAAATTATTCCATTTAATAAAGTTATTGCTTTTCTTCCTTGTACGTTTCTATCTTTTATAGCTTTGTCTAGTGTTCCGTTAGCTGTAATTTTTAGACCCAAGTATTTATACTCATCACAGGACTGAATTCGCTGCCCAGTATTTAAGATTAGATCCTGTTTCGTTCCACCAATACACATATACTCTGTCTTATTGATATTAACCTCTAGTCCCCACTTATTGTACTCGTCTATTAGTTTTCGTGTCATATATTCGAGGTCGTCATAATCCTGAGCCACCACTATCTGATCATCGGCGAAACATAAAGTATACAAGGTGGTTTCATTCAACGGAATTCCCATGTTTTGGCATTTTCTCTTCCAGACTTAAAGGACCTGTTCCAAATATATCTTGAAGAGCGTAGGCGAGATACAGCAACCTTGTTTAAGACCTTTATTTACTTGAAAGCCTTTGGTTAGTTTTGCTCTTATTTTAACTTTTGCCTTACTATTGCGGTATAACTCTTTGATGGCCTTAATTAGTTGTACGCTTATGTTTGTCTTTTCCAACGCTTTCCAAAGTAGATTTAGTGGTATACTATCATATGCCTTCTGCAAATCTACGTAAAGCAGATGGAGCTCTTGTCCGTATGCCATTTTCTTTTCAATAACTTGGGTTATACAAAAGAGATGATCTGAAGTCGATCTACCCGCCCTGAAACCAGCTTGTTCTTCTGCCTCCATATCTTTATATTCGCTCTCCACTTTATTTCTTATTATTTTGCCATATATTCTGCTTAGCGTACTAGTTACAGATATACCTCTATAATTGTCACATATATCTTTCCTTCCTTTTTTGTGTATTGTGGATATATATGACGTTTTCCACTCAGTTGGTACTACAGCTCCATTTAAATATCTTTGGAAAAGATTCCGTAATCTACAAAACAATTCTTCAGTGCCATATTTAATAAGTTCCGCTGGGATATTTCCGGGTCCGGCAGATTTACCGCTTTTTAAGGTTTTGCACACGTTTTTGACCTCAGATATTGTGAGGGGTACTGGAGATCCCATCGTTCTAATGATATTGTCTCTTTCGTCTTCCTTGAATTCTGCTCTATCTTCAGTTAAAAGTTTTTTAAAATGCTCATCCCATTCTTTGTCTGGTATTGGTGAAATAATATCTCTGCATGTTTCTTTTTTGATCGATCTTATAGTTTTCCAGCTTTCGGTACTTCTCCTACCTCCTAAGTAAGAATCTATTTTCTGGCACTTTTGCATCCATGATTGACTCTTCTTATCACTGATCATTCTTCTCACCTTTGATTGCGCGATTTTGTATTCTTCTCTGCTTCTATCTGTCTTTTGGGATAAGTACGTGTGATATAATTTCCTTTTTTCCTCTATTTCACTTTCAATCTCAGCATCCCACCAGTATGGTTTTGTTCTTTTAGGAGTTTCTTCCACTAATCCTAGTGCTTCTTTTAGGAGTTTGCAATATCTAAATCCCTTGACCAATTAAAACTGTTTCCTTATTTTCATTTAACGCCAATATACAAAAGATTTATGTTTAATGTTTAAACTTTGAGTTTTCTGTCTATCTATATATTTTCTCGGTATATTTTTGATACCGGATTGGCCAACATTATTTTTGCGCCATTTCTGGGATATATACAGTTATTTTGCGCCAAAATAATCAGTCGGATGTGTGAGTTCAAAGTGTCTACATACTGATGGATAGAGACGACCCAGTGAAGACGGTAAACTGGTAGAGGATTACCTGTCACTTAGCATGAAACTGTCTGTGTCATCGTGTGCTTAGAAAATGCATACCTATACATAAAGACAATCCTCTTCCTGTTTCCGCAATAAACTGTCGCGATCATGGGATTGACAACTTGTGGAATGGAAGGCAAACCAAGCGATTTTTAATAAGTCGTAATGCTAACTCAAATAAAAAAAATTGCAATGTGGAAACGATCTACCTTTCTGAATAAGAAAGAACTAATTTCGCTAAGATGTTAATAATGACGTTTGTCTAAGTTATTTATCGTAGACAGCCTAGGATTAATTAGATAATAAAATAGAACTCAACTTAAGTTGCCATTAGAAACAAAATTAGTAAATAACTCAAAGTATGTTATTATTATTAAATAAAATAAATAAAACCACAAACAAAGCCTCCGAGCAATGGCCTGATATTCTCGAAGACAAAAAAGTAAAACCAAAGGACTATAGCTAAATATAGCTAAATGGAACGTACAGGGTGTCTCATTATAGTTTCCCACCCTTTTACACCATTAATAATTGATATAGGAATATAAAAGAAATTGTGTTCGAATTAAACACAATTTCTTTTATATTCCTATATCAATTATTAATGGTGTAAAAGGGTGGGAAAAAATATAATGAGACACCCTGTACAGGGAGTGAACCAAAGGCTGGACATTATTGCAACCGAAGTGCAGAATAGTAAGATAGACATTATGGCACTCACAGAGATAAAAAAGAAAGGAACATGTACAAGTAGTGTCGGTAACTTTGTTCACAAAATAAAGGAGAGCAGCCAAAGTCTTTATTAACCAAGAAAAATCTCAAAAATAAGACTACAGACTACGAGTGCATTAATGCTGAAGATGCTTGGACATAATATAAGCATAGTAATAGCCTACGCACCATCAGATGACGAAAGATTAGCTACAAAACAAATGTTCTTCGACCAACTTGATGAGACTATCACCAAAATCGGCAATACCAGGGAAATAATTATAATAATATATTTTATTAGTCGAACTGATAGACAAACCCAATTGTGTGAACCCACAACTTAAAAATAAATAATGGTTTTTTTAAATATATGGATATTCATCTATATACCTGGATTCAGGCATCAACAAATCTAAAATCTAATTATGCTATAGGTGGACAACACTCGGAATGAAGTGGTATGATGTGCGGTTACTTCGTGGTGATACCTGTGGACCTGACGACCATTCGGTAAAAGCAAAAATATTATTTCCTTTCAGAAAAAATAGAGGTGAGAGTAGTAAGAGTAAAGAAAATCAAAAATACAACTTTAGAAGTCTAGAAATCGAATTCGTATGCAAATATTGTATTAGAAGCGATTAGATGAAAAATTAATAACTACAGAACACTCATTTGAAGAAACATATACAAACATAGTAAAAAGCTTAATAGAAGCAAGCAAAGAAGCTGTTGTGTACATTGAGGGTCTTTCTCTGTTTGCAGGGTCGTTTTTCCGAGTTTTTCATGAAAATTTGTCAATTTTTGGGTTTTGTTTCTGGACTCAGCAGAAACATAAACTCCAATTTCTTCTTCAAGGGTTGAAAAATCCAGAGTCCTCGAGTGTTTGAAAAATCAGCCTTCATGATGAAGTAATAAAAAAATAAAGAAGATAGAACTCAACTTAGTTTTTTCTTTAAAACATATCTAATTACAGTGAACCTTCTGAAGTTTTTAAATAAAAAGTTGTCATTGGAAACAAAATTAGTAAATAACTCAAAGTTGTTATTAAATAAAATAAATAAAACCCCAAACAAAGCCTCGGAGCAATGGCCTGAAATTCTCGAAGAGAAAAAAGTAAAACCAAAGGACTCTGAACATAGCTAAATGGAACGTACACCGAGTGAACCAAAAGTTGGATATTATTGCAACCGAAGTGCAGAATAGTAAAATAGTCATTATTGCACTCACAGAGACAAAAAAGAAAGGAGCATGTACAAGTAGTGTCGGTAACTTTGTTCACATATTTACTGGAGTCCCAAAATAAAGGAGAGCAGCCAAAGGGGTATCTGTATTAATCAAGAAAAACCTCAAAAATAAGATTACAGACTACGAGTGCATTAATAAAAACATACCTTGAGTTAACACGAAGATGCTTGGACATAATACTAGCATAATAATAGCCTACACACCATCAGATGACGAAAGATTAGCTACAAAACAAATGTTCTTCGACCAACTTGATGAGACTATCACCAAAATCGGCACTACCAGGGAAATAATTATGGTTGGTGATTTTAATAATCGAACTGATAGACAAACCCATAGCAAAATTTTAACACATTTGGAGAGGAAGTAAAAAACGATGATTGCTTCAGACTGATGCAATTGTGTGAACCTACAACTTAAAAATAAATAATGACTTTTTTTAAATATATGGGCATTCAGGCATCAAGAAATCTGTCTAATTATGCTATAGGTGGACAACACTCGGAATGAAAGTGGTATGATGTGCGATTACTTCGTGGTGATTCCTGTGGATCTGACGACCATTTGGTAAAAGCAAAAATATTATTCCCTTTTAGAAAAAATAAATAGAGGTGAGAGTAGTAAGAGTAAAGAAAATCAAAAATACAACTTTAGAAGTCTAGAAATCGAACTCGTACGCAAATATTGTATCAGAAGCGATTAGATAAAAAATTAATAAATACAGAACACTTATTTGAAGAAACATATACAAACATGTGTACCAAGATTAAACAAATAGCAATACTAAAGACCAAAGAGACCTAGGAATCTACAGGGAAATCAGAAGACAGCTAATAAATTTGATACGCACGGAAAAAAATGCCACGATACAAATACTCACGTAGGAGGTAGGCAAAGTATGGAAATTAATTTCTACGGTAA
This sequence comes from Aspidapion aeneum, assembly GCA_963576565.1. Lineage (NCBI taxonomy): Eukaryota > Metazoa > Arthropoda > Insecta > Coleoptera > Brentidae > Aspidapion > Aspidapion aeneum. The sequence goes on from OY755039.1 coordinate 121,737,839, forward strand.
AAAACCCAACCAAAGAAAAAGTAAATCAGATCATCAAATCAGAATAATGGACAGAACACTACAAGAGACTGCTGCAGGAAACGAGACCGAAATATCTGTCAGCCTTCCCGATGAGAGACATAGAAGTACATGGAGAGGAAGTAATCATCAAAAAAGAAATGATAATGAATAGTATTAAAAAGCTTAAATCCGAAAAAGCTAGCGGACCCGCGGGAATATACGCTATATCTCACACTGATTGGAAAATTGCATTCATATCCTCAATACACAAAAAAGGAAACAAGCTGGATTGCAACAATTACAGATAAATTTCCGTAACCATTATACTAAATTGATTGTAGGGTAGGATTCTTAAGAATCTAACAGAGAATGATTTTCATGAACAAGAAGAAGAGCAAAGTGGGTTTCGTGCAGGCAGATCTTGTAGTGATAAATGTTTTTGTCTTACACAGGTAATTGGGAAAAGAAGGGCCAGAAACATAGAGACACATGTTACCTTTGTGAACCTACAAAAAGCATATGATACCGTTCCAGTGGAAAAATTATGAACAGTGTAAGAGCAAACTAATATCAATCATACATACATAAAAGCAATAAAAGAACTATATAAAGGGTCAAAATCTAAAAAAAATTGGAAATCAACTTCAAAAGAATTCCTGGTAACGAAAGGTTCAAGTAGTAGTAGTAGTAGCTCTAAAAAACTGGAAACGTAAAGTACACGGTATGGGAATACCACTTAACGACCAATTTACCATATACACACTACAGTTTGCTGACGACCAAGTAATTGTATCTAATGATAAAGAAGACATGGAGTATATGATGAGAAAGTTAACGGAAAAATAACAAAAGTGTGGGTTAACCGTGAACGTAGACAAGACTCAGTATTTATGTATTAGAAACGAATCAAGTGAGTTAAAACCAGACTAGAGCAGAAAGATAAAAAATATTGTAAAATTTTACATTGATCGAAGGAGGTGGAGAATAGGCGTCGGACAACGTAGAAAAACGTTCTAAACCGACATAGTAGTAGTAAAATTTTACATACATGAAACAATGGTGAAAAGCATGCTGCTGTATGAAATAGAGACTTGACGCGTAACAGAAAAATACAAAACAAAAATGGAAAGTGCCGAAATGGATGCAATAAGAAGATAAATGAAAATATCTAGAACAGATCATATAAGAAATGAGACCATAAAAGAATGGGAATTGAGGGAAGATGACATCACTAAAAGATAACTGATATGGTACGGCAATGTACAACGGATGAATGACGAAAGACTACCAAAGCAGGTTCTAGAATGGCAACCAATATGGCGCAGAAAAGGAGGGCGTCCTAAACTGGAATGGCAATAGTCAATCCAAAGATCAATGAGTCAAAAGAACCTGACATATTGTCAGGATCGAAGGAGGTGTAGAATAGGCGTCGGACAACGTAGAAAAACGTTCTAGTATGTTATTAAATGTCAGTTTTGGCTAATAGTGTTTGTCAAGATGTATAAACTTAATATTCGTCAAATTATTTTACAACTTTTATATCAAAATTTTAACAAATTTCATGGAAACCATTTTTCCCATCCATATAAATAGTGCCTTTAAGCCAAATTAAAAAAAAAACAAAATAAATTCAATAAATATACACACTGTATATAGGAAACATACACACACGGGACAGTACCTAAATTTTAAGTCTAACCAGTCTGTTGCTACAAAACAAGGAGTTATAAGAAGTTTGTATTTAAGAGTCGTGAATATTTGTAGTAATAATGAAGAATTAACCACAGAAATCTACAACATTTAAAAGGACTTAAAACAGAATGGTTATTCCGAGAAATTAATAAACTCAACGATCTCTAAATTTAAGAACAAACCAAATCTGGGAAATTCTCAAAATAATAATCTGTTGGATGTTATTAACATTCCATATTTTCAAGGGATTTCAGAAAACATAAGACGAAAGCCAAACACTATAATATAAAAACAGTTTTTTCATCGGGAAATCTGTGTGGCGAGGCGTAAGGATTTTTTTAAGGTTGACAGAAGAAAAAATTACAAAAAAAAATATATTTTTATTTTGCATAAAAAGTACAACAAATATTTATATTAATAGTGTACAGTAACTCTCTTAACTGTCTTAAAAATAACAGTCTGCGTATTTTACTAGTAGTAAAATGGTCAATAACACTTTCCTTAAAATTTGGATATTAGAAATTTTATGTACACAAAAATGGAAAAATTAAACAATTAATTTTGTCTGGCGTCGACACCGACACATACGTATGGAAACCATATACGGAGTATTTCCATACTCGCTGTTACCCATTTACACACTGGCTGGCATTTGATGCAAACATTCAGAAATAAAGATACGAAAAATGCACAGACACCAAATTTACATAGATAGAGTTTTTGTCAACTCTGAGCCGATGATTTGACGTGACGAATACAAGAATAAAATATGTATTCGTAAAAGTATAACCAATTAGGACATTTTATCTTAAGGACCGGAAAAAGGATAGACTTATACCCAGTGACATTGCTATTTCAAATATGTTTGCATTATGCATCATAAGGTACCGTAGGTATTGCCATAATACGTACTATAAGGAAATAATATGCATATATAATTGAAAGCAACCAATCAGGTCATTTTTGCTTAAGGACCGCAAGGACTCATGTTTGCATCATGAATTGGCAATTATCGTGGGTATTGGAATATTATGTATATGATAGAATCCCTAACTGCAAAATAAATTGGTAAATTTTTTTTAAGTCACAAGCTTTTATAAAATGCACTAAAAATTAAAAAATAATTTTCTAACATTCTAATATTATCATAATAATAAAAGCGATGGCCGACTGATGGAAATTTTGACGATGTTAGCACGATAAGATATCCGTATCAATTAAATATCACTATTTGCAAGAATCAATCTAGCAGAAAAATGCAGAGGTACCAAACCCACCCAACCCGAACCAAGATACCCCAGCATTTCTCTGACATAGGTATGGCAATGGCATAACATTGCGGCACATCAAACATATTTTTGATGACCTGCTATGTTGAATATTCTTGAAGTGTTTAGATCACAAATTTAGATTAAATTATGCTTTGATTTGCGGCCATCGCTTTTATTATTATGAAGATATTAGAATGTTTTTAATTTTTAGTGCATTTTATAAAAGCTTGTGAATTAAAAAAAATTTTTTACCAATTTATTTTCTACTTTTTAGTCTAAGCTATCTACTCTAACAAATGATATTTGTTCAATAACAGAACAGAAGAGTTTATTCTAGATTATAATGTAGTTTATTATTATTTAGTTATTTGGAAACACATTTTTTTATTGGGGGAAGGAGAGGGTGGGGTAGAGGTAGAAATATATTTTTGTGTGCATTTTGTGTCCTATTATAGAAACAGGTAGGTATTCGTGGGTAGAGGACAGACCAAAAAGAAACTAAGGTACCTTTGGCAACGTTTCGGATCTAATTAATCTATCTGAGGCTTGAAAAAGGATTAATTAAATCCGAAACGTTGCCAAAGGTACCTTAGTTTCTTTTTGGTCTGTCCTCTACCCACGAATACCTACCAATATATTTTTTGTTTGGGCTGTATTGCCATCGGACCTTTATGCATATACCAAATTTTATCAAAGTCATTTGAAGTGAAGTGTGTCAAAAATGTATTTTTTATGGAAGGGGGTGGGGGGTAGGGTGGAAGGATATTTTTTTCTTAATGTTGTATTGTCTTGGGACCACTATGTGTGTACCAGATTTCATCCAAATCGAATAATGGGAAGTGTGTCAAAAACGCTTCACAAGATTTGATAGATAGTTAGATAGACAGAACATCTGAAGCTAAATAAAAGCTTGTAATAAAAAAAAGACGTCGATTTAAATCAAAACAAAATATGCACGCAGAGTCGAGTATACTTACGCTCAGCAAAATATTGCGCTTCGATATAAATTAATTATATGCGAAATGCACGCACAATCTAGCTGGCCGACTACAGTAGACAAATAGCCGAATGTCTTTTCCACTCGCTCTCTCCCCCGCCAAATTGTCGCGCTTTTGCGTTGAACTGTATAGCAGTGATTTTAGAATACAATTTTTATTACGTCTACATCATCTACACCGTGTTTTTTTCGAATCGCACTTTAGTTGAGAGGTGCGGGCCGTGCGGCGGGACCAGGATTGTCATTATTTTTGGTTTTTAGTTGTTAAATAATAAAAATAATAAATAATATACAAACAATAAATAGCATTAAGGAATATTTTTATGTAATAATAATATCCAAAATTTTGGGTAGGCACTGTCTACCTTGTCTACCCGTACGCTTCGCCACTGCGATTAAAAGTTTTGTAACTAAAACACAACCAGAAAATCCCTCAAATAATAAGAAATGTAATTACCAACTCCCGTGTGAGTGTGGTAAATCATATGTAGGTGAAACGAAACGCCATCTTCAGGTTAGAGTAAATGAACGTTTAAAAAGTACTCAATTAGGAGATATTGAAAAATCCTGTTTGCCGGATCATGCATGGTCAAATGATCACAGGATTCAATGGCCTGACGGTAAAGTTTTGCATAAGGAGTCGCATTGGCGAAAATGGAAGTTATTGAAGCTGCGTTTATAATGCAGAATTAAGAAGTTTTCAGTCAACATGTGTACATAAGTAGTCAACAAGTGTACGTATGGAAACCACTCCTTAAGGAAAACAAGCGCCTTAGGATAAAAAGAGGGCAGGCCATCACACCTGACTGCACACCAAGTAGTATAACTACTTTTATTCAAGACCGATATTAAAATTTAAAGAATTTAAACGGGTGCCCACGATCCATAAGAAATTGGCACGGTTCTTTGGTTCGGTTCAAACAAGTTCAAAGAAAAATAATCATATTTCGTAAACTAAAGACAAATTGACCAAAGAAATAATTAACTTTGTTTAGCTGACTGTTAATTTAAGCCATTAAAAGGAAATGTAAAAAAGATATGGGGGCTCTGCAAGTTTTAACAATTTTGTCACACCTGTGTTTTGAGCCTTTGTCAATATACGAATCCAATATCGGGCAAGAAAATATCGATAAGTGAAAAGAGGGATGAAGAAGAAACAACAGGGTAGGTAATAATTTTATTATTTGTCAACAAGGTGCTTATCAAACAAGGAAATTAATATTTTTAAAATAATACTTAAGCATTTGAAACGAAAATGTCGATTATAACCTGGAATTCTTAGTTGTTATTTGAAATTTTAGCTTTAAATTAAAACATTTGAAAGCAAAAATTGATTGAATTGAAATCTACGTAGCTCGAATTTCTAGAACTAACAAAACTAAAACAGATTTGTAATAAATATCTGGCCGTTGCGTTGACTCACACAATTTCCTTTGTTTTCTTATTAACATAAAATTTGGCAAGCGCGCTGACGCAACAATGATACCAAGCTAAGCGAAAATTATACGATGTGGACGCAATTATGATAAGAAAGTGTCAAAAATTATACAAGGGACGCAACATTGAATGGCAAATAATTGGAAGCAATAATGTTTGTTTGTACAGTTTTTCGTATATTGCCTAAAAATTACGAAAAATAGACGACTAATCCACAAATTTCAAAAACTGAAATATATATTATTAAAACCTTTAAAAAACAGACGTTTTCTTGGAGACGCAATAACGATGCGTTTTAAATGGAAGCAATAATGATATAAGGATCTATATATATATATATATATATATATATATATATATATCTTTCTATCATTGTTGCGTCCGTGTTAACGAAAATCCATATCATTATTGCTTCACCGACATTGTTGCATCCGAATACCGGACGCAATAGTGCAATCCCATGTTATTTGCGAACAGAGAAGATTTTTACAATGACAATCAGACAGATTTTTAGATCTTTTAGAGAGCTATAATATGCTATGTCTTATTTTTTTCTACTTCAAAATTTAAAGCATTGGCGCCAAAAAAACCCACAAAAAATCGGACGCAATAATGATAACTAAATAAAATCCGGTGTATATTTTTAGTTTGAGATAATTCCGGTAGAGGCGACACTCCTTTTTGTATACTTTTTTTGGTTTTACTTCTCTATCATTCTTGCTTCCACAGATTTGGCAACATTGCGTTTATTATTATTTAATATATTCCTGCATTTTCGGAGTTTGCAATATCTAAATCCCTTGACCAGGATTAAAATTGTTTTCTTATTTTCATTTAACGCCAATATACAAAAGATTTATGTTTAATGTTTAAATTTTAAGTTTTCTGTCTATCTATATATTTTCTCGGTATATTTTTGATACCGGATTGGCCAGCATTATTTTTGTGCCATTTCTTGGATATATACAGTTATTTTGCGCCAAAATAATCAGTCGGATGTGTGAGTTCAAAGTGTCTACATACTGATGGATAGAGACGACCCAGTGAAGATGGTAAACTGGTAGAGGATTACCTGTCACTTAGCATGAAACTGTCTGTGTCATCGTGTGCTTAGAAAATGCATACCTATACATAAAGACAATCCTCTTCCTGTTTCCGCAATAAACTGTCGCGATCATGGGATTGACAACTTGTGGAATGGAAGGCAAATCAAGCGATTTTTAATAAGTCGTAATGCTAACTCAATTAAAAAAAATTGCAATGTGGAAACGATCTACCTTTCTGAATAAGAAAGAACTAATTTAAGAACTAATTTCGCTAAGATGTTAATAATGACGTTTGTCTAAGTTATTTATCGTAGACAGCCTAGGATTAATTAGATAATAAAATAGAACTCAACTTAAGTTGCCATTGGAAACAAAATTAGTAAATAACTCAAAGTATGTTATTAAATAAAATAAATAAAACCCCAAAGCCTCGGATCTATAATCTTTGGGCCTGATATTCTCGAAGACAAAAAAGCAAAACCAAAGGACTATAGCTAAATATAGCTAAATGGAACGTACAGGGTGTCTCATTATAGTTTTCCCACCCTTTTACACCATTAATAATTGATATAGGAATATAAAAGAAATTGTGTTCGAATTAAAAACAATTTCTTTTATATTCCTATATCAATTATTAATGGTGTAAAAGGGTGGGAAAAAATATAATGAGACACCCTGTACAGGGAGTGAACCAAAGGGTAGACATTATTGCAACCGAAGTGCAGAATAGTAAGATAGACATTATGGCACTCACAGAGATAAAAAAGAAAGGAACATGTACAAGTAGTGTCGGTAACTTTGTTTACAAAATAAAGGAGAGAAGCCAAAATCTTTATTAATCAAGAAAAATCTCAAAAATGAGACTACAGACTACGAGTGCATTAATTTGAAGATGCTTGGACATAATATAAGCATAATAATAGCCTACGCACCATCAGATGACGAAAGATTAGCTACAAAACAAATGTTCTTCGACCAACTTGATGAGACTATCACCAAAATCGGCAATACCAGGGAAATAATTATAATAATATATTTGATTAGTCGAACTGATAGACAAACCCAATTGTGTGAACCCACAACTTAAAAATAAATAATGGTTTTTTTAAATATATGGATATTTATCTATATACCTGGATTCAGGCATCAACAAATCTAAAATCTAATTATGCTATAGGTGGACAACACTCGGAATGAAAGTGGTATGATGTGCGGTTACTTCGTGGTGATACCTGTGGATCTGACGATTCGGTAAAAGCAAAAATATTATTTCCTTTCAGAAAAAATAGAGGTGAGTAAAGAAAATCAAAAATACAACTATAGAACTCTAGAAATCGAACTCGTATGCAAATATTGTATTAGAAGCGATTAGATGAAAAATTAATAACTACAGAACACTCATTTGAAGAAACATATACAAACATAGTAAAAAGCTTAATAGAAGCAAGCACAGAAGCTGTTGTGTACATTGAGGGTCTTTCTCTGTTTGCAGGGTCGTTTTTCCGAGTTTTTCATGAAAATTTTTCAATTTTTGGGTTTTGTTTTTGGACTCAGCAGAAACATAAACTCCAATTTCTTCTTCAAGGGTTGAAAAATCCAGAGTCCTCGAGTGTTTGAAAAATCAGCCTTCATGATGAAGTAATAAAAAAATAAAGAAGATAGGACGCAACTTAGTTTTTTCTTTAAAACATATCTAATTACAATGAACCTTCTGAAGTTTTTAAATAAAAAGTTGCCATTGGAAACAAAATTAGTAAATAACTCAAAGTTGTTATTAAATAAAATAAATAAAACCCCAAACAAAGCCTCGAAGCAATGGCCTGAAATTCTCGAAGAGAAAAAAGTAAAACCAAAGGACTCTGAACATAGCTAAATGGAACGTACAGGGAGTGAACCAAAAGTTGGACATTATTGCAACTGAAGTGCAGAATAGTAAAATAGATATTATTGCACTCACAGAGACAAAAAAGAAAGGAACATGTACAAGTAGTGTCGGTAACTTTGTTCACATATTTACTGGAGTCCCAAAATAAAGGAGAGCAGCCAAAGGGGTATCTGTATTAATCAAGAAAAACCTCAAAAATAAGATTACAGACTACGAGTGCATTAATAAAAACATACCTCGAGTTAACACGAAGATGCTTGGATATAATACAAGCATAATAATAGCCTACACACCATCAGATGACGAAAGATTAGCTACAAAACAAATGTTCTTCGACCAACGTGATGAGACTATCACCAAAATCGGCACTACCAGGGAAATAATTATGGTTGGTGATTTTAATAATCGAACTGATAGACAAACCCAAAGCAAAATTGTAACACCATTTGGAAAGGAAGTAAAAAATGATGATTGCTTCAGACTGATGCAATTGTGTGAACCTACAACTTAAAAATAAATAATGGTTTTTTAAAAATATATGAGCATTCAGGCATCAAGAAATCTTAAGTCTAATTATGCTATAGGTGGACAACACTCGGAATGAAAGTGGTATGATGTGCGATTACTTCGTGGTGATACCTGTGGATCTGACGACCATTTGGTAAAAGCAAAAATATTATTCCTTTCAGAAAAAATAAATAGAGGTGAGAGTAGTAAGAGTAAAGAAAATCAAAAATACAACTTTAGAAGTCTAGAAATCGAACTCGTACGCAAATATTGTATCAGAAGCGATTAGATAAAAAATTAATAAATACAGAACACTTATTTGAAGAAACATATACAAACATAGTAAAAAGCTTAATAGAAACAAGCAAAGAAGCTGTTGTGTACCAAGATTAAAGAAATAGCAATACTAAAGACCAAAGAGACCTAGGAATCTACAGGGAAATCAGAAGACAGCTAATAAATTTGATACGCATGGAAAAAAATGCCACGATACAAATACACACGTAGGAGGTAGGCAAAGTATGGAAATTAATTTCTACGGTAAAAAACCCAACCAAAGAAAAAGTAAATCAGATCATCAAATCAGAACAATGGACAGAACACTACAAGAGACTGCTGCAGGAAACGAGACCGAAATATCTGTCAGCCTTCCCGATGAGAGACATAGAAGTACATGGAGAGGAAGTAATCATCAAAAAAGAAATGATAAAGAATAGTATTAAAAAGCTTAAATCCGGAAAAGCTAGCGGACTCGCGGGAATATACGCTATATCTCACACTGATTGGAAAATTGCATTCATATCCTCAATACATAAAAAAGGAAACAAGCTGGATTGCAACAATTACAGATAAATTTCCGTAACCATTATACTAAATAGATTGTGGGGTAGGATTCTTAAGAATCTAACAGAGAATGATTTTCATGAACAAGAAGAAGAGCAAAGTGGGTTTCGTGCAGGCAGATCTTGTAGTGATAAATGTTTTTGTCTTACACAGGTAATTGGGAAAAGAAGTGCCAGAAACATAAACTCATGTTACCTTTGTGAACCTACAAAAAGCATATGATACCGTTCCAGTGGAAAAATTATGGACAGTGTAAGAGCAAACTAATATCAATCATACATACATAAAAGCAATAAAAGAACTATATAAAGGGTCAAAATCTAAAAAAAATTGGAAATCAACTTCAAAAGAATTCCTGGTAACGAAAGGTTCAAGTAGTAGTAGTAGTAGCTCTAAAAAACTGGAAACGTAAAGTACACGGTATGGGAATACCACTTAACGACCAATTTACCATATACACACTACAGTTTGCTGACGACCAAGTAATTGTGGCTAATGATAAAGAAGACATGGAGTATATGATGAGAAAGTTAACGGAAAAATAACAAAGGTGTGGGTTAACCGTGAACGTAGACAAGACTCAGTATTTATGTATTAGAAACGAATCAAGTGAGTTAAAACCAGACTAGATCAGAAAGATAAAAAAAATTGTAAAATTTTACATTGATCGAAGGAGGTGGAGAATAGGCGTCGGACAACGTAGAAAAACGTTCTAAACCGACATAGTAGTAGTAAAATTTTACATACATGAAACAATGGTGAAAAGCATGCTGCTGTATGGAATAGAGGCGACGCGTAACAGAAAAATGCAAAACAAAAATGGAAAGTGCCGAAATAGATGCAATAAGACGATAAATGAAAATATCTAGAACAGATCATATAAGAAATGAGACCATAAAAGAATGGGAATCGAGGGAAGATGACATCACTAAAAGACAACTGATATGGTACGGCAATGTACAACGGATGAATGACGAAAGACTACCAAAGCAGGTTCTAGAATGGCAACCAATAGGGCGCAGAAAAGGAGGGCGTCCTAAACTGGAATGGCAACAGTCAATCCAAAGATCAATGAGTCAAAAGAACCTGACATATTGTCAGGATCGAAGGAGGTGTAGAATAGGCGTCGGACAACGTAGAAAAACGTTCTAGTATGTTATTAAATGTCAGTTTTGGCTAATAGTGTTTGTCAAGATGTATAAACTTAATATTCGTCAAATTATTTTACAAGTTTTATATCAAAATTTTAACAAATTTCATGGAAACCATTTTTCCCATCCATATAAATAGTGCCTTTAAGCCAAATTAAAAAAAACAAAATAAATTCAATAAATATACACACTGTATATAGGAAACATACACACACGGGACAGTACCTAAATTTTAAGTCTAACCAGTCTGTTGCTACAAAACAAGGAGTTATAAGAAGTTTGTATTTAAGAGTCGTGAATATTTGTAGTAATAATGAAGAATTAACCAAAGAAATCTACAACATTTAAAAGGACTTAAAACAGAATGGTTATTCCGAGAAATTAATAAACTCAACGATCTCTAAATTTAAGAACAAACCAAATGTGGGAAATTCTCAAAATAATAATCCGTTGGGTGTTATTAACATTCCATATTTTCAAGGGATCAGAAAACATAAGACGAAAGCCAAACACTATAATATAAAAACAGTTTTTTCATCGGGAAATCTGATAAGGCAGTGGCGAGGCGTAAGGATTTTTTTAAGGTTGACAGAAGAAATGAAAAAAAATTACAAAAAAAAATATATTTTTATTTTGCATAAAAAGTACAACAAATATTTATATTAATAGTGTACAGTAACTCTCAAACTGTCTTAAAAATAATAGTCTGCGTATTTTACTAGTAGTAAAATGGTCAATAACACTTTCCTTAAAATTTGGACATTAGAAATTTTATGTACACAAAAATGGAAAAATTAAACAATTAATTTTGTCTGGCGTCGACACCGACACATACGTATGGAAACCATATACGTAGTATTTCCATACTCCCTGTTACCCATTTACACAATGGCTGGCATTTGATGCAAACATTCAGAAATAAAGATACAAAAAATGCACAGACACCAAATTTACATAGAGTTTTTGTCAACTCTGAGCCGATGATTTGACGTGACGAATACAAGAATAAAATATGTATTCGTAAAAGTATAACCAATTAGGACATTTTATCTTAAGGACCGGAAAAAGGATAGACTTATACCCACTGACATTGCTATTTCAAATATGTTTGCATTATGCATCATAAGGTACCGTAGGTATTGCCATAATACGTACTATAAGGAAATAATATGCATATTGAAAGCAACCAATCAGGTCATTTTTGCTTAAGGACCGCAAGGACTCATGTTTGCATCATGAATTGGCAATTATCGTGGGTATTTGAATATTATGTATATGATGGAAACCCAAACTGCAAAATAAATTGGTAAAATTTTTTTTTAAGTCACAAGCTTTTATAAAATGCACTGAAAATTAAAAAAATTTCTAACATTCTAATATTATCATAATAATAAAAGCGATGGCCGACTGATGGAAATTTTGACGATGTTAGCACGAGAAGATATCCGTATCAATTAAATATCACTATTTGCAAGAATCAATCTAGCAGAAAAATGCAGAGGTACCAAACCCACCCAACCCGACCCAAGATACTCTGACAGGTATGGCAATGGCATAACATTGCGGCACATCAAACATATTTTTGATGACCTGCTATGTTGAATATTCTTTAAGTGTTTAGATCACAAATTTAGATTAAATTATGCTTTGATTTGCGGCCATCGCTTTTATTATTATGAAGATATTAGAATGTTTTTAATTTTTAGTGCATTTTATAAAAGCTTGTGACTTAAAAAAAATTTTGACCAATTTATTTTCTACTTTTTAGTCTCAGCTACCTACTTTAACAATTGATATTTGTTCAATAACAGAACAGAAGAGTTTATTCTAGATTATAATGTAGTTTATTATTATTTAGTTATTTGGAAACTCATTTTTTTATTGGGGGAAGGAGAGAGTGGGGTAGAGGTAGAAATATATTTTTTGTTTGAGCTGTATTGCCATCGGACCTTTATGCATATACCAAATTTTATAAAAGTCATTTGAAGTGAAGTGTGTCAAAAACGCATTTTTTATGGAAGGGGGTGGGGGGTAGGGTGGGAGGACACTTTTTCATTATTGTTGTATTGTCATCGGACCTCTATATGTATACCAAATTTCATCCAAATCGGATAATGGGAAGTGTGTCAAAAATGCATTTTTCTATAGATGGGGGTGGGGGTAGGAGTGGTAGGATTTTTTTTTCAATGTTGTATTGTCATCGGACCACTATATGTATACCAAATTTCATCCAAATCGGATAATGGGAAGGGTGTCAAAAACGCATTTTCTATGGAAGGGGGTGGGGGTAGGGGTGGGAGGATATTTTTTTAAATGTTGTATTGTCATCGGACCACTATGTTAATACCAAATTTTATCCAAATCGGATAATGGGAAGTGTGCCAAAAACTCATTTTTCTATGAAAGGGGGTGGGGGTAGGGGTGGAAGGATATTTTTTTCTTAATATTGTATTGTCGTCGGATCACTATATGTATACCAAATTTCATCCAAATCGGATAACGGGAAGTGTGTCAAAAACAAATTTTTCTATGGAAGGGGGTGGGGGTAGGGGTGGAAGGATATTTTTTTCTTATTGTTGTATTTTCACCGGACCACTATGTGTATACCAAATTTTATCCAAATCGGATAACGGGAAGTGTGTCAAAAACACATTTTTTTATAGAAGAGGTGGGGGTAGGGGTGGGAGAATATTTTTTTCTTAATGTTGTATTGTCTTGGGACCACTATGTGTGTACCAAATTTCATCCAAATCGAATAATGGGAAGTGTGTCAAAAACGCTTCACAAGATTTGATAGATAGTTAGATAGACAGAACATCTGAAGCTAAATAAAAGCTTGTAATAAAAAAAAGACGTCGATTTAAATCAAAACAAAATATGCACGCAGAGTCGAGTATACTTACGCTCAGCAAAATATTGCGCTTCGATATAAATTAATTATATGCGAAATGCACGCACAATCTAGCTGGCCGACTACAGTAGACAAATAGCCGAATGTCTTTTCCACTCGCTCTCTCCCCCGCCAAATTGTCGCGCTTTTGCGTTGAACTGTATAGCAGTGATTTTAGAATACAATTTTTATTACGTCTACATCATCTACACCGTGTTTTTTTCGAATCGCACTTTAGTTGAGAGGTGCGGGCCGTGCGGCGGGACCAGGATTGTCATTATTTTTGGTTTTTAGTTGTTAAATAATAAAAATAATAAATAATATACAAACAATAAATAGCATTAAGGAATATTTTTATGTAATAATAATATCCAAAATTTTGGGTAGGCACTGTCTACCTTGTCTACCCGTACGCTTCGCCACTGCGATTAAAAGTTTTGTAACTAAAACACAACCAGAAAATCCCTCAAATAATAAGAAATGTAATTACCAACTCCCGTGTGAGTGTGGTAAATCATATGTAGGTGAAACGAAACGCCATCTTCAGGTTAGAGTAAATGAACGTTTAAAAAGTACTCAATTAGGAGATATTGAAAAATCCTGTTTGCCGGATCATGCATGGTCAAATGATCACAGGATTCAATGGCCTGACGGTAAAGTTTTGCATAAGGAGTCGCATTGGCGAAAATGGAAGTTATTGAAGCTGCGTTTATAATGCAGAATTAAGAAGTTTTCAGTCAACGTGTGTACATAAGTAGTCAACAAGTGTACATATGGAAACCACTCCTTAAGGAAAACAAGCGCCTTAGGATAAAAAGGGGGCAGGCCATCACACCTGACTGCACACCAAGTAGTATAACTACTTTTATTCAAGACCGATATTAAAATTTAAAGAATTTAAACCGGTGCCCACGATCCATAAGAAATTGGCACGGTTCTTTGGTTCGGTTCAAACAAGTTCAAAGAAAAATAATCATATTTCGTAAACTAGAGACAAATTGACCAAAGAAATAATTAACTTTGTTTAGCTGACTGTTAATTTAAGCCATTAAAAGGAAATGTAAAAAAGATATGGGAGCTCTGCAAGTTTTAACAATTTTGTCACACCTGTGTTTTGAGCCTTTGTCAATATACGAATCCAATATCGGGCAAGAAAATATCGATAAATGAAAAGAGGGATGAAGAAGAAACAACAGGGTAGGTAATAATTTTATTATTTGTCAACAAGGTGCTTATCAAACAAAGAAATTAATATTTTTAAAATAATACTTAAGCATTTGAAACGAAAATGTCGATTATAACCTGGGATTCTTAGTTGTTATTTGAAATTTTAGCTTTAAATTAAAACATTTGAAAGCAAAAATTGATTGAATTGAAATCTACGTAGCTCGAATTTCTAGAACTAACAAAACTAAAACTGATTTGTAATAAATATCTGGCCGTTGCGTGGACTCACACAATTTCCTTTGTTTTCTTATTAACATAAAATTTGGCAAGCGCGCTGACGCAAGAATGATACCAAGCTAAGCGAAAATTATACGATGTGGACGCAATTATGATAAGAAAGTGTCAAAAATTATACAAGGGACGCAACATTGAATGGCAAATAATTGGAAGCAATAATGTTTGTTTGTACAGTTTTTCGTATATTGCTATTTTTAGCCCAAAAATTACGAAAAATAGACGACTAATCTAGAAATTTCAAAAACTGAAATATATATGATTAAAACCTTTAAAAAACAGACGTTTTCTTGGAGACGCAATAACGATGCGTTTTAAATGGAAGCAATAATGATATAAGGATCTATATATATATATATATATATATATATATATATATATATATATATATATATATATATATATATATTTAGTTTTGTTGGTTTCTTGGGGATGTGGTTCTAATAAAACTAGCAAATATGGATTGACATTTATTGACGTTTCGGTCCAAAGACCTTCTTCAGAAACTACAAAGAAAAAAACATAAAATTACCTGATGACCACATATTAATATCTCTAGATGTCGTATCTCTATACACAAACATTCCAACAGAATTAATACAAAAAATAATTACAGAGAAATGGACAGACATAAAAAAATACACTGACACACCACTAGATGAATTTTTAGCAGCAATTAAACTCCACATATTTTTCCTACAACAAAAACTTTTACAAACAAATTAGCGGCTGCGCAATGGGTGCCTCAATATCAAGTGCACAATTAGTTTTAGAACACCTAGAAGAAAATGTTATAAAAAACTTGGATTTCAAGATCCCCTTCTTTTTCCGATACGTCGACGACTGCGCATGCGCTGTACCAAAAAACAAAAAAATTATATTTTAAATTGTTTTAATGCCTATCACAAAAAACTTCAATTTACAATAGAGACAGAAACCGATCAAAAGATTAACTTTTTAGACATGACCTTGCATAGACAAAACAACACAATAAAAACTGAGTGGTACACAAAAGAAACGTGGTCATCCAAATATTTAAATTTTAAATCACAGCACCCTTTTACCCAAAAAAAATCTGCTATAATTGGTCTCGCAGACAGAGCGATACAGCTATCTGATCCAGATTTTCGAGAATCATCTATAAAAAAAGCAAAAAAAGCACTTGTCCTAAACAACTACCCTGAATCTTTAATTGATAAAACTTTTAAAAATAGAATCTATTTATTTTACAATAAACTTCAACATAAAAACAGAACAAAAAATAATAAATATCTATCAATCCCATATGTACCAAGGCTATCAGAACAAATAAACAATATTTTTAAACCATATAATATAACAACAGCATATAAAGGGTACAACAAAGGAGAAAAAAGCCACATTGTATATCAAATACCCTGTAAAAACTGCAACAATGTGTACATTGGACAAACATAACAATATCTCAAAAACCGATTAAATGAACACAAATACGACAAAAAAAATAAAACAGCCCTAACCAACCACAGTACGTCATTGAATCATACATTTGATTTTGAAAACACAAAAATATTAAAAACTGAATGCCACCAAAAAAAACGAGAGTTTTTGGAAATAATTGAAATACAAAAAAGTGATAATTGCAGCAACTCACGGACTGACATAAAACAACTAAATCCAATATATTTTAACTTATTATCAAAAAAATAACACTCTTTCTAACCAAACTCAAACCCACCAAAACATAATATATATTACTGCTTAAAAACATACATAATAAAAACGAAAAAAGTAAAATTATAAGATAGAACAAAAAAACTTATCAAAATACCTTCCACAACACACACACACACACACATTGGCTGTTTAAACAAAAATTAAAATGAAAATATTTTAGCAGACTAAGAGTCTTCGCATGCGTGTTATTTGTTTGTATTTAATTTTTAAAATGTTTTTTCTGTAAAAAGTGTGACTGTCTTTTTAAAACTGATTTTGACATAATGTAGTGTGAAAATGTGAGTGAATGGTGAGTAATTTTTATTTTTATTTGTGTTTTAATTATTTAGTTTAATTTATAGTTTTTCTCTAAAAACTAATTGCTCAGAAAACAAATATCCAAAAGCGTTGTTTCCTTTCTTTTTAGTTTCTGAAGGTCTTTCGACCGAAACGTCAATAAATGTCAATCCATATTTGCTAGTTTTATTAGAACCACATCCCCAAGAAACCAACAAAACGAAAAATATAAATTTATATATATATATATATATATATATATATATATATATATATATATATATATATATATATATATATAAATATATATATAAATTTAAAAACATAGTTTTGCCCTAATTGTTTTGTATATTTTCTTTCTAAAGTTTGATGATATAAGGATCTTCCTTATATTTTTAAAGATATCAATATGATTAAAATAATATATTTATGCAGAGAAAAAAAGATAATATAAAATATTAGGTACTTTTGCGTGTATGACTCTTTTGTCTTTGCACAGTAGCAATGATGACATAATCAGGGTGGGGGCTGGTGGAGAAGTAACTCATTGTGCAAAATTTAAAGTTGGTAACCGGAAGTGAAATATTTGTGTTCACTAAATTAACGGAATATGACCTGAGAAATGGATTAAAGTTTTTAAATATACCACTAGTTCTTTGTAGTGTAGGATCACATTTTCAGTTTACTGTTACTAAAGTGTTGACCACTGCTTTGTGTAAATCTTTGGAGAAAAAAACCTGTAGAAAACAAACAAAATATTTTTTTATATCTTCTTTATGACCTAGATATCGCCAAGTTTACCATTTTTTGCAATCAGAACTTGGTGCC
This sequence comes from Aspidapion aeneum, assembly GCA_963576565.1. NCBI lineage: Eukaryota > Metazoa > Arthropoda > Insecta > Coleoptera > Brentidae > Aspidapion > Aspidapion aeneum. The sequence continues at coordinate 121,755,839 of OY755039.1, forward strand.
AAAAAAAGGGTTGGAGAGTATTTTATTCTTTAATTATTTTTACATAAAAATATAGTAAAATTTGTTCTTACATTTTAAATTTAAATTCAAATAATTGGTCGTTAAAGCGTAGTTTAACCGTAGCCATAGACTTGCGCAGTGGACCATAGGGCTTTGAAAGTAAAGGTAGCAGGGTTGCCAACTTAGTAGATTTTCTACTGAACTGGTCGATTGAGGTCTTCATTTGGTGGGCCAATTTTTAATCTAGTGGGCAGTAGAAAATCTAGTAGAATCCAAATTAGAAATAAACGACCGTTTATTAGTGCGCTACATTTGTAAACCAAGGCCAATAGGTGGTAGACGCTTTTACTCATTGGGCGTCGACCGGTGAGATACCACCATGCCAGAACTGAGTAGCGCTAAGTGGTATCACCACGTTCCGCTACTGCGCTGGCAGTCCGGTTCCAACAATGAGTAACAGATAGCATGATGGCGCCTCCAGGATCAAAATATTCCGGAGGTAAAATACCCGACCACTCGGATCTCCGGGCGTCGGGTGATCCTGGGGGTCATTCATGCAAAGATATTAAAAGAAGACCAAAAACTCAACTCCGAATTGATTTTAGCAATATAAGAGGATTAAGTACCAACACGAATTCAGTTCACCAACATCTTGAAGAACAAAGACCTGACATCCTTGTTCTCACTGAAACTAAAATCAGTTCTGCAACACCTATTGTGAACTATCTTTATCCCGGCTATGACCTACACCACCGATTTCGACATAATTTTGGGATCTGTGTGTACATTAAAAATGACCTTTCATGTCATCGAGAGGAGGAGCTGGAACCAGCGAGCCTCGATATCATATGGCTGAAATTCACCTCAAAGTCATCGACCAAGTTCATTTGCTGCCTCTACCGACCGCCAAGTAACACCGAGTATCAAAACTTTTTTGCGACATTATCCGAAAACTGTGATAGTATACAGTCTAGCTATCCACATGCGGAAATTGTTTTTTTAGGTGATTTCAACGTCCACATTATACCCTGGCTAAAACACCACAACAAAACAGATAACGAAGGCAGGGAAGCAGAAGCTTTTGCCATAAGTTGTGGTCTAACGCAGCTTGTCGATGTGCGATGAACCTACCCGTATCTCAGAAAGGGGTGAATTTGCAGCGCTTTTAGACTTGTTCCTAACTACAAATCCTGACTTGTACACAATTAAAGTAGATCCCCCACTTGGTTCATCCGATCATAAACTTATAAGAACAAAATGCGAAATGTTCATACCGCCAAGCCAACAATCACTTCCTCGTAAAATGTGGCACTATAAATCGGCAAAATGGAATGACCTTAAACAGTTTTACCTGGATTTTCCATGGCAAGAGGTTTGCTTTAAAACAGCTGATCCTACTATTTGCTGTAATGAAATAACAAAAGTAATCTTATCTGGAATGGATGCATATATCCCACATACAATAAAACGCAGAGCTAATGCAAAACCTTGGTTCAACAGCCAGTGTCAAACGGCTGTACAGAAAAAACACAGAGCATATAACCTTTGGAAACGACAACAAACCGCTCAAAACCACACAGAATTTATAGAAGCCAGAAATAGTTGTAAAATTACTATTGACGCCGCCAAAGAAACATACAATCAAAGAATAAAAAACAGGTTGCTGAATTGTCCAAGTAGTTCTAGGTCCTTTTGGTCTCTTGCAAAAGCCGTTGGATCAAACTTCACCAAGTCATCCATACCACCACTTACAGATAAAAATACTCACTTAGCCACAACATCAGAGGAAAAAGCCAATATGCTGGCCAAAATCTTGTCCTCCAACTCAAACCTAACAGTGCCAAATGGAAAAACTCCACCGTTTATTGAAAGGGTTTCCCACAGTATGCCAGAGGTACCCTTTTGTCACAGAGAAATACGAAAATCCCTTAAAAAGTTGGATACAAACAAAGCAATGGGTCCAGATGGCATTCCCGCGATAGTACTCAAAAATTGTGCTAGCGAACTCACCCCAACTTTCGCAAAATTATTCAATTTATCTTATAGGCAAGGAGTATATCCATCATCATGGAAGTATGCCGCAGTACAACCCATTCCAAAGAAAGGAAAAAAGACAGATCCGTTAAACTATAGACCAATTGCTCTACTTCCGGTGATATCAAAAGTAATGGAAAGAGTTGTGAACAATCACCTAACCAAGTACTTGGAAAACTACAAAATTATCAACGACAAGCAATACGGATTTCGAAAATATAGGTCAACTGGCGATTTACTTACATACGTCACTCACTTATGGCAAAAAGCGATTGAGTTGCGAGGTGAAACAAGAACAATTGCCTTAGATATATCTAAAGCATTCGATAAAGTCTGGCATGAAAATCTGCTCAACAAGCTCAAAGCAGCGGGATTGTCGCCGAGACTTTGCACTTGGTTTGAAAGTTACCTTAAGGATAGATCCATTTATGTTGCACTGGATGGCCGGAACTCCAACTCTTACCAAATAAATGCTGGTGTGCCACAGGGAGCAATCCTTTCGCCAACGCTTTTTCTGATTTACATAAATGACCTCATAGATAAAACAGTAAATCCACTTTATTGCTTTGCAGATGATGGCAATGTAGTCTCCTCAGTCATACCACCCACATGTCTCTCCGCACGTGAATTCCATTACCTTAGACTAACTGAAATATCACAGATAAATAACGACTTGGAGATAATAGAGGACTGGGGCAACAAAAACCTTGTACAGTTCAACGCGCAGAAAACCCAAGCAGCCCTGTTTTCAAAAAAGACCAGCACCGGTGAGCCAAACATCATGCTATCTGGAAGTGCTGTCGCATTACAGAGCCAGTTGAACATCTTAGGAGTCACTGCAGAGACCAACATGTCTTGGCACAGTCACGTGGCAGATATAGCTAAAAGGGCATCCCAAAAGCTTGGGGTGCTATTTCGTACAAGACAGATGTATACACCAAGCCAACTGCTGACACTCTACAAAGCCCAGATTCGACCAACTATGGAGTACTGCTCACATATATGGAGTGCGGCACCCAAACATACCTTAATGCTTTTGAACACCGTGCAAGAACGAGCTATCAAGCTGATCAATGACCCCGCACTTACCCGTAGCTTGGATAGTCTCGAACATCGAAGAACTGTGGGCGATCTATCTCTCTTCTACAGGTATTATCACGGAAAATGCTCTGAAGAGTTAGCACGTATGATCCCCCCGGGAGTAGCACCTACTAGGCGAACACGTCAAACAGACGGTAACCATCAATTTATTGTCAAAATAGAGGCACCAAGAACCTCATTATATCAGAATTCATATCTCTGGAGAACAGCATCGCTGTGGAATAAACTCCCTGCGACAGTTTTCCCTGCAGGTTACAACCTGAACCGTTTCAAAACCAACACACACCAACATTTCCGCGCACTTGCCGCTTCTCGAGCGTGATAGGGATCTCCTTGCGAGTGCGCATACCCGTAAAAAAAAAAAAAAAATTGTGGATGGCTATGTAAAACTATAGAGAGAGACATATACATCACATTAGGAGAGAAATAAAGATAGAGTTATTTGAAAGTCGGAAAAATACAAAAATTTATTAAAAAATTAAATAATTTAATGATTTAGGATAAAAATTCCAATAAATATATAAATATTAAATTAAAGACACCATTATAATTATAAATCCTTTTCCTAACTTAAATAGACTCTCTAGTTCAATTTAATTAAACTTTTTTAACAGAACTCTTTAGCAGCCCTTCATTCCTATTGAAAAAAAATCTATTTGTTAGTGTTGTAGGTAAAAAATAAAATTAATGTTATTGTATGTATCTGACACCTTTTTAGCTTTTTATACACACATCAGTTAGAGATATGCATGTGCTCTATCAATCTACAATCATAAACAATTTTTAACATATCTACACACGTGCAAAATTTTGGTTTAGACGTTAAATAAAAAATATTAAAATCCGCTTCGCTGGCATTGCCTAACATTTATTAATAATGTTTCTAGCGACTTTGAATGAAACGCTGCTTCTAGCGGGTTAATAATTGCCGTTTTAGAAATAAGTAAAAACATGTCAGCAAAAATATTTAACTTCTGAGCCAAACTATTACAGAGAGAAACAGATCCAATCTACTTGTGTTTTTTTGTTTTAGGTGCCTTGCAGAAGTAAACAATGATTTAAAGAAAGCATTGGAACTTTTCGTTGACTTGTATAAAGCGGACAAAATTCCGAAAGAAGCTTTTGTACAGTAAGTCTTACTAAATTTTTAAATATAATATAAATATTATAATTATGCTTAAATCAAACGATAGAATCATATTTATCGATTTATCATAAATATTTCGGCCGTTCTGGAATAACCGTGCTTACAAACAGACCAATTCACTGAAAGATTTTTTAAAGAATTTTAGGTTAGGCTTTTTTTAACTACGAATGCGTAGACATCAAAGACACCCTAATCAATTTTGTGTTGCTTTTCAAAATTTCCTATACCTTGAGAATAAATTAATATTGTACAATGAGATTGAAAATTCTTAAAATGCATTTTAAATTAGGCTTAAAATAAATATAATTGAAAAAACAATCATTTTCATTTAGTATGATAAAGATTATCGATTTTATTAATTATATTATTACTGGTACATGTTTTTACTTTGTATTTCTGAATATAGTGGTAAAGTATTTATAATTATATAAATTAAGATGTCTTAATAGTGGCTTTATTTTTTTTGTCTAAATAAAAGATTTTTCTTAACTTTTGTCCAAAAATAATTAATAAGTTTTTTTTATCCTGCTAACCCGATTTAAAATTTTCTGTTTTACTGTGGATTTCAAACCTTGAATAATGCTATTTTTCTGAGTTTTTACGTAAAAATTGTTCAATTCTTAAAAAATGTCCCTAAAAGACATTTTCGATGTGTATTATTAATAACCCTGTGCAACACAAAAAAATATCCGGGAATCTACTACCGGGAATATAATTATTTACTTGACCCCCAAAATTTATTACCAAAAGGATTCAGCTAAGTTAGCTCTTGGCTCCGAGAGATTCGGAACTGAAGACCGAAGATCGGCCTACCCTTTTTCCCTTATTATTAGTAAAGCAAGCTTTTCTCGAAAAAATGTGTCGAAAGCTTTTAGCCAATCAAATTGTCGTCAAAACAAAGTATCGTGCGATGGATTTGGTCAAGAAACAAAATATATGTGGAATGATGAATAATTATTTTGTGTATAACTCCAAAGTCAACCACTTCTGTACAATTATTCTTAAATTGTACATAAAAAGCAGCTTCATTTCTTAGCCGAATTGCAAGGTTGATACCTCAATTGAGAGATAATTTCATTCACTTCCAAACATGTCTACACGTTTTGTCTTAAAAATAATGGTTTTTGCGATAAAAGAAAAAAAGCAAATGCCGCATTTCTTATTTTTAAAATTCCGTATCTTGGTTATAAGAGCTAACTTTGATAAATGCTGTCGGTCGTGGAATCAAGGACTGAACACTAATTTCATTAATTTAAGCCCGGCTATATTTTTCATTAAATTTTGTCGCACAGTGTAATTAATATTAAAGAAACCAATGGGTTTACGAGGAAGGGTTGGCAACATTGACTTCTATACCCTACGGGTAGACCCAGCATGGGCCTAAATTGCCATTATATCAAGCTTTTATTGCAATTGACCAAATACAAGTAAGAATTTAATGAGCAAGACAGGGATGAAAATAGAATTTCGGTTTGGTAAGTCCGGATACATGCAAAATCGCAAAAATATTCTATTGGCTTGTCTTGGATAAAAAAAGGGCAGTCGCGGCGCAAAATAAAAATTTTGAATTCCACTAGCATTTTTTTATCAACAATTTTCTGTTTGAATAATAAATAATTCATGAATACTTACTTGTGTATACTGTGTTTACAAAATTCTATTCAGTAAAAAAAAGAGTAAAAACAATTTGTTAGCATGCTAAGTGCAGTGGATGTATTAAAATTATTGTTTTCATCTTAGAACTTTACAAATGTTGTACCTTCCAGGTAAAATATTTTCTTTCTTTGAACAAGGGTCTTCTTCAACTCTTCTCTTCTTGGGTGGACTACAAGTTATGCTCGAGTCAGATGAAATTTCGGAACTAAAAATTTCATTCGGAATAGGACAACTGGGCGCCGGGCCAACTCGGCACCGCCAACAGGGCGCCACGCCGGGCTTATGGGCGCCGGGCCAACTCAGCGCCGGACTATTTTTTTTTCGATAAAATGTGCAGATAAAAAACAAAATAAATATGTTATTTATACAAAAATTTCAAAATCTATTAGGTCGAGTGTTGAAATTTGGTAGGTGTAGTGTTCTGATAACCTGGTAAAAATACGTAAGTAAAGCTGGGAGGACCACTATAAGGGGCCACCAAATTTCATGTGCCAGGATTTGGTGCTAATTTGTTGCTTATTTGTTACCGAAGAATTGCAGCCGTTAACGAGAAATCGCGACCCCTGTGACTTTAAGGTACAGCTGAGGGGCCACCTCATAACTCTGGACTGAAAGGCGATACGAGGATAATTTAAACGCCATAATTTGTTGCTCGGGATGGGGATGTGCAACCAATATTAAAGAATCCCAAAATACTTATAATTTTTTTTTTTAACTGTTTTTTGTTAATATTTTTGTTATTCTTGATAATATTAAGGTAGAAACACTTGTAGTACCCTTATAAAAGGTCGTTCGAATTTGTTACCGCTATTTAAAGCGCCAAAAAGCGTTATTAAGCAAAAATAAAAAAATATTAGTATCAGTAAAAAGCGCCGAGTAAAGTTGAGGGGCCACCTTGTATCTCGGTAGTCTTTAAAGATATTAATCTCAAACATAAAGCATAATTTGTTGCTAAGAGTCTTTCATTGCATCGTGTAAAACAAATTCTTTAATTCCAATCGTACGATTAAAAAAAAAATATAACATTTTGTACTGTATTTCTAAACCCAACTGGAGGGCCACAGAGTTGTTTATACACTTGCTAGCGCTCAAATAGCTCTACTTTGGTATGTAAATGGAAAATTTGTCGCTGCTGCCTTTTTCGAGAAATTGAATTTTCAGTTACTTGTAGTACCTAAAGAGTACAAATAATTTGTTGCTGCTGCCGTTGTTAAGAAATTGAATTTTTATTTGCTATAAAGTTCAACGTGTTTCATATAGTTTTCACCCTGTATCTCCAAAACTAACTAGAGGGCCACAGATTCTTTTCAGTTACGTATAGTACCTCAGGAGTACTACCAATACGTGTTACCAAATAATTTGTTGTTGCTTCCGTTTTTGGGAAATTGAATTTTAACTTGCTATAAAGTTCGACGTGTTTCATAGAGTTTTCACCCTGTATCTCAAAAATTAACTAGAGGGCCATAGATTTTTTTCAGTAGCTGATAGCACCTAAAGAGTACTACCAATATGTGTTAACAAATAATTTGTTGCTGCTTCCGTTTTCGAGAAATTGAATTTTTATTTGCTATAAAGTTCGACGTGTTTCATAGAGTTTTCACCCTGTATCTCAAAAACTAACTAGAGGGCCACAGATTTTTTTAAGTGACTTATAGTACCTAAAGAGTATTACCAATATGTGTTAACGAATAATTTGTTGCTGCTTCCGTTTTCGAGAAATTGAATTTTTATTTGCTATAAAGTTCAACGTGTTTCATATAGTTTTCACCCTGTATCTCAAAAACTAACTAGAGGGCCACAGATTTTTTTAAGTGACTTATAGTACCTAAAGAGTATTACCAATATGTGTTAACGAATAATTTGTTGCTGCTTCCGTTTTCGAGAAATTGAATTTTTATTTGCTATAAAGTTCGACGTGTTTCATAGAGTTTTCACCCTGTATCTCAAAAACTAACTAGAGGGCCACAGATTTTTTTAAGTGACTTATAGTACCTAAAGAGTATTACCAATATGTGTTAACGAATAATTTGTTGCTGCTTCCGTTTTCGAGAAATTGAATTTTTATTTGCTATAAAGTTCAACGTGTTTCATATAGTTTTCACCCTGTATCTCAAAAACTAACTAGAGGGCCACCGAGTTTTTTCAGTTACTTATAGTACCTAAAGAGTACTACCAATATGTGTTAACAAATAATTTGTTGCTGCTTCCGTTTTCGAGAAATTGAATTTTTATTTGCTATAAAGTTCAACGTGTTTCATATAGTTTTCACCCTGTATCTCAAAAACTAACTAGAGGGCCACAGATTTTTTTTAGTGACTTATAGTACCTAAAGAGTATTACCAATATGTGTTAACGAATAATTTGTTGCTGCTTCCGTTTTCGAGAAATTGAATTTTTATTTGCTATAAAGTTCAACGTGTTTCATATAGTTTTCACCCTGTATCTCAAAAACTAACTAGAGGGCCACCGAGTTTTTTCAGTTACTTATAGTACCTAAAGAGTACTACCAATATGTGTTAACAAATAATTTGTTGCTGCTTCCGTTTTCGAGAAATTGAATTTTTATTTGCTATAAAGTTCAACGTGTTTCATATAGTTTTCAACCTGTATCTCAAAAACTAACTAGAGGGCCACATATTTTTTCAGTTGCTTGTAGTACCTAAAGAGTACTACCAATATGTGTTAACAAATAATTTGTTGCTGCTTCCGTTCTCGAGAAATTGAATTTTTATTTGCTATAAAGTACAACGTGTTTCATATAGTTTTCACCCTGTATCTCAAAAACTAAGGTTACGGGTAGACCTCGTCAGATGTCTATCAGGGGAAATGAATCGACCCCTGCCCTCCGTAAATTCCAGGTACTCTCCGACCCGGAGAGTTAGCACCTGTATAGGGTCCATTTCCCAGGGTTACGGGAGAAGACCACATCGATATGAAAGGCGGAGAGAATGGACCTTGGTACGGTGATCATAGCGTAGGTGGCAACCCTTTCTTTTAGGGATAGTATAAAAGACTACAACTGTTGCTTTACAGTATGGCGTTGGCTCGTCAAAGGCTAGAGGAGAAAAATCTTGACCATCAAAAATACAACTTTAGAAGTCTAGAAATCGAAAGTACTCAAAGATTGTATCAGAACCGATTAGATGAAAAATTAATAAACACAAATCACCCATTTGAAGAGATATATATACAAACATAATAAAAAGCTCGAAGGAAGCAAGCAACGAAGCCGTTGGGTACCAAGATAATCGAAATGACAGGAAGATGTGGTGGACGGACAAAATACAGGAAATGGTCGAAGAGAAAAAACGCACATACTTGAAATGGCTCAGTACTAAAGAGCAAAGAGACCTAGAAATCGACAGGGAAACCAGAAGACAGCTAAGAAATTTGATACGCACAGAAAAAATAAAATGTTCGAGCGCAAGTGCCACGACATAAATACACACGTAGGAGGTAGGCAGAGCTCTGAAGTATGGAAATTCATTTCTACAGTAAAAAACCCAACAAAAGAAAAAGTAAACATCCAGATAATCAAACCAGAACAATGGACAGAACACTACAAGGGCTGCAGGAGACGAGACCCGAATATCTGGCAGCCTCTCCGAGGAGAGACATAGAAGGAGAGGAAGTAATCATCGAAAAAGAAATGATAAAGAATAATATTAAAAAGCTTAAATCCGGAAAAGCTAGCTGATCTGGGGGAATATATGCTGAAATGCTCAAATGTGGATCAAAGAAACTACTCGAAAATCTCACATATATTATCAATCAATGCATAAACGGACATCCAGTACCTAATGATTGGAAAATTGCATTCATATCCTCAATACATAAAAAAGGAAACAAGCTGGATTGCAACAATTACAGAGGAATTTTTGTAACCAGTACTCTAAGTAAATTGTACGGTAGGATTCGTAGAGATCTAATAGCATTGACTTCTATACCCTACGGGTAGACCCAGCATGGGCCTAAATTGCCATTATATCAAGCTTTTATCGCAATTGACCAAATACAAGTAAGAATTTAATGAGCAAGATAGGGATGAAAATAGAATTTCGGTTTGGTGAGTCCGGACACATGCAACATCGCAAAAATATTCTATTTGCTTGTCTTGGATAAAAAAGGGCAGTGGCGGCGCAAAATAGAAATTTTGAATTCCATTAGAATTTTTTTATCAACAATTTTCTGTTTGAATAATAAATAATTCATGAATACTTACTTGTGTATACTGTGTTTTCAAAATTCTCTTCAGTAAAAAAAAAGAGTAAAAAGTATTTCTAAGCATGCTAAGTACAGTTGATGTATTAAAATTATTGTTTTCATCTTAGAACTTTACAAATGTTGTACCTTCCAGGTAAAATATTTTCTTTCTTTGAACAAGGGTCTTCTTCAACTCTTCTCTTCTTGGGTGGACTACAAGTTATGCTCGAGTCAGATAAAATTTCGGAACTAAAAATTTCAATTCGGAATGGGACAACTGGGCGCCGGGCCAACTCGGCGCCGCCAACAGGGCGCCACGCCGGGCTTAATGGGCGCCGGGCCAACTCAGCGCCGGACTATTTTTTCTTTGATAAAATGTGCAGTTAAAAAACAAAATAAATATGTTATTTATACAAAAATTTCAACATCTATTAAGTCGAGAGTGAAATTTGGTAGGTGTAGTGTTCTGCGACTTGAAACACCGCCAAGTTCCATATTCGATACATATCGATGCATAAATAAGAAAGTCCGCCATTTTGGATCCGCCATTTTAATTTTTTTAAGTTTGTTTTTCATCTGCACATTTTATCAAGAAAAAGAATTTTAGTCCGGCGCCCAATTGGCTCGGCGTCCAGTTGGCCCGGCGCCCAGTTGGCCTGCCGCTCAGTTGGTGGCGCCGAGTTGTCCTAGCTGCAACACATTTCAGGGGTCTGGTACGTTTTACCACCTTTCTTAAAACTACGAAGTTTTTTGAAAAATGATAATTTTAGACCATTTTATAGTGATTTTTAAAAAAAAATTGCGGAAAATCGTTGATTTTGTTAAAAAAATTGAAATGGAAAAATTCCTAAAACCCCATTAAAACCCAAACAAATTGCTACAAAAGAAGCATTTTCTCATTTCAAACTGAAACAAAACGGTCCCTGACGTCTATCAGCTGTTAACAAAAACTTGAAATAACTAAGGTCACTGATCGAAATCGGGTCAGTTTTTTTGGTCCTTTTATTGAAAATGCACAATTTTTAAAAAAGCATGAAATTCATAACAAAATCAAGATAATTATGATTCCTACATTTTTACAATTAAAAATTAGTTTAATTGAACATTATATCAATTTTTATTCCTTAAAACACTAAAAATTAATAATTATTTACTTTTTTTAAATTTATCGAAGGTCTAACCGAACAAAACCAAACTGAACCGATCCGTATCGAAATGAACCAAATCAAACCGAATCTAACGGTTCGGTTTGGTTCGGTTCGATTTGGTTAAACTAAACCGTACCTAACTGAATCTAGCTAAACCTAACCGAAACAAACTGAACCTAGCGGAACCTAACCGAACATAATCAAACTGAACCAAACCTAGCCGAAGAAAACTGAACCTAACCGAACCGATTCGAAACGAACCGAACCAAACCAGACCGAATCTGGCTGAACCTAACCAAAACAAATTAAACCTAGCCGAACATAATCAAACTGAACCAAACCTACCCGAACCGAACCGAGTGGAACCAACCAAACCAAACCAAACCGAACCGTTAGATTCGGTTTGGTTCGGTTCGATTTGGTTAAACTAAACCGATACTAACCGAATATAGCTAACCGAACATAATCAAACTGAACCAACCTAACCCACCTAACCCAACCTAACCCAACCTATCCCAACCTAATCCAACCTAACCCAACCTAACCACAACCCAACCTAACCCAACCCAACCCAACCTAACGCAACCTAACCCAACCTAACCTAACCCAACCTAACCCAACCCAACCCAACCCAACCTAACCCAACCTAACGCAACCTAATCCGACCTAACCCAACTTAACCCAACCTAACCCAACCTAACCTAACCTAACCTAATCCGACCTAACCCAACCTAACCCAACTTAACCCCACCTAACCCAACCTAACGCAACCTAACGCAACCTAACCCAACATAACCCAACCTAACCCAACCTAACCAAACCTAACCTACCTAGTTGTTAATAAATATAGTAAAATTTGTTAGGTTTGTGTCCAGGGGGTAACCATTGTCCATAATCGTCGAAAATCGAGTTAGGATTAGTGTATGCGACCATAAACATTGAGTGGCACGTGAGTGTTTGGTCTTCAAATTTTTTTTAGGGAAATTTTTCAAAATCTTTTTTTCCGCACTCTGGGCACCCTAATAAACCGTAATCTGGTCACCCTAATCCATCGCAATCAAAGAAAATCGGTAATCGAAGTGTCACAAATTTTTTATTGGTTTCTATTCTTCTTTTATATTATGTAGGACAAAATTATTAATTAAACTAAGTGACCTTATTAAGTAAGACAGCATGATGGTCAAATTACATTAGAAGGACATACACATATGATACCGGCCTGTAGACCGGTCGCGGTGGTCATATAATAATAAATATATACTTTCGCGATGAAAGACCAAAATTTAACTTAAAATTACTATAAAGTCCGCAAAAAACATTAAATTTATAAAAACATAGATCAGTGTGTGTAACAATTCATCAAGATGTATGAAACTCGACCGTGACATGTCAAAAGTTTGGTTCGAAAAAACAAAAACAACTGGATAAAAATCGGTATGTAAGCATCATTTTTAAGAAAATCAAATACTTTTTGTTAATTTTCATGCAATGCAAAAAAAAGTGCGGGGAAGTGACACTTTCTGAATCAAAATGTGTGAGGGTAAAATCGCACGGTCGCAGAAAAAACTATCTATCGTGACGCTACTGAACTTTCTCGTGTTTTAGCAAAAACTATCCGTCAAGACGACTTACCCATAAAATGTTGTTTTTTTATGGATTTTTTTTCTTCTTTTGCACAAAAAACAATTTCGGACCATGTTTGAACTCAAATAGTTACTTCTAAACTTGTTTTTAAACGTTGTAAGATTTCTTTTTGTAATATTCCCGCACAAAATTCAAAAAAAATCATTTCCGTACTTAGACAACATTGTCTATCAGTTTTCCCTGTATAAACCGACTAGCAGGTAGAATCATTTAAAATACGGCAGGTGGATTAAAGGTAGCCAGCTGCTTTTCTGTCGCACTTATGCCGTCAGTGTGAAAGAGATAAAAGTACTCATATATTATCTAGGGTATTATTAGCATGCAAAATCAGCCTATCTTTGTATGTTTCACATGTTCAATAATGTCTGTCTCTGTTTTTATTGTAAAAGAAATACCCGCCGTTAGAAACCAAATTCGATAGGGTCAATAAAAAATGCCTTGCCTTTCAGGGCTTTATACAACTCAATGTCTAATAGAGAATGATTTTCATGAACAAGTAGAAGAAGAGCCAAGTGGGTTTCGTGCAGGCAAATCTTGTAGTGATAATGTTTTTTGTCTTAAACAAGTAATTGAGAAAAGGAGCGCCAGAAATATAGAGACTCATGTTACCTTTGTGGACCTACAAAAGGCATATGATACCATTCCAGTCTGATTTACCGTTGAGGAGCAGTTGGTGAGCTACTTGGTTAGCAGTAACATTTGACGGCGCTTTGTTTTGCTTTGGATCTCCATTTAGCTTTTTGATTAAGTTCCAAGCCATCTTGCTGCTGTGCGACATATCCATTCATTCAAGGGTGTCTATCCACTTTTTTTCTCGAGTCTCGCTCAGTGCTATCATGAGCGCATTACCGCAGGCTATAGTTTCTTCGCTAAACGGGTCCTTGTTAAAAAGTTCTTCGTACTTGTTTAAGAACCCTTTGGAGGCTTCTGACAGTCCCGGTATGAAATGTTGCCTGCAGCCTTTTGGTATGTATCGCTTTGATACCCTTTGTAAGATTTGCAAAAAGGTTTGGTAGTTCTGTGGTGATGGGTCTAGATTTTCGAGTTCGGCATCTATATTAGCTGAGTATCCGGGCCAATTTGCATTTTTAAAATTAAAACGTCTTCAAAAAGTTATCCCAGCTGTTTTGATGACTGAATAGACTTGAACTCCAATAGGTCTGTGTTGAGTCTTTGGCAATGCATCATACACGTGTTTTATACATGAGTCTTGGATCTTTTGGCTCACAAAGCAGTTATGGGGATTATGTCGCGTTTCCAGTTCTTGCTGTTGAACGAGAACGGCAACTTTGCATCGTGGAGAGGAGAAAGTTTGTTGACTTCTGCCCACTCTTCCAGAAGTTGCCCATTTGTATCGGTTTCATTGCGATGTGCTGTGAGAGTTAAAATCTCCAACGATAAACTGAATCTCCTGTCTCCCATAGTTCTCCGGCATTTCTAGTTTCAGTGATTTGCCAGGGGGTTTGTAAACGGATGATATGGTAAAAGCTCCGTTTTCGATGGTGAGTATTTCAGTATCGTCGGTTACTTTGTTGCCGGTAGATGTCAGCGACATGTTAGTACTTACAAAAATGGTGCTTCCATACTTGTTATGGGGAGATTCGACGGCAAGACGCATACCATCAATGTTGGGCCTGTTTGCGTTAGTAGTCCTATACAGCGGCCCCCTCTCCAACAACCGTAAGCACCGCCCCTGTCATTAAACCCCGCCCACTTGTCATTAAGCCCCGCCCACCTGTCACTAAGTCCCACCCACCTGTCACTAAGTCCCGTCCACTTGTCACTAAGCCCCACCCACCTGTCACTAAGCCCCGCCCACTTGTCACATGTCAACTGTCACTTGTCAAATGTCACCTGTCAAATGTCAACTGTCGACAGCATATCTGGTTTTCAAATCTATAAAAATTTATCTCTTGAGAGAGTTGGCAACGCCGCAATGAATAACATTACTATTGGACAAAAAATATTTTTCAAGTTAGGACAGGTCCAGACTTGTCTAGCCTTTATTTTTTAGGCAAGTCGTTTACTAAAGTATTCTTGTTTCTTTCTAACACACTTGCCTTTAGGGTGTGCGAGTTTTTTTTAATCTTTCTAGCTTTAACATTTTTGAGATGTTGAAATATATAGGTTTTTAGGTAAGGCCTTTATGAACTATTTTTTATTTTTCTAGCTTTCATTTTTACGCTGTAAAAATTTTATCTTTTTGAGATATAGATATATTTATTTTTTATTATTTGGGGCTTAGTAAAAGAACTGCTATGCTGTACTGTAACACATTTTAATGTCTGATCTCTAATCTCTCGCATTAAGCGGCTATAGAAAGTATTGAGTAGCTGTGCTTTTACGGTGGCCCTGTACTGAGCTATAGGTGGGAATAATTGTGTTATAAATAAAATGCACATTGTAAGGGTTATAATTTATAATGGATCAAATAAAAATATTATCTTAAAAATTATAACGTATTCCAAAAGTGACCCCTCAAAAGCATTGTAGGTCAGAAATGAGTCGTGTAACACCAATGCGTAAACTCGGGTGTCGGCTGGAAAAACCGTTTTGCTTTCAAATTTAATCTTGATGTCGACAGTGCCTGATTTGACAGGATCAGGCTGGTTAGAACAATCTAATACAAACACTGGATTTTTAGCATACTGTGATAGGTCCAGCATAACGCCATAATTATGTCGCCCATACTACCCTGCTTGAAAATTTTCGTAGAAATAATATGCGGTGTTGAAAAGAGCTTTGTCAAAATCTAGGTTCCAACCTCCGAATTTAGGTTAGCAGCTGTGGTAAACTCGGTGGGTGACTGTCCTATTGAATCCAGATGCTTGTTTGCTTGAAATGCTATTATAATATAGCGGGGCTTTTCTAAAGTTGTGCAGGTCTTAATTGCCCAAACATCGTTAGACGTCGACCTTAACATAGGTAAATCATACAAGTCCCAGCTTCTATATGCGGCCGATAGCGTTATTTCCTTTTTTATTTATATGTGAAAAAAGCCTCAACTTGTATTTGTCTTCAGGTATAAGATGTTTTATTTTCCATTCCAGCTTATTTATAGCGATCGCTGCTTCGTCTTTACCGATATAGACGTTATTAAAAGTTCGAGCCACTGTAAAATTGAGCTCGGCTTTTAAATTAATAATCCCTTTAGAATAATCCTCGGCAAAACCAAATATCTGTTTTAAGGGTATTCGCCCACTAAAAGACTGAGAGTCTTTATGGAAAATTGGGTTAGATTTTGAATTAAAAGCCGACCCTGAACCCTCCAAACGCGGAAGATCTGACTTTCCGAAGGACACCAAGTTTTTTAATGCTGGAGTTATCCCCGGTCTACGAATTGTTTGAATAGTTTCCCCCCCTAAACTAAGCCTGATTTCAAATAAATACAATAAGCAATTATTGCTTAAATACGCTGTTGGGTCTGTGTCTTTCGGAGAAAATGTGCCTTCGATATATATGTACGATTCTGGAATATCCAATATCAGGTCCGAATGGTTGATGAAAATTTCAATTATATCAGAGTTGTAAAAAGTTGGCGATCCGTAGGGTTTGTATGAATATAAATGAGTACTTACTAGAGCATTATCAAAGGAGGGTTCTTCAAAAATATCAAGTTTTAGTGAAGAGTAAGACATTTTTAAGAACGTAGCTTTAGACCCAGCGAAAGTAAAAAATTCAAATCTATTGTAGACAAATCGCGTGTTGTCTCGCCGATGCTTGAGCGGTTACTGAAAGATTTCTGTGATTTAACTGATAGATAATATTTTTATTTGATCCATTATATATTATAACCCTTACAATGTGCATTTTATTTAAAACACAATTATTCCCACCTATAGCTCAGTACAGGGCCACCGTAAAACCACAGCTATTCAATACTTTCTATAGCCGCTTAATGCGTGAGATTAGAGATCAGACATTAAAATGTGTTACAGTACAGCATAGCAGTTCTTTTACTAAGCCCCAAATAATAAAAAATAAATATATCTATATCTCAAAAAGATAAAATTTTTACAGCATAAAAATGAAAGCTAGAAAAATAAAAAATAGTTTGGTTCGTCCCGCCTTCCTTTTTGTAAATATGTTCTTTTTACTATAATTTACCAAATTGGTTCGAATTAGGCTATTTGGTGATTCACTAGAGCATTTTCTATTTTTTGTTTATTTAGTATTAATTAACTAATTAAGTACTTAAAATTACTGGGTTATTTGCATTTGAAACTCCCGCGGTTTTAGAGGCAAATATTACAATTTGCTATAATTAATTTACTTTACATAAAATGCATTTTGAATTACTAAGGTTCCTAGTTCCTTTAATATGGACCTTCGTAATCTCATTCCTTCCTACTTATTCCTTTTCTCCTACGCCTATGGATTAACGACGCCACTGGGCGCCATGTGGGAGAATGAACGCAGTAGCGAATACCTGCTGCAGCATCATAGAGAATCGTTTCGCCTTCGAACGATAATACACGCGTGTTAGCGACTCTCCTACCACAGGAATGTGGGGTGCAAAAACTACGGTTTAACAGCGCGTCCTCCCATGAGTTCCACTTCCTGTATAAAAATGGTAAGTGAAAATGCATTATTTTTACCTTACATACATTTGTTTATTGCTACACTAACCTAGAAGGTAAACTAGACCATTTCAGAATCCCTTGTACCAGCTTAGCCTATGACCTTATTCCCTTAAAATTACAGTCCACATCTGACACCGTTAAATTCCAGACAACTCTCCTATCTGGACCACCAGGGAGCCCCATTTTTGATCCTTAGCGACCCGGATTTCTGGAATCGTTTTTTTGCCTTTTTGGGTTAGTTTTTTTTACTGGTTTCAAATGCAAGAAAAACCCTTGTTTTTCCTAAATGCCTTTTTTACTGGTTTCAAATGCAAGAAAAACCCTTGTTTTTCTTACATGCCTACTTTAGAAAACCCCTAGGTTTCTAAAATACATTTTGCGATTTTTTTTTGTGTAAAAACAAATGCAAGAAAAACCCTTGTTTTTCTTACATGCCTACTTTAGAAAACCCCTAGGTTTCTAAAATACATTTTGCGATTTTTTTTGTGTAAAAATTAAATATTTTTAACAATAAATTTAGCCTTTTCATGCGAAAAACCAAACACAGATAAAATCTGTAAACTACTATGCTTTTTTTTGTTTCGAATAAATCAAGTTTTTTCGTTTCTTTTTTGTAAAAAAAAAAACCGTATAGAATTTGGGTGTTTTTTTGTTTGTCACTGGAAATAGTTTAAAATAGTGTCTGCAAAGTGCTATTATTTTAGCCGTTGTGCCTTCACATTTGTGGATTGCTATAATTATATCCAATTTGCTCGAAAAAAATCTCCAAATTGCCATATTCATTTTTGCTTATTGCAAATTGCTATGACTATATCCGATTGCGGATGCTTTACTATATTCGTTTTTGCGTAAAAATTGCTATGAATATATTGTAGGTATTTATTTTTAAATTTAATACATAGTAGGTACCTACTTATTTGAATTCGCGAGGCGAAGATAAAAAAACTTATACACAAGTTTTTTTGTTATCATTAGTTTGCATCGGGTATTTTCTTTACTTTTGTGCGCTTATAGTTTGATTATTGTAATTAAACGTAGGACATTAATATTTATACAGGGTGTCCAAATTTTGATTTTTTTTTCAGTTTACCTAATTTTTGTCAATTATTTTTTGGATTTTTTTTTAAATCATGTCTAGTTCGGATAAAATTTTAAAGGCTAAAGCCTTGCGCTATAGTGCGATTTCACAGCTAAATTTGATCATTGAATCCGCGACCCTCGCAAAAAATGACCCTGCCTATCACAGCGGCTTTAAAGTCAAATTTCGGACATTGTCAAAAATCAAAAAGGATTTTGAAAAGCACCATAATACTTTGTTGACGTTGGTAGCCTCTGATGAGGATCGCTTAGTAGTAGAAAACAAAGTGTTTATGGACTTTTGCAAACGCTGTGACGAGATTTCCACTATATTTTACGAACTTTTCGAACTACCCTTTGAAGATGGAGGGCTTTTGAGCAGTACGATAAATCCCATGGGCAGTCCCTGTGCCTCCACAGACCAGCATGGTTTACTGCCTAGGATAAAAATACCTCTTTTTCAAGGGGAATTTAAGGAGTTTCCAACCTTTTTGCAAGCCTTTAATGCTACCGTGCACAATAATAGGTCGCTGGGAAACTTTGAAAAATTCAATTTGCTTTTTTCTAATTTAAAGGGCCCTGCCCTGGATGTCATTTCTGACATTCCTATCCTTGCTGAAAATTATTTAAATGCCTACCACACCTTGGTGGATAGGTATACAAATAAACGATTACAAGCTTACCTTCACTGGAAGGCAATTGAAGGCTTCTCTCCTCTTACTAAAGAGAATGCTACGAATTTGAGGAATTTGCTTGATTGTTTTTCGAAAAACTTAAGTGCTTTAAAAGTCATGGGTTTTAAAACGGAGTTTTGGGATTATATTATGGCACAAATGCTCTTGGATAGGTTGGACCCAACCACGCGCAAGGCATTTGAGCAAAATTATTGCTCCAATGAGATCCCCTCTTATGATAAAATTCGTGCTTTTGTTTCTAGCCATTGCATTGCGTTGGAACAAATACAACAAACTCAAGATTACTTAAAAAATAAAGATTTGTCAATTTCAAGTCAGAAAAATCAAGCAAAGTTTCAAAATCGATCTGCTTTGTTTGCTAATACTCAGAGAGCCTCCAAAAATGCCTCCCAGTCTCCAAATGGCCAAAGTGGCTTAAATAATACTCCAAACCCTCAAAATTTTTGTTTTCTCTGTAAAAGTGGCGATCATATAATATACAGATGTCCTAATTTTTTGGCGAAAACTCCCCAGCAACGTTTTGAGATTGTTAAACAACATAAAGCGTGTGTCAACTGTTTGGCCTCAAAGCATAATTTACCCCAGCAATGCAAATCAGAAAAAAGATGTTTACATTGTGGCCAATTTCATCACAGTCTCTTACATTTTTTTCCTATTAATTCTACACCTAGTTCTGCGAGTAGCCCCTCTACTTCTGCAGTGCAACCCCCGAGGAGCCCCGTGGCTACCGAATTTAATAGAACCACTAACACCATTGTTACTGGTATGTCTTTAAATGATCGCGAAGTACTTCTCTGTACCGCTTTAATACAAATACAGGATGTTTTTCAAAATTGGCACACAGTGCGCGCCATCTGTGACTCTGGTGCTCAATCTTCATTTATATCTAAGTCATGTGCTGATAGTTTGGGCCTTCCTAAATTTAATATCGCCATGACTCTACAAAGCTTAGATCGAATGACAACTTCGGCAAAATCTGGAATTAATTGCAATATATCCTCTTTGCGTGATAATAATTTTGTTTTTAATTTTGATGCGATAATACTCGATAAAATTTGTAGTGATTTACCTCATTCCTCATTTTCGATTAAAAGTTTTCCTTTTCTCGCCAACTTAGAACTAGCTGACCCAGGCTTTAATAAAAGCGATAAAATTGATTTATTGTTGGGCGGCGATGTGTACCCTTACATTTTGCTAGATGGTCGTTTGTCTACGGGACCCAACAACCCCGTCTGCATTAATACTATTTTTGGTTGGGGAATAATGGGCAATCTTTCACTTTCACCTTCAACTACAAATCAAATTAAAACATTTTTTACTACGTCAATGAACGATTCTTTTGTCAATTTAGATAAAAATCTACAACGATTTTGGCAAATAGATGACATACCTAATGTCAAGGCCATTGACCCCGAAGATGAGTTTTGCGAAAATTATTTTTTGAAAACTACCTCAAAAAATGAGGAGGGGAGATATATTGTATCTTTACCATTTAAAGTTACTGCTCCAGATTTTGGCGACACTCGATCCATTGCCGTACGTCGTTTTTTCTCCCTTGAGAAGCAATTGCTACAAAACCCTGATTTTTATGCTGCCTACAGCTCTGTTTTACAAGATTATTTAGATAATAATCATATGCAACCGGTTTCTGCACCTTTGCCGACCGAAATTTCAAATCATTTTTATATTGCACACCATGCGGTGTTTAAAAAAGATTCTACTAGCACCCCCCTGAGGGTGGTTTTTGATGCGAGCATGCACGCCCCTGGCAAAATCTCGCTCAACAACGCTGTTTATACTGGGCCCCCTTTACAAAGGGACTTACAAAAAATTTTATTACTTTATCGTTTGCATAAATTTTGCTTTTGTTGCGACATCCGTCAAATGTACAGGATGATTTTAGTTGACCCTAGTCAAACTAATTTTCAAAGAATAGTTTGGAGGTTTGATCCTAACCAGCCTATTCAAGACTTCGAAATAAATAGAGTTTTATTCGGGGTCTCTTGTAGCCCCTTTTTGGCTATCAGAACTTTGCTGCAACTTGCTAGAGAGCATGAGGACCTTCCTCTTGCCTCAAAAATCATTGAGGAGGCAGTTTTTGTCGATGATGTGATTTCGGGAAGTGATGACTTTTTTAAGGCCACTGAGATGAAAAATCAATTAATCGAGCTACTTAGCCGAGGTGGATTCGAATTGCGTAAATGGGCGAGCAATTGTCCCGAGTTACTATCCGATCTTCCTGAGTCACACATTTCGATGAAGGCTCTTTCTCTCGATTTAGATGCTGAAAATTCAACTTTGAAAATTCTCGGTTTAAATTGGAACCCTCATACTGATGAATTTTTTTATACTTTCGACTGTTCTCTCCAAACATGCACTAAAAGAACAATTTTAAGTAATTTGGCCCGCATTTACGACCCTCTGTCTTTTTTGGCGCCAATAGTTTTAATTTTAAAATTAATTGTTCAATACTGCTGGGCAGAAGACTTAAACTGGGACGACCCTGTCAGTCCGGAAATTGTTTTTAAATGGGAAAAATTTAAAAATGAATTAAAGTTTTTGCATTCTGTTAAAATTCCTCGTCAAATAATTTTGCCTAATGCTAGTCAAATCCAGCTAGTAGGATTTTGCGATAGTTCAGAACGGGCCTATTGTGCTGTCGCTTATATTCGAATTTTTTATTCTGATGGAAACATTAAAGTTTTTTTTGTTTGTAGTAAATCTAGAGTCGCACCGTTGCGTCGTAAACTAACTTTACCAAGACTAGAGCTTTTAGGAGCTGTTTTGTTGGCTAAATTAATGGATTTTTTACTAGAAACGTTCTCGGAAAAAATTAAATTTGATAAAATTCTTGCTTTTACTGATAGCACAGTGACCTTATCTTGGATTCAGGGATCTCCTCACAAATTTAAAACATTTGTTTCGAATAGAACTGCCTATATACAAGGAAGAATTAGCCCTGAGTTTTGGCATTATGTTCCTACTGAACAAAATCCTGCTGACTGCGGTACTAGGGAAATGTATCCCTCTGATTTACAAAGATTTTATTTTTGGTTAGAAGGGCCTTCTTTTCTAAACCAACCTACAAATACTTGGGATTTTATGACAGTTACTTACGATGGGAATGCAGTTTTGGAAGAACAGCGAAAAAATATTTTTAACGTTTTTACTTGCGAACAAACAGTTGAATATTATGTAAACAACTTGTTTGAAAAATACAGTTCTCTTTTTAAAATTAAGAGAATAGTTGCTTACTTTTTGCGAGGGTTACAAAAGTTTAAAAATCCCTCATACAATTTTGCTACTGATTACCTTACAAATCAGGATTACTACAAAAGCTTACTTTTTATTTCGAAATGCGTACAATCTTTTTCTTTCCAAAAAGAAATTGAATTACTAAAAGATAAGAAACAGCTTCCAAAAGCTTTTCAAAAATTATGTCCATTTTTGCATAATGAAAGCTACGATTTGCTTCGTGTTGGAGGCCGTTTATGCCATTCAAATTTATCATACGATAAAAAATTTCCAATTCTTTTGCCTTCTAGTGCAAAATTCACTGAATTACTGATTTTAGATTTGCATCGCAGCAATCTTCATTGTGGTATACAGACCACAACTTTTTTACTAATGCAAAACTTCTGGGTATTGTCTGCTAAAAAGGTAGTGAGAAAAGTTTTAAGTTCTTGCCATACTTGCTGGAAAACTAAACCTAACTCCCTTCAACCCCCTATGGGTAACCTACCGAAATTTAGAGTTTCCGAAGCAAAGGTGTTCGAAAATGTAGGTATGGATTTTTGTGGTCCGTTCACGATTACTCTTGGTCGGACCAGAGGTGCAAAAACCATGAAAGCATATGTCTGTTTATTTATCTGTTGCGCTGTTAAAGCCGTGCATTTAGAGTTAGTCTCTGATATGACATCAGAAGCCTTTCTGGCTGCTCTGCGCCGCTTCATAGCTAGAAGAGGACTATGCTCAAAGATCTCTTCAGACTGCGGGACCAACTTCGTGGCCTCTGAAAAATACTTGCGACAAATTTTTTCTGATTGCGTGAAGGGGGAAGGTATAGTTTGGTCTTTTAACCCACCTGCTGCTCCCCACATGGGAGGCATTTGGGAATCAAACATTAAATCTTTAAAGACTCATCTTCACAGGGTAGTTGGAAATCAAATACTCACCTATGAGGAATTAAATACGGTTTTAACCCAAGTTGAAGCCATAATGAACTCACGTCCTTTATGTGCCTTAAGCACCGATCCTACTGATCTGGCGGTCTTGACTCCTAATAATTTTTTAAATTTGAGGCCTCCAGGTACAATACCCGATCCAAACTACTGCGATATTGCGTTAAACAGGCTGTCCAGGTGGCAACTGTTGCAAAGAATGCACCGCGATTTTTGGATTCGCTGGCATCGCGAATATTTGCACACTTTGCAACAGCGAGCCAAATGGCACCAACCTCTTGCTTCCATTGATATTGGTACTATGGTACTGATCAAAGATGAAAATTCCACTCCATTGGATTGGCCCCTAGGCCGCATTGAAGACCTTATTAAAGGTTCTGATAATGTTCCACGGGTTGCTATTGTAAAGACTACTAAAGGTACCTACAAACGGCCTTTGGTAAAACTATGCGCCCTGCCTACAAATTAAACTCTCTGAAATGCCCCTGGGCATTCTCAGGGGGGTGGGAAATGGTTCGTCCCGCCTTCCTTTTTGTAAATATGTTCTTTTTACTATAATTTACCAAATTGGTTCGAATTAGGCTATTTGGTGATTCACTAGAGCATTTTCTATTTTTTGTTTATTTAGTATTAATTAACTAATTAAGTACTTAAAATTACTGGGTTATTTGCATTTGAAACTCCCGCGGTTTTAGAGGCAAATATTACAATTTGCTATAATTAATTTACTTTACATAAAATGCATTTTGAATTACTAAGGTTCCTAGTTCCTTTAATATGGACCTTCGTAATCTCATTCCTTCCTACTTATTCCTTTTCTCCTACGCCTATGGATTAACGACGCCACTGGGCGCCATGTGGGAGAATGAACGCAGTAGCGAATACCTGCTGCAGCATCATAGAGAATCGTTTCGCCTTCGAACGATAATACACGCGTGTTAGCGACTCTCCTACCACAGGAATGTGGGGTGCAAAAACTACGGTTTAACAGCGCGTCCTCCCATGAGTTCCACTTCCTGTATAAAAATGGTAAGTGAAAATGCATTATTTTTACCTTACATACATTTGTTTATTGCTACACTAACCTAGAAGGTAAACTAGACCATTTCAGAATCCCTTGTACCAGCTTAGCCTATGACCTTATTCCCTTAAAATTACAGTCCACATCTGACACCGTTAAATTCCAGACAACTCTCCTATCTGGACCACCAGGGAGCCCCATAGTTCATAAAGGCCTTACCTAAAAACCTATATATTTCAACATCTCAAAAATGTTAAAGCTAGAAAGATTAAAAAAACTCGCACACCCTAAAGGCAAGTGTGTTAGAAAGAAATAAGAATACTTTAGTAAACGACTTGCCTAAAAAATAAAGGCTAACAAGTCTGGACCAGTCCTAACTTGAAAAATATTTTTTGTCCAATGGTAATGTTATTCATTGCGGCGTTGCCAACTCTCTCTCAAGAGATAAATTTTTATAGATTTTAAAACCAGATATGCTGTCAATGATAGTTGACATTTGACAGGTGACATTTGACAGCTGACATCTGACAGTTGACAAGTGACAGTTGACAAGCGACAAGTGACAGGTGGGCGAGGCTTAGTGGACAGGCGGGGCTTAATGACAATTGGGCGGGGTTTAATGATAGGGGCGGGGCTTACGGTGGTTGGAGAGGGGGCCGCTGTATTCATATATAGTCCTATACTTGAATACAGCGGCCCCCTCTCCAACCACCGTAAGCCGCGCTCCTATCATTAAACCCCACCCACTTGTCATTAAATCCCGCCCAACTGTCACTAAGTCCCGCCCACCTGTCACTAAGCCCCGACCACCTGTCACTTGTCAACTGTCACTTGTCAACTGTCAAATGTCACCTGTCAACTGTCATTGACAGCATATCTGGTTTTAAAATCTATAAAAATTTATCTCTTGAGAGAGACTTGGCAACGCCGCAATTAATAACATTACCATTGGACAAAAAATATTTTTCAAGTTAGGACTGGTCCAGACTTGTCTAGCCTTTATTTTTTAGGCAAGTCGTTTACTAAAGTATTCTTATTACTTTCTAATACACTTGCCTTTAGGGTGTGCCAGTTTTTTTAATCTTTCTAGCTTTAACATTTTTGAGATGTTGAAATATATAGGTTTTTAGGTAAGGCCTTTATGAACTATTTTTTATTTTTCTAGCTTTCATTTTTATGCTGTATAGGCCGAGGATCAAGAAGCAACAGGCAGCGAGATTGAAAATGGGGGCGTCATCACTGATAGTGATGACACCGTGATCGCCCCTTGGGAGGCCCCGATGATGATGAGCCGGTAAGTTTTATTTTTATTACTTTATAAATTTATCAACACTGATTGAATCTTAGTTCACCTCAAACAAGGTCAACTATCCTTAATGTGTTAAGGGCTGTTTTTATTCACTCAAACAACCATTTAAACAAATAGCTTTCCTACTAATCTAGTTTTTTTTCTTTCTTACTCCAGCAGTCCAAAGCTGAATGCCCCTGCGGTCTGTTGTGCCGCAAGCGTTTGAGGGGCCGGGACGAGCATGACGAAGACCCGCCAGCCCGCCGCGCGCGGCAAATTAATCCTTAAGTTTTTGGGACCGAGACGAGCGTGATGATGACCAGTCAGGCCGCCGCGCGCGGCAAGTTAATCTTTAAGTTTTTTTATTTTTTAATTTAGTATAACGTAGATTAGTTTTAATTAGTGTATTTTTAATTTTTAAGATAGACTAAGACTTTGGAATATAATTTTTAAGATTATTATATATTATAACCCTTACAATGTGCATTTCGTTTATAACACAATTATTCCCACCTATAGCTCAGTACAGGGCCACCGTAAAAGCACAGCTATTCAATACTTTCTATAGCCGCTATAGTCCTATACTTGAATACAGCGGCCCCCTCTCCAACCACCGTAAGCCGCGCCCCCTATCATTAAACCCACCCACTTGTCATTAAATCCCGCCCAACTGTCACTAAGTTCCGCACACCCGTCACTAAGCCCCGCCCACCTGTCACTTGTCAACTGTCAGATGTCAGCTGTCAAATGTCACCTGTCAAATGTCAACTGTCATTGACAGCATATCTGGTTTTAAAATCTATAAAAATTTATCTCTTGAGAGAGACTTGGCAACGCCGCAATGAATAACATTACCATTGGACAAAAAATATTTTTCAAGTTAGGACTGGTCCAGACTTGTCTAGCCTTTATTTTTTAGGCAAGTCGTTTACTAAAGTATTCTTATTACTTTCTAACACACTTGCCTTTAGAGTGTGCCAGTTTTTTTAATCTTTCTAGCTTTAACATTTTTGAGATGTTGAAATATATAGGTTTTTAGGTAAGGCCTTTATGAACTATTTTTTATTTTTCTAGCTTTCATTTTTATGCTGTATAGGCCGAGGATCAAGAAGCAACAGGCAGCGAGATTGAAGATGGGGGCGTCATCACTGATAGTGATGACACCGTGATCGCCCCCTTGGGAGGCCCCGATGATGATGAGCCGGTAAGTTTTATTTTTATTACTTTATAAGTTTATCAACACTGATTGAATCTTAGTTCACCTCAAACAAGGTCAACTATCCTTAATGTGTTGAGGGCTGTTTTTATTCACTCAAACAACCATTTAAACAAATAGCTTTCCTACTAATCTAGTTTTTTTCTTTCTTACTCCAGCAGTCCAAAGCTGAATGCCCCTGCGGTCTGTTGTGCCGCAAGCGTTTGAGGGGCCGGGACGAGCATGACGAGGACCCGCCAGCCCACCGCGCGCGGCAAATTAATCCTTAAGTTTTTGGGACCGAGACGAGCGTGATGATGACCAGTCAGGCCGCGGCGCGCGGCAAGTTAATCTTTAAGTTTTTTTATTTTTTAATTTAGTATAACGTAGATTAGTTTTAATTAGTGTATTTTTAATTTTTAAGATAGACTAAGACTTTGGAATATAATTTTTAAGAATATTATATATGATAACCCTTACAATGTGCATTTCGTTTATAACACAATTATTCCCACCTATAGCTCAGTACAGGGCCACCGTAAAAGCACAGCTATTCAATACTTTCTATAGCCGCTTAATGCGTGAGATTAGAGATCAGACATTAAAATGTGTTACAGTACAGCATAGCAGTTCTTTTACTAAGCCCCAAATAACAAAAAATGAATATATCTATATCTCAAAAAGATAACATTTTTACAGCATAAAAATGAAAGTTAAAAAAATAAAAAATAGTTCATAAAGGCCTTACCTAAAAACCTATATATTTCAACATCTCAAAAATGTTAAAGCTAGAAAGATTAAAAAAACTGGCACACTCTAAAGGCAAGTGTGTTAGAAAGAAATAAGAATACTTTAGTAAACGACTTACCTAAAAAATAAAGGCTAGACAAGTCTGGACCAGTCCTAACTTGAAAAATATTTTTTGTCCAATGGTAATGTTATTCATTGCGGCGTTGCCAACTCTCTCTTAAGAGATAAATTTTTATAGATTTTAAAACCAGATATGCTGTCAATGACAGTTGACATTTGACAGGTGACATTTGACAGCTGACATCTGACGGTTGACAAGTGACAGATGGGCGGGGCTTAATGACAAGTGGGCGGGGTTTAGTGACAGGGGGCGGGGCTTACGGTGGTTGGAGAGAGGGCCGCTGTATTCAAGTATAGGACTACTTGCGTTTTCATCTCTGTGTGTTTCCTGAAGGCATAGTACGTCCCATTTATGTGTTTGGCATAGTTGAGAGATAAGGTCTTGTTTATCTTTCGTGATACCCTCGATGTTCAGGCTAACAATTGTCAGGGTTGGCTCTGACAAGAGCCTGTTGTTCAGATCGTTTTGCATTGGTTTCCGCTGTTGGAAGGATTGGCCACTGTCTATATCAATCATACATACATAAAAGCAATAAAAGAACTATACAAAGGGTCAAAATCTAAAATAAAAATTCAATTTCTCGAAAACGGAAGCAGCAACAAATTATCTGTTAACACATGTTGGTAGTACTCTTTAGGTACTACAAGTCACTTTAAAAAATCTGTGGCCCTCTAGTTAGTTTTTGAGATACAGGGTGAAAACTGTATGAAACACGTCGAACTTTATAGCAAGTTAAAATTCAATTTCTTAAAAACGGAAGCAGCAACAAATTATTTGTTAACATATATTGATAGTACTCTTTAGGTACTATAAGTCACTAAAAAAAATATGTGGCCATCTAGTTAGTTTTTGAGTTACAGGGTGAAAACTATATGAAACACGTTGAATTTTATAGCCAATAAAAAATCAATTTCTCGAAAACGGAAGCAGCAACAAATTATTTGTTAACACATATTGGTAGTACTCTTTAGGTACTACAATTAACTGAAAAAAATCTCTAGTTAGTTTTTGAGATACAGGGTGAAAACTATATGAAACACGTTGAACTTTATAGCAAATAAAAATTCAATTTCTCGAAAACGGAAGCAGCAACAAATTATGTGTTAACACATAATGGTAGTACTCTTTAGGTACTACAAGTAACTGAAAAAAATCTGTGGCCCTCTAGTTAGTTTTTGAGATACAGGGTGAAAACTATATGAAACACGTTGAACTGTATAGCAAATAAAAATTTAATTTCTCGAAAACGGAAGCAGCAACAAATTATTTGTTAACACATGTTGGTAGTACTCTTTAGGTACTATAAGTAACTGAGAACACTCTGTGGTCCTCTAGTTAGTTTTTGAGATACAGGGTGGAAACTATATGAAACACGTTGAACTTTATAGCAAATAAAAATTCAATTTCTCGAAAACGGAAGCAGCAACAAATTATTTGTTAACACATGTTGGTAGTAATCTTTAGGTACTACAATTAACTGAAAAAAATCTGTGGCCCTCTAGTTAGTTTTTGAGATACAGGGTGAAAACTATATGAAACTCGTTGAACTTTATAACAAATAAAAATTCAATTTCTCGAAAACGGAATCAGCAACAAATTATTTGTTAACACATGTTGGTAGTACTTTTTAGGTACTACAAGTTACTGAAAAAAATCTGTGGCACTCTTATTAGTTTTTGAGATACAGGGTGAAAACTATATGAAACACGCTGAACTTTATAGCAAATAAAAATTCAATTTCTCAAAAACGGAAGCAGCAACAAATTATTTGTTAACATATATTGATAGTACTCTTTAGGTACTATAAGTCACTAAAAAATACCTGTGGCCCTCTAGTTAGTTTTTGAGATACAGGGTGAAAACTATATGAAACACGTTGAACTTTATAGCAAATTAAAATTAAATTTCTCGAAAACGGAAGCAGCAACAAATTATTTGTTAACACATATTGGTAGTACTCTTGAGGTACTACAAGTAACTGAAAAAAATCTGTGGTCCTCTAGTTAGTTTTTGAGATACAGGGTGAAAACTATATGAAACACGTTGAACTTTATAGCAAATAAAAATTCAATTTCTCGAAAACGGAAGCAGCAACAAATTATTTGTTAACACATATTGGTAGTACTCTTTAGGTACTAGAAGTTACTAAAAAAAATCTGTGGCCCTCTAGTTAGTTTTTGAGATACAGGGTGAAAACTATATGAAACACGTTGAACTTTATAGCAAATAAAAATTCAATTTCTCGAAAACGGAAGCAGCAACAAATTATTTGTTAACACATATTGGTAGTACTCTTTAGGTACTACAAGTAACTGAAAAAAATCTGTGGCCCTCTACTTAGTTTTTGAGATACAGGGTGAAAACTATATGAAACACGTGGAACTTTATAGTAAATAAAAATCCAATTTCGCGAAAACGGAAACAGCAACAAATTATTTGTTAACATATATTGATAGTACTCTTTAGGTACTATAAGTCACTAAAAAAAATCTGTGGCCCTCTAATTAGTTTTTGAATTACAGGGTGAAAACTATATGAAACACGTTGAACTTTATAGCAAATAAAAATTCAATTTCTCGAAAACGGAAGCAGCGACAAATTTTCCATTTACATACAAAAGTAGTGCTATTTGAGCGCTAGGAAGTGTATAAACAACTCTGTGGCCCTCCAGTTGGGTTCAGAAATACAGTACAAAATATGTTATTTTAATTTTTTTTAAATCGTACGATTGGAATTAAATAATTTGTTTTACACGATGCAATGAAAGACTCTTAGCAACAAATTATGCTTTTTGTTTGAGATTAATATCTTTAAAGACTACCGAGAGACAAGGTGGCCCCTCAACTTTACTCGGCGCACAGAGGTCTTTGACTCAATTTTTTAATATTTTTTTATTTTTGCTTAATAACTCTCTCAGGCGCTTTAAATAGCGGTAACAAATTCGAACGGCCTTTTATAAGGGTACTACAAGTGTTTCTACCTTAATATTATCAAGAATAACAAAAATATTAACAAAAAACAGTTTAAAAAAAAAGAAAATTATAAGTCTTTTGGGATTCTTTAATATTGGTTGCACATCCCCATCCCGAGCAACAAATTATGGCGTTTCAGTCCAGATTATGAGGTGGCCCCTCAGCTTTACCGTAAAGTCACAGGGGTAGCGATTTCTCGTTAACGGCTGCAGCAACAAATTTAATTCTTCGGTAACAAATTAGCACCAAATCCTGGCATATGAAATTTGGTGGCCCCTTATAGTGGTCCCCCCTGCTTTACTTACGTGGTAAAAATACCATTTACGTTTTTTATTTCAAGAATGGCGGATCCAAATGGTGGATTTCTTTATTTTTAAACCGATTTGTCTCAAACTGCAGTGTTTAAGATCACTTAATACAGTTTTATCTTCAAACTTAAAAAAATTAAAATGGCGGATCCAAAATGGCGAATTTTCTTATTTATGCACCAATATTCATCAAATATAGAACTTGGCAGTGTTTCAAGTCGCTGAATATGATTTTTGACTCAAACTCAAAATGGCGGATTTCAATATATTTAAACCAATTTGTATCAAACGTGAAAGTTTGCAGTGCTTGAAAGAACTTAATTTCAAATGACGGATGGAAAATGGCGGATTTTTTTATTTATGCACCGATATGTATCAAATATCAAACTCATAAATAATTTAAAATGGCGGATCCAAAATGATGGACTTTGCTGATTATCATTTTTGACTTAAACTCATAAAAAAATCAAATGGCGAATCCAACATGACAGACTTTTTAATTTACTAACCGATTTTTCTTAAGCTTAAAATATTACATTTCTTTCTTTAAACTTGAGTCATATTTTGTATTATGCTATAAAAGTCTGCCATTTGCAAGTGTGAGTCACAAATTGTATTAAGTGACCTTTCAAGTTTGAGACATTTGAGACAAATCCGTTGAAAAATAAAGAAACCCACCATTTTGGATCCGATATTTTGAATTTTTTATGAATTTGAGTCAAAAGTTCTATATTTGATACATATCGGTGCATAAATAAGAAAATCCGCCATTTTAATTTTTTTAAGTTTTAGGATAAAACTGTATTAAGTGATCTCAAGCACTGCAAAACTTCAAGTTTGAGACAAATCGGTTTAAAAATAAAGAAATCCGTCATTTTGGATCCGCCATTTTGAGTTTTTCATGAGTTTGAGTCAAAAATCGTAATCAGCGACTTGAAACACCGCCAAGTTCCATATTTGATAAATATCGGTGCATAAATAAGAAAATCCGCCATTTTGGATCCGCCATTTCAATTTTTTTAAGTTTTAGGATAAAACTATATTAACTGATCCCAAGCACTTCAAACTTTCAAGTTTGAGACAAACCGGTTTAAAAATAAAGGAATCCGCCATCTTGGATCCGCAATTTTGAGTTTTTCTTGAGTTTGAGTTAAAAATCGTAATCAGCGACTTGAAACACCGCCAAGTTCTATATTTGATAAATATCGGGGCATAAATAAGAAAATCCGCCATTTTGGATCCGCCATTTTAATTTTTTTAAGTTTGAGGATAAAACTGTATTAAGTGATCTCAAACACTGCAAACTTTCAAGTTAGAGACAAATCGGTTTAAAAATTAAGACATCCGCCATTTTGGATCTGCCATTTTGAATTTTTTATGAGTGAGTCAAAAATTATAATCAGCGACTTGAAACACCGCCAAGTTCCATATTCGATACATATCGATGCATAAATAAAAAGTCCGCCATTTTGGATACGCCATTTTAATTTTTTTAAGTTTGAGGGTAAAACTGTATTAGGTGATCCCAAACACTTCAAACTTTCAAGTTTGAGACAAATCGGTTTAAAAATAAAGAAATCCGCCATTTTGGATTCGCCATTCTTGTAATCAAAAACGTAAATTTTATGTTATCAGGTTACCAGAACTCTAGACCTACCAAAATTTCAACACTCGACTTAATGGATTTAACTCTAACAAAACCATATTTCAAGAATATTACGTAAAGGATTTTTTAAAGATGTTTTTGCATAAATAATAATATATCTATTGTTAGTCCACGGATAGAAAAAACGCTAAATGCAGTGGACTGTAAATATTTTAATTAATGATAGCGCGAACAAACATAAATATTGATATGAAATTACGAAATAATCTAAACGTCCATAGGAAAAAATATTGGTGGCACACAACGGTAATCAGACAAATGCACTCACCTCTTTTGCAGCCAAATTCTCCACTTCCAAGGGGCCCCTGCTGGATCTAATGATGTCACCACGTAGCTGAAGGGTTGAAGTTTCTAGTTCTATGCTTCAGTACACAAAAATCGAGCACTTTCAGGTGTAGATATTTGAAATAGTTGGAGAACGAAATTAACACGCCTTTTTCTCTAGGCGATGGACAATGATCTCACTGGTTGTTGGTGCGCATGTCCAAATACGCGGAATGCGCTTTGTCCTTCATACAGTTGTGTGTTTTTAAAAATATATATAAACAACCGCGAAATTTAGCGGGAGCTAACATAGCTGCCCTCCAAAACACACAAATTTAGAATCTCAACCGGACAGATATAGATATAAGAAAAAGAATCGACCGATAAATATAAATGAATGAAAACAGATAAGTATCGTAAGTTTATTTAGATATAACAAAATCCCGAAAAAAGGCAAAACAAACAAACAAAAAATTCAAAAAAAATAAAAAATAAAAAAAAACTTATTGTAATACCCGGTAAAAGGTAGAAAATTAAAATTACTTTTAATTTGGCAAGAGGCACAGTTTTACAACTGGCCGCTTATAAACACCGGTAACCGTTTGTACCGTCGCAACACGCGCCTGACCGTCCCCGCCGGGATGCAGTTCGATGACCCGACCGACCGGCCATTTCAAAGGCGATTGAATGTGATCACTTGTTATGATAACCAAATCATTTAATTTGATATTTGGGGACAAATCAGTCCACTTGTGTCGCTGTTGTAGCGTATGCAAATACTCTATAGAATACCGTTTCCAAAAATCATTATGTAGTTTTTGGATTAGTTGCCATCTCGAGAGCCGATTTAGGGGAACCTCGGACAAATCTGACTCCGGAATTTCTGAATTAAGGGGTTCAAGTGTCAAAAAATGCCCAGGGGTAAGAGGTTGAAGATCGTGTGGGTCTGAAGAGGCAGGAGATAAAGGGCGACTATTCAGTACGGCTTCTATGCGACAGGTAAGGGTGGACATCTCCATGATAGACAACTTCTGGTCGCCGACAACTCGTACAAAGTGAGTTTTAAAACTTTTAACGCCAGCTTCTGCCAGGCCATTGAAATGTGGACTGAGAGGAGGTCCCAGATGCCAACGAATAGAAAGTCTGGTGGCAGCACTTTTTGCGTAATCCAGTAATTGGTTACGAAACCCTATAAAATTACTGCCTTGATCTGACCAGCATTGCGTCACGCTTCCGCGTCTGGAAATGAATCGATGGAATGCACCTACGAACCCTTCGGTGGACAGTTCCATGGTTAATTCCAAATGCACGCAATGTGTGGCCGTACAGACAAACACACAGACATACGATTTGAAAGCTTGACAACCACGGTAACGATGAGGAATCACAAAGAAAGGTCCACAAAAGTCGATAGCTACACTCGAAAACGGTTTTAGTTGATTGATTCGATGAGCGGGAAGTGAACTCATTATGGGCGGTCTATAGGGTTTAGGGTTGATTCTAAAACATTGCAAGCACTTGGATATGGTTCTTTGAATTGCCCGTCTGGCAGATAATATCCAAAATTGCTGTAAAAGCAGATTATGTAATGTTTTAAACCCAGGATGAAGATATTGTCGATGAGCGGACTCGATAAGAAGAGTAGTTAAACGATGGTCACTCGAAAGTAAGACGGGGTGTTTTGCAGAATAAGACAAAAGGTCAGATTTTTGTAATCTGCCACCGACTCTAATGATATTATTCTCATCAAGAAAAGGTGAAAGTTTTCGCAAAGGTTTCGGTATTGGTTTATCCTTAGATAACGCGGAAAAAAGCTCAGAAAAACAAGAACCTTGCACGCGTTTGATAAGAAGGTGTAACGCACTTTGCATCTCACCGGTGGTAGGAAAAACAATATTCTCAAAAATAACTTTTTGGTCCGGCGGCTTAGTGGGTTTTTGATAGGAATGGTTTTGAAAAAGGTTAACTATTCGAAGGACATAACAAATGATACGTTGAATTTTTGATATAGAGGAATATTTGATAAGAAGCTGATCTAAGAAGTTGACATCAATTATCGCATTGCAACAGACTTTTGGCTTTTCCTCCAGATTAATATCTCCGAAATCAATCGGCATTTTTGATTTATGAAAATCGGGCCATTCGTTTTCGGGAGACCACAAAAACGACGGTGCGTTCCACCACATGTCATGTGACATGAGCTGTGAAGGGGTGGCCCCTCGTGACGCAATATCGGCTGCATTCAAAGCAGAAGGAATGTAGCGCCACGAGTTTGAGGGAATGATTTCTTGGATTCTACTGACTCGATTTCCAACAAAGGTTTGCCAGCGATTAGGAGGGGATGAAAGCCAGTGCAATACGACTTGCGAATCGCAGAAAGTAACGATATTTGTAAAAGTTATTTTTCCTTCATAGCTAGATAAAACGAAGTCAATTAATTCGCTTAAAAGAAATGCGCCTAGGAGTTCTAGCCTAGCCAAAGTTTGTGACTTTATAGGCGCGACCCTAGATTTTGCAGATATGAGAGAAACAGATATATTGTTTCCCTCTTCTACACGAAAATATACGACGCCTGCGTAGCCTCGAATTGAAGCGTCACAGAAGCCGATGATTTGACAGGTATTGGTTTTTGACAGTTTGATTTGTCGGGGTAATTGAAAATTGGAAAGAAGCGGGAATTCAGAACGAACTTTGTTCCAAGAGTCGATGATAGAAGAATCTGGTTCTTCGTCCCAGCCTATTTTCGAGATCCACAACTGTTGCAAAATAAATTTTGCTTGTAGCAACAAGGGACAAAGAAAACCTAAGGGATCGAAGATTGTTCCTATGATAGATAAAATAGAACGTTTGGTTGGGGGTTTGTCCTTCATTCGGCATTGATAAGAAAAAATGTCGTTTTTTGGATGCCATTGAAGTCCTAAAACTTTGATAAAGTGGGGTTCCTCCTTGTCGAAAGAGAGAGGCATTTGACGATCGGACTCTGGCAATGTTGCCAATAACTCAGGACAATTGCTTGCCCATTTTTTAAGTTCAAATCCTCCCGACTTCAACAAATCATTGAGTTCTGTTTGAAGGGAGAGAGCTTCAGAAAGCGAAGGGCTAGTTCCCAAGATATCGTCGATATAGATTGACGTTTTTAGAACAGTACTAGCCATAGGAAAACGTTCCTTTTCTCTCTCTGCCAACTCATTTAAGGTACGCATGGCTAGAAAAGGTGAGCATGTCATGCCAAAAGTGACAGTAGAAAGTTCCCACACTGAAAGTGGGTCCTGTGGAGA
Source organism: Aspidapion aeneum (assembly GCA_963576565.1). NCBI lineage: Eukaryota > Metazoa > Arthropoda > Insecta > Coleoptera > Brentidae > Aspidapion > Aspidapion aeneum. The sequence continues at coordinate 121,792,171 of OY755039.1, forward strand.
AAACCTCCACAATATCCTTTGATAAGGACGGTGATAAGGATTGATAAGGACTTGACGGAACATCTGTTTGATGTCAGCAATGTAGGCAATAGGATTAAGACGAAACGTAAGGAGTAAAGAAGCAATATCCTTTTGAAGTTTCGGTCCAGATAACAATGTGTCATTGAGACTAATATTTTTTGGGGTGACTGCCGAACAATCCCAGACTACCCTTAATTTTGTACTTAAGCTTTCCGGCTTTAGTACGCAATGATGTGCTAAAAAACACGACACGTCGACCTTTGGTTGACTAGATAAAACTAAACTCATATGATTAGAATCGATATAGTCTTGCATGAAACTTGAATAGGCAGTGTACAGATCAGGATTTTTGATTAATCTATTTTCTAGAAGTAAAAATCTACGATAAGCTTGCGGATAAGTATTTCCTAGGTCAGGGTTTATTTTGTCTTTAAACGGAAGATCTACCATGAATCTACCGCTCGGTTGCCGTACTACACTAGCAGTAAAAATTGATTCTGCCTGTTTTTCTTCCTTTGATAAGATTTGTTTTTTAGGCAAATGTTCGATTTCCCAAAACCTAGGGAGAATGACCTCTAAAGGAGGTGAATGACTCGTTAAAAAACAACTGGTTCGTTCCGTAAGACTACCTACTTCGTCAACCTTTCCCATGACGACCCAGCCAAAGATAGTTTCAAGGGCTGAAGGCTGCCCTATCTGTCCAAGAACCCTGCCCTCCTTGAATATCTGTGCGAATAGCTCGCAACCAATAACCAGGTCCACAGGTCTAGATTTGAAATAAGATGGGTCGGCAAGTTTAAGGTTTTGCAAGTGTTTCCACTGATTATCGTTCAAAGAGAATGTAGGCATATTGGAACATAGTTGTGGAACAACAATTGCTTCGAAATTAAGTAAAGGAGTGACTTGTCCTTGTGGCTTAATGTGACATTGAACGAGCCCTTTGGAAGTGAAAGAAGACATCTGATTTAATCCGAATATTTCAGTGGTGTAACTTCGCCTAGGAAGATTAAGACGCTGAATACACTTTTCACTGATGAATCCTGTCTGTGATCCAGAATCAAGCAGTGCCCTTACAGGTTGAACATTTCCGCAACCGTCCATAACATCTATTATGGCGGTGCATAAAAGAAAGGTACCTGAAGGTCCTGAGGCATTTATTGACACATGAAGATTATTGACAGGTGGTGTGTGAATGACAGGACTAGTATCTTGGCTTCCAGACTCTTGATTAGTTTCTAAGATATGAGTTAAAGTGTGGTGCCTTTTACTATTGCAAGTCCTGCATGAATATTTTGATTTGCACGTATCTACATCATGCAAGGGATGAAAACACGCTAAACATAATTTTTTCTGTTTGACGAAGGATAGGCGATCGATACGTGAGAGATCAAGAAATGTTTGACATTTCGAAAGCACGTGACCTTGATTACACCGGAAACATTTTATTCCCGTACTTGAATTAGTTAAGGTGCCAGCCAGTCCTATAAAAGGCGAATTGGATGATTTATAGGTAGGCTTTTGCCCAAACTGATTTCGCATAGAATTTGAATTTTGATAGGTAGGCTTTTGCCCAGACTGATTTTGCATAGAATTTGATTTTTGATATATAGGCACCTTTTTGGGTGCTGTTGATTGAGGAAGTGATTCCAAAACTTTACATCTTTTTTCTAGAAATTGAAAAAGTGACTATAAAGTGGGAATTTCGTTATTAGTATTGGCGTGACTCATTTCGAAATTTGAACGCGTTGGAATATCCAATTTTTCTAATAAAATGAAAAAAATAATAAAGTCCGTCAAAGCTAAGTGATTTTAAAATTTCTAGGGATTCAGAAAAGGTGTCAATTAAATTACGCAATTCTTTAGCTGACTCGTTTTTTAAGGTGGAGTTCATAATTGAGCTTAAAGCATCATTTGCGAGGTCTCGCTTGTTTTGATATCTATTGACTAATTTGTCATAAGCAATTTTATAATTTTGATCAGATAAGCTAATCCCTGATATCAATTTTAAAGGCTCATCCTCGAGATATGAAAATAAATATTGAAGTTTTCGAACGTTACTTAGACTTTGATTTTGATCTATAATGTTATTAAAAAGATCGAAAAAGCTTGGCCATAATTTTTTATCACCTCGGAATATGGAATTCGTTTTGTCGAACATATGATCCCGAAAAAGATGGGGCCTCAAACGGAAATATTTTAGAGTAAACCCCCTTACACGCATAAAAATATTTACGAGCTTCTGAAAGGATCGCATCCTGCGTTTTAAACTCCTCGTCGTCCGTGTCGTCTATCAACATAATGACGTCATTATGCGCCAGCATGCATTTATCGAAGGTTTCATCCAAATCGGAATACCTCACTTGAAACTCGTTTCTCGCTCTTTCATCCTTTTCCGCAGTCTTTGACAACACATAACACTCGGTGATCGCAGATAAAAAACCCTTGCGTTTTTGTACGGCTTTTTTGACAGACATGATTTTACCTTTGAAATGACGAAATTGTCGGTAAATATACAATTAACGCTAAATTAATGCTTCTGAAATAGAAAAATGACGAATTGTCGAAAATATGCACTAATTTATCGCAATTGATGAAAATTGTTTTAAATATCGAAATGATATGGTACACCACTGAACTTTTGTTTTGTTTGTTTTGATTCCTACTCGCTTTGTTTACCACGCGGAGTAGACCCGTTACTATAGCAGCGGACCAAAACCAGGTACTGCGCCGACTTTCTCTCTCGGCGTTTCAAATACGATGATGCGAAAAATTCAAGGCCGCGTTCTTATTGCAAATAATTATTAATACCGTCGTATGGATTTATTATTTAAAAATAATTCGGCTCGAAAGGAACACTTTATGTTAGTCCACGGATAGAAAAAACGCTAAATGCAGTGGACTGTAAATATTTTAATTAATGATAGCGCGAACAAACATAAATATTGATATGAAATTACGAAATAATCTAAACGTCCATAGGAAAAAATATTGGTGGCACACAACGGTAATCAGACAAATGCACTCACCTCTTTTGCAGCCAAATTCTCCACTTCCAAGGGGCCCCTGCTGGATCTAATGATGTCACCACGTAGCTGAAGGGTTGAAGTTTCTAGTTCTATGCTTCAGTACACAAAAATCGAGCACTTTCAGGTGTAGATATTTGAAATAGTTGGAGAACGAAATTAACACGCCTTTTTCTCTAGGCGATGGACAATGATCTCACTGGTTGTTGGTGCGCATGTCCAAATACGCGGAATGCGCTTTGTCCTTCATACAGTTGTGTGTTTTTAAAAATATATATAAACAACCGCGAAATTTAGCGGGAGCTAACATCTATTTTGTTTTTCATCTGCACATTTTATCAAGAAACTATATTTTAGTCCGGCGTCCAGTTGGCCCGGCGTCCAGTTGGCCCGGCGCCCAGTTGGCCTACCGCCCAGTTGGCCTGCCGCCCAGTTGGTGGCGCCGAGTTTCATCTACGTTCGCCTGACAACCCAGCTGACTGTGCGTCGAGGGGATTACTTCCACAGGCTTTTTTAAATATTTCTCTTTGGTTTAATGGCCCATCTTGGCTCCATTTGTCCCCTGATTCGTGGCCACAGTTACTTACGGAAATTTCAGACGCCGATGAAAAAATCATTTCATCTGAATGAGGACCCTGATGTTCTAAATTCGCTTCTTGATAAGTTTTCTTCTTTATCTCAAATTCAAAGAATTCTAGCTTATTGTTGGCGATTATATCTTATAACTTCTAAAAATTCTACGAGCAAACTAAGTGGTAGTTTTACTGCACAGGAATTGCACAAGATTTTATTAAAATTGGTTAAGCACGTCCAGTCTCAATGCTTTGCGCAAGAAATAGAATGCGTGAGGACCAACCAGCGTCTGGCCAAAGCTTTCGCTAAACTTAGTCCTTTTCTGGATGAACAGGGGCTTTTGAGGGTGGGCGGCAGGCTCATTCATTCCGGACTGCTCTATGACCAAAAGTTTCCTGTTTTACTACCTAGTCGCCACAGACTTACTTTTCTTGTCATTGATCATTATCACAAGTCTTATGTTCATGTAGGGCTTCAAACTCTGCATTTCTTAATATCACAGCATTTCTGGATCATGTTTCCTCGTCGAGCAATTCGACACTGCCTCTCAAAATGCTTTAAAACTAATCCTAGACCTTTTCAAGTACCATATAACTCAGGCAAAACCGTTTGAGTACGTAGGAGTTGACTTTGCAGGACCTTTTTTCATTACAATGAGTAAACATAGAGGTTCTAAGTCTCAAAAGGCCTATTTATGCCTACTTACTTGCTTCACCACTACGGCAATGCACTTAGAGCTCGCATCCGATCTCACTTCTGATTGCTTTATCGCCTGCCTGAGGCGTTTTGTGAGTAGAAGCGGAGTAATTTCACGACTTTTCTCAGATAGAGAGACTAATTTCCAAGGGGCTTATCGCCAGCTTTATAATATTATGCAATCTGCTGCCGAAACAGAACGTTTCAACTGGTCATTCAACCCCCCTTCAGCGCCGCAGTTCGGTGGGCTGTGGGAGTCAGGGGTAAAACTTGTCAAAACTCACTTATCTCGTGTCGTTGGTGAGCAACGACTTAGGTACGAAGACTTTTATACACTCCTGGTACAAATTGAGACCCTTCTTAACTCACGACCTTTGTGTCCTGTCAGTTGCGATCCCACCGATCTATCTGTCATTACTCCAGGACATTTCCTTACTTTATCTCCTCTATCCGCCATTCCTGACGAAAACCTTCAACCGCTTCCGCTAAATCGTCTTAGCCGTTGGCAGTTAATCCAACGCATTCAGCAAGATGTCTGGCAAAGATGGAAAAATGAATATCTTCAAACTCTCCAGCAAAAATCTAAATGGTTACAGTCCACTCCCCTTATTGAAGCTAAGCCAGGCACTCTAGTATTGATAAAAGACGATAATGCACCTCCAATGCAATGGCCCTTACGGCGCATTGAAAAAATTCATCGGGCACTGATGGTGTGACAAGGGTAGTAACGCTTAAAACTAAAAATGGGCTTATGAAACGACCCTTGGTAAAGCTGTGTCCTTTACCCTTCGAAAATTAAAGAAATGTTTTTTCTAAACATTTTGGTTCCGGACACACCTTTTGTAAATAATAAATACAAATTATTTTATTTTATTTTTCCCTTTCAATTCAAAGTCTACTTTCTAGACTTTAAATTACTAGAAGTTTTTCTTTTTATTTTTCTACTTTTAAAACCTAGCTTAAATATTCTAAACTTTCGTTTCAAATTCAAATTTGTTATTGGAAAGATCCCCTCTAACCCGCGCGCCATCTACATAAAAACCACGGTCATTGTGTGAACTACAAAACCGTCAACACTACTAAAAAGTCAATTCAACGAAACGTGTGTCGATAAATTGAGCGTTTTAAAAAACCGATTTTTCCATCGAACTTTTACCAATAAAATTGAGTGTTTTGGTGCCCAATGGAAGCTACCATCTGTGCTGTGACTTGGATCAACGAGGAAGCTGACAGGAGGTAAGATTGGACCAATAACCGGTATTTTTATCACTTATTTTCTTGTCATTTCGCTAAAGTGGTGTGTTTGCACCACCTAGTTCGAATTTGTTGCGGCAAAATCCATTTTGTTGCGGCCTTATTTTTGAAAAAGTGGTTATTTCGTAACATTGTAGGGGTCATAACTCAAAAATGAACTAGGGGCCCACTACGGCAATGCACTTAGAGCTCGCATCCGATCTCACTTCTGATTGCTTTATCGCCTGCCTGAGGCGTTTTGTGAGTAGAAGCGGAGTAATTTCACGACTTTTCTCAGATAGAGAGACTAATTTCCAAGGGGCTTATCGCCAGCTTTATAATATTATGCAATCTGCTGCCGAAACAGAACGTTTCAACTGGTCATTCAACCCCCCTTCAGCGCCGCAGTTCGGTGGGCTGTGGGAGTCAGGGGTAAAACTTGTCAAAACTCACTTATCTCGTGTCGTTGGTGAGCAACGACTTAGGTACGAAGACTTTTATACACTCCTGGTACAAATTGAGACCCTTCTTAACTCACGACCTTTGTGTCCTGTCAGTTGCGATCCCACCGATCTATCTGTCATTACTCCAGGACATTTCCTTACTTTATCTCCTCTATCCGCCATTCCTGACGAAAACCTTCAACCGCTTCCGCTAAATCGTCTTAGCCGTTGGCAGTTAATCCAACGCATTCAGCAAGATGTCTGGCAAAGATGGAAAAATGAATATCTTCAAACTCTCCAGCAAAAATCTAAATGGTTACAGTCCACTCCCCTTATTGAAGCTAAGCCAGGCACTCTAGTATTGATAAAAGACGATAATGCACCTCCAATGCAATGGCCCTTACGGCGCATTGAAAAAATTCATCGGGCACTGATGGTGTGACAAGGGTAGTAACGCTTAAAACTAAAAATGGGCTTATGAAACGACCCTTGGTAAAGCTGTGTCCTTTACCCTTCGAAAATTAAAGAAATGTTTTTTCTAAACATTTTGGTTCCGGACACACCTTTTGTAAATAATAAATACAAATTATTTTATTTTATTTTTCCCTTTCAATTCAAAGTCTACTTTCTAGACTTTAAATTACTAGAAGTTTTTCTTTTTATTTTTCTACTTTTAAAACCTAGCTTAAATATTCTAAACTTTCGTTTCAAATTCAAATTTGTTATTGGAAAGATCCCCTCTAACCCGCGCGCCATCTACATAAAAACCACGGTCATTGTGTGAACAACAAAACCGTCAACACTACTAAAAAGTCAATTCAACGAAACGTGTGTCGATAAATTGAGCGTTTTAAAAAACCGATTTTTCCATCGAACTTTTACCAATAAAATTGAGTGTTTTGGTGCCCAATGGAAGCTACCATCTGTGCTGTGACTTGGATCAACGAGGAAGCTGACAGGAGGTAAGATTGGACCAATAACCGGTATTTTTATCACTTATTTTCTTGTCATTTCGCTAAAGTGGTGTGTTTGCACCACCTAGTTCGAATTTGTTGCGGCAAAATCCATTTTGTTGCGGCCTTATTTTTGAAAAAGTGGTTATTTCGTAACATTGTAGGGGTCATAACTCAAAAATGAACTAGGGGCCCACTACGGCAATGCACTTAGAGCTCGCATCCGATCTCACTTCTGATTGCTTTATCGCCTGCCTGAGGCGTTTTGTGAGTAGAAGCGGAGTAATTTCACGACTTTTCTCAGATAGAGAGACTAATTTCCAAGGGGCTTATCGCCAGCTTTATAATATTATGCAATCTGCTGCCGAAACAGAACGTTTCAACTGGTCATTCAACCCCCCTTCAGCGCCGCAGTTCGGTGGGCTGTGGGAGTCAGGGGTAAAACTTGTCAAAACTCACTTATCTCGTGTCGTTGGTGAGCAACGACTTAGGTACGAAGACTTTTATACACTCCTGGTACAAATTGAGACCCTTCTTAACTCACGACCTTTGTGTCCTGTCAGTTGCGATCCCACCGATCTATCTGTCATTACTCCAGGACATTTCCTTACTTTATCTCCTCTATCCGCCATTCCTGACGAAAACCTTCAACCGCTTCCGCTAAATCGTCTTAGCCGTTGGCAGTTAATCCAACGCATTCAGCAAGATGTCTGGCAAAGATGGAAAAATGAATATCTTCAAACTCTCCAGCAAAAATCTAAATGGTTACAGTCCACTCCCCTTATTGAAGCTAAGCCAGGCACTCTAGTATTGATAAAAGACGATAATGCACCTCCAATGCAATGGCCCTTACGGCGCATTGAAAAAATTCATCGGGCACTGATGGTGTGACAAGGGTAGTAACGCTTAAAACTAAAAATGGGCTTATGAAACGACCCTTGGTAAAGCTGTGTCCTTTACCCTTCGAAAATTAAAGAAATGTTTTTTCTAAACATTTTGGTTCCGGACACACCTTTTGTAAATAATAAATACAAATTATTTTATTTTATTTTTCCCTTTCAATTCAAAGTCTACTTTCTAGACTTTAAATTACTAGAAGTTTTTCTTTTTATTTTTCTACTTTTAAAACCTAGCTTAAATATTCTAAACTTTCGTTTCAAATTCAAATTTGTTATTGGAAAGATCCCCTCTAACCCGCGCGCCATCTACATAAAAACCACGGTCATTGTGTGAACTACAAAACCGTCAACACTACTAAAAAGTCAATTCAACGAAACGTGTGTCGATAAATTGAGCGTTTTAAAAACCGATTTTTCCATCGAACTTTTACCAATAAAATTGAGTGTTTTGGTGCCCAATGGAAGCTACCATCTGTGCTGTGACTTGGATCAACGAGGAAGCTGACAGGAGGTAAGATTGGACCAATAACCGGTATTTTTATCACTTATTTTCTTGTCATTTCGCTAAAGTGGTGTGTTTGCACCACCTAGTTCGAATTTGTTGCGGCAAAATCCATTTTGTTGCGGCCTTATTTTTGAAAAAGTGGTTATTTCGTAACATTGTAGGGGTCATAACTCAAAAATGAACTAGGGGCCCAAGAGTTTCATATACCGTTAAATAGAGGGTAACAAGTACTAATTAGTTGCGGGAGAACCAATTTTGTTGCTGTAGCCGTTTTCGAGAAATATGCGAAAAACAAGTTTTGGTAAAGTTAGGGGGACCAGCCATATCTCGTGACTGGATTGAGCTATCGAGATGAAACAAAAACTGAATTTTGTTGCTCGCCTAGCTCGAATTCGTTGCGGCAAAATCCATTTTGTTGCGGCCTTATTTTTGAAAAAATTGTAATTTCGTAACATTGTAGGGGGTCATAACTCAAAAATAAACTAGGGGGCCCAAAAGTTTAATATGCCGTTAAATAGAGGGTAACGAGTACTAATTCGTTGCGGAAGAACCAATTTTGTTGCTGTAGCCGTTTTCGAGAAATATGCGAAAAACTAGTTTTGGTAAAGTTAGGGGGACCAGCCATATCTCGTCACTGGATTGAGCTATCGAGATGAAACAAAAACTGGATTTTGTTGCTCGCCTAGTTCGAATTTGTTGCGGCAAAATCCATTTTGTTGCGGGCTTATTTTTGAAAAAGTTGTTATTTCGTAACATTGTAGGGTTCATAACTCAAAAATGAACTAGGGGGCCCAAGAGTTTCATATGCCGTTAAATAGAGGGTAACGAGTACTAATTAGTTGCGGAAGAACCAATTTTGTTGCTGTAGCCGTTTTTGAGAAACATGCGAAAAACAAGTTTTGGTAAAGTTAGGGAGACCAGCCATATCTCGTCACTGGATTGAGCTATCGAGATGAAACAAAAACTGGATTTTGTTGCTCGCCTAGTTCGAATTTGCTGCGGCAAAATCCATTTTGTCGCGGCCTTATTTTTGAAAAAGTTGTTGTTTCGTAACATTGTAGGGATCATAACTCAAAAATGAACTAGGGTTCCCAAGAGTTTCATATGCCGTTAAATAGAGGGTAACGAGTACTAATTAGTTGCGGAAGAACAAATTTTGTTGCTGAAGCCGTTTTCGAGAAATATGCGAAAAACAAGTTTTAGTAAAGCTAGGGGGACCAGCCATATCTCGCAACTGGATTGAGCTATCGAGACGAAACAAAAACTGGATTTTGTTGCTCGCCTAGTTCTAAATAAACTGCTCAAAAATTGAAGTGAGCCACCCCATTTTTTTGGACATTTTTAAAGGAAATTTATTCCTAAACGAAACGGTCAATTCTCAAACAGTTTTCTTTGTGATATAGCAGCGATTATCCTTTTTTAATGTTTGGTTTCCTTGTTGTCCTGCGCTTAACAGATAGTTTCACAGGGTGGCTACAACGCAAGTATAACAGAAGTGCGAAAGTTTGCACAGTTCCCATTTCCCGTACGATTTTTTTTTAAATTTAATGCCACAAAATGACAGTCAGCTAAAGCCAAAAAAACTTATTTCTTAGTTTTTTAAATTTCTCTTCAGTTTCCGAGATATGATTTTTTTTCCATAAAATTGTACTTCTTCTGATTATTAGTTTGACGTTTCTAGCCGGTTTGACGTATAGCCACCAAATTTACTACGAGGTACCCCAGGTACTTGCCTTTTCAAACCTTGTACGCCATTGTACCCTAGATGACCACTGAGCACAATCAGGGGATTGCAAAAATAATTTTTCATGAATTCTCCTTTTTATGCCCAAACCTGAGTTTTACCTTCTGTAGGTTATCTAATATCAACTCTAGATAAGTACAAACCAAGTTTTAGTGAAGTTTGAACATTTATGCCGAGACGGTTTTTTCATTTTTCGTAAAATGTCACCATTGGCGTCAGAATGATTTTTTGTAAAAATGCCAGTTATTTCGCAAAGTCCATGGATTCAAAGGAATTTTCTCACTCCACTACAAATGATTTTGCTGTTGCCTCAGTAAAAATACTAGAGCAGAGCTTATGCCACGTGTGCTATCTGATTCAGGTTGTACTATCTCACAAACCAAAGTTTTAAGAGTTGAAGAAAACTAAAATGTAAAATGCCTTGGAACCAGAAATGTTATGTTTTGGTTGTGCTTGTCGTCTTGAGCATTTTAAGGTATCACACGCAAAAATAGGTTGAGAAATAGAAAAGTAACTACCAATAAAAAGTTTTAGTGACCTTATTTACAAAGCGATTTTTCTCTCAAATCTCTCATTTCTTGACCGATTTCTGTAAACGATACATCAAAATGCTCGGAAGATGGAGGCTGATAAAACAAGACTACTAAAATTTTTGGTACTGTTGGATCCATTAACGTATTAACCGGAGGAGACCAGGAACCGCGGCAAAAATTCCTTCATCAAAACAATTCGATTTGACCCCTAGATGCTTCAATGAGTTGGAAAAGAATGGAAATATTTTTTGGAAAGACGATGGCAACGCTGTGCGACACACAGCAGACGTATGTTTATTCTTTATGGTCCATCGATTTACCAGTGACGGCGGCAAAATATTTATATATAGGGTTATTTAGATACCAGGGCCGAAATTTACTTTTCGTTTTTAAATAAATTGCAATCAATTTTTGGGTTATAACAAACATCCTTAGAAATGGATTTTATTTAACAATGAAAAAAATAATAAGTAGGTAACTATAGTTTATTGTTTTTAAATTTTTTGAATAAAAAATTTTGCTGACATTTTATAGAGTTAAAAACAAATCTGCATGTAGAGACCTCGTCTTTACACTTTTTAGATGTTTGATTAGGATGCTTTTAGCTTGGTGTATTTTATTTTAGGTTAGACAACCTTAAAAATTCAGAGTAGGTCAAAAGCCTAACCCAACCTAAACAATTGCCTCGATCCAAATCTAAAAAAACTGTTTACACAAAAAAAAACGGTTAAATAAAAAACGTATACGTAAAAAAATTACTTTCCATATTAATAAGATACCTTTTTTAACTTATCTGTTGAAAATCAAGGCTTGTAGTTCAGTTAAAAGTATCAAAACCCCAAAACTTGGGACACCCTACATTTTTAACTAAACTTATGTTTAAACACTTTTAACAAATAAATAATTATTTATATAATAGCCTAATATTTTTTTTTCTGATTTTATATTGATTTCTACGGCACTGGTCTTTGTTTTGCTTTGAAGGTCAAACAAGCTATTTAACTTACTTGTAAAACGAAACTTCTGGATTAAGATGGTCGAGATTTTAGCACAAAATACACCCTCAGTCTTTTAAGATTAATTTTGAGTCCAGATCGAAAATATATTTTAAGAAAAAACACGAAAACAATTCCGAACCGTAAAGAAACAGGTCAGAAACGTCGCTTGACCCTTTACAAAATACTAATGGGTCCAAAGGGACTACCTTCTAATCAAGAATAGTTTTGTCTCTTTTTCTCGCATCGGTTTAACAAAAGAGGAACAAAATAAGATACTTTACGCGGGCCTAAACCATTGCAGCATGTTTCTAATTCTTTTGTTTTAGTGAGGGACTGTAATCGAGAATAGTTTTGTTTTTTTCTCTCGCACTGGTTTAATAAAGGAAAATGAAGAAGTAGCAAAATAAATGCTGGAAGCACAAGTTAAAGTGATCACCGCTAGTTATATATCCATATTTGGTGGTGTATAATTAATCTGGTAAGGGTTTGTAAGAAGAACAGTTTCGTCTTTTTTCCTTGCATTGGTTTAAAAAAGAAATAAAAGTAAAGGAAAGATTGGATAATTTTGGTGATTCTTAAAGAGAAAGGAAATAGAGTTTCTATGGACCAAACAAAAATAGTCGATGAGTTCTTTACTGCAGAAGTACGTTTTTTAAAACAAATTGTTTATCTAGACGGCCGATTTTTTTGTTTATTTCCCAGTCTCCTCCGGTTAATACGTTAATGGTTGGATCACTGAAAATTAAAAAAAATTAACTCAGTTTTTACATACGCCTACAACTTCTATCGTTCCAGTGCTCTTCGGGCTATTAGAATTAGAGATGAAAGAAACGTCTAATGTCAGTCCTGTCGTATCGGAAGGGCACTGATACGATATAGGAGAATGTGCTCCGTTAGTTAAGAAATGAACTCCTGAAAATTCTTGTAGAGAAGCCAGACTTTCACTTCAATAAAACCCTAATGCCAAAGCCCTAACCCTTGTCTTTTCATCTCTAGCTCTTCTTATCAAACTGCACACATTCTCCTGTATCGTAGTGCCCTTCGGATAAAACAAGACTGACACTAGACGTTTGTTTTATCTGTCATTCTAATGGCCCGAAGAACACTGCAGTGATAGGGGTTGTTGGTAGGCCTATGTAAAAACTGATTTATTTTTTTAAACTTTTCCTAAACTTTGATCCAACAGTACCTAATAATTTTGGTTGTCTCGTTTTATCAGCCTCCATGTTCCGAGCATTTTAATGTATCGTTTACAGGAATCGGTCAAGAAATGAGAGATCTGAGAAAAACATTGCTTTGTAAATAAGGCACTAAAACTTTTTATCGGTAGTTAGTTTTTTATTTCTCAACCTAGTTTTGCGTATGACATCTTAAAATGCTCAAGAGGACAAGCACAACCAACACATAACATTCCTGGTTCTAACGCATTTCACATTTTAGTTTTCTTCAACTCTTAAAAATTTCGTTTGTGAGATATTACAACCTGAATCAGATGGCACACGTGGCATAAGCTCTGCTATACGATTTTTACTGAGGCAACAGCAAAATCATTTGTAGTGGAGTGAGAAAATTCGTTTGAATCCATCATCATCCTGACGCCAATGGTGACATTTTACGAAAAATGAAAAAACCGTCTCGACATGAATGTTCAAACTTCACTAAAACTTGTTTTGCACTTATCTAGAGTTGATATTAGATAACCTACAGAAGGTAAAACTCAGGTTTGGGCATAAAAAGGAGAATTTATGAAAAATTATTTTTGCACGCCCCTGATTGTGCTCAGTGGTCATCTAGGGTACAATGGCGTAAAAGGTTTGAAAAGGCCAGTACCTGGGGTACCTCGTACCAAATTTGGTGGCTATACGTCAAACAGGGTAGAAACGTCAAACTAAAAATCAGAAGAAGTACAATTTTATGGAAAAAAAATCATATCTCGGAAACTGAAGAAAAATTTAAAAAACTGAGAAATAAGTTTTTTTGGCTTTAGCTGACAGTCATTTCGTGGTATTAAAATTTTTTTGAAAAAAATCGTACGGGAAATGGGAACCTTGCAAACTTTCGCACTTTTGTTTTACTTGCGTTGTAGCCACCCTGTGAAGCTATTTGTCAAGCGCAGGACAACAAGGAAACCAAAAATTAAAAGAGGATAATCGAAGCTATATCACATAGAAAATTGCATGGGAATTGACCGCTTCGTTTAGGAATAAATTAAACATATCCAAAAAAATGGGGTCGCTCACTTCAATTTTTGAGCAGTTTAGTTGCGGCAAAATCCATTTTGTTGCTTTCTGATTGTTAATAGGTTGAAATTTCGTAATATCGGAGGAGTCATAGTTTTATTAACTCGTTGTAGATTGGCTAAACACTGGGCAAGTCATTTTAAATTATGTCAGGAATGTAAATTTCCCCTGACTGTGCCACTGTACGAAGCCATCTTGGAAAGCGACAAACACAATTATGGTTCTGTTGAGATAAGAAAGTGGTTCCGCCTCCCTCCAAAATGGAAAACATTTGGTTGCCGCCTACCACACAGCAGATGGTTAATGCGAGAAAAACTATTGAAAAGTCTAGAGTGGGAGTCTTAATGGTTAAGCGTGGGGATACAGCAAGTAGCGAGAGGGTTTTCCCTTTAAAGTGATTGGACATGGAAATACTGTGAGATAATAAAATGTTTATAAAATGTATTTTATCTCTGTTTTCATTTAGGTTTACTTGTTTAGCTCATTAGCTAGAATGTAAAGTAAATTTTAGGATTATCAGCAACGTGACTTGGTTCCTCCAAGCTCTTCAAAGAGGGGATAATGGATTATTTAGGTCCAACCTACCGTTTATAAAAACCCAAACTTAGAGGAGACAAGTCGGTAGTCACATTCTAAGTTTTGTTGAACTTAACTAAAACCTCTAAAGTAATTATCAGTAAAGAAACATAAGATTTTTATATTTAAAAAATATTTTGCAGTTTGTTATTTTGGTAAGTTAAAGTATTATTTTAATATTTTAAGTCTTGTTCGTTTTATAGGTCATAAGAAAAGTCTTGTAACAATTTGTAAATTGCAACAGAGTTTTATTTTGTATTCATTAAAGTTTGTAACGTTTTTAAAACTGTTTTATATTTATTTTATACACACAAGAGATCCATTACGGTACCCTCGTTTAAGGGCTCGATTTAAAATAAAATCGTACCCGACAAGTTGGTGGAGGCTTGAGGCTTGTGTGAATAAAAACTTTTGTAATAATTTTGTAAAAAAAAATTTTTTTAATATTTTTTTCTTTAAAAATTTATAATTTTTTGGCTAATAATTATTTGTTTATCAATTTGTTTTTTATTGGATTTATTTTTAAATCAATGTTAAAACTATAAGACAAGCAAACCCTATACTGAATTTCGACCAGGTAAAACTGAACTTCTTCAAAACTTGGAGGGCCAAAAGTTGTGCTACCCCCTGGTCTGAATTCGAATTTTTTTATTTTAGTAATATATACCAAGGCTAGAGGTTATATTAATAAAAGAGCTCTGTAAGTACTTAAAAATGTCGAATACTACAACTTCTGATATTAAAAATGAGACCGGGACGCCGGCAAAGCCAAAGTTTGTATCCCCATATTTATATGATCCCTCCTCAGAACCAAAATTCTTGGGCAGAGAAAGAAAAATTAATGTATTTTGGCACCTATTTAGTAAACGTGGCATTTACTTGGTTTCAAAGATATAAAGAAAAAACAGAAAATCAAAATAAAAATTGGAAAGACGTATCTGACGATTTTTTAGAAAAATTTGACTCAGTTTTTTACAAATGTGAATTAAAAATTTGTTTATTAAATACAAAGCAAAAAGAGTATGAAGATATTAAAAAATATTATTTTCGAATAACAAATATTTGTGACGAATATGACGAATCTATGACTTTTTCTAATTTTCTGGAATATTTTGAAAGTGGTTTGCATAATGATATACTCACAAGTTATTATATTTTGCGAAAAGAACCTCCGACGGACCCAGATGATCTTTTAAATTTAATAAATCGCTTGAGTGCAATACAGTTATTAAATTTTTGTTTATATTTTTTGCTTTATGAACTTTTTTTATATATATTTGTAGTATATATTTATAAAGGTATCAAGCAGACACTAACTTCAAAAATTTTAAAATGTTCAATTTTGTTTATTTTTTTCTGTAAATTAATGTTACTATTTTTAAAATAATTATCTAAGGTAAAATTTTCGATTACATTGATAAATTTTATTATTTTAGTATTTTTTATATTTTAATACGTGCGTTATTGTTATCGTGTTAAAAAATGGAAACGCATCTCCTACTTAAATTTCGAAAAGTCAAGAACTCTAAAACACCAAATATTGAGTTACTATTTGTAAAAATTAAAAAAAGTACTAAAAAGTTTATTTTTTAATATTTAGAAGCGTATGTGAGATCATTCAATCAAATTTAAATAGCACATAAAAAACTATACAGATTTTTTATTATATAATATTAGCTCAAAAGCTAAAAGCTATTTAGCTCAACCGTCAGTTTTATTAACCAAATAGTTATTTTTTGTTGAAAATTAAAAAGTATATATACTAAGATTTTTTTTATTATTGAAGGTATTACAATACCTTAATAAATAACATTTTTTAAAAAATATTAAGTATTTCCTGATGAGACACACTGTATTTGTTAAGAGTAATTAAACAAAAAATGCTAAATTTGCAGTTTGATATACATATTGTTTAATCTTGACGAGCCTTGTAAATATAGATAGGTTTAACATTTAAAAATACCCTGTATTTAGAATATTTAATTTAATTTCTTTCGGGCGCTGGTATGCTGTTTTTGGGGAAAAAAGTCTTCTTCTTTTTATAATTTTTTTTTGTTGTTTCGCGCGATATTGTTTTGGCAGTTGGCTTTTAGATTTCGTCGCATAAAACAACTCAGCAATTTTATGTTTATTTGTGTGCTATTTTTATGTGCCGATTTGGACAATGACTTTTTGGAATACCTTTGTGATTTTGGAAAATAGAAGAACAGAGTGTGGCCACACTGGAAGAACACCGGCCATACAGGTGTAAGTCGATTGCCATTACTCGTTGGGTTTATTCTTATTTTCTTTGCCGACCGATTATTTTTTAACCACCCCCGAAGAGCAGGACCGGCCAGCCCTACAGTCTAATAGTTTAACATTGTTCCTAACGATCCGGATATTGCCTATTCGGGAGTTTGAATTTTAGCTAAAAATCGTAGGTAGAAGGCAAGGATCAAGTTTATTTTTTAATTTTTTTCGGGGTTTTGTGGCATCCAAAAAACAGCATAGTAGGTTTTTATTGCTCGTTTCTTTTGCGGGATTGCAACCTTGAATTAAAAAATAAAATAAATTAAAGTCGGTTTATCGTAGAAAAGGCACACATAAAATAATTTTTAGAATAAATTCGTTGAACTTTATTGAAATTTTAAAATAAAAAAAAAATCTATTTTCTTGATGTTGTCGCCCTAATTAATTTTTTTTAATAATTTCGTTGTACAGGGTGTACATTTCGAAATAATTTTTTGATTTTCAAATTAAATTGGTTTATTGGGCCACTAGTTGAGCTTTTTTAAAGATCTTTGGACTACTACCCTTTAATAAATCGGTTTTTTCGTTGTTTAATCGATTTTTTGTAGTAAGATAGATTTTTTATTCGTTGCTACACTTTTTGTCGCTAAAAGTGTAGGGTTTACTATTTTTTGTATTTTTATGCGCATTAAATGTTGGGAGTCTGATTTTATATCATCGTCGGACCGTTGGCGATCATTTGAGTAATCGTGGGTCGGATATAAATTCGATTTTCTCTTTCATTGTGCATAACAAAGCATAGATAGCTTATAGAAATTAGGTTGTCGCGCGCGTTAAATTGTTTTCTTTTGGTTTTTTGTTGCTTTTATTTGGCTGTTTGTTAATAATTTAATTATTAGTTTAAAATGGCAAGCAAGCAGTTGAAAACGGCTAACGCCAAGCGGACGCTATGGATGGATAGGCTTTATTCGTTGGAAACTTCGGCTCAAGCTGCCTTAGCTGACCCGAAAAACTTAGTAAAATTTAAAATGCGTTATGAAGACTTAGATCATTATGTCGCGGAGTTTAATAAATATCATGAGCAGGTTGTTCTTGAGCTTCAAGCGCAAATGGAGGGCGCCGACCTGGCAGCCGAAGGTGCTGTCGCGCTACGTTTTGATGAATATGTCAACGCCGTTAAAACAACTTATTATGATTTAGTTAAAAAAGATGAAAAACCGTCGTTTGTACACTTGGGGACTAATTAAATGGCCGCTGCCGTTTTCAGAAGAGCTAAGATGAGAATCCGAATTTAATAGAATTTTGATATTACCCAAGCCAGCAATATTAGACTGCAAGCCAAACGAAATACAGTAAAGAGCCCTGAGTTAATGCTTAAATTAAATTAAACAAGGGCCTACGTGCAAATTTTATGAAAACGAGTTTATTTAAGAAATCTAATGATATATTTAAAAAAATATTAATTTAAATAAATAATAATGCCCTTAGAAGAACTCTAGCGCAATTCTATCAAATTCTAATCAAAAAGTTATTAATTCTAGACATTTACGTTTTTGGAATAAATTGCATATTAATTTTAAAAGTACTTTTTTGCAGATAAGCCTTTTTAGCCGTAGAATGATGATTGTCGCGTCTGGCAATACCTACAGAATTTTTTATTGTGCAAAGAAATATTTCGTATTTTATAAATAATATGTAATATAATACAGGGTGTAGCAGAATGAAGGTGCGTTTTTAAAATATGAATAACTCAGCTAATTACAAGAATTTAAGTTGAGATTTTAACAGTTGAAAAGTGAATTTGCGTTTTGAGAGTAATATCTAGTAGACGACGTCCGTTTTCTGCAATGTTGGAGTCGTTCCTCAAAGTTCCGCATCAAACAAATCAATTTCAATTGCCCCTGGGCGTAGTTAGGGTGGCTTGGGTGGCCTTCCCGTCCAAAGCTTATTAAAATTAACCCCCCCCCCCTGAAATTATTCGAACATTACCATAGACACACAAACACAATTCAGAAGAGAAAGTATGACTATAGCCTCCCAGATGAGAACACCTAACTACGCCCATGCCAATGCCCCACTTGTGCTCTGGGTAGTCTTAAATGATGTGACCATCCACATCACACGCTTTGACCAATAGCAAACTCTGAGCGGTCGCTTTTTATGCGAATTGAATTGTCTCGACCAATAGCATAGTCACCCGCTCTTTAGAGTTAATGAATTTTACGCGTTTGAAGTGAAATCTGTTCTCCTGCCCTATAGCGACTGAACGTTGCTCGGTTATATCGTAGGAGAAGCTTGCGCAATGGAGGTCTTTTCGCATGACAAAAGCTTGCTATTGGTCAAAGGGTGTGTTGTGGATAGTCACACCGTTCAAGACTTAGAATAGATACCGTGATAGCTTCTTTCTACTCCTCCAGCTTACCTATTCTCGTACTTGAACGATGTGATAGTTCCCATCACATGCTTTGGCCAATGGCAAGCTAAATTAGCTCCGAGCCGTCACGTGGTATGCAGAAAGACATCTACTGCGCAAGGTTCTCCTACGGGCCGACCGAGAAACGTTCAATCGGTACGGGCAGGAGAACAGATTTTACTTCAAACGCGTAAAATTCACTAACTCTGAAGAGCGGGCGACTATGCCATTGGTCAAGATAAGGCATTTCGCACAACACGCAACTGCTCAGAGTTTGCTATTGGTGAGAGTGTGGAGCGTGGGATGTGGATAGAGCCTCAGGGTGGTTTAAGGTATTTCCCTTAAAAAATAATAATTATTAGTTGTGGTATCATGGAAACGAGTAAGCCACGACACTTTAACGAGACGCGAGATCACGTAACCACCAGGCCGTACCTAGGGGGAGATCAATCTTCCCCCAAATAAGAATGTATAAAGTAGGTTTAAAAAGATTTCGCAGCAACACAACTAGGACAAAAATGGGTGGGCGGTTTGAAAACATGCAGCAGAGTTAGTGAAAATTTAATCACGAATAAGTCACTTTGCAGCATTTATTAATTATTATTTTTATTTGTCCTGAAATGAGAAGAATTAGGTTTATGGAAAAATACAAATACAAAAAATATTTGCAAACTAACTGAACTTGTAGATCTTGATTTTGACTCAGTCCACCGCAGTGCCTTACCTAGGGGGGATCAAGGGTATCAATCCCCCCGACATTTTTAGGACTAATAAATATTAAAATATTTATGGCAGAATTGACTCTGAAGATTTTTGCTTATAGCAGCTGAAAACATGCTTAAACTACAGTTTGGTTAAGCATTCTATTTTCTAAAAAAACTAAAATCTTGAGCGTATTTTATAGATAAATGCATGCAAAATGCGTAACAAACCACCAAATAACTTTATTAATAAATAAACAGTTGTGTTTTAAACAATATTAATTGACTTGACTGCGAAATTAATCCAGGATTAGAGTTGTTGAAAAATAGTTAGTCAAGGATAGTTTTTGCCTGACAAATATAAATTTGACTAAAAAATTATGCTGCGTTGACTTATTTTTTAGCCATCCATAGGTAGGAAGGCTATTGGGATCGTCAAAAAAACTTTTTTTTATTTTTCATCAAAATAATGTAACCTAATCACCAAAATTTTTGATAGCGACGCGTCGCGTCGATTGTCTGGGGCACGATAGCACAAAAATTAAACAATATATTTTAGTCACTTAACTGTCAACGTTCCCATTTTTACAACACTTAATAGTTAATAACAAATAGTTTCAGAGGAATTCATAGTTATTTTAAAAATAAAATTAAATATTTTTAGTAATTAGGCAATGTTTGCAACAAAGTATAAAAGGCAATTTCAAAGGGGTAAAGTCAACCACGGACACGGGTGTTTCGCAAAAAGAAATTTTTCACTTAATAGTATAGTTAATAACAAATAGTTTCAGAGGAATTCATATTTAAAAAAAAATAAAACCAAATATTTTTAGTAATTAGGCAATATGTTTGCAAAAAAGTATAAAAGGCAATTTCAAAGGGGTAAAGTCAACCACGGACACCGGTGTTTCGGAAAAAGGAATTTCCATCGTCAGCGTAGCTTGCCTGACTACAGTAATCAAACTGACTACAAGATACAAGGTAATTTACCTATTTAGGAAAATGCAGATCATTAAAATATATATCTTTTTTTAGGTTAGACTAGAAACACAAGCCTGACTCCATCCGAGTACAATGTTACAAAAATTATATATTAAAAATACCGAACCGTAACCAAAATCATAACATTTCTGGCTCCGACGCAGTTCACATTTTACTTTTTTTCACTCTTAAAACTTCGTTTGTGAGATATTACAGCCTAAGTTAAAAGCCGCTTCTATCGTGTCACCCCGTGTGCACTTCATTGCTAAAATGTAAGACACAATTTAAATCATTTCTTACATCCTAAGAATGCAAAATCGACTGGTCGTCCAAAAATCGTCGTGTGCAGGGGGTGATGGGGGTAGATTTTCCAAAAATTTGGAAAACAATTGTTTTGCATTTTTTGAATCTATAAAGTGTGCTCATGACTCCACCAAAAGCATATAGTAATATTACTATCAGAAACATTTATTTTTCAATGTTAAAAATATCGTTCCCAATGCTTTTATATGGAGTTCCCTATTAGTATAAGAGCCCAGTAGGATTTTGGGCTTGAATTGCAAACCGATACTCATATATTTTAATCGATTCGTCATAAGACCATGTCCCAAAAAAAATGGAGATACCTGCGAAAATCCTGCATAAACAAGCCGCCATCTTTGTTTAAAGATGGCGAAAAGGAGTTTGAATCAAATGTACGTAACTTTTTTATTACGAAATCGATTTTACTCAGACAAATTGTGATTAGCTTCTACTATAATGGCCTCTCCAAAACACTATCAATACTTTGTTTTTTATCTGTCTCTATACTATAAATTCTGTAAGTTCCTTTAATACGCTGTTTTTTGTTAAGGTTTTTTGATTTTTTAAAGAAAATTACGGGTTTTACAAAAAAAACATAAATAATAAAAAATATGCAGATTGTTAAGATGTATTCATGGTAGGTCTAATATTTGCTGTAGATTAAGCGGTTCTGAATGAACCAAAGTCATGAAAGTTACTAAAAAACTAAACAGATCGAAAAAGGATGTCAACCTAAATAAGAAACGGCTATTAGTTTCAAAAAGAAACTGATACTGAGGTAGAAATGGCGGCTTAAACATGGCCGAAGCGTAATTTACAATTTTATTTTTGAGGGTAATTATTTTATGTAAAACGAACCCCCACGGGGTCAAAATGTACCCCCGCTAAAAGACAATTTAATTATCTTCAAAAAAGGATGGTATACTTTTTGTCGTAAAGTTAATAGTTTTCCTGAAAAAAACAAAAAATATGCGGCATACATAATTCGATGTTTTCGTTCCATAGAAGTACGACAATGGCATGGGTCCATTAAGGAAAAAATAATTTATGCACAAATAAGCGAACCCGCAGTTACATATTTAAACTCAGCATCAAAAATCTTACAAAAAACATATTTGATACTTTTCTGTTAAATTAACAGGTGGTCACGTGATTTTGGCAACTTCTTAACGGTTTAAGCTAGAGACTTTTTTTGATTTGTAGACAAAAATGTCCGATCAAAATTAATCACCACTGGCATGTTTTTAAATTTGTAAAAATATATACAGGGTGTCCCAAAAATCTGGGTCTAACCAAATATCTGCCCAACTATTGAAGATAACTGAACCATATTTGGTAGTGATTGATGACATCGAGAGATTTATTTTATGCACACATTAACAAAAACGTTTAAAAAATACACTAAGAAAAAAGTTATATTTATATTTTAGCTATTTATTCGGTTTTTATTTTCTAAAAAACGCCCTGTATTTCTAAAACGGAGCAATGTCGGATTAAAGTAATTGACTTTTAATTGTCTTATTTTGACCTCAGAAATATATCTTAGGCTTTTGCACTGTCCTTTCATAGACACATATTGTATAAGTAATTTTATCCATATTTTCGTGCTTTTCCATGTTTTTCCCGGGTACGCTGTAATTGACCAGAGGCAATCAACCAAAACCTTAAACTACATGGCAATACCAACAAAAAATATGTGGCAAAAATTCCCACCTATAGGGGATGGCGGGTATAACTATGGTTAAAAATTTGTAAAAAATGGTGAAATAATAAGTTTGACAGACGATAGATTTTGACACGTTTTTCGTCATGGGCAGTGGCGTATATAGAAAAAAGTTTCGGGTTGGGCCCGAGGCAGTTTTGGGGGGGGCGAGACCTCATGAGGCTGTATTTTATGCTATTTTATGTTTGTATTCATGAAATATGTGGAAAATATCCAAAAAAATCTTAGCTCCCCCCAGGCCTCCCATATATACCCCACTGGTCATAGGTAAGGGACAGTTGGCGTATGTTAGCTCCCGCTAAATTTCGCGGTTGTTTATATATTTCTAAAACCACACAATTGTATGAAGGGCAAAGCGCATTTCGCGTATTTGGACATGCGCATCAACAACCAGAGAGATCCTTGTCAATCGCCTAGAGAAAATGGCGTGTTAATTTCGTTCTCCAACTATTTCAAATATCTACACCTGAAAGTGCTCGATTTTTGTGTACTGAAGCATAGAACTAGAAACTTCAACCCTTCAGCTACGTGGTGACATAATACGGTATTAATAATTATTTTCATGCCAAGCCACTTATTTACCTAATCTGAGGCCAAGCCAAACAAGGTGGCCTTGAATTTTCGCACGCATCGTATTTGAAACGAGAAAGTCGTCCGTGCAGTGCACGTGCCTTTCGCGTGCTCGATTCAGTAAACAAAGCGAAGGAACCACAAAACAAAACAAACAAAAACATTTCTCATTTATGTGTTAGGGTGTTTCATATCATTTCGATATTTAAAACAATTTTCATCAATTGCAATAAATTAGTGCATATTTTCGACAATTCGTCATTTTTCTATTTCAGAAGCATTAATTTAGCGTTAATTGTATATTTACCGACAATTTCGTCATTTCAAAGGTAAAATCATGTCTGTCAAAAAAGCCGTACAAAAACGCAAGGGTTTTTTATCTGCGATCACCCAGTGTTATGTGTTGTCAAAGACCGCGGAAAAGGATGAAATAGCGAGAAACGAGTTTCAAGTGAGGTATTCCGATTTGGATGAAACCTTCGATAAATGCATGCTGGCGCATAATGACGTCATTATGTTGAAAGACGACTCGGACGATGAGGAGTTTAAAACGCAGGATGCGATCCTTTCAGAAGCTCGTAAATATTTTTATGCGTGTAAGGGGGTTTACTCTAAAATATTTCCGGTTGAGGCCCCACCCTTTTCGGGATCATATGTCCGACAAAACGAATCTGAAACTCCAAAACTCAAAGAGTTCATATATTCCGAGGTGATAAAAAATTATGGCCAAGCTTTTTCGATCTTTTTAATAACATTATAGATCAAAATCAAAGTCTAAGTAACGTTCAAAAACTTCAATATTTATTTTCATATCTCGAGGATGAGCCTTTAAAATTGATATCAGGGATTAGCTTATCTGATCAAAATTATAAAATTGCTTATGACAAATTAGTCAATAGATATTAAATCAAGCGAGACCTCGCAAATGATGCTTTAAGCTCAATTATGAACTCCACCTTAAAAAACGAGTCAGCTAAAGAATTACGTAATTTAATTGACACCTTTTCTGAATCCCTAGAAATTTTAAAATCACTTAGCTTTGACGTTGACAGTTGGGACTTTATTATTTTTTTCATTTTATTAGAAAAATTGGATATTCCAACGCGTTCAAATTTCGAAATGAGTCACGCCAATACTAATACCGAAATTCCCACTTTTCAGTCACTTTTTCAATTTCTAGAAAAAAGATGTAAAGTTTTGGAATCACTTCCTGAATCAACAGCACCCAAAAAGGTGCCTATCTATCAAAAATCAAATTCTATGCAAAATCAGTCTGGGCAAAAGCCTAATCAAAATTCAAATTCTATGCGAAGTCAGTTTGGGCAAAAGCCTACCTATAAATCATCCAATTCGCCTTTTATAGGACTGGCTGGCACCTCAACTAATTCAAGTACGGGAATAAAATGTTTCCGGTGTAATCAAGGTCACGTGCTTTCGAAATGTCAAACATTTCTTGATCTCTCACCTATCGATCGCCTATCTTTCGTCAAACAGAAAAAATTATGTCTAGCGTGTTTTCATCCCTTGCATGATGTAGATACGTGCAAATCAAAATATTCATGCAGGACTTGCAATAGTAAAAGGCACCACACTTTAACTCATATCTTAGAAACTAATCAAGAGTCTGGAAGCCAAGATACTAGTCCTGTCATTCACACACCACCTGTCAATAATCTTCATGTGTCATTAAATGCCTCAGGACCTTCAGGTACCTTTCTTTTATGCACCGCCATAATAGATGTTATGGACGGTTGCGGAAATTTTCAACCTGTAAGGGCACTGCTTGATTCTGGATCACAGACAGGATTCATCAGTGAAAAGTGTATTCAGCATCTAGGCGAAGTTACACCACTGAAATATTCGGATTAAATCAGATGTCTTCTTTTACTTCCAAAGGGCTCGTTCAATGTCACATTAAGCCACAACGACAAGTCACTCCTTTACTTAATTTCGAAGCAATTGTTGTTCCACAACTATGTTCCAATATGCCTACATTCTCTTTGAACGATAATCAGTGGAAACACTTGGAAGACCTTAAACTTGCCGACCCATCTTATTTCAAATCTAGACCTGTGGACCTGGTTATTGGTTGCGAGCTATTCGCACAGATATTCAAGGAGGGCAGGGTTCTTGGACAGGTAGGGCAGCCTTCAGCCCTTGAAACTATCTTTGGCTGGGTCGTCATGGGAAAGGTTGACGAAGTAGGTAGTCTTACGGAACGAACCAGTTGTTTTTTAACGAGTCATTCACCTCCTTTAGAGGTCATTCTCCCTAGGTTTTGGGAAATCGAACATTTGCCTAAAAAACAAATCTTATCAAAGGAAGAAAAACAGGCAGAATCAATTTTTACTGCTAGTGTAGTACGGCAACCGAGCGGTAGATTCATGGTAGATCTTCCGTTTAAAGATAAATAAACCCTGACCTAGGAAATACTTATCCGCAAGCTTATCGTAGATTTTTACTTCTAGAAAATAGATTAATCAAAAATCCTGATCTGTACACTGCCTATTCAAGTTTCATGCAAGACTATATCGATTCTAATCATATGAGTTTAGTTTTATATAGTCAACCAAAGGTCGACGTATCGTGTTTTTTAGCACATCATTGCGTACTAAAGCCGGAAAGCTTAAGTACAAAATTAAGGGTAGTCTGGGATTGTTCGGCAGTCACCCCAAAAAATATTAGTCTCAATGACACATTGTTATCTGGACCGAAACTTCAAAAGGATATTGCTTCTTTACTCCTTACGTTTCATCTTAATCCTATTGCCTACATTGCTGACATCAAACAGATGTTCCGTCAAGTCCTTATCAATCCTTATCAAAGGATATTGTGGAGGTTTTCTCCACATGACCCACTTTCAGTGTGGGAACTTTCTACTGTCACCTTTGGCATGACATGCTCACCTTTTCTAGCCATGCGTACCTTAAATGAGCTGGCAGAGAGAGAAAAGGAACGTTTTCCTATGGCTAGTACTGTTCTAAAAACGTCAATCTATATCGAAGATATCTTGGGAACTAGCCCTTCGCTTTCTGAAGCTCTCTCCCTTCAAACAGAACTCAATGATTTGTTGAAGTCGGGAGGATTTGAACTTAAAAAATGGGCAAGCAATTGTCCTGAGTTATTGGCAACATTGCCAGAGTCCGATCGTCAAATGCCTCTCTCTTTCGACAAGGAGGAACCCCACTTTATCAAAGTTTTAGGACTTCAATGGCATCCAAAAAACGACATTTTTTCTTATCAATGCCGAATGAAGGACAAACCCCCAACCAAACGTTCTATTTTATCTATCATAGGAACAATCTTCGATCCCTTAGGTTTTCTTTGTCCCTTGTTGCTACAAGCAAAATTTATTTTGCAACAGTTGTGGATATCGAAAATAGGCTGGGACGAAGAACCAGAATCTTCTATCATCGACTCTTGGAACAAACTTCGTTCTGAATTCCCGCTTCTTTCCAATTTTCAATTACCCCGACAAATCAAACTGTCAAAAACCAATACCTGTCAAATCATCGGCTTCTGTGACGCTTCAATTCGAGGCTACGCAGGCGTCGTATATTTTCGTGTAGAAGAGGAAAACAATATATCTGTTTCTCTCATATCTGCAAAATCTAGGGTCGCGCCTATAAAGTCACAAACTTTGGCTAGGCTAGAACTCCTAGGCGCATTTCTTTTAAGCGAATTAATTGACTTCGTTTTATCTAGCTATGAAGGAAAAATAACTTTTACAAATATCGTTACTTTCTGCGATTCGCAAGTCGTATTGCACTGGCTTTCATCCCCTCCTAATCGCTGGCAAACCTTTGTTGGAAATCGAGTCAGTAGAATCCAAGAAATCATTCCCTCAAACTCGTGGCGCTACATTCCTTCTGCTTTGAATGCAGCCGATATTGCGTCACGAGGGGCCACCCCTTCACAGCTCATGTCACATGACATGTGGTGGAACACACCGTCGTTTTTGTGGTCTCCCGAAAACGAATGGCCCGATTTTCATAAATCAAAAATGCCGATTGATTTCGGAGATATTAATCTGGAGGAAAAGCCAAAAGTCTGTTGCAATGCGATAATTGATGTCAACTTCTTAGATCAGCTTCTTATCAAATATTCATCTATATCAAAAATTCAACGTATCATTTGTTATGTCCTTCGAATAGTTAACCTTTTTCAAAACCATTCCTATCAAAAACCCACTAAGCCGCCGGACCAAAAAGTTATTTTTGAGAATATTGTTTTTCCTACCACCGGTGAGATGCAAAGTGCGTTACACCTTCTTATCAAACGCGTTCAAGGTTCTTGTTTTTCTGAGCTTTTTTCCGCGTTATCTAAGGATAAACCAATACCGAAACCTTTGCGAAAACTTTCACCTTTTCTTGATGAGAATAATATCATTAGAGTCGGTGGCAGATTACAAAAATCTGACCTTTTGTCTTATTCTGCAAAACACCCCGTCTTACTCTCGAGTGACCATCGTTTAACTACTCTTCTTATCTAGTCCGCTCATCGACAATATCTTCATCCTGGGTTTAAAACATTACATAATCTGCTTTTACAGCAATTTTGGATATTATCTGCCAGACGGGCAATTCAAAGAACCATATCCAAGTGCTTGCAATGTTTTAGAATCAACCCTAAACCCTATAGACCGCCCATAATGAGTTCACTTCCCGCTCATCGAATCAATCAACTTAAACCTTTTTCGAGTGTAGCTATCGACTTTTGTGGACCTTTCTTTGTGATTCCTCATCGTTACCGTGGTTGTAAAGCTTTCAAATCGTATGTCTGTGTGTTTGTCTGTACGGCCACACATTGCGTGCATTTGGAATTAACCATGGAACTGTCCACCGAAGGGTTCGTATGTGCATTCCATCGATTCATTTCCAGACGCGGAAGCGTGACGCAATGCTGGTCAGATCAAGGCAGTAATTTTATAGGGTTTCGTAACCAATTACTGGATTACGCAAGAAGTGCTGCCACCAGACTTTCTATTCGTTGGCATCTGGGACCTCCTCTCAGTCCACATTTCAATGGCCTGGCAGAAGCTGGCGTCAAAAGTTTTAAAACTCACTTTGTACGAGTTGTCGGCGACCAGAAGTTGTCTATCATGGAGATGTCCACCCTTACCTGTCGCATAGAAGCCGTACTTAATAGTCGCCCTTTATCTCCTGCCTCTTCAGACCCACACGATCTTCAACCTCTTACCCCTGGGCATTTTTTGACACTTTGTGGCCTATTAAAATGCGTTGTGTGACATTTGTGGCAGCTTGAAGACGTTGCCGCCATTTTGTGACACAACAAAACCATTGAATAATTAAACAAATATCTGGAAGCAGAACTGTATTTTCCAGCTAGGTAAAACATTGATATGCCCGGTAACTTTTATACAGTGGAGAAGGGGGGGGTTCAGAAGTAAGAAAATTTTAAGTGCGCCACATTATTTAATACCAATGTTTTACAAAGAAGATCTTAAATAAAATACAGTTCAACCCAAACGTTGTAGCTAAACAATGAAATTCTACCTACTTCCGAGGCTTCCAGAGTATTTGTGTAATAAAAAAAACCAAAAAAATTGACTAATAAACGAGATAAAATTCTAAAAGATTTTTAACTGAATCAAAATGACACAAATAGAAAGCACTTTACAGGTAGCTGGACTCCTTTAACAGGTCATAGTGTACCTACATCTGAGTCAGTAGTGTGAGACTCGGTTACATAAATGATTGTTAAAAAAAATACGTAGAACAATGTAAGGAAACCGCTAAAACATATAATCTCATCTCTCTTTTGTCTCCGCAAAGTTGGTCACTGGGTTGCACAAATAATACAAAAATTTAGTTCATCTTGTGTATTTTAGGGGCTGAAGTTAAGATTAGAAACATGAAATATGCTAAAAAAAATTAAACAAGTTCGGGCCAAAATAGCAAGGCACTCCAAATTTCACAGGAGAAATTGTCTTAAATAAATGAAATCAAGGAAGACAAGTCAATATAGTAAATACGCCGCAAAATTGTGGTTATGACGTCATACCGTTACCTTGCGTTTACAAGCAATGTTGAAATTATACTATGAAAAATTATATATGAAAAGATTATGTCTAAATTATATTAAAAATTTATATGAAAAGATTGTCCAAATTATATTGAAAAAATTATATGAAATGGTTATGTCTAAAGGCTTGCTCCTACCTTGGTCCTGCAATTATTTAATTGTGAGTTTGGTGTTTTATTAAACCTGGAAGTGGTGTTGTTCTCCTCCTGCTACTCCTGTCCTGGTTTGCCCGCGTCTCCCCTCGTGCCCGCTCAGCACATGGTGCTAGGGCAGCACATGGTGGTCAAAAGGTTGCTGGCTTCTTGCCCGAGCCTAAAAACCCTGTGGAAAATGAAATGTTTCAGTTTCCTGGAGAACCCCATGTCGACTCAATAAAATACAGCAGATTTAAACAGATGAACTAAAATAACCCTACGTACCTTTCCCAGGGTTAGAACTGGCTCGTCCGGCTTCCCACCAGCGTCCAGCACCGCTGTCGGTGGAATGGACAGGGCTGTAGACAAAGGAAAAAACAATATATAGTTTTTATCCAACACGTGGTTAAAAGAAAAATATAAAAACGCCAAAAATTCCCCACGTCTTTTGTCAAAAAAAAGTACATTTCACACGAGAAATAATTACAATTTGGGAGGCAAATATTATCTTGAAGAGTCCTCAAATAATAAAAAAAAATGAAAAAAAATAAAATCGAACTTACCAATGCTCTTTCCGTACAAATGGCGTAGGCCGACTTAAATTCCCCTCAAAAGGGTGCGAGCGTCACTTCAGATTACGCCTAAAACACGACGGCTCACTCCTCACAGTCTCTGGGACAGAACCTGCAGTTTTTTGCAGTGCCACTAACCAAAAACAATGGCGATCCCAGAGCCTGTTGCCGACCCAGCCAAAATTTGTTAGCAAAGAGAGACAAAGCACTTCGTCGAGAATACCAGAATAATGAAGTGGCCGGAAACCGTTTTGTAAATTTGGTGGGGAGTGGGGACGGTAAAACGCAATAGTACCAACCTAATCTTCCCGGTTAAATTCAAATAAAGGATGCAAACCTATTTATAAAAAACTTTTTCGCCAAAAATAAATCTCTACCTTCAGTGGCAAGACTGGAAGAAAAAACCCGCGGTTTTCAAACTAACCAATGAGGAAATACAGCAATAGTTCTATACAGGTATATAGGGGGCAGCACCGACCAAGGGGACATTGCAATTAGGTAAAACGTACATTGAGGTGTTGTCGGATCTATTTCCACGGTTGGAATTTTTATAACAAGGACGTCGAGATACCCTCCATACATAGACCGAACATTTGCCTACCGGACCCCCACCAACATATCAAGTAGAAGAAGAATAACCCGACGGACTAGAAGAAGCTCAGCATTGAAACCATCAACTGTAAAATCAATTACTGGAGATCAGGGCATGCATCAAACCCAGGAATATTCGAACACTCAACCAATTCCCATATGAGTAAAGCTATACTGAGCGCAGAATTTAGTTGCACTCCAGTTACAGTCTTAGTCAAAAGTTTCCTTCGCTCTTTATAAATGTTTTCTCTAATATTCATATGGTTTAACGCCATTTTTGTAAAACATTTCTACAGTAATAAAGTTGTTTCTGAACCTGAACCCAAAAATACACACTGAACTACTGCTTAAAGGCACAAGAGTGTTCAGATGCCAACCCACACGATTTCGTCTATTCCCCCAGTCTTGGTTTTTATCCCTCGTCCATCTCCCATTTACAAAAGTGCATAACTCGTATTTATTTTATCCTTTCCCTATCAAATTAATAAAGATATCAAAGTGGCGGAGCCTCGGTTGTTACTGGTCAACCCAAATATGTTTTCGTACTATCAAAACTAGTTAATCCGTGCAGGATATGAGGTTCGGATTGTCCCAACATCCTCGAAAATAAACGTAAGGGAATGAAATGTTCATTTAAATGTTTCCTTCCTGTTACTGAAACCATTTGTGATGCGGCAACGCCGCCATTCCCCAGCATAACAGCTGTTTAACTTTATGTACGTCAAGTAAACGACGAAACTGCAGAAATAAACAAAACAACCAAAAGTTTTATGTGATTTTCCCGAAACCTGTGATCCTAAATTCCAATTACGATGTCCAGATAATGCGATGTGCGTAGTGTCCACAGTAATTCGATGGAATGCCTCCTTTTAAGGTAACTTCCTAGACACTATATAACCTCCAAACCTAGCTCTATAAAATACCCTTACTTTGTGTACAGAAAGACGAATCAAAGAGCCTTGATTATTTACCTAAATAAACAAATATGTAACGTTGTCTTAAACGTAAAAATGACACGTTACATAATCCCCCCCCAACTTCAAGACGATTAACCTAAAAAGGTTAATCGGAGAGGTCCGCTGCCGACTTAAGGTCTTTGGCATGCCAACTCCCTGGCAGTACTTTACCCGATGGTTCCGGAAGCTCAAATATCCATGGAGAAATTTTATTCCTAATCACATAAGGACCAACGAATTTCGGTGCTAACTTCTTCGAGAAAAACTTCGCAGCATCTGACAAAACATAATTTTTCTTCCAAACACGCTGACCCACAGCAAAGTTGGGTACCCTTGTACGCAAATTATACTGAACTACGTTTTTCTCTCCAGCCACCTCTAACCTTCTCTTAACATCAGCATAGAGCTTCCGGAAACCTTCGTTCTTACTTTCAGCTGCGGATTGTACACCATTCTCTTCAGATAACAAAACTGGGTTGGAGTAATCTTTACCTGATAAACACATATTCCTACCAAAATTAACAAAGAAAGGAGACATCCTAGTTGTCTCATGGGTTGCAGTACGAATCGCGCAGGCAAGTTTATGTATTTGTTCGTCCCACTTCCTGTGGTTGTCTTTCACATAACAGCATAACATGGTTTTTAACGTACGATTCGTCCTTTCTGTTGGATTCGCTCTGGGGTGATAATACGGATTATACTGAATTTTAACCTGATAACTCTCAGCAAAACGTTTAAACTCGTTACTTTTGTACTGAGGGCCATTATCACAAAGTATCAAACGGGGCACTCCGAAGACCATAAATACTTCTCCTCAAGATGCTTGACAACAGCTTGAGTAGGGGCTGTTCGCATTGGAAACACTAAGGAAAACTTACTTAAATAGTCCGTCACGACGAGAATCCAGCAATTACCCTTTGTCGAACGAGGTAAAGGTCCACATAAATCTGTTGAAATAACTTCCCAAGGACGAGTTGGTTTTGGGTGAGATATCATCTGATCAGATACACCTTGTGTATCACCTTTATGAGCTGCACAGACAAAGCATTTCTTTACAAAAGTTGCCACGTCCTGGCGCATTTTTGGCCAATAATATTTTTCTGCCAGTCTGTGAAAGGTTTTATACACACCCATATGTCCTGCGGTAGGAGGATCGTGAGCTTCTCCAATAATTCTACGCCTATGATCTTTGGGGACTACCTCTTTCCAATATTCGTTAGATGGTGAAAGTTGAGGGTATTCTTGTTTGACATATTTATACAACTTATTATCAGTGTATCTCCAGTTCATAAATTTTAACGGTGATTCTACGACTCTCTTTACCATCTTTTGGTACCATCGATCTTTAATTGCTGTTGAAGCGTCTCTGGGCTGCGAAATTGTATCAATCATGGGTACTGCACGAGACAACATGTCCGGGACAACTAAATCTTTCCCTTTCCGATGGATTACTTCAAAATCATATTGCTGCAGTTTTACAGACCAACGAGCAAGTCTTCCACTGGGCTCTTTTAAGCTATGAAGCCATTTTAAGCTAAAATGATCTGTTATGACCCTCAAAATAAGGCCGGAGCTTCTCTATCGCCCAAACCAATGCCAAACATTCTCGCTCGGTGGTCGTGTAAACACGTTCTTGCTTGGTCAAAGAGCGACTCAAATAGCATATGACTTTGTCTCCTTCAGGATAAGGCTGCGTTAAACATGCTCCTATTCCATATCCTGATGCGTCTGTTTGAATGACAAATTCTTTGGTATAATCTGGACATGTAAGAATCGGTGCAGTCACTAAAAGTTCCTTAATCTTAATAAAGGCTTTTTCGCAGTCTGGAGTCCAATCGAACTTTTGATTTTTCTTAGTTAGAGCTGTAATTGGAGCTATTATCGCTGAAAAATTCTCTATGAAACGTCTATACCAGGATATTGTACCTACAACTCTACGAACTTCTCTGACAGTTCTTGGCCTCTGGAGCTCTAACATGGCTCTAATTTTATTAGGGTCCACTCGGATGCCTCGACGGTCCACTACGAAACCTAAATAAGTCATTTCTGGCCTACACAGTTGGCATTTTTCCCAACTTACCGTTATCTTTGCATTCTGCAATCTTCGTAGGACTTCCTCAAGAATTCTAAGATGTTCAGAAAAGCTCTGTGTGACAATTACGAGGTCATCGAGATATACGTACACGTAGGGGTCTAAATCGTTTCCTATGATGCTATCTATGAGTCTCTGCCAAGTTGCAGGTGCATTATGAAGACCAAATGGTAACCGCTTAAATTGGAAGAGACCTCGTCGACAGATGAATGCTGTTAGTGGCTTCGATGATTCTTCCATTGGTACTTGCCAATAAGCACTCTTAATATCTAAAGTTGACAAGTACTTAGCATCTTTCAATTTGTCAAGAGTCTCGGATACGAGTGGTAAAGGATAACTATCACGCGCCGTCACTGAGTTCAATTTGCGGTAGTCTACACAGAAACGATATTTCTTTGTGTTTTTCTTTTGTACCATTACCACTGGTGAAGCCCATGAACTACTACTACGTTCTATCACATCCATTTTCAGCATTTCGTCGATTTCGTCATCAATAAGTTTCTGAATGACCGGTGAGACCTTATATGAACGTTGTCTTATCGGTGCTGCATCTGTTGTAATCTTATGCTCTACCCTGTCTGTACATCCCAGTGAGTCACCCATAATAGTCTTATATTTAACGACCAATTCCTCTAGTCGTTCTGATTCATAAGGCGAAAGAGTAGTTTGTTGGTCTGGTGTTTCTAAAGAACAAATCACATCTTTATTATCGGCAAAGTGCCACTCATTAGTACTTAAGTTCGGTACTATCCCCATCGAAATCCAAAAATCTAATCCCAAAATCAGAGTGTGCGGCAACTCAGGAACGACGACGACCTCTATTAACCTAAATTTATCCTGAACTCGCATAGGAAGCTGTACTGTCCCAATACTACTCGTGCTTTGACCATTTGCCACAATGCAACTCGTCTTCTTTGTCGTATCAAGTGAAAAACCAAACCTCTCGATGATTGACCAACCATGATTCCCTAAAAAGGTACGTGAAGCCCCGGAATCCAACAAACCTAATAACTTATTTCCGAGCACATCCACCTCTAAATAAGGCCTCTCATCTTTACGAGCATGACTTATCACATAATCTAAAACGTACGTTAGCCTATCGGTCGATGCTTGTTCAGGCTGACTCGAAGGTCGACCACCTACGAGCGCCTGGGTCCGTTTCCCTGACGATTACAATTACGACATTCTCTTACTGTAACCCCTGCCTGTCCACACGAATAACACTGCTTGCCTCTAGGTAATGCGCACCCGATTGCCATGTGCCCTGTTTGGTTGCATCTGTAACAAACAACGTCCCTGTTCGCCATACCAGGTCTAGCACCTTGTGGTGGTTGTCCATCTCTGTCATTTACACTAGACTGACCACTAGCTGGTTGCTGTCTATCTCTATCAGCTCTAGCAGCGAAATTGCTTGCTGGCTGTTGCCTATTTCTATTAAATCTATTATCAGGAACACTAAAATTCTGTTGATTTGATGTCCCGGCGCCTGATATCTGAATTGTATCGATCCCTGTTGGAAAATCGTCATTATCGCTCTCTACGCCAACGTAGGCTAAGTCAGGTTCAATAGATTGGTTTCTTCTAGGAGTAAAATTCTCCTCTTCTAAACCATATCTGTGGTCTATTCTACGACACAAATCTTTTAAATGTGATAGGCTATTGACCTCAGTAGCAATCAACCCTTTCTTATAGATGTCCGCGATATTTCTGAAGACGATAGCTAATTTTGCCTCTTCAGAAACAGGACAGCCAAGTCTTTGGAAGTATGTGTTCATGACAGCAATGTAGGTCCCTATAGACTCTCCAGGGCCTTGTTTACGTTTTTGGATCTCCTTCAATAGCTTCTCGCCATATGAAGAAGGAAGATATTCTGCCATGAACCTTTGTTTCAGCTGTTCCCATGTATGGACTTCTCTTCGAACATCTTTATAAAAAGTATAGGCTGACTTTTCAAAAAGATCAATGCCTGAGTTCAGTAGAACCTTTTTACTAACTCCTCTCGCCTGACTTAACTCGTCCACTCTCTCAAAAAATGCGGTGACGGAGATTGTACCCCTCTCACCTGTAAACTTTAAGTTCCACTTATGCGGAGGTACAGGTGCAACATGATATGAAGTACCAGGATCACTTGACATTGGTACTGGCGACGAACATGAAAATGGTCGTGACTGAGCAATTGGTGCAATGCTACTTTGGAGGGCAGCTAAACTCAAAGGAACGGTAGACGGTTGTTGGTACTGAAAAGCTGTTGTACCGTAATTCTCAATCGGCATAGGGAGTGGTGCTTGTACTGATGTTTGAGTTGGGTTTGTAAGCACTTGCATTTGCAATGGAGCCATGGCCGACGGTTGGTTTGTGGGCTGTTGAGGTGTTCTTTGTGTGCTCGAGTGCTGTGGCTGCGGGAGTTGAGACTGGCTGGGAATGTTGCCAACATTTGTCGAGTGATCTGAGCTTCGACTCGTTGATTGGGTTTCAGATGCTTCATCATCATCTGAGTTCACGGCAACTCTTAATAAATCTGTTGCTTGGCTCTGCAACCTCCCAATCAAACTCAAGGTTTCCGCAACCAGTATGCCTTTGGTTTGACTTTCTTCAAAGTTAGACGGATTCATGTTATTTATCCTGGCCAACACGTGTTCCAACCTTACAGCGATTTTTCTAAACTCTCCCCCCTTGCTCGTACCAGAGAATTTCTCTACCAGCGGTACTAGACTATCTAGCTTCTTCATGCAGCTAAAAGCATCCTGGCCAAATTTAAAGGGATACGGAGAGTATCTCATACTTGCATCAGTCTTTTCTCTTTGTTTGATCAACATAAGCTGTTGTTTCATCTCTTCCACCGATCCAATAGCTATGCCTCTCCATGTTAACTCATAGATTAATTCGTCCTTGACTAAGTACCTTATGTCAGACAACCGACTCAAAGAAATAGCCATGGTGCCTTTTATATATATTAAAACTTTAAACTTTAATTAAAACTGTTAATTATACCTCCCAATTATAAAAACTAAACCACGCAATAACAAACACAAAGTTCACTTTCAATTCACTAGTGAAAATCACTCTAAATTTTCTCACAACTGTAGAAAATATAAAACTTAAATACGGGCAGACGCGAACAAAACCGAAAAACACCGGAGCAGTAAGAAAATAAAATTTATTTGCATTTAAAAATGTAATCATAATTTATATTAAGTATTTGTACAACCAACTATGACGTCCAACCCTGCAGAGAGAAATAACTACTTAAATCCTAAATTAGAATTAACAAGTAGCCACAACAAAAGTTTAAAAAAATAAAAGAGAGACAAGAGTTTTGGCAGTGTTTAGGTATTATGTTTCACTCCTGCGTGAGTAAAACCAAAAAAAAATGATTGCGCTTATCCTAGCTGAACTGGATTAAAATTAAAGTTAAGTGATGTTTGTTTACCTCAGCAACCGAGTAGGTAAATTTATCCCTAAATGGAACGTACAACAGACTACCTATAACAAAAAAAATCCCAAAGCTGTTGTACACAGTTAACGCTAGGGTATACTCCTGCTATTGCAGAACGGCTCCACTAATAAACTCCTCAAAAAAAAACCAAATCGCCGTATACAATGATTTTTCTAAAAAGAATAAATCAAAACCCACTTTAACCTGCTTACCCACTCTGAGTTTACACGAAACATGCATTGTTTAAGGTCACATCATCCCTTAATATATAAGTGAACGCAATAAACATCGGAACAGATGTTCATGTTATAGAAATCGTAAAATATGCTCAATTAAAAAAAAAATCCGCTCGCTGAAATTGCGTTGAATTAGACTAGTGAGGATGTTGTGTGTAATTCAAAAAAAAAATTGAAAAAAAATTACCGATGGTATTAAAAAAAATTTATACAAATAACGTCTTGGTAGGACTGCAACTCTCTAATAATCGTTAAAAATGAAATTCCCAAAATTTTAAACTAAATTGATGCATCAACCCATGGTCAAAAAGACCCTAGGATCGTAGCGAAAGGTGCGCAAAAAAATTTTTTTAAAATTTTTTGGTGGCGACCACAGTAGCCCAATAATAAAAAAAAAATTAAATAGTGGCTCACTACAATGTTCAAAATATTACTCTACCCTAATAGGTGGTTTAAAGTAGGGAGAAAAAAAATTAAAACAAATGATGATAGGTTGTTAAAACGCGAGGTTTCGAAATGAAATTATATTTTAATTCACAAAAAAAAATATTTAAATAAACTGGTAAAATCATTGTAGGGCCAGGTACTACTATGCACCAAAAAAAAATTTTCAACAAGAAAATCAAGTTTCCCTCCTTAAAAAAAATATTTAAAAAAAATATTTAAAAAAATATTTTCAAAAAAAAAAATGCAAAATGTTTAAGTGGGGTTGCAGCTCCTATTAGTGAACCTTAAAAAAAAATTAATTAAATCAACACCAGAAAAATCTTCTTCGAGTTGTCATGCAACAGTTTTTGTTCTTTTCCTTTAAAAACAAACAGTTGTCAATTCCCTTTCCTCTCCCAAAACTGTGGCAATATGGAAAGTAAATGAGCTAGAAAAATTAATTTACTATACAAAAAAAATGTTGAAAATTAGATTTACTTAAGAATCATAAGGTATAAAAATCGTAATTGCAAAAAAAACCAATCAGTTTAGGAAAAGTTAAAAAAAAAATATTTATGTTCCAAAAACCAACCGATGTTAGTGTATTTGTTTAAAATTATTACTTAAGGAAATAAGCAACGTTAGTACTTATTTACTGTACCACTATAATGTGAAGAACCTTTGCACTCAACTCCGTAAAGAATTATCTTGTGTGCACTTTCAAAAAACCAAATATGAAAACAATTCCAAGGTTCACCTATAACGTTGTAAAACTAAATCTGCCTACTTAAGTGTCTTTACACACAACATCTAATCAAAAAAAATTTTTACTGCTTAATGCATTCTCAGATCCTTATTCCTGGTGTTCACGAGATATAAAATTAAGTTGGGCCCTTTCCGCAACTATTAGTCAAAGCAAAATTACCAAATGTCCAAGGGCTAATGAGATCCTATCACTTACAAATGACATTTTGAAATGAAACAGTTGGGAATAATCCTGCGTAAAACCCAGAAAACAAAAATCAAGAAGCCAAAACTATTACATCAATTTTAAAAGAGCATAATAAAACTCCCGGCCCCAATTAAATTTTTGTTATCTCAACAAAACTCGGCCTAAAACCAAAAACTTTTTATTAGACATTTTCCCTATTCCCTAAGTATAATGTCAATAAAACCCAAAAACTTGTGATTTCCATTCCAATCCCATCTGTACCCTATATATTTTTAACCGGCCAAACACCCACAGGCGAAACGACATCTTACTTCAAAGAAAGGGTGAAGATATTTTGAAGCACCCTGTGAAAATAGGACACTATTATGGAAAATTGTTCAGATCAGTGTTCTTACTACTTTTTAACCTAAATATATCTAGTTCCCTCATGTGCATGTTACTATTAATTCCTATCATAACTAAACAGATCACAAAAATTGTCTTTCTCCGCGAATCTGCAAGGTCCTGGAAAATGCGAGACTCAGCCTGTAGGCCAAATTTGGATGTATTTTAATTTAGCGAAAACCGAAGTTGCGAAATCCTAAAAAGATTAGCAGGAAGTCCTCGTTCCTCGATTTCTACACTCCGAACCAAACATTTCTTCCATTTCCACCCAGCTCGCGGGAGGAAAACCCCTAATTATTGCAATACAAAAGGTAGCTAGCTCCTTTACACCCTGTACAACTATCAGATTTTAAAAAAATAGATGCCCTCATCAATGTTTAGTCGCCTAAAGGAAAACCTATTGTTTTTAAATTTATTTTTAGGTTGAAATCTATTTTAAAAATCAATCATCTTAAATTTATTGTTTAACCTGAACACTTTCCCATTTATTTCACAACAGTGTATTTTAATTTAAACATTTGCTTCATTATTTGAGGTCACCAGTATGAAATTATTTTAAAATTAAAAAAAATGAAATAAAAAAAAAATTATTTCGCGATTGTCCACAACTTCCAAGTTTTCATCCCTAAATACCTAGGTACTTTCTCAGACTAACACCATCCATCGTTATCCAACATAACGCTTTAATTTCAGAAGCAACAAAACGAAGATTAAGTGAAAAAGCTAAGCAAGTGAGTTGGAAGTTGCTTTACAATGGGCGCAGATGACAGGCCCCCTTAAGTACACGCCACTGTCCTGAAATACAAACTAACGAAAAAACTGAAGACTAGCATATCTGCCGTCAAACAACATTTGGCATGAAGTTAAAATAATCTCATATCATACCAGTATCCTCCAAAAACAAAACGTTTTTTTCTATAAGACCCAAATACTTAACCAATAAAACTTGTTATTTAAAATTATGATTCGGAAGTAAAAAGATTTATTTATTCCTGCCTGATCAACTAAGATAAAAAAAAGTTCACCTTTTTGTAACTCAAGAAATTCCTGTTTGGTCCCCCAAAAAAAATATAACCTGTCTGGTCACCCTTTAAACTACGACCACTATACAAACCGTTTTGACCAAAACAAGAATTCGAGAAGTTATGTTAACAGAAAGGAAATAATCTTTTACGAAAAATTAAATTATTTAAAAAAAGTAAAATTTTGAAATATTTTTACCAATTACCACCGCCTAGCATTTATATTTAGTTGAAAGTCTCTCTTAAATTCACTGACCAATTTTTCGGCCTCAAAATGACATTACTTAAAAAAATTACTGAAATTTACCAATGAACTAAAAAAAAATCAAAAAACTTATATCTATATCTGTCTCAGTTAAACATTTCTTTTGTGGTATTATATCTAGTTGGGCTTCAAATTCCTTTTCCCTGTATTCAATCCGGAGCAGGCAAAACTTCTCAAGGCTCAAACATGAATGTTTGCTCTCCAATGGCCATGACCAAGCTATGACCTGAACGCAGAAAAAAAATACAGAAAAAAAATAATTGTGAACCAGAAAACTTTAATTGATAGAAATACCCGTAGGTCATTTTAAAAAAAAATGCACTCCAAAGCCCAACGCTGTATTTTCCACCAAAAAAATTTGACCAGTCACAAAAACACAACTAGACAACTAAACTGGCAACCAAAGACCTAAAAAAAACTGCTCCAAAAAAAATACCCCAAAAAAAAAATGTTAACTGGACCTCTGGCATTGATCTTCAGCCAAGGTGTTGCTCTAGGATTTTAGCCTTGTGTTTCCTAACCTCCCGAGCCGACACTAGTAGTAGTACCCTCCTCTGACCCGATGTAACTGAGTGACGTAAGGTCTTAATTGTCATCCAACAGTTACCACCAAAAAAACAAGAAAAGAAAATGGCAAAGCAAAATAAACTCATTTTCCTTTTCTTTCATTACTAATTAATACTTTCAACTAAACAAAGCTACCATCTGTTAAGCTATATTTACTTTAAACAACCCAGCCAAGAAAAATTTGTGTGAAACCCTGTAAAAATATTCCAACTTCCAAGTAGTGATATCCCACAAAAAATTAAAATCACCAAAAAAAACTTGTTGACCTAAATAAATTGACTGTACTAAAAAATAATCTGTGAAACAATTTCTATCTTATCACAAGCAGGAAATAATAAAATATAAATAAATGAACCTGCAGAAAAAAATTGTTAGAAAAAAACACACTACCTATGTCATATATTTAAAACATAAAAAGACCATGTCTGGAGGTCCATCCACCTATAAATCAACGAATAAAAATTGAAGTAAATTTACATTGTTGTATTTATTTTTCTTTAAAAAATTTAAAAAATTCAAACATGTTTTCCTACAAAAACTTTAAAGAATTAAGAACATGATTTGGACGCTGCTGAATAAAAACTCCCATGCTCTTTATCCACTTATTCTTCCTTAATAAATACAAATGTGTATTTTCTTTTCCAAGAAAAAACTTGTGAAGATAAGCTAATAAAAAACTATGAGAATTACTAAAACAACAAACCGAGTTCCAAATCAACGTTCAAATATTACAAAAAAAAATATTTAAAAAAGTGTTATTTCCAAAAACCAATGATCTTGTTTTTTATGAAAAAAAAAATGATTGAGTGTCAAAACCACCCACAGCCACTGAAAGCCTTTAACCTGGCTTTGGCTGTAACACAAAAAAATTTTCTCAAAAAAAAATTTAAAAATAATTTTGTCTTTTTTTTCCAAATTCAAAAAAAACCAAAAAAAAATTACATCAGATGTTAAAAAACTAGCCAAAACACACGTAGGGCGCCAATTTGTGGCCTATTAAAAAAACATCACGTTTGGGCGCCAATTTGTGGCCTATTAAAATGCGTTGTGTGACATTTGTGGCAGCTTGAAGACGTTGCCGCCATTTTGTGACACAACAAAACCATTGAATAATTAAACAAATATCTGGAAGCAGAACTGTATTTTCCAGCTAGGTAAAACATTGATATGCCCGGTAACTTTTATACAGTGGAGAAGGGGGGGGGGGTTCAGAAGTAAGAAAATTTTAAGTGCGCCACATTATTTAATACCAATGTTTTACAAAGAAGATCTTAAATAAAATACAGTTCAACCCAAACGTTGTAGCTAAACAATGAAATTCTACCTACTTCCGAGGCTTCCAGAGTATTTGTGTAATAAAAAAAACCAAAAAAATTGACTAATAAACGAGATAAAATTCTAAAAGATTTTTAACTGAATCAAAATGACACAAATAGGAAGCACTTTACAGGTAGCTGGACTCCTTTAACAGGTCATAGTGTACCTACATCTGAGTCAGTAGTGTGAGACTCGGTTACATAAATGATTGTTAAAAAAAATACGTAGAACAATGTAAGGAAACCGCTAAAACATATAATCTCATCTCTCTTTTGTCTCCGCAAAGTTGGTCACTGGGTTGCACAAATAATACAAAAATTTAGTTCATCTTGTGTATTTTAGGGGCTGAAGTTAAGATTAGAAACATGAAATATGCTAAAAAAAATTAAACAAGTTCGGGCCAAAATAGCAAGGCACTCCAAATTTCACAGGAGAAATTGTCTTAAATAAATGAAATCAAGGAAGACAAGTCAATATAGTAAATACGCCGCAAAATTGTGGTTATGACGTCATACCGTTACCTTGCGTTTACAAGCAATGTTGAAATTATACTATGAAAAATTATATATGAAAAAATTATATTAAAAATTTATATGAAAAGATTGTCCAAATTATATTGAAAAAATTATATGAAATGGTTATGTCTAAAGGCTTGCTCCTA
Source organism: Aspidapion aeneum (assembly GCA_963576565.1). Classification (NCBI taxonomy): domain Eukaryota; kingdom Metazoa; phylum Arthropoda; class Insecta; order Coleoptera; family Brentidae; genus Aspidapion; species Aspidapion aeneum. Next base: position 121,835,187 of record OY755039.1, read on the forward strand.
CCTTGGTCCTGCAATTATTTAATTGTGAGTTTGGTGTTTTATTAAACCTGGAAGTGGTGTTGTTCTCCTCCTGCTACTCCTGTCCTGGTTTGCCCGCGTCTCCCCTCGTGCCCGCTCAGCACATGGTGCTAGGGCAGCACATGGTGGTCAAAAGGTTGCTGGCTTCTTGCCCGAGCATAAAAACCCTGTGGAAAATGAAATGTTTCAGTTTCCTGGAGAACCCCATGTCGACTCAATAAAATACAGCAGATTTAAACAGATGAACTAAAATAACCCTACGTACCTTTCCCAGGGTTAGAACTGGCTCGTCCGGCTTCCCACCAGCGTCCAGCACCGCTGTCGGTGGAATGGACAGGGCTGTAGACAAAGGAAAAAAACAATATATAGTTTTTATCCAACACGTGGTTAAAAGAAAAATATAAAAACGCCAAAAATTCCCCACGTCTTTTGTCAAAAAAAAGTACATTTCACACGAGAAATAATTACAATTTGGGAGGCAAATATTATCTTGAAGAGTCCTCAAATAATAAAAAAAAATGAAAAAAAATAAAATTAAACTTACCAATGCTCTTTCCGTACAAATGGCGTAGGCCGACTTAAATTCCCCTCAAAAGGGTGCGAGCGTCACTTCAGATTACGCCTAAAACACGACGGCTCACTCCTCACAGTCTCTGGGACAGAACCTGCAGTTTTTTGCAGTGCCACTAACCAAAAACAATGGCGATCCCAGAGCCTGTTGCCGACCCAGCCAAAATTTGTTAGCAAAGAGAGACAAAGCACTTCGTCGAGAATACCAGAATAATGAAGTGGCCGGAAACCGTTTTGTAAATTTGGTGGGGAGTGGGGACGGTAAAACGCAATAGTACCAACCTAATCTTCCCGGTTAAATTCAAATAAAGGATGCAAACCTATTTATAAAAAACTTTTTCGCCAAAAATAAATCTCTACCTTCAGTGGCAAGACTGGAAGAAAAAACCCGCGGTTTTCAAACTAACCAATGAGCAAATACAGCAATAGTTCTATACAGGTATATAGGGGGCAGCACCGACCAAGGGGACATTGCAATTAGGTAAAACGTACATTGAGGTGTTGTCGGATCTATTTCCACGGTTGGAATTTTTATAACAAGGACGTCGAGATACCCTCCATACATAGACCGAACATTTGCCTACCGGACCCCCACCAACATATCAAGTAGAAGAAGAATAACCCGACGGACTAGAAGAAGCTCAGCATTGAAACCATCAACTGTAAAATCAATTACTGGAGATCAGGGCATGCATCAAACCCAGGAATATTCGAACACTCAACCAATTCCCATATGAGTAAAGCTATACTGAGCGCAGAATTTAGTTGCACTCCAGTTACAGTCTTAGTCAAAAGTTTCCTTCGCTCTTTATAAATGTTTTCTCTAATATTCATATGGTTTAACGCCATTTTTGTAAAACATTTCTACAGTAATAAAGTTGTTTCTGAACCTGAACCCAAAAATACACACTGAACTACTGCTTAAAGGCACAAGAGTGTTCAGATGCCAACCCACACGATTTCGTCTATTCCCCCAGTCTTGGTTTTTATCCCTCGTCCATCTCCCATTTACAAAAGTGCATAACTCGTATTTATTTTATCCTTTCCCTATCAAATTAATAAAGATATCAAAGTGGCGGAGCCTCGGTTGTTACTGGTCAACCCAAATATGTTTTCGTACTATCAAAACTAGTTAATCCGTGAAGGATATGAGGTTCGGATTGTCCCAACATCCTCGAAAATAAACGTAAGGGAATGAAATGTTCATCTAAATGTTTCCTTCCTGTTACTGAAACCATTTGTGATGCGGCAACGCCGCCATTCCCCAGCATAACAGCTGTTTAACTTTATGTACGTCAAGTAAACGACGAAACTGCAGAAATAAACAAAACAACCAAAAGTTTTATGTGATTTTCCCGAAACCTGTGATCCTAAATTCCAATTACGATGTCCAGATAATGCGATGTGCGTAGTGTCCACAGTAATTCGATGGAATGCCTCCTTTTAAGGTAACTTCCTAGACACTATATAACCTCCAAACCTAGCTCTATAAAATACCCTTACTTTGTGTACAGAAAGACGAATCAAAGAGCCTTGATTATTTACCTAAATAAACAAATATGTAACGTTGTCTTAAACGTAAAAATGACACGTTACAACTTGAACCCCTTAATTCAGAAATTCCGGAGTCAGATTTGTCCGAGGTTCCCCTAAATCGGCTCTCGAGATGGCAACTAATCCAAAAACTACATAATGATTTTTGGAAACGGTATTCTATAGAGTATTTGCATACGCTACAACAGCGACACAAGTGGGCTGATTCGTCCCCAAATATCAAATTAAATGATTTGGTTATCATAACAAGTGATCACATTCAATCGCCTTTGAAATGGCCGGTCGGTCGGGTCATCGAACTGCATCCCGGCGGGGACGGTCAGGTGCGTGTTGCGACGGTACAAACGGTTACCGGTATTTATAAGCGGCCAGTTGTAAAACTGTGCCTCTTGCCAAATTAAAAGTAATTTTAATTTTCTACCTTTTACCGGGTATTACAATAGGTTTTTTTTTTTTATTTTTTTTTGAATTTTTTGTTTGTTTGTTTTGCCTTTTTCGGGATTTCGTTATCTCTAAATAAACTTACGATACTTATCTGTTTTCAGTCATTTATATTTATCGGTCGATTTTTTTTCTTATATCTATATCTGTCCGGTTGAGATTCTAAAATTGTGTGTTTTGGAGGGCAGTTATGTTAGCTCCCGCTAAATTTCGCGGTTGTTTATATATTTCTAAAACCACACAATTGTATGCAGGGCAAAGCGCATTTCGCGTATTTGGACATGCGCATCAACAACCAGAGAGATCCTTGTCAATCGCCTAGAGAAAATGGCGTGTTAATTTCGTTCTCCAACTATTTCAAATATCTACACCTGAAAGTGCGCGATTTTTGTGTACTGAAGCATAGAACTAGAAACTTCAACCCTTCAGCTACGTGGTGACATCATTAGATCCAATCAGGGGCCCCTTGGAATTGGAGAATTTGGCTGCAAAAGTGGTGAGTGCATTTGTGTGGCACAAATATTTTACCTATGGACCTTATTAATTATTTCGTAATTCATATCAATATATTTATGTTGGTTCGCGCTTTTATTAATTCAAATATTTACAGTCCATTGCACTTAACGTTTTTCTAACCGTGGACTAACAGGCGTACATGGTTTTTCAAAGACCTTTCAAACAAGATATCTCTCAATAGGGTTTTTGTTTAAAACAACACACTTGTGAATTTTGACAAAAACTGAAAAAATTAGTTTTGACAGATTTGATTGTGTAGACAATTAACGGCTATATCAAAATATTTAATTTTCAAATACCTTTATAACGAGGTATCAATCGATAAGGATTTATAATTAACATTTTTAAGTTGATCGCCCCTATGCCGCCCCCTAATGCAGGGGTAGCACAACCTCCCCTTCATAAAATAGATCTCTTGATGATTCGGTTCGGTTCGATTTCTGCCAAATATGGTTCGGTTATCTTCAATAGTTCAGAACATATTTGAGCGGACTCAGAGTTTTGGGACACCCTGTATATATATATATATATATATATATATATATATATATATATATCTTGTTTTCGCTCACTCTCCTGGCATCTCCTTCTTACCCTCTTGGCTAATTTCAGTGCCAGGAAGAGTAGAAATAATACAAAAAAAAGAAATTTTAATCTTACCAACCATCTCAGGAAAGGAAAGACCTCGGGCAAGACTGCATTCCCGGCCGTTTCAAAAAATAGTAAAATTAAAGAGCCCTCAAAAAGTTGGCGGCAAATTCAGTTAAAAAGGGTACACTAGAAGATGGGATTTTCAATAAACCAAAACATATTAAAAAGACTTATTTTATAATAATTTTTAATGGGTCATATAGAAATAGCGGTATATGATACCGCTAACAGCGTTAATGTAAGTTTTTTTCATTACACTACTGAGTAAATCCATTGAAAAAAAACCTTTTAAACTGATGTAACTAGTAAACGAAATGATCGATGGCTGGTTCGTTTTATCCATTTATCAGGGACAATACTACGAATTTACTTTTTTACCTGAAATAAAGCAAATATTTACCTGTAGATAAGCAGGTACTAAAACTAAAATAAAAGTTTAGGCCTATTAAATATAGTATATATTCGGGATACATTTACCTACTTTTTTTATGGAGATTTATGTCAGAAATACAATTTTGGATAAATGTAAAAAAAGCAGAAACTAAAAATTGTCTTAATTATTATATATTTATTTATTGATCGACATTACAAAAACCCCTGTAAATACTTTTAACTCATATAGAGCATCTGTATCATTCTATCCAAAATTGTATTTCTTACACATTTTTCGAAATTGAACTTTATCTGGGACACCCTGTATGTTATCTCGGTGTTGAAAATTCATGAATAACGAAGTAGAAATAGTGCCAATTGAAATGGAGATGAAAAGTGACAATTAGGGTTAAAAAGTGGCTGACCAGGCCTAAAAAAAAGTTCGAAAAGTAGCGTATAAAGCATTTTTTTTCTTGGCGCATTGTAGAGGGTGACACCAGCTTTAAATAAAAGTTTCACTTTAGAAATACTACCGCAAGAACAAAGGGAAATATACCAATATCAACATTATTATCAAAAAATTTCAAAAAATTAATTTGGAAAAGTATAATGTTTTAATTATGCAACAGTTAAAATATCGAAATGCGGATTCGACTAAAATTTTTTTTGGGCGCCAGGCGGCACCGTATTCAAAATTAAAAAAAAAAAAATTTTGTCATCAAAATTGGATAATTTGGTCTACAAATCAAAAAAAGAACCAAGTCTCTAGTTCAAAACGTTCAGAAGTTGCCAAAATCACGTGACCACCTGTCAATTTAACAGAAAAGTATCAAATATTTTTTTGTAAGATTTTTGACGCTGAGTTTAAATATGTAACTAATGGATGTATGTAAATATGGACCCATGCCATTGTCGTCCTTCTATGGAACGAAAACATCGAATTATGTATGCTGCATATTTTTTGTTTTTTTCAGGAAAACTATTAACTTTACGACAAAAAGTGTACTATCCTTTTTTGAAGATAATTAAATTGTCTTTTAGCGGGGGTATATTTTGACCCCGTGGGGGGTTCGTTTTACATAAAAAAATTAACCTCAAAAATGAAATTGTAAATTACGCTTCGGTCATGTTTAATCCGCCGTATCTACCTCAGTATCAGTTTCTTTTTGAAACTAATAGCCGTTTCTTATTTAGCTTGACATCCTTTTTCGATCTGTATAGATTTTTAGTAACTTTCATGACTTTGGTGAAAATAGGCCAATTTAGTGGATTTTTGAGTGTAACTCGAGAACCGCTTAATCTACAGCAAATATTAGACCCAACATGAATACATCTTAACAATCTGCATATTTCTTATTTCTTATGTTTTTTTTGTAAAACCCGTAGTTTTCTTTAAAAAATCAAAAAAAAAAACAGCGTATTAAAGGAACTTAGAGAATTTATAGTATAGAGACAAATAAAAAACAAAGTATTCATAGTGTTTTGGAGAGGTCATTATAGTAGAAGCTAATCACAATTTGTTTGAGTAAAATCGATTTCATAATAAAAAAGTTACGTACATTTGATTCAAACTCCTTTTCGCCATCTTTAAACAAAGATGACGGGTTGTTTATGCAGGATTTTCGCAGGTATCTTCATTTTTTTTGGGACATGGTCTTATGACGAATCGATCAAAATATATCGGAGTATCGGTAATTCAAGCCCAAAATCCTACTGGGCTCTTAGACTATATTAAACAGGTGCTCGCCCTGAAAACGCGTATTTATAATAATTTACAACTTGTTATAACTCGAGAACCCTTTGCTTAATCAAAAAAACACCTTGATTTTTGAAAAATGTCAATCGGACGCATAGATTTTTTTAAAGTAGCAAAGAGTGATGCCATGACGCGACGAACGTGGCAGACACTGACATGCGACGAAGGGTCAGATATTTTACAAATGCACGGCGGGCCAGGCGAAACGCGATTCTATGTCTTGAAACACGGTGTTTATGTTACTTACTTGGTTTTTTGCTTGTGAATTGCGTTATGTATAAATGTTGTGCTTGTGTGATTTGGCCGTGAAGGGCCAAATATCAAAGACTAGGCGTGAAGAAAAGGGAAATTTAGTTCTATATTAGAATGTGACTCTTGGCCCTACGGGCCTCCAATTTATTTCTATATTAGTATGTGACTCTCGGCCCTACGGGACTCCAATTTATTTCCATATTAGTATTTGACTCTCGGCCCTACAGGCCTACGGGAGTCCATATTCACTATATTAGTATGTGACTCGGCCCTACGGGCCTCCGGGAATCCATATTTGAAAGGGAAACTATGCGCCTCCCGTTAAATTCTATATTGGAATCGAGACTTTTGATTTGAGCCCCCCACTCCCTGCTATAGGCATAATATGTGAAAACAGAAAATTTGACATGGTGTAATTAGTTTAAACCTGGAAGACACAATTTTAACGGTAATGAACTATGTATTTTTTTCTTGCAAGCCTACACAATAGCGTATCTGTCACCGTCGAGATAATTAAAATAAATTGTCGGCGTCTTAAAATATGACTCTTCAAAGAAGCACCAATTTTTGGCAAATTTTGATGGTTTTTTGACAAAAACTCAAAAAGTACCAAACTAATCTAAAATTTTTTCTCTGATATTTATAGATCTTAGGCCCTATCGTTAAAGTTATTATAAATTTTTCATTTTGACGTCTCTGTTTAGAGATATAGGCAAATAATTGAAATTTAAAAAAAAATCTGTTTTTGAAAAACACAGGGACCTATTGCGCGTCAATGCACTAAGTGAGTGACATCTAAAGCCACATAAATTTATTTTGTTATCGTAGAAATAGGTTCAATCAAGGGCTGTCAAGTCACCGGAAGTGATGCAGCAAAATCGTTTCTGAGATATAAATTGTCAAAATATAACCAATTTAAGGTTTTTTATATTTAAGGAGACCTGGAGAGGAGGGATGCGACCTACAAAAAAGTTTATTTGTTAATTTGACCGTAAAAATAATTTCTGTTATTAAAAAATTAATTTGTTGTATTTTTTTTTCGCCTGATGACGTCACTTACATAAACGATGCCAGCGAGTGCTTTTATTCGAGATAAAAACTTATCGTAGAGCTCTGAAATTTGGCACACTAATAGGCATTGACAAACTAAATCGAAATGGATTCCTTCATTTTTTCGATTTAACCCTATACGGGCCTCAGGGAATCCATATTTGAAAGGGAAACTACGCTCCTCCCGTTAAATTCTATATTAGAATCGAGATTTTTGATTTGAGCCCCCCACTCCCCGCTATAGGCATAATATGGCAAAACAGAAAAATTGACATAGCGTACACCTGGAAGACACAATTTTAACGGTAATGATTTATGATTTTTTTTTGCAAGTCTATACAATAGCGCATCTGTCGCCGTCGCGATAATTAAAATTAATTGTCAGCGTCTTAAAATATGACACTTTAAAGTAGCACCACTTTTTGGCAAATTTTGATGGTTCTTTGGCAAAAACTCAAAAAGTACCAAACTAATCAAAATTTTTTTCTCTGATGTTTATAGATCTTCGTAGGCCCTATCGATAAAGTTATTATAAATATTTCATTTTAGCGTCTGGAGATATAGGCAAATAATTGAAATTAAAAAAAATGCTGTTTTTTAAAAATACAGGGACCTATTGCGCGTCAATGCACTAGGTAGGTGACATCTAAAGCCACAAATAATATTTTTACCGTAGAAATAGGTTCAGTCAAGGGCTGTCAAGTCACCGGAAGTCGAGCAAAAAAAGAGTTTGAGATATGACCCTTCAAAGTTTTACATAAAAACGCTGATATCTCAAAAACAACTAAACCGATTCTGATTTGGTTTTTGGTTTTCTCAATAAGACCAACATTGCTATGATTCTTAAAGAAAAAATTTTCGTTTTTCCCAACTTTGAAAAAAGAGGAGGGGGGAGGTACCCTAAAAGCTTGATTTAAAAAAAATAGTCCACTTCGGGGGGGGGGGGGGGGGGGGGGGGGGAGGGGAGGTGGCGGGGGCTTGAGTCACATACTAATATAGAAATAAATTGGAGGCCCGCCTTTGATATTTGGCCCTTCACGGCCAAATCACACAAGCACAACATTTATACATAACGCAATTCACAACAAAAAACTCTGTAACCGCGAGAGTTAAACGAAAAACGAACTTATGTGTGTTTTCGCCTGGCCCGCCGTGCATTTGTAAAATATCTGACCCTTCGTCGCATGTCAGTGCTTGCTACTTTAAAAAAAACTATGCGTCCGATTGACATTTTTCAAAAATCATTTTGATCCCTGATATTTGATACACAAAGTTTACAGAAGGTATTTTTTTGATTAAGCAAAGGGTTCTCGAGTTATAATAAGTTATAAATTATTATAAATACCCGTTTTTAGGGCGAGCACTTGTTTAATAGGGAACTCCATATAAAAGCATTGGGAACGATATTTTCAACATTGAAAAATAAATGTTTCTGATAGTAATATTACTATATGCTTTTGGTGGAGTCATGAGCACACTTTACAAATTCAAAAAATGCAAAAAAAAAATTTCCAAATTTTTGGAAAATCTACCCCCCCTCCACCCCCTGCACACGACGATTTTTGGACGACCAGTCGATTTTGCATTCTTAGGGTGTAAGAAATGATTTACATTGTGTCTTACACTTTAGCAATGAAGTGCACACGAAAATCGGTTCTAGAAGACTTTTACGCGCTTATAAACTCTAATAATATTGAAAGCGAACCGATCCGAGCTCTTCTGTGGTTTCAAGAGGGAGCGTGACCTTGTCGAAGGACTGCCGTGCCCTCAGATATAATCAGTGACGGATCTAGACCCCGAAAATTGGGGTTGCCCAAAAATAATATTTAATTATTACTTTTTGCAAATTTGTTAAGTACTATTAGTTAATTCATGAAAGTATATACCAGGTGGGCCAATTTTTGTTATAATGTTCGAACTATACTACCGATTTTAGTAAGATAAGCGGCAATTAATTTAATTAATAAAAATTTTAAAATCGGTGATATAGTTCCAAGGTAATTATGTTTCTTTAGTGGCTATTTTAACAAAAAATAGGGAGTTATGGACGAACCAGAGGGGGGCGGCCCGGCCCCTTTCCCAACGTTAAGATTTTTGTGCCACATATTACATGAGCAAAAAACTTAAATTCCATAAAATGCGACATCATGGGGTCTCGCCACCCCTCAGGCATATTCGTCGGTGCGCTACTGAGTAACCTCTTTAACCTAAAATAAAACTAAATTATGACTTTTTTACAGATAAAACTGGGGTCGGGCAAAAGTAAATTCGAGGAAAAATTATTTTTTTGTTTTATAGTTTAAAAATTTTAAGCGTTGCGAACAAAGCATCGAAACACAAAATATCAACAGTTCAAAGTGTCGAAAACACAAAAAATCGAAATTACAAAACACCGAAAAGACAAAATGTCGAATTACAAAATGTCGAAATGCAAAATAAAAGATAAAACCCAACCTAACACGATCTGGTCAGGTTAGATTTTGTGTAATAACCTAACCAGAACATGTTAGTACTTTTTGTTTACTAACGAAACCAGGTCAGGTTTAAAACCTATTAATATTATATAAAAAAATTAACCTGATCTGGTCAGGTTAGTTTTTTTTTAATTATAATAACCTAACCAGAACACGTTTTTTTAAATAACTTCGTCATTTTGTACTTTCGTCATTTTGTGTTTAAACGTTTTGTTCGTCATCCCAAAACGCACTAGAACAATATAAAAAGAATATATTTTTCCCGTCTTTTTAAGTGTTTAATATGTATTTAAAAGGAAACAGCTAACACCTTTGACACCAACATAAAAAACTCAAACTTTTATATGCCTTATCCAAACCATCTCTCTCAGTCATGGCGCACCTAAGGTGGGACACTCGGGGCCCGGCCCCCCTCCAAAACCTTCGGATTTTTTGGATATTTTTTACATGTTTAATGAAAATAGCATAAGATACGGCATTATCGGGTTTTGAGCCTCCCCCAAAACGTATTCCTGGGTGCGCTATTGCTCAGTTAAACGTCTTTGAAACAAGACAAATATTAAACACGATCTTCTCCCACAAATTTGCTGTTAACCTTCAGATACACCGTAACAAGGCTTAGCTAATCCATTCTCCCTCTTTGTTGTGTTGTATGTGAGGAACAAGGTCTTAATCGCGATTAAACCCAAAATTGCGCTTAAGTGCATCTGAGGGTAAATCGTGTATAATTTTCAGAAGATATCATTACTGAATACTGATTTTGGTAATAAGACCGCAGCATTTTTTGCTTTTTTAGTTGAAAAGATGCACTTGTCCGATAAACTATTACTTGGTTTCTTTGCAATTTACCAAACTTGGGAAGATTAAGTACTCTATTACCTCCCTTTGTATGCGCCGGTGTTCTTAATAATAGCAAATAAAAATTTAATTTAACGTTCCTTTCAATATGGTCTCAATTTAAGTGCAGGCAGCCTGCAGACCAAACATGTTTAGATGCGTCCTGCAGGCCGGTTGCCCCGCTCTGTATACCCAGCCAGATCCAGCCATGATCAAACGAATGAAAAAATAAGCGGGCAACGTTCGAAATTACGTAAAAATGCACCCCTCATATTCTCACTAAAGATTTACCTGCGTGAAACAAATAAAGAAAAAATCGTTCGAAATTACGTAAATTGTCTCAGACTGATCACTGAATATTTAACTGTGTGAAACAAATAAAGAAGAACATAATAGGTATCACCGAGTAGCCTATTCTTGATCGCAGAGCCTTCAACTTTCATTGATAAATGCAAAATCACTAATATTTTTAGGCTGTATAGTTTAGTATAGTAGCCAAATGGATTCATTCATGGTTTTAAATTAAAAGGACTAAATAAAAAGTCCGAAATTCTCATCCCAACTTGGTAGCGGCCATTTAATTAGTCCCTGTCTGTACCTAGTTTAAATCAAAGCTTAAATCAGAGTCAGGTACCTAACGCTTTTAATAATTTTCATCCCCGAATAAATGTGCCAAATTTCGATGGCAGTTTAAGGGATTGGCATACGCTTATAGATTTGTTCACAGATATTTATCATAATAATCCGGCATTGAGTAACACGCAGAAGTATAATATTTTGATTATTTTGATAACATTTTTGTCTAAGAATCCCCTATCCATTGTCAAATCCATTCCGAATATAGGTGATAATTATCTCATCGCTTTCAACGCTTTGAAAGAGAGATATGACAACCCTCGTTTGTTAGCTCATACCTATTACCACGAGATTATAGATTTTCCTAAAATAAAGCCGGACTCCCCACGCTCTCTTAGAACCTAGAGGCCCTAAAATTTCTTGGGTTACCTACAGAGCATTGGAGCTATTTGATTTTTCAAACGGTTATTCAAAAATTGGATCCTGTAACTATAAAACGTTTTGAGTTGGAAAATGCTTCAAGGGATATTCCTAAATATGAAACTTTAAAGATTTTTTTGGAAAATCAATGCACAGCTTATGAGACTCTTTCGATTTCTGGGTGTGGATTTTCGAGTAGCTTTAGTGGAAATCAGGCATTTGGGAAAAATTCTCGTAGGTCGACAAATGCTGGTGGTAATAGTAGTGGCTTTAAAAGTTTTATGAACACGGATTCGTCGTTGTGTCCTTTGTGTTCTTGCTCTCATAGTTTGGTAAAATGTTCGACCTTTATAAAAAAAACGCCATTTGATAGATATCGTTTTGCAAAACAGAAATCTCTGTGTCTTCGATGTTTAGGTGATTTCCACTTGTCATCTGATTGCGATTCCAAGCTAAAATGCAGCTCGTGCCAGTCGACTAGGCACCATTCGTTTTTACATTTTGTAAATAATAAAAAGCCATCGGGCCCAAAAGATAGAGTTGAGGAGGATCCTAAGGATGACGACGTGTTTCCAATAGTTGCTTTGGTCAACGGGCCTCAAGTTTTGGTTTCTAGTAATATGGATTCCACACAAACACTTTTGGGTACAGCTTTAGTAGAGGTGAGGGATAGAGAAGGTAATTTTCACTCCTTCAGAGCCTTGCTAGATTGTGGTAGTCAGATCAGTGTTATGAGTGAAAAATGTTGTAAAAAGTTACGTTTGGAACTTATCTCGCAAAATCGCTCGATTCATGGTCTTGGTAGTACGCCAATAAAGGTAAAAGGTACAATTTCTTGCCTAATTCGTTCGCCTGTGCAGGATAATTCTACCATTGAACTCGATTTTACAGTAATCAATAAGATCAGTTCGACTTTATCCGGCCAACTATTGTCAAGAGAAGTATTGCATAAGAGCAAGGACCTTAAACTTGCCGATCCCAGCTAAAATATTCCATCTGGTGTTGATTTATTATTAGGAGTTGACGTGTTTCCACTTGTGCTTCGCCCAGGCATGGTACCGGGTACGAGGACGTCACCTGCTATGATCAATACTATTTTTGGTTTCGTCGTGATGGGAAAATGGTCTGAGCCAGCAACATCCAAGTCGTCTTCGTTTTGTGGTTTTGTCGATAATTCCTTTTCGTTGGAAGATGACCTGAAGCGGCTTTGGGAACTTGAAGACATTCCAGTTATTACTGCTAAGTCACCTAATGATGTAGCCTGTGAGAAACATTTTTTTTTTTAAAGAATTTTAGTCGAGACAAAACTGGTAGTTTTACAGTCGCACTCCCCTTTAAGGGCCTTGACCCTTCGTTTGGTAATTCTAGGGAAATTGCGATGCGCAGATTTAATGCGCTAGAGAGAAAATTTTTGAAAGATCCTGAGTTACATCGTTCTTAGGTAGAGTTTATGTAAGAATATTTTGAAGCTGGGTTTATGTGAAAAAATCCCAGCATCGTTGTTAGGCAAAGAAAGTTCTAGGGTCTATTACCTCCCCCATCATCCAGTTATTAAACCTGAGAGCACAACTACAAAGCTTCGCCCTCAGTGGAGGGGGTATCTTTAAATGATTGTCTGTACTCAGGTCCAAAACTACAGCAGGATATTCGTAACATTCTTATAAATTTTAGACGTCACAAGTTTGCTTTTTCCGCTGATATCAGGCAGATGTACCTGCAGGTTAGGTTGGCTAAACAGCATCAAGACTATCAGCGCATTCTTTGGCGTTTTTCGCCTGATGAGCCAGTGTCAGACTATAAATTGGTGACTCTTAGTTTCGGTGTCTCCAGTAGTCCCTTTTTGGCACTTCGTTGTATTGCTCAGCTGGCAGAAGATGAAAAGGTCAACTTTCCTGACGCAGCCGAGGTGTTAAAGACAGACGTTTACATAGATGACGTCTGCTCTGGAGCATCTTCGTTGGAGGAAGCGCAAAAACTGCAGCTTCAGCTGATTGAACTTCTAAAAAAAGGAGGGTTTATGTTGAGGAAATTTGTAAGTAATGACCGCGGTTTATTGGAATCCGTTCCTGTTGATTTTAGGCATCAAACTGCTTTAAATTTTGGATCTGATGATTCAGGAATAAAAATTTTGGGACTTAAATGGAACCCAATGGAGGATGTCTTCACATATGATGTAAAAGCTGAAGACAGGCTCTGTTCTAAAAGAGTAATTTTATCGGAACTTGCTAGGGTTTTTGATCCCTTAGGTTTTTTAGCACCCATTTCGTTTTTATTGAAGATTGACGAGGAACCCCGATGTTATAAATGTATGGGCACAGTTCAAAAATGAACTATCATGCCTTTCAAGGCTAAAAATTCCTAGGTTTGTCGACTTTATGTCAAGTAAACAGTGCGATTTAGTTGGGTTTTGTGATAGCTCGGAGAAGGGCTATGCAGCCATGGTTTATTTTAGATATTTATTGAAAAATGGACCCTACAAAAGCTCGCTAATTTGTGCAAGAACAAAAGTAGCTCCATTAAAGAATTTTTCACTTCCTAGACTAGAGTTATGTGGTTGTGGTTTGCTGGCTAATTTGGTTTGCTGGCTAATTTGGTTGATTTTGTTGTCGAAGCGTTTAAGCCTAAGGTTGCTTTTCATAACGTTTATGCTTGGAGTGATTCGTCTGTCGCACTTTATTGGATTAACTCGTCGCCGCACTCCTTGAAAACTTTTGTGAGCAATCGTGTTAGCGCCATTCAAAGTAAACTACCGGCTGACAAATGGTATCATGTTAGTTCTGGAGACAACCCAGCAGATGTAGCATCAAGGGGTATAATGCCCTCAGAGCTACTTGATCACGTACTCTGGTGGAATGGTCCTTCGTGGCTTTGTATGGATTCTAAAAATTGGCCTATGTCCAATGTTTTGGACAATCCTCCACCCAACGAGGTGCTGGAATGGAAGAGGAAAAGGTTGTTTCGCTAAACATTGTCGTCGACAGTAATGTCCTGGATAGTTTGATGGATAGGTTTTCGTCGTTAACCACCATTAAAAATAGAAATAAAATTTCGGACTTCCATTGTCTTTATTTATTTTAAAACACGACGTTTCGGTTAGTAAGTATCTCTAACCGTTATCAAGTGTAAACTAAACAATCTAGTCTCTAGGCTACTACTTATACTACTTGGTGTGCAGTCAGGTGTGACGGCCCGCCCCCTTTTTAATCGTAAGACGCCTATTTTCCTTAAGGAGTGGTTTCCATATGTTTGGTATGTCCGTGCTTGGTTGACTGAAAACTTCTTTATTCTGCATTATAAACGCAGCTTCAATAAACTTTCGTTTTCGCCAATGCGACTCCTTATGTAAAACTTTAGCTTCTGACCACTGAATCCTGTGATCATTTGACCATGCATGATCTGCTAAACCGGATTTTTCAATATCCCCTAATTGGGTACTTTTTAGATGTTCATTTACTCTAACCTGAATAGGGCGTTTCGTTTCACCTACATATGATTTACCACACTCACACGGGATTTGGTAAATACATTCCTTATTATTTGAGGGATTGTCTGGTTTTGTTTTAGTTACAAAACTTCTTATCGTATTTCCCGAAGAAAATACTGTTTTTATATTATAGTGTTTAGCTATTCGTCTTATGTTTTCTGAAATCCCTTGAACATATGGAATGTTACTAACACCTAACGGATTATTATTTTGAAAATTTGGTACATTTAGTTTGTTTTTAATTTTAAATATCGTTGAGTTTATTAATTTCTCGGAATAACCATTCTGTTGTAAGTCCTTTTTAATGTTGTTAATATCTGTGGTTAATTCTTCATTATTACTACAAATATTTACGGCTCTTAAATTCAAACTTCTTATAACTCCTTGTTTTGTTGCAACAGAATGATTAGACTTAAAATTTAGGTACTGTCCCGTGTGTGTAGGTTTCCTATATACAGTGGTTTGAATGTTTCTGTCTAATCGTTTGACCGAATCTTTTTCAATTTCCATGGTGCACTTGATTGTTGGTCGAATACCGTTTAAATGGTGTAGAAAATTTTGTAGTTCGTCATCATTTTCCGGCCATATAATAAATGTGGCATCCATGTATCGTAGCCATAGTTTTGGTTTGACTCTTGCTGTGTTGATCGCATGGTCCTCGAACCACTCCATGTAGATGTTTGCTACCACTGGCGAAAGAGATGAACCCATTGGGAGTCCATCATTTTGCGCGTAAAACTTATCTTTCACTTGAAAGTAAGAGTTACGGAGACAGAGCTCCAAAAGATCCATCACCCCCTCCACCGATAGCGTTGTTCTCTCATGAAGTGTATCATCAGTTTGTAATTTGTTTTTGATGATACTGAGTGACTCATTTATTAGCACGTTGGTGTAGAGACTTTCTACATCAAAACTTACAAATCTATCGCCGGGATCTAATTCAATACCTTTTAAAACCTTGACAAAATGTTCCGAGTTTTTGACAAAAGATTCGGACTTACCCTGTAGTGGTTGAATTATGTCCAACAAAAACCTCGACAAAGTGCTGGTCGGTGAGTCCCTGGAGCTGGTAATTGGTCGCAGTGGTATATCCTTTTTATGGATCTTTGGTAATCCATAAAAATGTGGTGACAAAACAGCGTCCGGGATATTTTCAGCATACTTCTTCAAAGTCCTGTAGATGCGTCCTTCTATGGTGGTGGTTGGATCTTTGGGTAGTTGCTTGTAGTCTCCTTTCTCCAGAACTTCTTGGATCTTTTTGTCGTAAGTCTCGACATCCATGATCACCGTCGCGTTTCCTTTGTCGGCCGGTAGAATCTTGATTGATTTGTCAGCCTGCAGGTTCTTGATTGCCCGTTGTTCTTGACTGGTGATGTTTGTCTTTTGTTGCTTCTTTCTGTCTAACGTTGTTCTTACTTTATGGCGAAACTCATCAGCTTCGGGTTGAGGTAGACTAACGGTCTCTATTGCCGCAATAATTTCCAATGTCGGTGTCTGTGCCGGTGCAATGGCGAACTTAAGTCCCTTACTGAGTACCAATTCTTCGTTGGTGCTCAGAGTCCTTTTGGAGATGTTATAGTGCTTGGTGTTGTTGAGTTTGTTCTATCTTGAGTTCGTGTCTGTAGTTTCTTAAGTTTTTCTCGGTGAGTTGATCTTATCTTCTGTCGTTCTCTGTTGCACCTACTGTCAATTTTACTCAGTATCGGTTCGTAGTCTTCCTCCCATGTGTGTCGTCTAATTTCGTCAAAACGCTCCTCCATGTCGGTGTTGAAGTTGGCTTTTCTCCATCGATGGTAACTGATTTGGGATCGGATTAGTGCTTGGCTGGTCCTCTCTAAGATCTTCTTCGTTCTCACTCCCGGAAAGATGGCTTTTAGGCGGAAACCAACCGGAATGACACCACTGTCGCGCGCCTCGCACAAGAATGAAATGTGTTCTTCTTCCTTTATTACTTTAAGTTTGGTCTTCTCGTAGCCTCTGAATAGATTGTTGATTCCGGGTCCGTACCGTTCTTCAACTCTTTGTTTGAAACTCGTAGACAATGATTGTGTAGAAATAAAATTTCGGACTTCCATTGTCTTTATTTATTTTAAAACACGACGTTTCGGTTAGTAAGTATCTCTAACCGTTATCAAGTGTAAACTAAACAATCTAGTCTCTAGGCTACTACTTATACTACTTGATGTGCAGTCAGGTGTGACGGCCCGCCCCCTTTTTAATCGTAAGACGCCGGTTTTCCTTAAGGAGTGGTTTCCATATGTTTGGTATGTCCGTGCTTGGTTGACTGAAAACTTCTTTATTCTGCATTATAAACGCAGCTTCAATAAACTTTCGTTTTCGCCAAACGGTTAGAGATACTTACTAACCGAAACGTCGTGTTGTAAAATAAATAAAGACAATGGAAGTCCGAAATTTTATTTCTACACAATCATTGTCTAAGAGTTTCAAACAAAGACCATTAAAAATATTGTAGCATTTTGTTTGCGTTTTTATTACAATGCAAGCGAAAAAGACATTGGAAAACGCAAATTTGGCCAATCGTTCGTAGAGTTTGAGTTGTATGAAGCTCTTTTAGTGCTTGTAAAGCACTGCCAACAAAGATGTTTTTACAACGAACTTAACTGTTTGAAAATCAAACAAGTTTCGTGGCTAATCGGGCAAAAAGGAGTTTTTTGTTTCCCTTATATTTTTCCGTGGGTAGCCTGAAAGCTTAACCTCACGGGGGTCCAAGATCTAATGGACACCTAATAAGTGTTGACAGTTAACCGTTTCGTCCTTATGGGACTCCTCAGAACACTGCTGGTCAATGTGACAAATCTTGCGAAGTTAATCAGGCGGTTTTGTCTCTAATTAAATGTAATTAGTGAGAGAACTATAGCAAGAAGCGCCATCTACCGAGATACGAGAGAAACAAAAAGCCAAAAGCAGGCGAAAACACTGCTATACAATATCGATCAATGAAAAGATCGAATGCAAATAAAAGAAAACAACTATAGCCCGTGACCTACGACAGCTCTTTGTCTTTCAGGCCGGATCAACACAGATTGCATTTTTACCCGTCTTCAAGACAGTGAGCGTCAATCAACGGAATTTTTAAGCCAAATAATACTAACAAACGTGGAATTTCGTACCCGTGAATTTAAAAATCAAACAAGTTTCGTGGCTAATCGGGCAAAAAGGAGTTTTTTGTTTCCCTTATATTTTTCCGTGGGTAGCCTGAAAGCTTAACCTCACGGGGGTCCAAGATCTAATGGACACCTAATAAGTGTTGACAGTTAACCGTTTCGTCCTTATGGGACTCCTCAGAACACTGCTGGTCAATGTGACAAATCTTGCGAAGTTAATCAGGCGGTTTTGTTTCTAATTAAATGTAATTAGTGAGAGAACTATAGCAAGAAGCGCCATCTACCGAGATACGAGAGAAACAAAAAACCAAAAGCAGGCGAAAACACTGCTATACAATATCGATCAATGAATAGATCGAATGCAAATAAAAGAAAACAACTATAGCCCGTGACCTACGACAGCTCTTTGTCTTTCAGGCCGGATTAACACAGATTGCATTTTTTCCCGTCTTCAAGACAGTGAGCGTCAATCAACGGAATTTTTAAGCCAAATAATACTAACAAACGTGGAATTTCGTTCCCGTGAATTTAAAAATCAAACAAGTTTCGTGGCTAATCGGGCAAAAAGAAGTTTTTTGTTTCCCTTATATTTTTCCGTGGGTAGCCTGAAAGCTTAACCTCACGGGGGTCCAAGATCTAATGGACACCTAATAAGTGTTGACAGTTAACCGTTTCGTCCTTATGGGACTCCTCAGAACACTGCTGGTCAATGTGACAAATCTTGCGAAGTTAATCAGGTGGTTTTGTCTCTAATTAAATGTAATTAGTGAGAGAACTATAGCAAGAAGGGCCATCTACCGAGATACGAGAGAAACAAAAAACCAAAAGCAGGCGAAAACACTGCTATACAATATCGATCAATGAAAAGATCGAATGCAAATAAAAGAAAACAACTATAGCCCGTGACCTACGACAGCTCTTTGTCTTTCAGGCCGGATCAACACAGATTGCATTTTAACCCGTCTTCAAGACAGTGAGCGTCAATCAACGGAATTTTTAAGCCAAATAATACTAACAAACGTGGAATTTCGTACCCGTGAATTTAAAAATCAAACAAGTTTCGTGGCTAATCGGGCAAAAAGGAGTTTTTTGTTTCCCTTATATTTTTCCGTGGGTAGCCTGAAAGCTTAACCTCACGGGGGTCCAAGATCTAATTGACACCTAATAAGTGTTGACAGTTAACCGTTTCGTCCTTATGGGATTCCTCAGAACACTGCTGGTCAATGTGACAAATCTTGCGAAGTTAATCAGGCGGTTTTGTCTCTAATTAAATGTAATTAGTGAGAGAACTATACAGGCCGATTAGCCACGAAACTTGTTTGATTTTTAAATTCACGGGTACGAAATTCCACGTTTGTTAACTGTTTGACTTCAAACAAGTTGTTGCCTAAGTCGTTAAGAAAATTTTACAAACACAACTTTTTCTGGGTATTACGCCACTAGTAAGGAAAAATTACTTTAAAAAATTATAAAAAACCACTGCGTTTCTCCTAGAAAAATAAAAATCACTAATTTGTCAGTGGCTTTCTATAAAAATAAATAGTTGCCTAGTAAAACCTAAACCACTTATCTTTTAATTGAATTTGAATATGCTACGTTTCGATTGTCAATCTACAATCGTTTTCAAGCTTTTTATTTATATTTTGTCTCAAAATCTTAAATGTTTCTTGTTCAAATATATTTTTTATTATTATATCGTTGACAAAATGTCAATATTCTGAAGTTTATCAAAAACAATTGACCAATCTAAACAAAACACAAGGTAACATGATACTATTTCAAGACATTATGTCAGTCAATGTTGTTTTCAAATTTAAAAATAAACAGAACAGGGTGACTCATTAAAACTAGAATCAATAAGGTCTCTTTTTTATAACCATTTAGAAATTTTTACAAAATTATGATCATTGTGGGATTATATTACTATTATATCAAAATCTATTTAAAAAACAATAATCAGAATTTCATTACAGTATTAATTAATTTTGAAAAAACCTTTTTGCAAATCTTGTCTGAGAATAGGAAGCCAAGCTTTACTTATATCTATAGAAATACTTGAAAGACAGTTATCTTCATTTAAATAAAAAGCTTGAAAACGATTGTAGATTGACAATCGAAACGTAGCATATTCAAATTCAATTAAAAGATAAGTGGTTTAGGTTTTACTAGGCAACTATTTATTTTTATAGAAAGCCACTGACAAATTAGTGATTTTTATTTTTCTAGGAGAAACGCAGTGGTTTTTTATAATTTTTTAAAGTAATTTTTCCTTACTAGTGGCGTAATACCCAGAAAAAGTTGTGTTTGTAAAATGAATCCGCCACAAACATATAGATTTTATTTGTTAAGAAAATTATCTCCCTTTTTAGATAGGGAAGGTATTATTAGGGTAGGAGGAAGACTTGTAAATTCTAAGCTTTCTTATAATGAAAAGCACCCTATTCTCCTTCCTAGATGTAGTCGCCTAACAGAGTTGATCATAGAATCTACTCAAAAACAACATGGGCATCCAGGGCTACAAACTTTGCTTTATCTGATTCGGCAAAACTTTTGGATACTTAGTCCCAAGAGGGCTATTCGCTCGGTTTTATCCAAATGTCTAGTTTGTTTTCGTCAAAATCCTAAACCGTATCAACCTTTAATGGGTAATTTGCCTGCTCTTCGAGTTAGTCAACTTAAACCTTTCGTTTGTGTGGGTGTTGATCTCGGTGGTCCTTTTACGATAACTTTGGGTAAACATCGTGGAGCAAAAACTTATAAGGCTTATTTATGTCTTTATGTATGCTTTGCTACAAAAGCGGTTCACTTCCAACTTGTTTCAGACCTGTCAACTGAAGCTTGTCTGGCTGGTTTCCGAAGGTTTCTTGCGCGTAGAGAGAGTCGCTGTGTTAGTGTTTTTAGCGATTGTGGTACTAACTTTAAAGGTGCTAGTCGGTATTTTGTGGAAATAATGGAGTCTGTTGTCCCGCAAGAGTGTATTGAATGGACATTTAATCCGCCTTCGGCTCCAAACTTTGGGGGCCTGTGGGAGGCCGGTATCAAACAAGCTAAGCGTCATCTTGTTAGATTAATAGGAGACCAAACACTCACCTATGAAGAGCTTTCTACAGTTTTTATACAAATTGAAGCTGTTTTAAACTCCAGGCCGCTGTGCCCAATTAGCTCTGACCCAAACGACCTGAATGCTTTGTCGCCAGGTCACTTTCTCACGTTAGAGCCGTTAACGGCCTTACCTGATTTTGATTTAAGTCATTTAAAGTTAAATCGTTTAACACGATATCAGCTCTTGATTCGCCTGCATCAAGATTTCTGGAATAGGTGGTCTCGGGAGTACCTGCACCCTTTGATGCAGAGAAATAAGTGGTGCGAGAATGAAAATAGTTCTGCCACGGTCGGAACTATGGTTGTGATTGTTGATAATCAAACCCCTCCACTAAAATGGAAGCTGGGTAGAATTATAAAAGTTTATCCCTGTTCGGACGGTATTATTCGCGTTGCGACGGTGAAAACTAATGATGGAGAAGTCCAGAGACCTCTGAACAAGCTCTGTCGCCTCCCTAATTTCGAATGTTGATAAAATACCTCCCCTAGGTATTTTATGCCGCGCGGGATGTTTAATCTTGACGAGCCTTCTAAAAATAGGTAGGTTTAACATTTAAAAATACCCTGTATTTAAAATATTTAATTTAATTTCTTTCGGGCGCTGGTATGCTGTTTTTTGGGAAAAAGAAACCGCGTCTTATCTTTTTATAATTTTTTGTTGTTTCGCGCGATATTGTTTTGGCAGTTGGCTTTTAGATTTAGTCGCATAAAACAACTCAGCAATTTTATATTTATTTGTGTGCTATTTTTACGTGCCGATTTGGACATTGACTTTTTGGAATACCTTTGTGATTTTGGAAAATAGAAGAACAGAGTGTGGCCACACTGGAAGAACACCGGCCATACAGGGGTAAGTCGATTGCCATTACTCGTTGGGTTTATTCTTATTTTCTTTGCCGACCGATTATTTTTTAACCACCCCCGAAGGGCAGGACCGGCCAGCCCTACAATCTAAGTTTTAACACATATACAGATTAAGTTTCGTTCTTATCTTAATGAGTTGTGTAGAAGTGAGAAGCTAAAAATCAGCGAATTGACTTACATTAAGACCACAGAGCTTTGGTTTGAGAGTATAACACAATGGTTTATTGTTTATTATTTATACTTTTGTCCCTGAATCTTTTAAAGGAAATAAAAGATATAAAAATATATCTAATGGGCACATCTTAAGTAAAAAATATAGCTGCATCATAGGAAACTTGGATTTCTATAATATTTGGAAAATTTGTTTGTTTGGGGATGTTATTTTATTGATAAAGATTTGATTTATGCATGTTTGTATGTTGGCGGGGATACGATAATTTAAAACTTTGGAGAAAATTTTTTGTTCCTTGCAAGGTGAAGATACATGATGAATATACATGGTGAAAATACCTGGTGAACATACAAGGTGGACTTTTTCTTTCACTTACAAGGTGAAAATACAGGGCGGATTTTTTTTCTTTCACATACAAAAAATAAAAATAGCTATATAGCGATAGCAAACGATTTTGCTAATTACCTACTTAAATAGTCTTAGGTAATGCGCGCGCATCATGTAAAATATTTATTTGGTTAAATATGTATATTAAATATTTTGAAAATATGAGAGATATTTTCGTTGGAAAATATAAATCACTTTTTGCTTATAATTTTGTGGAAATAAGCAACAAGCGATATTTGGAAAATTAGATTTTAAATACTCTGTTGGCAAGACCCAAATTAATTATTTTGAAAAGAAATATTTGAATACTTTTATTATAGTTAATTTTGTATTCGTACTATTTAGGACATATTTATTTTAAACAAAATGTATTTTTTTTGCAAATATGTAAATGATTTAATATTTTGATAATTTTATACTAAGAAATTTTATAATTAAACATAAAGACATTTTTTTAAATATTGTAAAGACAACATTATCTCTCATATTTTGAAAACAACCATCGGTATAAGCTCAGAACTAATGCCTCGCTTTTGTTACATGTCAATGGTGCACAACACACGAAAGCAACGTAAAAACTCCCAGCATTTGATGTCATTACCACATTAAAGGTACTCTCCGACCCGGAGAGTTAGCACCTGTATAGGGTCCCTTTCCCAGGGTTACGGGAGAAGACCACATCGATATGAAAGGTGATCATAGCGTAGGTGGCAACCCTTTCTTTTAGGGATAGTATAAAAGACTGCAGCTGTTGCCTTACAGTATGGCGTTGGCTCGTCAAAAAGTAAAACCTTGATTAAAAATCCTGGCCCTCCAAGTAGAGGGTTGAGGCATTAGACCGGTTCTCTAATACTTGTAAAACAAAGCAGTTACCAAAAAGCCTAAACAAAGACTCGGAGCAATGGATGGAAACTCTCGAAGACGAAAACAGCAAAGACAAAGGACTATAAATATAGCTACATGGAACGTACAGGGAGTGAATCAAAAGTTGGACATTATTGCAACCGAAGTGCAGAATTGTAAGATCGATATTATTGCACTCACTGAGACAAAAAAGAAAGGAACAGGTACGAATAGTGTCGGTAATTTTGTCCATATATTCACTGGAGTCCCAAAAGAAAGAAGAGCAGCCAGAGGGGTATCCTTGTTGATAAAGGAAAATCTAAAGAATAAAATTACAGACTACGATTGCATTAGTGAAAACATACTTCGAGTAAACATGAAGATGCTTGGACATAATATTAGCATAATAGCAGTCTACGCACCATCAGATGATGAAAGAGTAGCTACAAAACAAATGTTCTATGATCATCTTGATGAGACTATCACAAAAATCGGTAATACCAGAGAAATAATTATGCTTTGCGATTTTAATAGCCGAACTGGTAGGCAAACCCAGAGCAAAGTGATAGGACCATTTGGAGAGGAAGTAACAAATGATAATGGCTTAAGACTGATGCAATTGTGTGAAACTCACAACCTAAAAATAAATAATGGTTTTTTTAAACATAAGGATATTCATCGATATACCTGGATTCAGCCAACAAGAAATCTTAAATCAATTATTGATTATGCTATAGGTGGACAACACTCGCAATTAAAGTGGTATGATGTGCGAGCACTTCGTGGTGTTACCTGTGGATCTGACCACCATCTGGTAAAAGCAAAAATATTATTCCCTTTAAGAAAAACAAATAAGAACGAAAGTATTAGAGAAAATGAAAACCTAGAATGCATCGAAGACAATCAAAAATACAACTTTAGAAGTCTAGAAATCGAAAGTACTCAAAGATTGTATCAGAACCGATTAGATGAAAAATTAATAAACACAAATCACTAATTTGAAGAGATATATACAAACATAATAAAAAGCTTGAAGGAAGCAAGCAACGAAGCTGTTGGGTACCAAGATAATAGAGATAACAGGAAGATGTGGTGGACGGACAAAATACAGGAAACGGTCAAAGAGAAAAAACGCACATACTTGAAATGGCTCAGTACTAAGGAGCAAAGAGACGTAGAAATCTACAGGGAAACCAGAAGACAGCTAAGAAATTTGATACGCACAGAAAAAAATTAAATGTTCGAGCGCAAGTGCCACGACATAAACACACACGTAGGAGGTAGGCAGAGTTCTGAAGTATGGAAATTCATTTCTACCGTAAAAAGCCCAACAAAAGAAAAAGTAAACATCCAGATCATCAAACCAGAACAATGGACAGAACACTATAAGGGACTGCTGCAGGAGAGGAGACCCGAATATCTGGCAGCCTCTTCGAGAAGAGACATAGAAGTACATGGAGAGGAAGTAATCATCGAACAAAAAATGATAAAGAATAATATTAAAAAACTTAAATCCGGAAAAGCTAGCGGACCTGGGGGAATATATGCTGAAATGCTCAAATATGGATCAAAGAAACTACTCGAAAATCTCACATATATTATTAATCAATGCATAAACGGACATCCAGTACCTAATGATTGGAAAATTGCATTCATATCCTCAATACATAAAAAAGGAAACAAGCTGGATTGCATCAATTACAGAGGAATTTCAGTAACCAGTACTCTAAGTAGATAGTACGGTAGGATTCTTAGAGATCTAATAGAGAATGATTTTCATGAACAAGAAGAAGAAGAGCAAAGTGGGTTTCGCGCAGGCAGATCTTGTAGTGATAATGTTTTTTGTCTTAAACAAGTAATTGAGAAAAGGAGCGCCAGAAATATAGAGACACCTTTGTGGACCTACAAAAAGCATATGATACCGTTCCAGTAGAAAAATTATGGACAGTTTTAGAGCAAACTAATATCAATCATACATACATAAAAGCGATAAAAGAACTATACAAAGGGTCAAAATCTAAAATTAAAATTGGAAATCGACTTTCAAAAGAATTCCTGGTAACAGGGATGTTGTATATCTTCAACTCTTTTTAAAATATATATCGCAGTAGCTCTAAAAAACTGGAAACGTAAAGTGCACGGCATGGGAATACAACTTAACGACCGATTTACCATATACACACTACAGTTTGCTGACGACCAAGTAATTGTGGCTAATGATAAAGAAGACATGGAGTATATGATGAGAAAGTTGACATCACAGTACTTATGTATTGGAAACGAATCCAGTGAGTTAGTACTAGAAAATGGACAAATAATATCTCCATGCAATGAGTATGTATACTTGGGTGTCACATTTGATAAGACAGGAACAGACTGTAAAGAATTGGAAAAAAGAATAGTAAAAGCAAAAAAAGTTATTGGATGTCTTAACAGTATTTTATGGAGCAGAGAGATAAAAAAAGAATGTAAGATTTAACATATATGAAACAATGGTCAAAAGCACGCTGTTGTATGAAATAGAGACTTGTCGCGTAACAGAAAAATACAAAACAAAAATGGAAAGTGTCGAAATGGATGCAATAAGAAGATCAATGAGAATATCTAGAATAGATCACATAAGAAATGAGATCATAAAAGAAAGAATGGGAATCGAGGGAAGCATAACGGATGACATCACTAAAAGGCAACTGATATGGTACGGCCATGTACAACGGATGAACGACGAAATATTACCAAAGCAGGTCCTAGAATGGCAACCAATAGGGCGCAGAAAAAGAGGGCGTCCTAAACTAGAATGACAACAGTCAATCCAAAGATCAATGAGTCAAAAGAATCTGACAGAGGATGATTGTCAGGATCGAAGGAGGTGGAGAATAGGCGTCGGACAACGTAGAAAAACGTTCTAAACCGACATAGTAGTACCACAGTAAAGATGAATGGTTCCAAAGTTTGGTTATAGTGAAGTCCCAACAACCCTTAGACCATAATATAACGTCATGTCGTCGAGGTCGCCGACAAATTGGTGGGGGGCATATGTCAGGAATGTAAACCGAACCGAACCGAACCGAACCGAACCCCTGACTGTGCCACTGTACGAAACCATCTTGGAAAAGCGACAAACACAATTATGGTTCTGTTGAGATAAGAAAGTGGTTCCGCCTACCACACAGCAGATGGTTAATGCGAGAAAAACTATTGAAAAGTCTAGAGTGGGAGTCGTAATGGTTAAGCGTGGGGATACAGCAAGTAGCGAGAGGGTTTTCCCTTTAAAGTGATTGGACATGGAAATACTGTGAGATAAGAAAATGTTTATAAAATGTATTTTATCTCTGTTTTCATTTAGGTTTACTTGTTTAGCTCATTAGCTAGAATGTAAAGTAAACTTTAGGATTATCAGCAACGACACTGACTTGGTTCCTCCAAGCTCTTCAAAGAGGGGATAATGGATTATTTAGGTCCAACCTACCGTTTATAAAAACCCAAACTTAGAGGAGACAAGTCGGTAGTCACATTCTAAGTTTTGTTGAACTTAACTAAAACCTCTAAAGTAATTATCAGTAAAGAAACATAAGATTTTTATATTTAAAAAATATTTTGAAGTTTGTTATTTTGGTAAGTTAAAGTATTATTCTAATATTTTGGGTCTTGTTCGTTTTATAGGTCATAAGAAAAGTCTTGTAACAATTTGTAATTAGTTTTATTTTGTATTCATTAAAGTTTGTAACGTTTTTAAAACTGTTTTATATTTATTTTATACACACAAGAGATCCATTACGGTGCCCTCGTTTAAGGGCTCGATTTAAAATAAAATCGTACCCGACAATATAAATGGAAAGTTGCAGTACAAAAACAAAAAAAAATTGTGTGTGCTTAAGACCACACGGCAGAAGTGTAAACTTCAACAAGGCGAAATTAATAATACATAACATATTCTGCAAAGCGGACCGAACCGAACTCTTCTGTGTACTGGCCTTCATCTGCATCATTATATCGCCACAAAGTATACTACAGATGTCCGAAGCGCTAGCTGGTAAACTAAAACAAGCCGGGACCTTGCCTCTGCTGCGATAGGCTATATACTTTGTGATATCGCTCGCTACATCTTTCTCACTCCTAGCCGATTTCACCCGAATGAGCGTTACATAGCCAAGCCTGACGGCTCAGTTCAATTCACTACTCACAAAAACCGCTAAACGCGCCTAAAGAAGTTTACACTTCAAAAAACTTTATTAAATAATATTTAATTAATTTTGTATGTGCACTGCCAGTCTTGGCAATACAAACGAGTTTGCACTATGTGTAATTGATTTCACTACAATTTCATTGAATTCGCTCCAAAATCCACCTCTGTAGCCAAATGCAGTGTAGTGTCCACTTACTGTAATTTCTTTATTATTGATTGATGATTCCCACAAACACCAGTTTTTTTTCTTTAAATGAAAGACCTTTAGGACTTTGGTTCAGTTGGCAATATTCGGCGTTTTCTTCCAAATTAAATATTTCAAAGATCACTAGCGCACCTAAAACTACAAAAACTTTATAGGCCAGCGGAATTACCATATTTTAAGGCAAAAAAAAGAAAATTATTAACAGCACTTGAAGCATTGGACATTGTAGAGAGGGAAAAAACGAAGTTAAAAAAAAATGCGTGAGCAGGGGCGTTGCGGGTTAGGTTTGGGGGGGTAAAAAGGGACAGGGAATCGTATTATTGCGATTTCCGGCGAAAGTTGACGTCGGAGAAAAAAGTGACTTACAGAAGAGTCATAGGCCACAAAAATGTCTAAAACTTTTGTAAATATCATTTTTTACATAACCTCAAAATGTTCGAGAAAAATTAAAAAAACCGTAATTTTTTTTAATTTTTGTTTTTTTAATCTCATTTTTGGAAATGTCTGCAATATTTTGCAAAGACAAAAATTAAGAAGTTTCTAAGATATTTGTTTTTTTCGCTCGAAAACACTTGTCATTTTTGCAAAAATAACGTCAGTTTAACAAAACTTGGTAAGAGTAAAGCGATTTGGTTGCTAAATGTCTACAATATTTTACAAACAAAAAAATTAAGAAGTTTTTAAGATATTTGTTTTTTTCGCTCATCGTGTCTAGTTCTGCCACTACTCAGTTTTTGACTTTGAGATATACTTTTTGGCGAAATAAAAAAACATGATAGTTATCCCAAAATAAAAAAAACAAAAAAAATTCTACAATATTTTTTATTTCATTTTGAATAACCGCTTTTCTAGCATTGTGCAAAAAACGTCAAATTTTTGTATGCGTTTTAATTTGAAACGTGTGATTTTTCCGAACAGGTGTTTTTCAGCATGCACAGTAAAAACTAGGCACAAACACGCATTTTAAGTAAAAACAAAACAAAAGCAAATAATAACCTTATAATTGAAAACGAATCACTTGGTATGTCTATCTCTCATTTCATTTAATAAAGGAGTTGTCAAAAGCGTTTAAGTTTAAAGGATATACAATTAAACAAGCAGAAGAGGAAGCAGATACCTTAATTATTAATACAGCTCTAGAAATCGCCGAAAAAATAAAAATATGGATGCAGCAATAGGAGTCGCTCAATATAACAAAACTGTCGTTGTAGTTGGCCAAGATATCGATCTTCTGGTTATACTAAATCAATTAAATTCGACTAACGAAAAAATTTACTGCCTTAAGCCAGGCGCAGGCAATGAAAACGACCAAATATATTTGTCAAAAAGTTTTAAATATGAACAATATCGTTCAATTGTTGGATTTTTACATTGTTTTACTGGCTGTGATACAACATCTGCTTTTGCAGGAAAAGGAAAAAAAAAAACAACACTGAATTCACTGATTAAAACGCCCAACTTGACAGAGTTAGTTAAGCCTTTTTATCAAACTGATGTGGAACCCAAGGTCATTGCCCAAAATGGATGTAAGCTAGTTTCATCTATTTACAAGTGCGGTAATGACAAATTTTCTTTGGTTGATTTAATTGGAAAAATTACCACCAACTCTTGGAGCAGCAACACAACAAACACTCTTATAGAGCATACTTTCAGATTCAAACATGGCTTGGAACCAATCTAACTGCAACCAAGTGAGGCTGGAAAGAAGTGATTGGAAAAAATTCAAAAGAACTTATGCCTCGCTTTACTGAAGACCCAGTAATTCCTGAAGATTTATTGAAATCAATATCTTGCAGCTGCGTAACCAATTGTGAGAGTAGATGCGGGTGCCGAAAACATGGATTGCGATGTACAGATTTATGTATAAAATGTCACGGTTCAGACAACTGTTCAAACGTTGAAAAAATTTCTGAAGATTTCGATGAATTTGATATCTCATATGAACAGTCAGACTTTTGCCCAAATACAGAAAATCAGTTACCCGAGGAGCTAAGTAATATAGAAGAAACCTTTGAAGACACAGAAGCCCAGTGTTACCAAGATTCAGACCACGAAGAAGAAGCTGAGGATTTTATCAAAAAGACCAAGATTAGTTTAGTATTATTTAGTAATGTATATGTTTCGCCTTGGGCGGCACTTTCTGGGGGCGATAAAACTCAGAGAGAATTTAAAAATAACATACAGAGCGATAAAAAATGTTTATTAGAAAAAATTTTTTCAAAATGTATATATGTACATTAATATTCCAAAAGCAAGGCAAGTAGCCTATTTTTTTGAGCCATAATAATATCCATTTTTTTTCCGTAGAATTAGGTAATATAGCTAGTTTTAAAAAATATTTTAAAACTTATAAAATAACTACAATATCTTTAAAAAATATTGTAAAATTTTGTTTTTTTTAGTTTTTTTAATTTTCGGACATGTTTTTAAATGACGACTATCATGTTTTTTTATTTCGCCAAAAAGTATATCTCAATGTCAAAAACTGAGTACTAGCAGAACTAGACACGATGATTTTCTGAAGGAGAAATTTCATTTAAAAAAAGTGTTTTTGAGCGAAAAAAACAAATATCTTGAAAACTTCTTAATTTTTTTGTTTGTAAAATATTGTAGACATTTAGCAACCAAATCGCTTTACTCTTACCAAGTTTTGTTAAACTGACGTTATTTTTGCAAAAATGACAATAAAAAAACAAAAAATAAAAAAAAATTACGGTTTTTTTAAATTTTTCTCGAACATTTTGAGGTTATGTAAAAAATTATATTTACAAAAGTTTTAGACATTTTTATGGCCTATGACTTTTCTGTTCATCACTTTTTTCGCCGACGTCAACTTTCGCCGGAAATCGCAATAATACGATTCGTTGCTCCTTTTTACCCCCCCAAACCTAACCCGCAACGCCCTTGCTCACGCATTTTTTTTTAACTTTGTTTTTCGCCGTTCTACAATTTCCAATGGTCCAAGTCCTGTTAATAATTTTTTTACTCTCAAAGTGTAATTTGCCTGGCCGATTATACTTTCTTCTTTTTTTTAACATTAGATAGTGTAAGTTGTGCTACGTATTTGTACTTAAAACTGCACGTTAACCTCCGATTTAGCGCTCTACGTTTTGTTTAAAATTTAATTTGATGTTTATATTAAACCTACCGATAGCAGAGAATATTGAATGTGGCATAGCCTTTTTGATACAACACTTTTCGTTGTAACGTGTCATTTTTACGTTTAAGGTAAACGTTACATATTTGTTTTATTTATGTAAATAACCAAAACTATTCGATTCGTTTTTCTGTACACACATTAAGAGTAATTTATAGAGCTAGGTTTTGAGCTTATATATTGTCCAGAAAGTTACCTTATAGAGGAGGTATTCCATCATCTTGTTGTGGGCACTGCGCACTTCGGATTGTTTGGGCATTCTGATTGGAATTTGGGATCACAGGTCTCGGGAAAAATCACAGAAAAACTTTTTATTGTTTTGTTTATCTGGAATTTCGTGGTTTTTTGACGTTCACGGAATAAATCATCAGCTGTTCGAGTGACCACGTACGTTCAATAAATAATGGCGGCGTTGCCATATCACAAACTACAAGGACAGTTTGAAACATTTAGACATACATTTAAATTATTTTGGATGTTTGATTGTTTGTATTTTCGAGGATATTAGGACAATGATTTCTCTTCCGAACCTCTTTTTCTTCACGGATTAGCTAGTTTTTGTGGCACGGAAACATATTTGGGTCCACAGTTCGACCAGAAACAACCGACGCTCCGCCCACTTTGATATCTTTATTAATTTGATAAGGAGAAGATAAAAGAAATACAAGTTATGCACTTTTGTAAATTAGGCATAAACGAGGGATAAAAACCAGACTAAAAGAATAAACAAAATCGTATTTTTATATTATATAAATTAATATATAATCATAGTTAAATAAAGTTAATATCTAGCTCAGTTAGTCGGATTGAAGGGTTGTGTAGGGCTAGCTAGTGGTGAGCAAACTTAACATCTGAACACTCTTAGGCCGGGTTTAAGCAGTAGTTCAATGTGTATTTTAAGTTCAAGTTCAGAAACAACTTTATTAATGTAAAAATGTTTTACAAGATGGCGTCAAACCATACGAATCTTAGAGAAAACATATATAAAGAGCAAAGGAAACTTTTGACTAAAACTATAACTAAAATACAACTAAATTCTACACTTAGTATGGCTTTACTCATATGGGAATTGGTTAAGTGTTTGTTGCATGCTCTGATCTCCAGTAATTGATTTTACAGTTGATGGTTTCAATGCTAAACTTCTTATAGTCTACTTGGTTATTTTCCTCCTACTTGCTATGTTGGCAGGGGTCCGGTTGTGCATCTCGAAAATCCTCGTTTATAAAAATTATCCGTAGAAATAGATCTGACAACACCTCAACGTGTAGAGGACGTATTTCTTTTGGTTACTGGCACTGCAGTGGTTGCTGGCACTGCAGTGGTTGCAGGTTCTGTCCCAGAGACTGTGAAGAGTGAGTCCGTCGTGTTAGGCGTAATCTAAAGTGACGGCTCACATCCTCTGAGGAGGGATTTAAGGCGACCTACGCCATTCCTACGGAAAGAAAAGCTGGTAAGTTTGATTTTTTCTTATTTTTTTTTTGAATTCTTCAAGACAATATTTGCCTTCCAAATTGTAACTGTGTTCGTGTAAAATGTAATTTTTCGACAAAAGACGTGGGGAATTTTTGGAGTTTTTTTAATTTTTTTTTTAAACCACGTTTTGGATAAAAACTATATATTGTTTTTCTCCTTTGCCGCAGGGCTGTCCATTCCAAACATCTCTGGACGATTGTGCTGGCTCCGGCAATAGCACCGATACAACCCTGGGAAAGGTATGTTAGGGTTATTTTAGTTCATCTGTTGAAATCTGCTTTATTTTATTCAGTCGACATGGGGTTCTTGATTTAAGTTACTCGGTGTAGGGGAACCTCGCGCAAAACCGACGAATTTCAGGAAACTGAAATATTTCATTTTCCACAGGGTTTTTACGCTCGGGCAAGGAACCAACATTTAAGACCCGGCCTAACGTCATGTGCTAAGCAAGTACGAGGGAAGGCGCGAGCAGAGCAGGAGACCCGAGAGCAGTGAGGGAGAATGCCTGGAGAAACACCACTTTTCCAGGTTTAAATTAAAATGAGAAAATAAAAACAGGACCAAGGTAGGAGTTTTCTTCATTTTCATGCAAACAAACAGTTTAGATATATAATTTATTTTTCATATATAATTTATTTTTCATATATAATTTTCACCATATAATTTAGACATCATATAAATTTTCAATGTAATTTTAACAATTCTTGTGAACGCAAGATAAAGGTATGACGTCATGACCACCATTTTGCGGCATATTTAAGTAACATTTTCCTGTGAAATTCAAAGTGCCCTGCTTTTATTTATTTTACTCTGTCCTATAATATTTCAGCATCATCTTTTCCTCAGATTTTGAAATATACAAGATGAACTAAATCTTTGTGTTATTTGTACAACCCAATGAACCAACTTAGCAGCGAAAAGAGAGATGAGAGATATTTTTTTAGCGGTTTCCTTACATTGTTTTACCTCATGGGGATGATCTCGGACTGGGTTGCTGTCTGTCTCATTCTACCCAACGTAGAATGATGACAGCAGATATTTGGTCCAGATCTCCCCCCATTTTGGAAGGGTATTTTTTTACAATCATTTATATAACTGAGGCTCACACTACTGACTCAGATGTAGGTACACTACGACCTGTTAAAGGAGTCCATCTACCTATAACGTGCTTCTAGTTTTATCATCTCAATTCAATCTGATAAAATTTTATTTTGTACTACTACTATGTCGGTTTAGAACGTTTTTCTACGTTGTCCGACGACTATTCTCCACCTCCTTCGGTCTTGACAATCATCCTCTGTCAGATTTTTTTGACTCCTTGATCTTTCGATTGACTGTTGCCATTCTCTTTTTCTGCGCCCTATTGGTTGCCATTCTAGGACCTGCTTTGGTAATCTTTCGTCGTTCATCCGTTGTACAGGGCCGTACCATATCAGTTGCCTTCTAGTGATGTCATCCGTTATGCTTCCCTCGATTCTTTCTTTTATGATCTCATTTTTTATGATCTCATTTCTTATGTAATCTATTCTAGATATTCTCATTGATCTTCTTATTGCATCCATTTCGACACTTTCTATCTTTGTTTTGTATTTTTCTGTTACGCGACAAGTCTCTATTTCATACAACAGCGTGCTTTTGACCATTGTTTCATATATGTTAAATTTTACATTATTTTTTATCTCTCTGTGTCTGTACTGTGTCTTGTCCACGTTCACTGTTAATCCCCACTTTTGGTATTCTTCTGTTAACTTTCTCATCATATACTCCATGTCTTCTTTATCATTAGCCACAATTACTTGGTCGTCAGCAAACTGTAGTGTGTATATGGTAAATCGGTCGTTAAGTTGTATTCCCATGCCGTGCACTTTACGTTTCCAGTTTTTTAGAGCTACTGCGATATATATTTTAAAAAGAGTTGGAGAGATACAACATCCCTGTCTTAAGCCTTTTGTTACCAGGAATTCTTTTGAAAGTCAATTTTAATTTTAGATTTTGACCCTTTGTATAGTTCTTTTATCGCTTTTATGTAAGTATGATTGATATTAGTTTGCTCTAACACTGTCCATAATTTTTCTACTGGAACGGTATCATATGCTTTTTGTAGGTACACAAAGGTAACATGAGTCTCTATATTTCTGGCGCTCCTTTTCTCAATTACTTGTTTAAGACAAAAAACATTATCACTACAAGATCTGCCTGCGCGAAACCCACTTTGCTCTTCTTCTTGTTCATGAAAATCATTCTCTATTAGATCTCTAAGAATCCTACCGTACAATCTACTTAGAGTACTGGTTACTGAAATTCCTCTGTAATTGTTGCAATCCAGCTTGTTTCCTTTTTTATGTACTGAGGATATGAATGCAATTTTCCAATCATTAGGTACTGGATGTCCGTTTATACATTGGTTAATAATATATGTGAGATTTTCGAGTAGTTTCTCTGATCCATATTTGAGCATTTCAGCATATATTCCCCCAGGTCCGCTAGTTTTTCCGGATTTAAGCTTTTTAATATTATTTTTTATCATTTCTTTTTCGATGATTACTTCCTCTCCATGTACTCTATATCTCTTCTCGGAGAGGCTGCCAGATATTCGGGTCTCGTTTCCTGCAGCAGTCCCTTGTAGTGTTCTGTCCATTGTTCTGGTTTGATTATCTGGATGTTTACTTTTTCTTTTGTTGGGTTTTTTACTGTAGAAATGAATTTCCATACTTCAGAACTCTGCCTACCTCCTACGTGTGTATTTATGTTGTGGCACTTGCGCTTGAACATTTAATTTTTTCTGTGCGTATCAAATTTCTTAGCTGTCTTCTGGTTTCCCTGTAGATTTCTAGGTCTCTTTGCTCCTTGGTACTGAGCCATTTCAAGTATGTACGTTTTTTCTCTTTGACCATTTCCTGTATTTTGTCCGTCCACCACATCTTCCTGTTATTTCTATTTAGGTACCCAACAGCTTCGTTGCTTGCTTCCTTCAAGCTTTTTATTATGTTTGTATATATCTCTTCAAATGAGTGATTTGTGTTAATTAATTTTTCATCTAATTGGTTCTGATACAATCTTTGAGTACTTTCGATTTCTAGACTTCTAAAGTTGTATTTTTGATTGTCTTCGATGCTTTCTAGGTTTTCATTTTCTCTAATACTTTCGTCCTTATTTGTTTTTCTTAAAGGGAATAATATTTTTGCTTTTACCAGATGGTGGTCAGATCCACAGGTAACACCACGAAGTGCTCGGTTGTACAGAAAAAACAGTGAAAGAAAGTGTCAAACGGCTGTACAGAAAAAACACAGAGCATATAACCTTTGGAAACGACAACAAACCGCTCAAAACCACACAGAATTTATAGAAGCCAGAAATAGTTGCAAAATTACTATTGACGCCGCCAAAGAAACATACAATCAAAGAATAAAAAACAGGTTGCTGAATTGTCCAAGTAGTTCTAGGTCCTTTTGGTCTCTTGCAAAAGCCGTTGGATCAAACTTCACCAAGTCATCCATACCACCTCTTACAGATAAAAATACTCACTCAGCCACAACATCAGAGGAAAAAGCCAATATGCTGGCCAAAATCTTTTCCTCCAACTCAAACCTAACAGTGCCAAATGGAAAAACTCCACCGTTCATTGAAAGGGTTTCCCACAGTATGCCAGAGGTACCCTTTTGTCACAGAGAAATACGAAAATCCCTTAAAAAGTTGGATACAAACAAAGCAATGGGTCCAGATGGCATTCCCGCGATAGTACTCAAAAATTGTGCTAACGAACTCACCCCAACTTTCGCTAAATTATTCAATTTATCTTACAGGCAAGGAGTATATCCATCATCATGGAAGTCTGCCGCAGTACAACCTATTCCAAAGAAAGGAACAAAGACAGATCCGTTAAACTATAGACCAATTGCTCTACTTCCGGTGATATCAAAAGTAATGGAAAGAGTTGTGAACAATCACCTAACCAAGTACTTGGAAAAGTACAAACTTATCAACGACAAGCAATACGGATTTCGAAAATATAGGTCAACTGGCGATTTACTTACATACGTCACTCATTTATGGCAAAAAGCGATTGAGTTACGGGGCGAAACAAGAACAATTGCCTTAGATATATCAAAAGCATTCGATAAAGTCTGGCATGAAAATCTGCTCAACAAGCTTAAAGCAATGGGATTGTCGCCGAAACTTTGCACTTGGTTTGAAAGTTACCTTAAGGATAGATCCATTTATGTTGCACTGGATGGCCGGAACTCCAACTCTTACCAAATAAATGCTGGTGTGCCACAGGGAGCAATCCTTTCGCCAACACTTTTTCTGATTTACATAAATGACCTCATAGATAAAACAGTAAATCCACTTTATTGCTTTGCAGATGATGGCAATGTAGTCTCCTCAGTCATAACACCCACTCAGTGTCTATCCGCACGTGAATTCCATCATCTTAGACAAACTCAAATATCGCAGATAAATAACGACCTGGAGATAATAGAGGACTGGGGCAACAAAAACCTTGTACAGTTCAACGCGCAGAAAACCCAAGCAGCCCTGTTTTCAAAAAAGACCAGCACCGGTGAGCCAAACATCATGCTATCTGGAAGTGCTGTCACATTGCAGAGCCAGTTGAACATCTTAGGAGTCACTGCAGAGACCAACATGTCTTGGCACAGTCACGTGGCAGATATAGCTAAAAGGGCGTCCCAAAAGCTTGGGGTGCTATTTCGTACAAGACATCTGTATACACCAAGCCAACTGCTGACACTCTACAAAGCCCAGATTCGACCAACTATGGAGTACTGCTCACATATATGGAGTGCGGCACCCAAACATACCTTAATGCTTTTGAACACCGTGCAAAAACGAGCTATCAAGCTGATCAATGACCCCGCACTTACCCGTAGTTTGGATAGTCTCGAACATCGAAGAACTGTGGGCGATCTATCTCTCTTCTACAGGTATTATCACGGAAAATGCTCTGAAGAGTTGGCACGTATGATCCCCCCGGGAGTAGCACCTACTAGGCGAACACGTCAAACAGACGGTAACCATCAATTTACTGTCAAAATAGAGGCACCAAGAACCTCATTATATCAGAATTCATATCTCTGGAGAACAGCATCGCTGTGGAATAAACTCCCTGCGACAGTTTTCCCTGCAGGTTACAACCTAAACCGTTTCAAAACCAACACACACCAACATTTCCGCGCACTGGCCGCTTCTCGAGCGTGATAGGGACCTCCTTGCGAGTGCGCTTAAGCGTAAAAAAAAAAAAAAAAAAAAAGTGCTCGCACATCATACCACTTTAATTGCGAGTGTTGTCCACCTATAGCATAATCAATGATTGATTTAAGATTTCTTGTTGGCTGAATCCAAGTATATCGATGAATATCCTTATGTTTAAAAAAACCATTATTTATTTTTAGGTTGTGGGTTTCACACATTTTATTTTGTCAACGAGTCAATTTCTTTTTGGTTTTTCTTAATTACACAAATACTAGGGAAGCCTCGGAAGTAGGTAAAGTTTCATTGTTTGGCTACAACGTTTGAGTTGAACTGTATTTTAATTAAGATCTTTGTAAAACATTGGTATTAAAACACTGGCGCACTTAAAATTTTCTTATTTCTGAACCCCCCCCCCTTCTCCACTGTATAAAAGTTACCGGGCATATCAATGTTTTACCTAGCTGAAAAATACAGTTCTGCTTCCAGATATTTGTTTAATTACTCAGTAATTTTTTTTTTAGTGTCACAAATTGGCACAGCGTTATTGTTCTACAGTGTCACAAAATGGCGGCAACGTCTTTTAGATTGCCACATCGTTTGTTGTCTTTTTATCTGCAGTGGGAATAAATTTGCAAAGAACTTTTCCCTAGTAACACAGGTACGTTTTAAAAACGTCCATTTCGGACCTAGGGGAATTTTTTAAAAATCACGCCTTGGTCCCACTGGGTCCGATAAAGGTCCCTTTTTGTGGGTCTCTATAACGTTTTTAAAATGTCCTCACAGGACGTTTGTAAATCGTTTTAAAAACGTTTTTCAGACGTTTGTCAAATTTAATTTTTTATACAAGTACCTTCTGCAAAATTTGTGGACGTTTAATAAACGTTTCAGTGACGTTCAGATACGTTCCAAAGCGTTTCTAGAACGTACAAAAAACCTTCTTTCGAGGACGTCTAAAAAACGTTATATGATATGAACCGACGTTTAACAATCGTTTCAGAGGACGTTTAATAAACG
This sequence comes from Aspidapion aeneum, assembly GCA_963576565.1. Classification (NCBI taxonomy): domain Eukaryota; kingdom Metazoa; phylum Arthropoda; class Insecta; order Coleoptera; family Brentidae; genus Aspidapion; species Aspidapion aeneum. The sequence goes on from OY755039.1 coordinate 121,873,897, forward strand.
TTCAGGGGACGTTTAATCAAGGTTCAGGTGACCTTGTAAAAACGTTTCCGGAAACGCCCAAACAACCTTTCAGGGGACGTTTAAAAAACATTTTAAGGACATTTTAAAAACGTTTCAGCGGCACTACACAAAGTCTAGGCCTCGGGCCCCGTGTTATTGGGCCCTTACGTATTGGACCCTTTCTACTACAAGAGCCCGTAACACAGAACTCTACGTTATCCGTACCATTAAAAGTCATATTCAACAAGTGTCATATTAGCGTACACAAAGGTGTGCCTACTTTAGTTAACAACCAGACGTGGCCTGAAGTCGCTAATTAAGCAAAATGTATGAAAAGATTTACAGGTGCGTTAACATCTTATAGTATCAGTTTAGACTCTATTGCAAGTATGTCATATAAACCCATTTATAAAAATATGATGATACTGCCACAACTCATCCCAGCTGGAGGACAGGCATACGCTCTTAAGTAAAATTTCATCTGTCGTTAAACCTGCATAAACGAGAAGCAGCATATTTTTTTTGGCACATATGTCAGTTACGCCCCCCTTATATATGTGTCTCATGCTGCCTTGCTGCTGCCTGGTTGCTGATAAGGCACACCATCTAGATGATAAGGGTTTTTAACACTCACGGACGTAAATTGATAACAAGATATTTTTTATAAAATAGCTGTCATATAGAGCCGGTAAGTTTAAAATAACTATGCTGCCCGACGTCCATTTGGGCATACGCTAGGCACACCAGTGAAAATTATAAAATATTTTTGTTTCAAGTCACATCATGTATTATCAAGATGGTTTTTAACAATTGTGTGTCTTATGGACCTTCAAATACTGAGTTGACTATTCTGCCAAACATTTACCTTACCAAAGGACTGGCACACCTGTAATTATATTTGAAGCTGAAACTCACGCACATTACTAAATAACAAAATGGTTTCTAATTACTGTGTGTCATGTGGACCCTCAAATACTAAATTGACTATGTTGCCAAAGATCTGCCTGACCGAACGAATGGCACATCTCCTGTAATTGTTTGTGAGGCTGAACTCACCCACTTTTCTAACTAGCAAGATATTTTTTTATTACTGTATGTCATGTGGACCCTCAAATACTAAATTGAGTGTGCTGCCAATCATCTGCTTGACCGAAGGAATGACACACCTCCTCTAATTATATTTGAGGCTGAAACTTACCTACATACCTAACTAACAATATGGTTTTTAATTATTGTGTGTCATGTGAACCTTCAAATACTAAATTCACTATGCTGGCAAACATCTGCCTAACCGAAGGAACAGTACATCTCCTATAATTATATTTAAGGTTAAAAGTGACCTACGTTAGTAAATATAAAGATGTTTTAACATTATTGTGTGTCATGTGGACCCTCACATAGTAAACTGACTATGCTGCCCAACATCTGCCTGACCGAAGGAATGGCACACCCCATATTATATTCAACCCTGAAACTTATCCACATTATTAAATGCAGGATGGTTTTTTATCATTGTGTGTCATGTGGACTCTCAAATACTAAATTCACTATGCCGCCAAACATCTGGCTCACCGAAAAAATGGCACATCTCCTCTAGTTATATTTAAGGCTAAAACTCACCTATATTAGTAAATATCAAAATATTTTTTATTTATTGTGTGTTATGTGGACCCTCAAATACCTAATTGACTGCTGCCAAACATCTGCCTGACCAAAGGAATGGCACACCTCCTCTAATGATATTTGAAGCTGAAACTCACCCACATTACTAAATAGCAAGATGGTTTTTCATTATTGTGTGTAATGCGAAGCCTTAAATACTAAATTGACTCTTCTGCCAAATATCTGCCTGGCCGAAGGAATGGCACACCTCCTCTAATTATATTTGATGCAAAAACTCCCCTACATTACTAAATACCAAGATGGTTTTTAATTATTGGGTGTCATATGAACCATCAAATACTAAATTGACTATACTGCCAAACATCCGCCTGACCGAAACTTATCTACATTACTAAACATCAGGATGATTTTGAATTATTGCGTGTCATATGGGCCCCTAAATGCTAAATTGACTCTGCTGCCAAACATCTGACCACTAACAGCACGTGTTTTGTACCAACGAACAGGTAATTGCGCTCGGGACCAGCATGCGGAGGTACGTATTTTCATATGAAAAGGGCAGGGGACAATTCGTCGCGGCCGATTCGCTGTGATCCAATTCGCGGCGATCCGATGCGCCGCGGGGACAATTTGCCGCCGGCCGATTCGCCGCGGAGACAATTTGCCACGAGATTTTTTGATTTATGATGTTACCATTGGCAATTGTTTAAACAGTTTTATTTAGCTTGACTTCATATAATATATCTATTTATTTGTTTGATCATAACTTTTTTCAAACTTTTCCAACTAAATATTTGGTGGTTAGTGTACAATTTAAAAAAAATATATTTGAAAAATTTTTATAATTATTATTTATATTTTGAAAAGGATTTTCTCATTTATGGACCGATATGCATGAAACTCGGAACTTTGTGATCTTTCAGGTCGCTGATTATTATTTTTAACAAACTAAAAAAAAACAAAATGGCCTATCAAAAATGGCGGACTTTCCCATTTATGAACCAATATGCATCAAATTCAGAACTTTGGGGCGCTTCAGGTTGCTGATTATGATTTCTAACTTAAACTTAAAAAAAAAATCAAAATGGCGCGTTTTCCCATGTATGAACCGATTTGCATCAAACTCGAAACTTTGCGATCTTTCAGGTCGCTGATTATTGTTTTTAACTGAAACTAAAAAAAATGCAAAATGGCGAATCAAAAATGACGGACTTTCCCATTTATGATCCAATATGCATTAAATTCGGAACTTTGGGTTGTTTTAGGTCCCTGATTATGATTTCTATCTTAAACTTTAAAAATATCAAAATGGCGTTTTCATAATGGCCTAGTTTTGTCAAGCTTGACATTTTGCAGTGTTGAGGTCAATAAATACAGTTTTTTCGTCAAACTTTAAAAAATTAAAATGGCGGATCTAAAATGTCGGACTTTTTTAATTATCAGCCGATATGTTTCAAATATGGAACTTGGGAATAAACTGCTGTAAAAGTTATAAAAAATTTAAAATTGTGCTCCAAAATGGTGGATTTCCGTATTTACAAACCGATGTGTTTCAAACGTAAAAAATTGGTTTGTTTGAGGTCACTTAATACAATTTATTTAAACTTAAAAAAAAATTTTATGGGGTATTCAAAATGGCGAACTTTTCCATTTATAAATCGGTATGTATGAAATTTGGAACTTCGCGGTATTTTAAATCGCTGATTATGATTTTTTGACCCAAACTTAAAAAAAGTATAATTGCGGATGCAACATTGCGATTATATACATAGCGATTCATGAATAAGAAACTCCGCCATTTTGATTTTTTTGTAAGTGTGAGTCTTAAACTGTATTAAGTGACCTTAAGCAATGCAATCTTTCAAGTTTGAGATAAATCGGTTAGTAAATACAAAATAGCACCATTTTGGATTCGTTATTTTTAATTTTTTTGGAGTATGAGTCAAAAATCACATTCAGTGACTTGAAAAATATCGGTTCATAAATAAAAAAGTCCGCCATTTTGGATTCGTTATTTTTAATTTTTACGGAGTTTCCATTTTGGACCCGCAATTGTTGTAATGAAAATCGTAAATTGTATTGTTAACAGAACACTACGCCTACCAAATTTTAAATTTCGAATTAATTCGTGTGACGCTAGCCACTGATAATAATTTAAAGACGGAAAAGCAGGAGTGTGAATCACGTACGTTTTAAATATATCTGTACTGCTAAAGCGTATTAAAACCATAATGTGGAAAATGACTGCTACAAGCGTTCCATTCTAATTGGATTTGGAATAACATTTGAAAAGGACTGCTTTCAAATGAGTTTGGCAATTTGTCAATGCCCTGTGATTTAACGTTGTCAAAATTGAAGTTAATTCTTATTTTCAATTAAGGGGGCAAACTTCGCCCGAAAACTTACCATCTGACAACACTGATATCCCATTTTTAGGCCGAATCTTTGGCTCTGGAACGAAATAGCGATGTACAAACTAGCGAGTATTAAATTAGCGGTACCGAAATAGCGACAATCAAAATAACGATGTAACAAAATGGCGATTTAACAAAATAGCGATTATATCAAAATAGCGATGTAACAAAATAGCGATGTAACAAAATAGCGATGTAACAAAATAGTGACTATCAAAATAGCGATGTAACAAAATAGCGACTATCCAAATAGCGATGTAACAAAATAGCGATTATCAAAATAGCGATTATCAAAATAGCGATATTTTGGTTCGGTTTTGGCATATAGTTCGACAAAGGGGTTTCTTTCTATCAATTTTTTTCAAAAAAAAACTTCCCTGAAACCGAACCGAACCGAACCAGCATATTTAAAACAAAAACTCTCCAGACTTCTTTTGAACCGAAACAAACTGAACCGAATTTGGTTCAGTTTGGTTCGGTTCGGTGCGATTCGGTTCGGATTCACACCCTCTAGGATCCTGGAAAAGAAGTCAGGGAAGTTTTTTTTAAAAAAAATTTGTTAGAAAGGTTCGGTTTGGATTGGTTCGGATCGATTCGGTTTGGTTTGATTCGGTATTTTGATACATCGCTATTTTGATTGTCGCTATTTTGATTGTCGCTATTTTTATACATCGCTATTTTGATTGTCGCTATTTTGATACATCGCTATTTTGATATATCGCTGTTTTGTTATAAACGCTATTTTGATAGTCGCTGTTTCATTACATCGCTATTTTGATAGTCGCTATTTTGTACATCGCTATTTCGTTCCAGAGCCCGAATCTTTATCCTAATAGAAATAGAAAATTAGAAAGCGGAATGCGTCGAAATTTTGCGAGGTGATTTTTTAAAGCATTTTTAACAAACGTATCTTGGCAGTAATTCATCACTAATTCATCTTATTTAAAAAATTTTAAAAAAGTTATCGCTAAAACCGAAGAAATATTTCAAAACAATGTTTGGCATTTTAGTAGCCTAGTTATAGAAAACTGTAGGGAAATTCTTTCGTTTTTTATATTTTTTGGAAATATACAAAAGAAAATCAAAATTCTAACAAGGTACGTTTGACAATGTTAAAAAGGTCTTTTATATGAACAGAAAAAAATTTTTAATTAGTTTTTTATAGACGAAATCTATTAGAGTTTGTAAAAGCGTAGTCAATTTTATATTTTCTGAATTATAAATCAGACAAAAGCCATCGACCTCCTGACTGAAGCGCCACCCTCATATAACGGGGGCGAGCCAATTCGATAAAGAAAATTTAATTAAAATCATGTGACCCGGATTTTCAGATTATTTTCAGTTACTTTAAACAAATAAAATGTTCTTTAATATAACTTAAATGCATATAAGTAAGTATTTAGAGACATACAATTTTTTCTATTTACAAAAATTTGTTTGAACCTACCAAACAAAATCAGGGGATTACGAACCGATTCATAAGATAGTTTGTGATAATAGTAATTTACCTAATTACTGCGGAAGAGGCACTAAACACACGCGTTAGGTATGTACGTACAATATTTTTTTCTACGTGGTTGTGGAAACAAAAAAAGCACAACATTACAAACAACTGATTTATTATATTTAATTTAGAATAATTGCCAAAAACTTAATTTCCTATCCTAACTTAACGGCATCTTCGGATCATGAGATCTTCGTTTTCATATTCTGGATCATAGATATCAGAAGATCCTTAATATCTTTGTTCTGGATGTATTTGGCGGCAGGCTCATATTGTGGCTAAATCTTCTTCGGGCTTATCGGTATTTTCTACCACAGTAAACAAATATTTTTTTTCTATTATTATTTATAAGAGGAAACATCACCCCCTAATACTTGACGAAAAAATAGGCTTTGTTGTTTACTCTATTCTTTTATTTTTCCTGTTGCTATTGGAAAACTAGCCCAATTGTTTTTTTTGGCATAAATTAACGTCAGTGCCAAACTCAAAATGTGTTGTTTGTTTGTACTAGATTGTTAATTATGACATCTAATATAACCTAATTTACAATTAGGACTGTCATCCATTGTCATCCTTAAAATTTTAGTAAAGCCCACAATTTTTGAACCGAGTCGGTGGCCCTATGACTCTAATATGTAGTGCCAACTTTTGACTGATATTTAAATATTTTGCCTTGTTGTCTTTTGCTTGAAAAATTGCCAAAATCGAATTTGACGCCTTAAAAAAAATTATTTTTATTTTGGCACTTACTTGGCATTTTTTTAACAAATTAAAACGTATTTGTCCTAGGGCCTAAGGTAACTGATAATGGGTGTTTTAACCTTAGAAAAGAGATGGGGCTGAAAGCGCAGCAACCAATTATTATCAGTAGCCTAATAGTATAAGAGCCCAGTAGGATTTTGGGCTTGAATTGCAAACCGATACTCATATATTTTAATCGATTCATCATAAGACCATATCCCAAAAAAATGGAGATACCTGCGAAAATCCTGCATAAACAACCCGCCATCTTTGTTTAAAGATGGCGAAAAGGAGTTTGAATCAAATGTACGTAACTTTTTTATTATGACATCGATTTTAACCAAACAAATTGTGATTAGCTTCTACTATAATGGCCTCTCAAAATTACTATCAATACTTTGTTTTTTATTTGTCTCTATACTATAAATTCTGTAAGTTCCTCAAATACGCAATTTTTTTTTAGGTTTTTTGATTTTTTAAAGAAAACTACTGGATTTACAAAAAAAACATAAAAAATAAAAAATATGCAGATTGTCAAGATGTATTCATTGTCTAATATTTGCTGTAGATTAAGTGGTTCTCGAGTTACACTTAAAAAACCACTAAATTGGCCTATACCTACCCCCAGGTACAAAATTTTCATATTTTCATGTCATGAAAGTTACTAAAAAACTGGACAGAGGGAAAAAGGACGTCAAGCTTAATAAGAAACGGCTATTAGTTTCAAACAGAAACTGATACTGAGGTAGATATGGCGGCTTAAACATGGCCGAAGCGTAATTTACAATTTTATTTTTGAGGGTAATTTTTTTATGTAAAACGAACCCCTACGGGGTCAAAGTGTAGCCCCGCTAAAAGGCAATTTAATTATCTTCAAAAAAGGATAGCACACTTTTTGTCGTAAAGTTAATAGTTTTCCTGAAAAAAACAAAAAATATGCGGCATACATAATTCAATGTTTTCGTGCCATAGAAGTACGACAATGGCATGGGTCCATTAAGGGAAAAAACAATTTATGCACAGATAAGCGAATCCCAGTTTCATATTTAAACTCAGCGTCAAAAATCTTACAAAAAACATATTTGATAGTTTTCTCTTAAATTGACAGGTGGTCACGTGATTTTGGCAACTTCTTAACGGTTTGAGCCAGAGGCTTGGTTCTTTTTTTGCTTTGTAGACAAAAATGTCCCATCAAAATTAATCACCACTGGCATGTTTTTAAATTTGTAAAAATATATAAAGGGTGTCCCAAAAATCCGGGTCTACCCAAATATCTGCTGAACTATTGCAGATAACTGAACCATATTTGGTAGTGATCGATGACATCAAGAGATTTATTTTATGCATACATTAACAAAAAAGTTTAAAAAATACATTAAGAAAAAAGTTATATTTATATTTTAGCTATTTATTCGATTTTTATTTTCTAAAAAACACCCTGTATTTTGAAAACGGAGCAATGTCGGACTAAAGTAGGTGGCTTTTATTGTACTGACCTTTCATAGACACAGACTGTATAAGTAATTTTATCCATATTTCCGTGCTTTTCCATGTTTTTCCCGGGTATGCTGTAATTGACCAGAGGCAAACAAACAAAACCTTAAACTACATGGCAATACCAACATAAAAATATGTGTCAAAAATTCCCACGTATGGGGGATAGCGGGTATAGCTATATTTAAAAATTTGTAAAAAATGGTAAAAGAATAAGTTTGACAGTCGATAGATTTTGACACGTTTTTTATCATAGGCAAGGGACAGTTGGCGTACATGGGTTTTCAAAGACCTTTCAAATAAGATATCTCTCAATAGGGTTTTTGTTTAAAACAACAAACTTGTAAATTTTGACAAAAACTGAAAAAATTAGTTTTGACAGATTTGATTGTGTAGACAATTAACGGCTATATCAAAATATGTATTTAATTGTCAAATACCTTTAAAACGAGGTATCAATCGATAAGGATTTATAATTAAAATTTTTAAGTTGATCGCCCCTTTGTCGCCCCCTAACGCAGGGGCAGCACAACCGCTTCTTCATAAAATAGATCTCTTGATGTTAACGATTACTGCCAAATATGGTTCAGTTATCTTTAATAGTTTAGAAGATGTTTCAGTGGACTCAGAGTTTTGGGACACCCTGTATACATATATATCTTGTTTTCGCTTACTCTCGTAGCATCTCCTTCTTACTCTCTTGGCTAATTTTAGTGCCAGGAAGAAAAGAACAGAAATAATAGGGACCTATTGCATTAAAGCCAGGCAATAATTGTGCCGGGCACTATTCTGACATTTTCGCATTAAAAGAACAGCTGACTTCTTTCAAAATTAGGCCTTTGTGTATTATAAGAGCCAACATTAATAGTGCCGCCACTATTAATGGAAAATAAACGACTGGATTTATAAATTCGACTTTGGTATGTCAATTTTAAAAGATCAACTGTCAGCTTTCAATGCGAATCTGTCAGAATAGTGCCCGGCACAATAAGTGCCTGGCACTATTGCAGTAAGTCCCTAATACAAAAAACAAGGGATTTTAGTCTTAGTAACCAGCTCAGGAAAAGAAAGACCTCGGGCAAGACTGCATTCCCGGCCGTTTTAACAAACAGTAAAAATAAAGAGCCCTCAAAAAGTTGGCGGCAAATTCAGTTGAAAAGGGTATACTAGAAGATTGGATTTTTAATAAACCAAAACATATTAACAAGACTTATTTTATAATAATTTTTAATGGGTTCAAAAAAACGTCATATAGAAATAGCGGTATATGATACCGGTAACAGCGTTAGTATAAGTTTTTGTGTTTGCCTCTCTGAGTGGGTACATGAAAAAAAACCTTTTAAACTGATGTAACTCGTAAACGAAATGATCGATGGCTGTTTCGTTTTATCCATTTATCAGGGAAAATACTACGAATTTACTTTTTTAGGTGAAATAAAGCAAATATTTACCTGTAGATAATCAGGTACTAAAACTAAAAGAAAAGTTTAGGCCTATTAAATATAGTATGTATTCCAGATACATTTACCTACTTATTTTATGGAGATTTATGTAAGAAATACAACTTTGGATAAATGTAAAAAAAGCAAAAACTAAAAATTGTCTTTATTATTATATATTTATTTATTGCTCGACATTACAAAAACCCCTGTAAATATTTTGAACTCCTATAGAGCATCTGTAGCATTTTAACCAAAATTGTATTTCTTACATAGTTTTCGAAATCGAACTTTTCTGGGACACTCTGTATATTATCTCAGTGTTAAAAATTCATGGATAACGAAGTTAGAAATAGTGCCAATTGAAATGGAGATGAAAAGTGACAATCAGGGATAAATAGTGGCAGATCGGGCCTAAAAAGAAGTACAAAAAGTAGCATATAAAGCATATTTTTTTCTTGGCGAATTGTAGAGGGTGACACCAGTTTTAAATAAAAGTTTCACTTTAGAAATACTACCGCAAGAACAAAGGGAACTATACCAATATCAACATTTTTATCAGATAATTTCAAAAAATTAATTTGGAAAAGTATAAAATTTTAATTATGCAACAGTTAAAATATCGAAATGCGGATTCGACTAGTTATAAAATTTTGGGCGTCAGGCGGCACCGTATTCAAAATTTTTAAAAATATGTTTTGTCGTCAAAATTGGATAATTTTGTCTACAAATCAAAAAAAGAACTAAGTCTCCAGCTCAAACCATTAAGAAGTTGTCAAAATCACGTGACCACCTGTCAATTTCACAGAAAAGTATCAAATATGTTTTTTGTAAGATTTTTGACGCTAAGTTTAAATATGTAACTGCGGGTTCGCTTATCTGTGCATAAATTATTTTTTCCCTTAATGGACCCATGCCATTGTCGTATTTCTATGGAACGAAAACATCGAATTATGTATGCCGCATATTTTTTGTTTTTTTCAGGAAAACTATTAACTTTACGACAAAAAGTATACTATCCGTTTTTAAAGATAATTAAATTGTCTTTTAGCTGAGGTACATTTTAACCCCGTGGGGGTTCGTTTTACATAAAAAAATTACCCTCAAAAATAAAATTGTAAATTACGCTTCGGCCATGTTTAAGCCGCCATATCTACCTCAGTATCAGTTTCTGTTTGAAACTAATAGCTGTTTCTTATTTAGCTTGACATTCTTTTTCGTTCTGTATAGTTTTTTAGTAACTTTCATGACTTTGGTGAAAATATGAAAATTTTGTACCTGGGGGTAGGTATTTTTTTTTTTACGGGTATGCGCACTCGCAAGGAGATCCCTATCACGCTCGAGGAGCGGCAAGTGTGCGAAAATGTTGGTGTGTGTTGGTTTTGAAACGGTTCAGGTTGTAACCTGCAGGGAAAACTGTCGCAGGGAGTTTATTCCACAGCGATGCTGTTCTCCAGAGATATGAATTCTGATATAATGAGGTTCTTGGTGCCTCTATTTTGACAATAAATTGATGGTTACCGTCTGTTTGGTGCTACTCCCGGGGGGATCATACGTGCCAACTCTTCAGAGCATTTTCCGTGATAATACCTGTAGAAGAGAGATAGATCGCCCACAGTTCTTCGATGTTCGAGACTATCCAAGCTACGGGTAAGTGCGGGGTCATTGATCAGCTTGATAGCTCGTTTTTGCACGCTGTTCAAAAGCATTAAGGTATGTTTGGGTGCCGCACTCCATATATGTAAGCAGTACTCCATAGTCGGTCGAATCTGGGCTTTGTAGAGTGTCAGCAGTTGGCTTGGTGTATACAGATGTCTTGTACGAAATAGACGCCCTTTTAGCTATATCTGCCACGTGACTGTGCCAAGACATGTTGGTCTCTGCAGTGACTCCTAAGATGTTCAACTGGCTCTGCAATGCGACAGCACTTCCAGATAGCATGATGTTTGGCTCACCGGTGCTGGTCTTTTTTGAAAACAGGGCTGCTTGGGTTTTCTGCGCGTTGAACTGTACAAGGTTTTTGTTGCCCCAGTCCTCTATTATCTCCAAGTCGTTATTTATCTGTGATATTTCAGTTAGTCTAAGGTAATGGAATTCACGTGCGGAGAGACATGTGGGTGGTATGACTGAGGAGACTACATTGCCATCATCTGCAAAGCAATAAAGTGGATTTACTGTTTTATCTATGAGGTCATTTATGTAAATCAGAAAAAGTGTTGGCGAAAGGATTGCTCCCTGTGGCACACCAGCATTTATTTGGTAAGAGTTGGAGTTCCGGCCATCCAGTGCAACATAAATGGATCTATCCTTAAGGTAACTTTCAAACCAAGTGCAACGTCTCGGCGACAATCCCGTTGCTTTGAGCTTGTTGAGCAGATTTTCATGCCGAACTTTATCGAATGCTTTAGATATATCTAAGGCAATTGATCTTGTTTCACCTCGCAACTCAATCGCTTTTTGCCATAAGTGAGTGACGTATGTAAGTAAATCGCCAGTTGACCTATATTTTCGAAATCCGTATTGCTTGTCGTTGATAATTTTGTACTTTTCCAAGTACTTGGTTAGGTGATTGTTCACAACTCTTTCCATTACTTTTGATATCACCGGAAGTAGAGCAATTGGTCTATAGTTTAACGGATCTGTCTTTTTTCCTTTCTTTGGAATGGGTTGTGTTGCGGCAGACTTCCATGATGATGGATACTACTACTCCTTGCCTATAAGATAAATTGAATAATTTTGCGAAAGTTGGGGTGAGTTCGCTAGCACAATTTTTGAGTACTATCGCGGGAATGCCATCTGGACCCATTGCTTTGTTTGTATCCAACTTTTTAAGGGATTTTCGTATTTCTCTGTGACAAAAGGGTACCTCTGGCATACTGTGGGAAACCCTTTCAATGAACGGTGGAGTTTTTCCATTTGGCACTGTTAGGTTTGAGTTGGAGGAAAAGATTTTGGCCACCATATTGGCTTTTTCCTCTGATGTTGTGGCTAAGTGAGTATTTTTATCTGTAAGTGGTGGTATGGATGACTTGGTGAAGTTTGATCCAACGGATTTTGCAAGAGACCAAAAGGACCTAGAACTACTTGGACAATTCAGCAACCTGTTTTTTATTCTTTGATTGTATGTTTCTTTGGCGGCGTCAATAGTAATTTTGCAACTTATTCTGGCTTCTATAAATTCTGTGTGGTTTTGAGCGGTTTGTTGTCGTTTCCAAAGGTTATATGCTCTGTGTTTTTTCTGTACAGCCGTTTGACACTGGCTGTTGAACCAAGGTTTTGCATTAGCTCTGCGTTTTATTGTATGTGGGATATATGCATCCATTCCAGATAAGATTACTTTTGTTATTTCATTACAGCAAATAGTGGGATCAGCTGTTTTAAAGCAAACCTCTTGCCATGGAAAATCCAGGTAAAACTGTTTAAGGACATTCCATTTTGCCGATTTATAGTGCCACATTTTACGAGGAAGTGATTGTTGGCTTGGCGGTATGAACATTTCGCATTTTGTTCTTATAAGTTTATGATCGGATGAACCAAGTGGGGGATCTACTTGAATTGTGTACAAGTCAGGATTTGTAGTTAGGAACAAGTCTAAAAGCGCTGCAAATTCACCCCTTTCTGAGATACGGGTAGGTTCATCGACAAGCTGCGTTAGACCACAACTTATGGCAAAAGCTTCTGCTTCCCTGCCTTCATTATCTGTTTTGTTGTGGTCATTGGCGTAGCTAGCCTTGCTTTTCAGGGGGGGCCGTGGCCCCGGTCTATCTTGAACAAAAAGCAAACATAGGTTTTAAAGAGTCGTGCAAAGTGTGCAATGAATAAAAAAAAATACGCGCATTAAATGTTCTAATATTTTAATATAACAAATTTAATAATACATTTACCAACTTATTTATATGTATACACAGGAAGTATGTGATTCAGCAATTCTACAAAAAAAGTTTTCTACGTCGCTGACTGAAAGCGTCTACCACACTGTCTAAGTCGACCTCAACATCTTTTTCTATTAATAACAATGACAAACCTGAGTGTCTCTCTTGAGTCATAGTTGTTCTAAGCCAATTAAAAACTCTCCTCATGGCAGAGAAAGACCTCTCGCAAGTTGCACTTGAAATTGGAAGAATACTCGCAACTTTAAAAAGTTGGTAGAGGTTTGAATAGGTGTTTTCTGCTATATGTTGTTTGATAGAATCATGACCAACAGTTTGATTTAACCGAAGAAAAATGCAATTCTTTAAAATGGTCATTTCTGCTCTTAGAGTAGAAGTATTAATATTAAAAATTTCCCGGTATTGCTCGACGAATTTATTCCATTTAACGACGTGGGAAAACTTAATATGAAAATGGTTATGAAATTGTCACCAAAATCGGAAAATTTTCATAAGACACTAAACGCTAATCTCAAAAAAACTAAAAAGATAATTATATTTATTTTAGAAAAGCAGTTTAAAAAGGTCTTTTATAACCTTACGACATCTACAACCCGATTTCGGAAACAGAGGGGCAAAGGTCGCTGTCTTTATTAAATGCGAAATTTAACTTACACTTCTATAATATTTTACAAGATGTCGCCAATATGTATGAAATATTCAATATGCATAATTATGTTTAAATTTCAAAAATATTCTTGGGAAATTGCATAAGTGCAGAAAAGTTACCGATAATTTAAAGAGAAAAAGCCTAATTCCGCAAGACAAGGGCTTTTTTCTGAAATGTAAACATTATCTGAATGATTTTAAATTTTAATGCACCTATTTTATTTGAATATTTCCCGAATAATAATAGAAAAGTATGTATTTTCAGTGTCATGTTCTTTTACTAGTAGTCGGTAGGGGAGGCCTAAAATATCTTAGGGGGGGCCTGAGGGACTTCAGGGGGGGCCAGGCCCCCCCTGGCCCCCCCCTAGCTACGCCAATGGTTGTGGTGTTTTAGCCAGGGTATATTGTGGACGTTGAAATCGCCTAAAAAAACAATTTCCGCATGTGGATAGTTAGACTGTATACTATCACAGTTTTCGAATAATGTCGCAAAAAAGTTTTGATACTCGGTGTTACTTGGCGGTCGGTAGAGGCAGCAAATGAACTTGGTCGATGACTTTGAGGTGAATTTCAGCCATATGATATCAAGGTTCGCTGGTTCTAGCTTCTCCTCTCGATGACATGAAAGGTCATTTTTAATGTACACACACAGGTATAGGCCAATTTAGTGGTTTTTGAGTGTAACTCGAGAACCGCTTAATCTACAGCAAATATTAGACCCACCATGAATACATCTTAACAATCTGCATATTTTTTATATTTTTTTTTTGTAAAACCAGTAGTTTTCTCGAAAAAATCAAAAAACCTAAAAAAAAATAGCGTATTTGAGGAACTTACAGAATTTATAGTATAGAGACAAATAAAAAACAAAGTATTGATAGTGATTTTGAGAGGCCATTATAGTAGACGCTAATCACAATTTGTTTGGGTAAAATCGATGTAATAATAAAAAAGTTACGTACATTTGATTCAAACTCCTTTTCGCCATCTTTAAACAAAGATGGCGGGTTGTTTATGCAGGATTTTCACAGGTTTCTCCATTTTTTTTGGGACACGGTCTTATGACGAATCGATTAAAATATATGAGTATCGATTTGCAATTCAAGCCCAAAATCCTACTGGGCTCTTAGACTATAAATGAACCGACACACTTGTAGCCATTATTCTTATAGGCCCTTTCCCAGTACAAATATATTTAAGACGTACGTGGTGCCAATACTACCTGCGGTCGGTATAGTGGAATTTGAAAGGGTCTCAATTTTATTTATTTTGAAAATCTGTGATAAGCAAACAAAATAAGTTTTTAAAATTTTACTACTTTAGTGTGAGCTAGGGTTATCCTAATTTTTTCGAGAATAAAAAAGTTGCTCCGATTTCAAAATTTAGCTCACACATATACTATACTATAGTAGTGTGAGCTATGGTGATCCTAATTTTTTCGAGAAAAAAAAAGTTGCTCCGATTTCAAAATTTTTTATATATCTTTGCGTTTCAGATGATTTTGAAACTTTTTTGTTGCGCCGTCTGTCTGTCTGTCTGTATGTCTGTCTGTCTGTCTGTCTGTATGTCTGTCTGTAACGACCAACGCGCATAACTCAAAAACCGCTTGGCCGATTTTAATGAAATTTGGTACCTAGGCTGGGTCTTGGCTCGAGATGGTCCCATTTAAAAATGAACAAAATCCACCGAACACAAACCAAATAAAAGGGTGGGGGTAGATTTCAAAAATTAGAGTTTATGTGAAAATATGGCGTGTGTGATATCAAACAAAAGGTAATTGAGTCTGCAGTTAAACAAAATACATTTTAATTTATTTAAAAAAAAAGGGTGGAGGTATATTTTAAAAATTAGAGTTTAAGTGAAAATATGGCGTGTGTGATATCAAACGAAAGGTAATTAAGTCCGGAGTTTAACAAAATACATTTTAGTTTTTTGTTTTTTTTTAAGGGTGGGGGTAGATTCCAAAAATTTGAGTTTAAGTCAAAACATGGCTTGTGTGGTATCAAACAAAAGGTAATTTAGTCTGGAGTTGAATAAAATATATTTCAGTTTTTAGTTATATTAGCTTACACGTACACTATAACTATAGTACCTAGTGTGAGCTTAGGGGCCCATATATTGGCAGAGTATTTTTATATATCTTTGCGTTTCAGATGAATTTTAAACTTTTTTGTTGCGTCGTCTGTCTGTCTGTCTGTAACGACCAACTCGCATAACTCAAAAACCGCTTGCCCGATTTTAATTAGATTTGGTACCTAGGCAGGGTCTCCAAATAAAAGGGTGGGGTAGATTTCAAAAATTAGAGTTTATGTGAAAATATGGCGTGTGTGATATCAAATGAAAGGTAATTGAGTCTGGAGTTAGACTAAATAAATTTGAGTTAAAATAAGGGTGGGGATGGATTTCAAAAAATAGAGTCTAAGTGAAAATATGTCGTGTGTGATATCAAACGAAAGGTAATTGAGTCTGGAATTAAACAAAATACATTTTAGTTAAAAAAAAGGGGGGTAGATTTCAAAAATTAGAGTTTAAGTTAAAACATGACTTGTGTGGTATCAAACGAAAGGTAATTTATTCTGGAGTTGAATAAAATATCATAACAAAAACATATCATGTAAAAAAAAGCCAAGTACGCGAAAATGGCATTCCGTAAAAAGAATTGAGATAAAAGTAAAGCCAAGTTCTCCAATACAAATTTCAAAATGAAAGGTTCTTACTAGTTTGGAAATATTTTTTTAAACTTTGCTATAAAATTTCCTTTTAAACGGTGTGTAAAAAAGTAGGATTATTTTTATCTATAACAATTTAGGGGCCTCCGTAAATTACATCAATTTTAAAAAATCACTAAACTTACCAAGTTTTATCCAATTTTCTCAAAAACTAATCTTTTTAGGAAAAAAATTATTCCACACTTTATTGTAGAAAATAAAATTTCCTTTTTAACAGTGTATAAGTTAGTCCAATCAGACTAACAGCAAACCCTCCAGCGGCGTCCGTTTTTGGAGAAAATGTAAGAAAATTAGAAAAAACACATGTTTGTCACATGTTCTGCTCGATTATCTTAAAAAACCAAGCCCTCTATCAAAAATTGTGTCCTTCAGTCGATTATAGACAATAAAAATTCCTTTTAAACGCTGTACCACAAGGTAATATTTATCTTCAGAATAAAACGTCACAGGCGTCCGTAAATAAAATCAGTTTTTACAAATCACCAAACAAATTAATTTTGTTACAGGTTTTATCCAATTTTCTTAGAAAATAAACTCAATCAAAAAAAGTGTTCTTAACTTTATTGTAGAAGATAAAATTGCCTTTCTAACTGTATAAGTTAGTAGGGTTTGATTGATGACAAACTCTCCAGCGACGTAAATAAAAACATTTTTGTCACATGTTTCACCCGATTTTCCAAAAAACCAAGCTTTTTATCAAAAAATTTCTCTTATACTTGATTGTATTGTTATTTTCTTTTAAACGATGTATAATAAGGTATAAAAAGTTTAATTTTTAAAACTTTGGAGACGTCCGTAAATTAAATCAGTGTTTAAAAATCACCAAATAAATTAATTTTTGTTCGATTTTTTTAAGATCCTTAAAATTTGTATCAGTGGCGATAGTAGGCGATCCCCCCTCATCCATCCAACCGTACCTACAAAATTATGGCGCAGGATATGGAGAAAAGGTGAGTAGGAGGGATCACCTTTGCTACTAGAGCATCTTTTTTCGGGGCGAGTTTCATTTTTTTTTATGGAGGGGGGATGGGAGGGAAGGTTGGGAGGTACGAGGGGTGCAAAGACTATCAATGCAGATGGCGGCTATAGTAGTGTTACATTTGGTAATTTTTAAAATCTTATTTTATATACGGATGCCCGGACGCCCCTGAAGTTTTAAAAATGAAATTAATTTTTCACCAAATTATACATCATTGAAATAGAAATTTTACTTTCTACAAATCAGCTATGAGGCATATTTCTCATAAAAAGGTTAGTTTTTTTTGGAAAATCGGGTGAAACATGTGACAAAATTTTTTTTTTTATATGACCTGTATATACGAAAGCCGCTGGAGAGTTTGTCATTAACCAAACGTCAAACATATTTATCCAGTTGGGCTTAGTTTCTGAGGAAATTGGATAAAACCTGTACAAAAATTTATTTGTTTGGTGATATGTAAAAATTGATTTTATTTACGGACGCCTGTGAAGTTTTAATTTAAAGCTAAATCTTACTTTGTGATAAAGCATTTAAAAGAAAATTTCATTGTCTACAATCGACTACGGAACATGATTTTTGTTAGAAGGCATGATTTTTAAGATAATCGGGTAAAACGTGTAACAAACATGTAGTTTTTAATTTTTTTTTACATTTTCTTGTAGTTTGATATTAGTCTGACCGCACTAGCTTATACCAATGAATACACAACTCTTGTGTATTCATTGCTTATACACTATTAAAAAGATAATTTAATTTTCTACAATAAAGTGTAAAATATTTTTTTCCCAAAAAGCTTAGTTTTTGAGAAAATTGGACAAAACTTGTAAAGAAGTTTAGTGATTTTTCAAAATTCATGTAATTTACGGACGACCCTAAATTGTTATAAATAAAAATAATCTTACCTTCTTACATCATTTTAAAGGAAATTTCATTGTCTACAATTGCCTATAGGACACAATTTTTGATAAAGAGCGTAGTTTTCAAGAAAAATGGGTAAATCTTGTAATAAACATGTTTCTTTTTTGAATTTTCACCTCAATAAACGGACGCCGCTGAAGAGTTTATCATTGGTCGTACCCCACTGACTAATACATCGTTGAAAAGCAAATTTTATTGTTTATAATTAAGGTAATTGCCTATTTTTCCCTAAGAAGCTTAGTTTTTGACAAAATTTGAAGAAAACCTCAAAATCTCAGGTTTTGGGAGGTCTGGGGGTTTTTGCAGCCAACATTTAGTTGTTTAGATGTTAGATTTTACACATTTTTGATTAATTTCTCTGTCATTGTGGCTTTAAGGCGTCAACTTAGTTAAATTTTCAGAAATTCAAACACGACTATAAGAGAAGGGGGGAAAAATTGGACCAAAACCTGGCTTGGCAACATCCAGATCGTTAATCTGTGACCTTTTGTCAGCTAGAATACAGAAGAGTCTGAGGCTAGAATCCATTGTCAAACTGCGGTCCTCATATTTTGCATACTCAACTACCTACAGCGTCTGCACTAAATTGCCAGCATTCACCTTGTTTAAGGCAGGTTATAGTATAGTAGAGGATGCTTTCATAGATTTTAAATTTCGGAGCATACCTTCAACTGCGTTTGAAGTAGCTCATTGAAATGATGTGTAGATGCTACCACAGTAAACAGACCGCAGATCGGTAGTACGAAAACTGCCTTGTAATTTTAGCTCACACTACTACTATACTATAGTAGTGTGAGCTATAGTGATCCTAATTTTTTCGAGAAAAAAAAAGTTGCTCCGATTTCAAAAATTTTTATATATCTTTGCATTTCAGATAATTTTGAAACTTTTTTGTTTCGCCGTCTGTCTGTCTGTATGTCTGTCTGTCTGTAACGACCAACGCGCATAACTCAAAAACCGCCTGCCCGATTTTAATGAAATTTGGTACCTACGCTGGGTTTTGGGTCGAGATGGTCCCATTTAAAAATGAACAAAATCCACCAAACACAAGCCAAATAAAAGGGTGGGGGTATATTTCAAAAATTAGAGTTTATGTAAAAATATGGCGTGTGTGATATCAAACGAAAGGTAATTGCGTCTGGAGTTAAATAAAATACATTTTACTTTTAAAAAAAGGGTGGGGGTAAATTAAAAAAATTAGTGTTTATGTGGAAATATGGCGTGTGTTATATCAAACGAAAGGTAATTGAGTCTGGAGTTAAACAAAATACATTTTAGTTTAAAAAAAAAGGTGGGGGTAGATTTGAAAAATTAAAGTTTAAGTCAAAACATGGCTTGTGTGGTATCAAACGAACGGGAATTGAGTCTGGAGTTCAATAAAATATATTTCAGTTTTTAGTTATATAAGCTCACACGTACACTATAACTATAGTACCTAGTGTGAGCTTAGGTGCCCATAGATTGGCTGAGTATTTTATAACTGTTTTTAGTTTTGGTCAGCGCCCTCTAAGAGCTGGCCGGTCGAACTACACTTAGTGCGGTTGAGCGTAATTTTTTGGAACACTTTTAGTGCAGGGGATGAGCGTTATTTCTATGAGTCTTTTAAACCGGCTGTCCCGAGAGCATATTATCCGCGCGGATTTTTTTTCTCGGGCTTTGATTGGTTGAAATTTTTAAATCAACCAACCAGAGCCTGGGAAAGGATAAATCGGCGCCGCTTATACGCTCTATGGACAACCAGCATTTATGTGTGAGCTAATGCGGACGAACTCAAACCGATCAACTGCGCGTGTGTCACTCGCTTCTTTTGGAAATTCGTTTCTCTTGAGCCGAATGGAACAATAAACAGAATAAAGTAAAAAAGAGAGTAGCACATGCGTAGTTGAAAAAAACCGGTTTCAGTTCCCAAATTTTTCCACCAGTAAGCTGATCGTCATTAAAAATAGGATTGAATAAAAAGTATTTTTTCTTAGCATAGTAAGTATATTATAAAAAGATATATATGAAACACATTAATGATTACTAACAAAAATATAAAGGGTGCAAGCCTAGTTATTCTGTGATTAAACTTACTAACTTAAAAGAGTCATTAAATAATATTAAAACATTAATATAATCTTGATATTTAAAATAACCTAGAAAGCCGTGGCGTAGCCAGGGGGGGGGGGGGGGGGTTTGGGGGTCAAAACTCCCCCCGTTGGTCAATGAGAGTACTAATAGCAATAGAAAAATATAACTTTTCAATTGTAGAAAATAATATAAGTACTTATAGATATAGATACAATACAATACAATTTATGAAAAAAAACTTGGGTTGAAGACAATTTGAATTACCAAGTTTTACTCTATTATACCTATTGGTGAAGGCGCAAGAAAGATATAAGGAAAAGCTTTTCACAGAGAGGCCAATTTAACTATTTTTAATTTTTTTCCAAAATATTAGTTTAATAATACATAAAATCTGTCTTTTTGCTTTCATGAAAAGTTATGGAAAACTCGGGAAATTTTCGAAAAATTCGAAAAATAAGAAAATGTTCTGAAAAACTTGGAAAATTTTCGGAAAACTCGGAAAATCTTCGGAAAAACTCTGGAAATATTCGGAAAAACCCGTGATAAACCCGGAAAATTTTTAAAAAGCTCAGGAAATGATCGGGAAAACTCGGAAAATTTTCGGAAAACTCTGGAAATATTCAGAAAAAACTCGGGAAATAATCGGAAAAACTAGGAAAAAGTGTTTATCAGAAAATTTTAAAAAAATTTAGGAAAACTCGGGAGATGTTTGGGAAACCTAGTTAAAAACTGGGAAAAAGTAGGAAAATTTTTGGAAAATCTCGGAAAATGGTTGAGGTGGCATGGCAAAACCCCCCATTGCCAGTTTCTAGCTACGCCACTGTAAAAAGTAGTGCTCATTTGATCCCAATGCGAAAAAAAAGATAAAATTTGTTAAGGGATTTAAATCACACTTCTTAGTAAGTAACAAAGAAATTGTTGACATTACATCATACCTTCTGCTTGAATAAACAGTTATATTTAAACAAAAGAGTCTTATAAAACTAAAAAAGTCCAAAAGAAGTCTATAAATTCACTGAAAAAACACAAATTAACAAAAAAAGCTTCGAAGAGAACTTCCACACAAGAACAAAGAGTACGAAAAATGAAAATGGCGATAGGTCGCTAGGCGGCTGACATCCTGTCAAAAATATCAAAGTACAGAAATCTGTAATTTTGGACGCCCTCTAATAGCTGGCCCATTTTTCATTAGTTTTTGGCGGGAAAGTCCGAGTGTCTATACTACCGCTTTGCGGTCCGTGTACTGTGGATGCCACCATATGCAGTGGCGACTGCTGGCTGTGTCAGGGATCACCTTTTGTTAGGTGATCCGTGGCTGTGTGTTCAATTGGTCTTATTGAAGTGAAGAATTCATGTTCTTCTATTATATGATGTAACTTTATAATACTTTCCGTGGTTAGTTTGGATAATCGATTTTTTTCGTGTAACGCGATAACCTATCTAAGAAAATCCAATTTGCGCGCATTCCTTCTTATTAGCTTTTTTCCGCTCGCGTTTTTTCTCAATGCGCCTAATTTAATATATAATTGTTGATTTCGTATTTTGGTTTTTTTTATACCTTTTTGGGATTTTTCTACCCTTTTGTCTTAAAAAACTAAAAATTTAGATAAACTCAAGTATATGTCATATTAATCGTAGCCGCAAGCCTGTAAAGCGTAAGGACACTCATCGTAAAGGCAAGCCTTATAGGAAGCGAAGCCAACGTCAGGCTTTCAATTTTAGGGTTATTGTTTTTGACATGTTTTCCTCGGTTTTATTTTAAAGATGTTGTTTTACACAGTATGAAGGTACCTAAACTATATATACTTATGTAATTAGAATTAAAAAGTTATGCTGCAAACTATCAAAACCTAATTTTTAAAATAAGAACGAGCCGCCAATGCGAATCTGAGGAACATGTCAAAAAATATAACCGAAAAAAAGAAAATCAAAGTCAGGCTTCGCTAGCTGTAAAGCTTGCTTTACGATGAGTGACCTTAGTAAAGCGAGGATACGATTGACAGGCTTTGGCAGGCCAAATCAGCGAAAGGCAAACTTTTATTGTTATTTTTGGCATAAAAGCAAATAGGGTTTTGAAGGGTAAGCTTTTTTTTGGTTTCGTTTTCAATACATAAAAACTGTAATACCTTACATATAAAACTATTAACGATCTAAGAATATTTTATAGGCGAACAAAAATGTGGAAAGGATAAAAGGGTTATTTTTTATTTTATTTATTTATTTTATAGATGCCAAAAATTTTAACGAGTATAGCGAGGACTACGATTTATCGAGGGATGAAAAGGCAGCTAGCTATTTTTCGCACTTTTGATCTCTTTTCCGAGATTTTATTTTTTGTTCGAGTTTTTAGGTTTTAACTTTATTTTTAGGATGTTGAACTGATCTGTCACTTGCCATGCCTGATTTTTACTTTTTATTCTTATTTCGTCCCTGATTTGTCACTTCTTATCCCGTGCGAAGTGCGAAAGATATTAAAACTGCTCTATAAGTCAATACAAAAACTTATCATAAACTGATAATTTCTAAATGATCAAAAGTAACAGATTTATATAAGTTTTATATTTAGAAACAAAGCGTAGTGAAATTTTTTTAAAGAGAAAACCGGATTTGGTTTAAATTTTTGATACATATCGGTTCATAAATAAGAAAGTCTGCCATTTTCGATCTGCCATTTTATTTTTTTTTTTATGTTTGAGGATAAAACTGTATTCAGTGATCTTAAGCACTGCAAACTTTCACGTTTGGGACAAATCGATTTCAAAATAAAAAATCTGCCATTTTGGATCCGCCATTTTGAATTTTTTTATGAGTTTGAGTAAAAAATCATAATCAGCGACTTGAAGCACGGCCTAGTTCCATATTTGACACATATCGGTTCATAAATAAGAAAGTCCGCCATTTTGGATCCGCCATTTAAATTTTTTTATGTTTGGGGATAAAATCCGCCATTCTTCTAATAAACAACAACTAAAATGTAAATTGTATTGTTACCAGAACACTGCACCTACCGAATTTCAACACTCGAAACCAAGTTTAAAGAAAATTTCGTAAAGGATTTTTTAAAGATGTTTTTGTATAAATAATAATATATCTATTTTGTTTTACATCTGCACATTTTATCAAAAAAAAATAAAAAATTCTGGCGCCGAGTTGGCCCGGGGCCCAGTTGCCGGCGCCGAGTTGGTGGCGTCCAGATGGCGGCACCCAGTTGTCCCATTGCGTACCTTGTATGACATAAAACAGACATGTTCTGCCGCTGGCGCGGTGAAGAGATTCCAATATACACAAAAGAACAAACGGTATCATTTAAAACTCGTGGCGTCCTACAATTCCTGGAGGATGGTACGTCAGCTGTAACGGAAAAACGACATTACAAATTAAACTTGTCTGCCAATAAATATGCTAATTTTCCCTATCAACAACATGGCCCACAATGGTTCGATGTGTGAAAGGAAGTAGTTATGTACTCGTACTCCTCCACGGCGCCTACGGTACAAACTATCACATTAAATATTTTCAAGAGGTTTGCCAGAAAAAATTGGTCCGTATGGCACGTTTATCATAATAATTAACTTGATTTGTTATCGGAAATGAGGTCAACATAAATATTTCCATTCAGAAGGTGTACCACAATTTACACCAAGAAAAATGTAGGCATTATACAGAATAAATATTAAGTTATAGACATAATACCATAAAGACAAGCCATGGTATTCGATGATGTGGGTGA
The DNA here is from genome assembly GCA_963576565.1 of Aspidapion aeneum. Taxonomy (NCBI): domain Eukaryota; kingdom Metazoa; phylum Arthropoda; class Insecta; order Coleoptera; family Brentidae; genus Aspidapion; species Aspidapion aeneum. Next base: position 121,898,076 of record OY755039.1, read on the forward strand.
AATTAGATATTTCAATTTCTCTAAAAAGATGTGCTTGTCTATATGTCAAAAGAAGGCTTGGCAGCATCATCACTTTGTATTACGTTAAATGACAAAAGGTGTGTTCTTTGGTCAAAAGATTATTTGGCGGCTACTTTTATATAAAATAAGTTATTATATAGTTATGTCACATTTATCATAATAATTAACTTGCTATGTTCTAATGTAAATGTGGTTTAAATAAATAATTTCTCTCAGAAGGTGTGCCTCACCTTCTGCCAAGAAAAAAATTGGCTGCATACTAATTTATTAATTAGGGCATCAACATGAAACCAGTAACGCAAAAATTTTGATGGCACTTGATGACGTACGTTAAACTTAAATATTTCAACTTTTGAGGTGTGTCCTTTGGTCAAAAGATGATTTGACAGTTACTATTTTTACAAAAAAGAAGTTATTACATAGTTATGACACATTTATTATAATAATTAACTTGGTAGGTTCTAACGTAAATATAGTTTAAATAGATCATTCCTTTCAGGAGGTGTGCCTCCCCTTCTGTGAAGAAAAAAATTGGCAGCATACTAATTTAATAATCAGGGCATCAAAATGAAACCATTAAGGCAAAAATTTTGATTGTATTTGATCAGTAGTTTAAACTTAGATAGTACAACCTTTTAAAAAGTTGTGCCTATCAATATGTCAAAAGAAGGATTGGCAGAATCACCACTTTGTATTACTTTACGGTATGTGACACGAATAAAAGAAAAATCTTTATGGTATGTCATGACTTATATCGGATGTATATATAACCAATCTTTTCAGGAGTTTTGTCTGGCCTTTAGTCAAAGGATTATTTGGCAGCCTAATAATTTTATATAAAAAAAGTTTATATGACACATTTATTATAATATTTAATGTGTTATGTTCTAACGTTAATATAGTTAAAAAATAATTATTTTCAGGAGGTGTGCCTCACCTTATGTCATGGAGAAGTTTGTCAGTATACTGATTCCATAATCAGGGCATTAACATGATCCCAATAAAACAAAAATTTTAATGCTGTTTCATGGCGTAGGTGAAATTTAGATATTTCCACTTTTTAAAAAGGTGTGCCTGTCGATATTTTAAAAGAAGACTTGTAGCATCACGACTTTCTAATACTTTAATATATATGACACGAATAAAATAAAAATATTGTTGGTATATCATGACGTAAATCGACTATAAAGATAATCAATCTTCTGAGTAGGCATGTCTAGCCTTAAGTCAAAAGATTATTTGGCACCATAATATTTGTACATAAAATAGTTCCATATGACACGTTTATCATAAAAAATAACATGATATCTTCCAATGTAATTGTACTCTAAATAAATAATTACTTTCAAGAGGTGTGCCCCATCTTTGGTCAAGAACAATATTGGCAGGATACTCATTTAATAATGTGGATATTTTTATGACACTAATGTAACAAAATTCAACTTGAGAGTTAAACATATAGGTACATTGTTCATATGTAATAGCTTTAAGGAGGCGTGACATTCCTCTTTCCAGGTTTGGCTGAATATAGTTAACTATTATATTAGTAATAGCTTCATCTGACACTAATTAGATAAAAGCTGTTTTGTTATTCAGTAAGGTAGTTTATCTAAAAAAAAGTGCAGTGTGAGGCAGGTGTTACATGACAGGGGATTAGGCAACCTGAGGCAGCATAAATAATTTATAAAGCAAAGGTATAAATACACATTTTCTGCAAAAAAATTTTTTTGATTATGTAGATTTACTTTTACCTGTATATTACAATAAAAGCGTGTGTCTGTGTCCCACTCAGGTGAAGGTGTGGCAGCGTAATCATATGTTAAAAAATGGGTAAATATGACTCATTTACAACAAAAACTCAAATGATACTAATTCATGCTGTTTAATGTTAATCTTCGTCAATGCAATTAATTTAATTAGCGACTTGGGTCCAAGTCTGGTTATTTGTTTCGGTAGGCACACCTTTGTGTACGCTAATATGACACTTGTTAAATATGAATTTTAATGGTACGGATAACGTAGAGTTCTGTGTCACAGGCTCTTGGTATATTCATATTAGACCCTCTTAAAAGTAGACTCAACTCCAATCTCAGTATGGTAGAAAAGTTTTAAATTTATGTTTCTCTGATCAGCCTATGTATATAATGATGATAATGCTGGTAAGAGAAATTTGAGGGACCTTAAAATTACATTTTAAAAACGTAACTTTTGGGACGTTTTCAAAACGTACTTTTAGGGATGTTTTAAAAACGTACTTTTCGTGATGATCTAATAACGTAATTTTCGTGACGTTTTAAAAACCTACTTTTTTAGGAACGCCAAAGTTAGGACCCTAAGAGATTTAAAAGGTATATTTTAAAAACGTCCCGACTGGCGCATTTTTAAAACGTCCTTTTCGGGACGTATTAAAAACGTACTTTTCAGGTACTCAAAAGTTAGGCGCCTAAGAGACCTTAAAAGTACATTTTTAAAACGTCACTAAAAGTACGTTTTTAAAACGTCCCGAAAAGTACGTTTTTAAATCGTTTCAAAAAGTACGTTTTTAAAATGTACTTTTAAGGTCCCTCACAATTATCTTACCACCACCATCATTATATACATAGGCTAATCAGAGAAACATAAATTTTAAACTTTTCTACCAAACTCAGATTGCAGTTGAATTAAGTTTTAAGAGGGGGCCCAATATCAAGGGGCCCGAGGCCTAGACTTTGTGTAGTGCCGCTTTAACGTTTTTAAAACGTCCCTAAAACGTTTTTTAAACGTCCCTTGAAACGTGGTTTGGGAGTCCCCGGAAACATTTTTTCCCTGAACCTTGAACGTTTATTAAACATCCCCTGAATATTTTTTAAATGTCCCCTAAACGTTTTTTAAACGTCCTCTGAAACGATTTTTATTTTTTAGACTTTGTCGAAACGTTTTTTGTACGTCCTAGAATTGCTTTAAAACGTATCTGAACGTCAGTGAAACGTTTATTAAACCCCCACAAATTTTGCAGAAGGTTTAAAATATAAAATTTGACAAACGTCCGAAAAACGTTTCACAAACTTCATGTGTGACATTTTAGAAACTTAAAAGAAACCCAAAAAAAGGACCTTTATCGGATAAACTTCCCTTAGGTCCGAAATGGACGTTTTAAAAACGTTTTTAAAACGTACCTGTGTTACTAGGAAAGGGTTCTTTGCAAATGTATTCCCACTGCAGATAAAAAGACAAAAACCAAAATGGTTGCATCAAAACGGCATATTGCCATTTTTACGCTTAAGTCAGACGTTACATTTTTGTCTTATTTCTGTAAATAACCAACACTGTTCGACTCGTTTTTTCTATACAACGCTTTAAGGGTATTTGATTTGTGTTTTAGAGCTGTGTATTGAGGTATATATTGTTTAAAAAGTTACCTTATTAAAGAGGCTCTCCTTCCTATTATCGTAAGGGCTGTGCGGCATTATTTGAGCATTGTAATTGGAATCACAGGTTGGTTGGGAAATATCACATAAAAACATTTTTGGAATTGTGTATTTTTGTCTGTTTACGTTTTGAACTGAACAAACGAACAAACAGCTATTTTGCTACCGTGTATGTTCGATAAATAAACGAAATGAGAAAACATTCTAATCAAATCTAACCGGTATAGACTGTGGGTTTGGCGGCGTTGCCACATCACAAATGATTCACGATGGTTTCAAGAACAGTCTCTGAGACTTTCCTTTATTTTGTGGGGTCATATTTTCGAGGATATTAGTACAATGGTTTCTTTTCCCGGATCACTTCTTCTTCACGGATTAACTAGTTTTGGTAGCACGGAAGCATATTTAGGTCCAAGGTTTGACCTAAAACACTTGAGGCTCCGCCCACTTTGATAGCTTTACTACTTTAATCAAAGGAGAAGATGAAATAAATACAGTCATGTAATTTTTTAAATTGGGGATAAAATCAGGACTAAAAGACTAAACTAAATCGTAATTTGATATTATATAAATTAATATATAATATTAAACAAAGTTAATATCTAACTCAGTCGGATTGAAGGGTTATGTAGGGTTAGCTAGTGGTGAGAAAACTTAACATCTGAGCATCCTCATGCCGAGTTTAAGCAGTGGTTGGATGGTGTATGAATCTTATAGAAAACATAAATAAATCATGGAAATTGGTTGAGTGTTCGAATATTCCTTGGTTTGATGCATGCTCTGATTTCCAGTAATTGATTCTGCAGTTGATGGTTTCAATCCTAAACTTCTTATAGTCTAACCGGTTATTTTTCCCCTACTTTCTATGTTGGCAATGGTCCGTTTTGACATTTGCTTTGATCTGCAGGGAAGCAGTACTTGAGCCCCAATATCGTTATCAAAGCTTTATTCTTGAAATCTGCTTTGTGGGTGTTTTCTTGACTTTTTACTTTTTTTTGCTTCGTATTCGTTCACTTTTGATTTTCGGTAGAAATAAATCCGACAACACCGCAATGCGCAATAAACGAAATTGGAATATTTCCTTGGTTCGTGCTGCCCCCGTAGTCTTTTTACTGAATTACTAATGTGCTCTCTGATTGGTCGGTTTCTGGGGAAATGCGTCGTTAGCAGGTTGACCAACTTTAAGACGACAAAATTCGAGAAACTTCGAGTTTTTATAAATAGTTTGTATTTTTATTTGACCGGGAACATTCCGTTGGTACTAAATTACCCCACCCAAAAATGAAAAGACTTCTAACCTTGCACATTTTGGACAAGGTGTGTTCCTTCTTTCCACAGATATGGGCTGGCCGCTAGGGCCGTTTTTTGTTTCGTCATTTATTTTTGTTGTTTGGCACTGCCAGGGATTGCAGAATTATACCAAAGACGGTAAATTGGGAGACCGGTCGATGTGTTGAGTATTTGGATGACGGTCTCACATCCTCTGGATTGAGGGAGTCAAGGCGGTCCACGCTATTTCTACGTGGAAAAGAATTTGTGCTGTCCATTCCAACATCGACCTGTACGTTTGTGCTGGTGGAAATCCGGCTGTAGCACGGTTGACCCTCTGCGAGGGTTCTACGTTCGGGGCAATTAGTCTGGCATAATCCAGCTTCATAAAAACCATGTGCTGCCCTAGCATCATGGGCTAAACTATCGTCTGGGAGGGCGCAGGCAGAACAAGACCCAGAGGAGCAGGGAAATGTCTGGTAACAACAAGAGTTAACAAAACCATATTTAACCATAAAATAACAATAGGACCAAGGTAGGAGCAAGGCTTTAGATATATTTTTTTTCCATATAATCTTTTTTAAGTATAATTTTTGCATTTCTTACGCAAGAAACTGGGTATGACGTCATAACCACAATTTTGCGGCATATTTAAGTTAAATTTTACTGAGCAATTGAAGGGGGCTTGCTATTTTGGCCCTGACTTGTTTCCATCTATTTTATATTTATATCTCATGTTTTCCGGTATTATTCTCAGTTTTATAATAAATACGATAAACTAAAATCTGCATTATTTGCACAGCCCGATGAACCAACTTTGTAGAGACAAAAGAGAGATAGGGTGAACGAAAAATGAGGTTATTGTTTTTAGTGTTTTGGAAGTTTTGATTTTGGAAGTGTATCTTTTTAACACTGGAAAGTAGGTAATTGAGTCTCCCACTAGATTCAAATGTAAGTACACTGTGACACTGTGATAGAATTTGTACACCTGTTGGAGATGGCTGTCTACCTATAAATTGTTCTCTATTCGTGTTAATTTAACCAGCGCACTTTAGTCTGAAACCCCAATATTTTGGCCAAAAATAGCAAAAATTAACTTAACAATAAAAGTGATTGGTTACATATTTTTTAAAGCTAAATAATGGCACCAATTCCAGTATAATTGGCTTCATTGCCAAAGCAGGCTTCGAAATATCGTTGTTTGAATTTGACATTTCCTGACAATCAGCAATTGTTTTTTTACTGTTCATTATATTTCACTAACTTTAATGTGCTATTTCTAAGAAGTGCGAAGAGTTATAAAATTTTTTAAAAATGGCTTTTTTAACCAAAGGTAAGTAGATTATTTTTTGATAATTTTAGTCACAGGGATTTTAAATTTTAAAACTTATTCTTTAAATACCAATGATTCAAAAATTGTGCCAGAAGTGTATGATTTTTTTTTTCTCGATATTTCATTGGACTACCAAAAAAGCTTTCAAGAACTTTCATATTCATTTTTGTAAAAATATTTTCGTCCTGATATGTACTTTCCGGAGTACATACACTGTTGGTGCGAAAAGGTGCGATAGTCTCCAAATTCGTTATTAAACATGACCGTACATATTCTGATAAACACAAAGTACCTATTCTAGTGCATTTTAATTTGTGTTTCCGTGTGTCTTCTATATAGATAGTAATGAGCAAAGTACCTTTAAAGAAGCAAAATGAATCATAGATATCAAAACTCCTGTCTTAGCAATGAACTTTAAAAAACAAGGGAAAAATTCAAGATGGCAGCCAGAATAGATAGGAAATTAGTAGAAAATGCCCAACGTATTTTTCCGCCACAAATTGGCGCTACAACGCTTACGCCACAAATTGGCGCTCAAACATCTAATTAACCACGTTACAAATTGGCGCCCCGTGTTTCTTTTTACTGATTTTTTTTTTGACTGGAAGGATACAAAACAATAATAAACTTGTTTTGAGTGGACATAACTTTAAAATTTAAAATTGTATAGAAAACTTTCTGCCTTTTTTTTACTAACACTTGTAAAAAAATATAAAATAGAAAAACAACCTTTTAACGATTTTGACTAGAAAAACTAAATTTTGTATTTGTAAAATTTTTCAAAATGGATGTAAATTACTTAAAAACTAACGAGCGAGCTCAGACAAATTCCTAATGCTTCTTCACTCAATGCAGATGTAAAAAAGAATCTTCTTAAGGGATGGTTCAGACAGCAAGAGGGAAATAGAAGTTTTATTGAATCGATTAATAAAAAACCATTTGACATTGATGTCAAAGGCGTTAAAGAAACTTTAATTGATTTGTCTTCGCAAATAGAGAAATTTTCTGGTCAAAAAGACTTACAAAAAAAGATTGAATCTCGCTTAACTCATATTTCCAGACAGACAGACAGACCGACGGACGGACGGACGGACGGACGGACGGACGGACGGACCGACAGACAGACAGACAGACAGACAGACAGACAGACAGACAGACAGACAGACAGACAGACAGACAGACAGACAGACAGACAGACAGACAGACAGACAGACAGACAGACAGACAGACAGACAGACAGACAGACAGACAGACAGACAGACAGACAGACAGACAGACAGACAGACAGACAGACAGACAGACAGACAGACAGACAGACAGACAGACAGACAGACAGACAGACAGACAGACAGACAGACAGACAGACAGACAGACAGACAGACAGACAGACAGACAGACAGACAGACAGACAGACAGACAGACAGACAGACAGACAGACAGACAGACAGACAGACAGACAGACAGACAGACAGACAGACAGACAGACAGACAGACAGACAGACAGACAGACAGACAGACAGACAGACAGACAGACAGACAGACAGACAGACAGACAGACAGACAGACAGACAGACAGACAGACAGACGGCGCAACAAAAAGGTTTCAAAATCATCTGAAACGCAAAGATATATAAAAAAATTTGAAATCGGAGCAAGTTTTTTGTTCTCGAAAAAATTAGGATCACCATAGCTCACACTACTATACTAAAACTGTTTTTATATTATAATGTTTGGCTTTCGTCTTATGTTTTCTGAAATCCCTTGAACATAATAATATGGAATGTTAATAACACCCAACGGATTATTATTTTGAGAATTTTCCACATTTGGTTTGTTCTTAAATTTAGAGATCGTTGAGTTTATTAATTTCTAGGAATAACCATTCTGTTTTAAGTCCTTTTAAATGTTGTAGATTTCTGTGGTTAATTCTTCATTATTACTACAAATATTCACGACTCTTAAATACAAACTTCTTATAATTCCTTGTTTTGTAGCAACAGACTGATAAGGCTTAAAATTTAGGTACTGTCCCGTGTGTGTATGTTTCATATACAGTGTGTATATTTATTGAATTTATTTTGTTTTTTTTAATTTGGCTTAAAGGCATACAATATGGATGGGAAAAATGGTTTCCATGAAATTTGTTAAAATTTTGATATAAAAGTTGTAAAATAATTTGACGAATATTAAGTTTATACATCTTGACAAACACTATTAGCCAAAACTGACATTTAATAACATACTAGAATGTTTTTCTACGTTGTCCGACGCCTATTCTACACCTCCTTCGATCCTGACAATATGTCAGGTTCTTTTGACTCATTGATCTTTGGATTGACTGTTGCCATTCCAGTTTAGGATGCCCTCCTTTTCTGCGCCCTATTGGTTGCCATTCTAGAACCTGCTTTGGTAGTCTTTCGTCATTCATCCGTTGTACATTGCCGTACCATATCAGTTGTCTTTTAGTGATGTCATCCGTTATGCTTCCCTCGATTCCCATTCTTTTATGGTCTCATTTCTTATATGATCTGTTCTAGATATTTTCATTTATCTTCTTATTGCATCCATTTCGGCACACACACACAGCAGCATGCTTTTCACCATTGTTTCATGTATGTAAAATTTTACAATATTTTTTATCTTTCTGCTCTAGTCTGGTTTTAACTCACTTGATTCGTTTCTAATACATAAATACTGAGTCTTGTCTACGTTCACTGTTAACCCACACTTTTGTTATTTTTCCGTTAATTTTCTCATCATATACTCCATGTCTTCTTTATCATTAGCCACAATTACTTGGTCGTCAGCAAACTGTAGTGTGTATATGGTAAATTGGTCGTTAAGTGGTATTCCCATACCGTGTACTTTACGTTTCCAGTTTTTTAGAGCTACTACTACTACTTAAACCTTTCGTTACCAGGAATTCTTTTGAAAGTTGATTTCCAATTTTTTTTTTTATTTTGGCCCTTTATATAGCTCTTTTATTGCTTTTATGTATGTATGATTGATATTAGTTTGCTCTTACACTGTCCATAATTTTTCCACTGGAACGGTATCATATGCTTTTTGTAGGTCCACAAAGGTAACATGAGTCTCTATGTTTCTGGCACTTCTTTTCCCAATTACCTGTGTAAGACAAAAACATTTATCACTACAAGATCTGCATGCACGAAACCCACTTTGCTCTTCTTCTTGTTCATGAAAATCATTCTCTGTTAGATTCTTACTACCCTACTTGGTATAATGGTTACTGAAATTTATCTGTAATTGTTGCAATCCAGCTTGTTTCCTTTTTTATGGATTAAGGATATGAATGCAATTTTCCAATCAGTGTGAGATATAGCGTATATTCCCGCGGGTCCGCTAGCTTTTCCGGATTTAAGCTTTTTAATACTATTCTTTATCATTTCATTTTTGATGATTAATTCCTCTCCATGTACTTCTATGTCTCTCCTCGGGAAGGCTGACAGATATTTCGGTCTCGTTTCCTGCAGCAGTCTCTTGTAGTGTTCTGTCCATTGTTCTGATTTGATGATCTGATTTACTTTTTCTTTGGTTGGGTTTTTTATCGTAGAAATTAATTTCCATACTTTGCCTACCTCCTACGTGTGTATTTGTATCGTGGCATTTTTTTCCGTGCGTATCAAATTTATTAGCTCTCTTCTGATTTCCCTGTAGATTCCTAGGTCTCTTTGGTCTTTAGTACTGAGCCATTCCGAGTATGGGCGTTTTTCCTCCTTGACCATTTCCTGTATTTCCTCCGTCCACCACATCTTATTGCTATTTCTTTTATCTTGGTACACAACAGCTTCTTTGCTTGCTTCCCTCAAGCGTTTTACTATGTTTGTATATGTTTCTTCAAATAAGCGTTCTGTATTTATTAATTTTTCATCTAATCGCTTCTGATACAACATTTGCGTACGAGTTCGATTTCTAGACTTCTAAAGTTGTATTTTTGATTTTCTTTACTCTTACTTCTCTCACCTCTATTTTTTCTGAAAGGGAATAATATTTTTGCTTTTACCGAATGGTCGTCAGATCCACAGATATCACGACGAAGTAACCGCACATATATATAGATGAATATCCATATATTTAAAAAAAACATTATTTATTTTTAATTTGTGGGTTCACACAATTGGGTTTGTCTATTCGTTCGACTAATAAAATATATTATTATAATTATTTCCCTGGTTTGCCGATTTTGGTGATAGTCTCATCAAGTTGGTCGAAGAACATTTGTTTTGTAGCTAATCTTTCGTCATCTGATGGTGCGTAGGCTATTATTATGCTTATATCATGTCCAAGCATCTTCAGCATTAAAATACACTCGTAGTCTGTAATCTTATTTTTGAGGTTTTTCTTGATTAATAAAGATACCCCTTTGGCTGCTCTCCTTTATTTTGTGAATAAAGTTACCGACACTACTTGTACATATTCCTTTCTTTTTTATCTCTGTGAGTGCCATAATGTCTATCTTACTATTCTGCACTTCGGTTGCTATAATGTCCAACCTTTGATTCACTCCCTGTACAGGGTGTCTTATTATATTTTTTCCCACCCTTTTACACCATTAATAATTGATATAGGAATATAAAAGAAATTGTGTTCGAATTCGCGAAATTTTGACTTTTAAATTGCATCTTGACTTTATTCTTGATGCTTACCGTATTTGACAGGCGCTCAAATTTATAGTTTTTGTGAATTGGATGCTCCTTATAATGTTTAATTAATAGATTAGGCTTGAAATATACTTTCCAAAAATACCCTATATGTCGCAGTTTTGATAAATAGTTTCTGAAATATTAGCGATAATTTTTTAAATTATAAAAAATAAACATTACTACTTTTGTGTTAATTTCAGTGGCCTTATTTCCAACGATGTTAGTCCCCATGTATAAACAGTGACAATGACAAATGTTTTTTTTAAATGACGCTCAAAATGACAACCGGTAACGACAACAAAGTTTATATGTCGTGTCACATAATGTCATTGTCACTGTTGATACATGGGGACTAACATAATTTGGAATAAGGATACTAAAAATTAACACAAAAGCGGTACTGTTATCTTTTTATCATTTTAAAAAATAATTGCTAATATCTCAGAAACTATGGCTCTAAACTACGGCTATCGGGTCTATATCGGGTATTTTTGGAAAATATGTTCCAAGCCTAATCTATCAATTAAATAATATAAGGAGCATCCCATTTACAAAAACTATAAATTTGAGCGCCTGTCAAATATGGTAAGCATCAGGAATAAGGTCAAGATGCAATTTAAAAGTAAAAATTTCGCGAATTCGAACACAATTTCTTTTATATTCCTATATCAAATATTAATGGTGTAAAAGGTTGGGAAAACTATAATGAGACACCCTGTACGTTCCATTTAGCTATATCAGGCCATGGCTCCGAGGCTTTGTTTGGGGTTTTATTTATTTTATTTAATAACATACTCTGAGTTATTTACTAATTTTGTTTCCAATGGCAACTTAATCCTAGGCTTTATTTAATAACACCAGAAGGTTCATTGTAATTAGATATGTTTTAAAGAAAAAACTAAGTTGAGTTCTACTTTATTATCTAATTAATCCTAGGCTGTCTGCGATAAATAACTTAGACATACGTCATTATTAACATCTTAGCGAAATTAGTTCTTTCTTATTCAGAAAGGTAGATCGTTTCCACATTGCAATTTTTTTTATTTAAGTTAGCATTACGACTTATTAAAAATCGCTTGGTTTGCCTTCCATTCCACAAGTTGTCAATCCCATGATCGCGACAGTTTATTGCGGAAACAGGAAGAGGATTGTCTTTATGTATAGGTATGCATTTTCTAAGCACACGATGACACAGACAGTTTCATGCTAGGTGACAGGTAATCCTCTACCAGTTTACCATCTTCACTGGGTCGTCTTTATCCATCAGTATGTAGACACTTTGAACTCACACATCCGACTGATTATGTTGGCGCAAAATAACTGTATATATCCAAGAAATGGCGCAAAAATAATGTTGGCCAATCCGGTATCAAAAATATACCGAGAAAATATATAGATAGACAGAAAACTCAAAGTTTAAACACTAAACATAAATCTTTTGTATATTGGCGTTAAAAGAAAATTAGAAAACAATTTCAATCCTGGTCAAGGGATTTAGATATTGCAAACTCCTAAAATGCCGGAATATATTAAATAATAATAAACGCAATGTTGCCAAATCTGTGGAAGCAAGAATGATAGAGAAGTAAAACCAAAAAAAGTATACAAAAAGGAGTGTCGCCTCTACCGGAATTATCTCAAACTAAAAATATACATCGGATTTTATTTAGTTATCATTATTGCGTCCGATTTTTTGCGGGTTTTTTTGGCGCCAATGCTTTAAATTTTGAAGTAGAGGAAAATAAGACATAGCATATTATAGCTCTCTAACAGAGCTAAAAATCTGTCTGATTGCCATGGTAAAAATCTTCTCTCTGTTCGCAAATAACATGGGATTGCACTATTGCGTCCGGTATTCGGTATATATATATAATTATTATATTATAGTACTTAGGTATTTATACTTACTTGCGAGCTTTTACACCACGAACTTCAGCTTGAGAAAAATCCTCCGAATTTTTAATGTATAATGCAGTCATAAACATATCAACTCTAGGTAAATTGTTTGATTGTCCTTTTATAAACCCCGCATCAACCATTTTCAGTCTTTAACAGAATCACAAAACACTAAATTAAGAAAAATTTAGACAAAACTACGTCCGGAAATAACTGAACACCACGTTCAAAGCTCCAATAAGTACAATATCAATTATTTACGTGTTGTTTCAATGTCGGTTAACGGTCGCATGGATCGAGATCCAAAGACGTGACGTCACAACCAATGGCAGCGCGTTTTAAGAACAGGTCAAGTTATTAAAATTTCAAACCTCTAGGATTCGATTTTTTGGGCAAGTTCCCTATTGCATCACTTACTTTGTTTGCCAAGAAACTTATCCAGGAATTGTGGAGTTTAGGCCTGGATTGGAATCATGAATCACCACCAGAAATCACTGAAAAATGGAAAAGATTTCAGTGTGAGCTGGTTTCGTTGTCTTCGTTAAAACTTTCTCGTTACATGCCTGTGCTTAATATTAATTGCGAAATGCATTGTTTTTGCAATGCGAGTGAAAGAGGTTATGGAGCAGTAATATATTTTCGCGTTTTTGTGAATGGCGAGTACAAAATTTATTTTGTTACTGCAAAGTCAAAGGTTGCTCCTCTAAAAAGAGTTACTTTACTTAAATTTGGTGAATTTTGTACGGAACACATTTGGAGATAAGATTTTAATAAAAAACACTTTGCATGGTCTGATTCAAAGGTGACTTTGGCTTGGATCAAATCTTCTGCTCATAGGTGGCAAACATTTGTCAGCAACCGAGTCAGTCATATTCAAGACATAATTTCTCCCGAAAATTGACGTTACGTTTCTACAAATGACAATCCGGCTGATTGCGCTAGTAGAGGACTTTATCCTTTGCAAATACTTGAACATCCAACGTGGTTTGTTGGCACTGTCTTTCTTTGGAAAACTTCGCAGCACTGGCCTGCTGATTTATCGGCAGATACCCCCTCAGAATGTTTGGAGGAGGAAAAGTTCAACTTTTATTGCTATTTCGGATCCTCAGGGAGTATTCAATCGATATTCTTCTTTAGGGAAGATTTTGAGGATCATAGCATTTTGCATAAGATTTTTATCTAATATTCAAAGAAAGCAAAGTTAAGTTCCTATGTCTCTTCGTTTGGACGCTTTGTGTGAGGAAGATTTAAATGAGGCTCTGCTGTGTCTTGTTAAGCAAGTTCAGTCAGAGGTCTTTTCGGAAGCTATTTCGAAGCTAAATGAAAATAAAGTCGTTGAAAAATCTTTGAGGAAATTAAATCCATTTGTTGATCCTCATGGTTTTCTCAGGGTCGGCGGGCGTTTAACCCATTCGAAAACGTTGCCCTACGATAAAAAATTCCCTTTGCTACTTCCTGAAAAGCATCGACTTACTGAGTTGATTATTTTTTACCTGCATGAAAAATACCTACATCCAGGTTTGCATTTTTTGATTATGCAAAAATTTTGGATTTTGTCAGCCAAGAACGCTATTCGAAGATGTTTGTCTCATTGCATAAGATGTTTTCGGGTGGATCCCAAACCCATAGTGCCTTATATGAGTGATTTACCTTCTGGGCGTGTATCCCAAATTAAAGCTTTCCAGGAGGTTGGAGTTGATTTCGCAGGACCCTTCTTTGTAACTCCTTTAAAAGGCAGAGGTAGTAAATCGCACAAGGCTTACGTTTGCATCTTTGTTTGTTTTGCAGTGAATGCTATTCACCTAGAATTGGTGTCAGATCTATCTAGTGATGCTTTTGTTGGTGCTTTGCAGCGTTTTATAGCACGTAGAGGGCGCTGCAATTTCATTAGGTCGGATTGCGGGACTACCTTTGTTGGTGCTAATAGGCAATTAACCGAGCTTATGAAACGGGCAGTTGAAGCAGAAAGAGTGAAGTGGTATTTTAACCCCCCATCTGCACCCAATTTTGATGGGCTGTGGGAGGCTGGCTTGCGTAACATGAAGCATCATTTGGTCCGTACTGTGGGTCTGCAAGTCCTAACTTTCGAGGAAATGTCTACGGTACTCTGAAATGTTGAGGCCGTATTGAACTCCAGACCCTTGCAACCAGTGAGTAGTGACCCTAACGACATCTCAGCTTTGATTCCTTTTTAACTCTGGAGCCACTTACTGCTTTACCATCTAAAGACTTTTCTGATATAAAAATTAACTTTGCAACCTTGGGAATTTGTGCAATTCACAGAGATTTTTGGAAGCGTTGGCATCATGATTACCTAAATACGCTTCAGCAACGTGCAAAATGGACAAAGAAACATAATTCAATAAAAGTTAAAGATGAGCTCAATTCTCCACTTCGTTGGTTACTTGCTAGAGTAACTTTGGTATACCCGGGTGCCGATGGTATTTCTGGAGTAGCTACCGTAAAAACTAAGAATGGGATTTTACAAAGGCCTGCATCTAAGTTATGCCCTTTGCCCTACTTAGATTAGTTTTTCCGATCAACTTTATTATTATTAGTTATTTTAAGGTCGGCGGTATGTTCGATCTTAATCGAATTATTATTATGTTTATTGGTATTTAGGGCTAATTTAGTTTTAAGGTAAATTGTAGTCGCCTTTTTTGTTTTTATTTTATTTTAATTAAATTGCCTAGTTAAGAGCTTGGAATACCAGGCGCTGCCGTTCGCACGGCGAATTTCCCCCTCTTGGGCGACCTGCAAGTGAACTGCAGGGCCGCACGTGGTCGACAGACACGATCGATTGACCGATGATAAAAGGTAACTTTAAAAAACATAAAAACTTACGTGAATTTACAGTCCATATTTTTCTTTATAAAAAGTGCCTAAACGATACATCGTTTTTCTCGTAATTAACGATTCCGTTGCTGTACACATGTTTTCGTCTTATATTGTTCAGTTTGTTAATCAGTTTTCTGTTTTTCTGTCGCTGTCTCTTTCATTTTCTTTTAATTAAAATATTGTCCAATTTATAACTTCCACAGATTTCAGACGTCTGTGTCGTTACCGTTATTTTGTCTCCTTCTTCCGTCTGCGTACTGCTGTGCTTTATTTTACCCTTTTTGGATGGTTTGTCATTTAATGATTTATAGATTATTCATTTTTCTTCTAATCTTTCTATAGATTAAGCGCAAATCATTTACTTTTATTGTTCTGTCTGCCAGTTTGTTTTGAAGATCACTCATTATATAAGTCAAACTTTTTAATCGAACAGATTCATTTTCGTCCTCATTGTAGTGGGTGATACAATTTCAATGTAGCTATTGTTAAGTGATGTTGGACTTTTTAAACGGTTTTCATCCCACTTCTAGTCCTGAAACTTTGCAGCTAACTTTTTTAAGGCATTGAGTCGGGTTGTCGGGGCCATAGTTGATTCAAATCAGTTGTTTTTTAAGTCCTCAAATGTCTGCCCCAAAAAAGAAAACCCCAGTAAAATCAAATGCTAAAGTTGGTACTGCCTTCATCAAAACCGATGTTGTAAGCTGCATACATAACATCACAGTGCACAAACAATTCACCGAAGCTCGCGTATCGGGTAGCACAGTACTGGCCGGCAATCGTTCGCTGTTTACAAAGTGATAAATGGCGCGCTTGCGATAGTACTTGTTTTTTATACTTTGTTTACTTCGATAAGATGTTTAAAATATAAAACCTGGAGCTAAAACACCACTTATATAAACAAAAAATAGTCAAAATATACATTATAGTAACATGGTTAGACGCAACATCACTTTTTACCATTTATTTTCACTTAAAACACAAAATACAACAAAATTTCGACAGCCGATAAAATTTCGTGGCATTCGTCGAATACCAGCGCAGGCTGTTTTTTAACAAGTTGTGGTCAAAATCGACCCCCTGGATTAAATCGCCATACAAATATGGTACTTTAACGCGTTCCTTTGAAAAAAAAATTACATTTCTAAAAAATAAATAATAAGTGAAAGTTGCGTCAATCAAATCATAGTTTTTTCAAGGCCTACTGGACTATCTACTCTTTTTTAGTAAAGGTGTTCACAAGTTTCAGTACGTTTTTAATTTAACCTTTTTTGGCGAAAAATCAGGTTCGCGAGCCCACTGTGTGCTGTCATTGATTGTCAAAATGGCATCTATAAACACTTCTATTTCGAAAATAATCCCATGACTGTTTTAGATTGGGTCTCACTACTTTGAGTTAAAAAGAGAGATTAAGTAGCTGGATGACAATGTGTGAGTTTAGTAAATAAAACGAGTGGACCACTGTTTATTAAACTCATATGTGTTTAAGATTATGTGTAAGTTCAGTCAATGCCCCGATTACATTAGATGGTGGTCATTCCAGAATCCTATTTTGTGTCGGGGTGCCGTCACAGTCAGCGCCTTATTTTAGTCATTGTTTTTACCATTATTTACTTGTGTCGCGAAGGTTTGTGTTTTTTGTATTTTTAACTTCCTAGCCCGCGCAGCAATGACTAGAAAAGGTATTCTTGTTTTCAACGAAAAAAATTTTTTTTGAGATAACATTAAAAATGTGTTATTTGGGTGTATTTTGACCTATCCTAGCAATATTGTCGTGATATCTGTCTGTGTGTGGTGTGTGTGTATGTCTGTCGGTAACACGATAGCTCCTAAACCGATTAACCGATTTTGATTAAATTTTTAGGTAAGATAGTGTTCTATACTGCAATGAGCTGATTAGACTGTGGTTAAAATTCATCAATGCTAATGACAGTTTTTTTTGACAGTTAAAAATTTTTAAAAATGCTAACTTTTAATCGGAGCGTCGCTTAATATGCGGTTTTCGGAATATAGTAGCACACGTTTTTCTTAAAAATTTGTATAATAACGAAAAACTTCATAGGGGCTTTTGTTTCGGTTCGGTTCGGTTATTCAGATATTTACAAAGAACTATTTTCAAGGTTGATATACCATGGAGTTTACTTAAAGTGTGCAAATGGGCTAGGAAGGTATTAGATCCACCATGGATGGATTTAGAAATTTTTGTGATGGTTCAATTCAATTGAATTGTAAAAAAGAAAAATGCAGTAAAAGCCTGCCTCTTCACAAGCTTCATATTACCATGCTTCCTAAGCCAACAAGAAAATTATAGTGGAAAATATTTTTAGGCATTTGTGGACGGCTAGTCGATAGGTCGCCTTCTGGAAACGGTGGCCGCCTAATAATCACTCATATCGGTGTTTGTAAAAATGGCTCTCTGAAAGGATCAGAATCAGATTTCGAAGGGTTTCTAGCTTTTTTGTTGGAACTAAAAAATAAACTTGAGCCTAAAAAAAATTTACGTTTCTCATTTTGATCTATTTAATTATGTTCTTTCACAATGAACGCAACTAGCCAATTTCGAAAGTCAATCAGATTTGAATAAGCCTTCTGACGCCAAATCCAGTTCAATTGAAATAATAGTAGCTCTACGTGTTTTTCCCAGGTGAGGGATATGAAAACATCACTTATTTAAAAATTAAATAGCCTTATGTGTGGCAACTAAACCTATATTTCGTATTACTAAAAAAAGGCTAAAAAATGCAAATCTTTTTTATTTTTATGTAGATATTTGTGTTTTTTGTAAGAGGAAATTTATACCTAGCTATAGTTTGTTTTTCCAATAAATTATAATTATAGCATTTTCTTTGTTTTAAAGTTAATTTATAACTTAGTTATGAGGAAGCACATATTAAAGACGCAATAATTTTAGACCACAAAACATAACAACTAATTAAATATTGACATAAAGTACCATTATAAATTACATACCTTAAATATAGATATTAAACACCCTTTCCTTTCATACTTTAATCTGTATCAGAGCCATCATTCGAAATTTTATTTTGTTTGATTCCTTCCTGTAGTTGTAAAACATGGTTGATAGCCTGGGGTTTGCCGTCCGGTCCAACCCTGCACGGCTTTATGGCGCCTGACCTTGTCATACTGTCGATTAGGTTGACTAGTTTCATTGCTTCATATTCTTTCTAAAAATGTATATAGGGTTTTTTTTTAAGATAACCAAGCTTTTTTCGGGTATTTGGCGTACGTTTTTGGAGAAACCTTTAAACACTTTCGAAAATCTATTGATTTGTTTTTCTGATATTTGCTTCCAAAGTTACTAGCCACAGTTGAGCCAATGAGTTACTTTTTTCATCTTGTGAATTATGAGATAAAAAAGTAACAGTATCGAGTACCCTATTTTTTTGCTGTGGCTTAAAAAATCCCTAAAATCGCATGTTTGGTTTAGTCAGTCCGACACTGGAAAGATTTCTACGACCATGTATTCTGTTAGGAATCACTTTCAAGAATTTTCGCACGGGAAAAAGTTGGGCGTCTCGGCAAACTTAAGCTATGTATAAAAATTCAGCTTGTTACTTATCACTTAAAAAATAGACTGGTGTACTGTGGCGTATAATGTGGACCGATAAAAAGGAATAAGAAATCACCATAGAAAACGCCAACTTATTGTGGTATATTTTAATTGGTAAAAGTGACAGATGAAATTTAGTTTTACATTTAATCTATAAAAAAAACATTAACCTTTATTACCCTGTACACAGAAAGAAAAAAATTTGCATTTTTTAAAATACTTTACCATAATTGTAAGAATTACACAAGTATAAATCTTTTTTTGAAAAAGTCACGCGAGTAAATTTCTTAAGAGACGTAGGGCCTGTCCTTAAATTACGTAACGCACGAGGGGGGGGGTCAGACGTGGCGTTACGCAGCGTCACAGGACGGTGGGGGGGTGTTCTGTGACGCGTTAAGTAAATAAATAACTCACTAGTGTGTTATTTGATAGTTATAAACCATAATCATAACAAAAACAGTTCATGGAAAAAAAAGCCAAGTACGCGAAAATGGTATGCGGTAAAAGTATAGCCAAATTGTCCAATATACATTTCAAAATGAAAGGTATTTACTAATTTGGAAAAGTTTTGTTAAACTTTGCTATTACAGTCAAACTTGTTTATGTTCAATTGAGCACTGTGCCTAAAAAGTCAAATTCCAGCCGTAATAGCCAAGTTTAAAAAAACTTTTCTAAACTAGCAAAAACCTTTAATTTTGAAATGTATATTGGAGAACTTTGTTATACTTTTACCTCAATTATTTTTACGGAATACCATTTTCGCGTACTTGGCTTTTTTTTCATGAAATGTTTTTGTTATGATTTCACTCCCTTTTTAAAAGAATTTAAATATGCGAAATATGTTCAAAACTTTTGTGATGA
Organism: Aspidapion aeneum; assembly: GCA_963576565.1. Lineage (NCBI taxonomy): Eukaryota > Metazoa > Arthropoda > Insecta > Coleoptera > Brentidae > Aspidapion > Aspidapion aeneum. Next base: position 121,917,933 of record OY755039.1, read on the forward strand.
ACCTTAGATTTTACCTTTTTTAGTTTTTCTTTTGAAATGAATAAATTTCTATTTCTATTAATTTCTGCTTGGAGGGGGAGGGAATTTGGAGTTTCTTTTTAAGACTTGTCTATAATTTCTGTTAGTTTGCCAAATCCCAGCTTTGTATAATTTCTGGAATCGGGCAAGAATGGGGAAGTAAATAAAAGTTTTGGTGTTTTTTAATTTTTTCCTATAGTTTTGTCATAGTTCCTATCAGTCTGCCAAAGCTCAGCTCTCTAGCGTTTTTGGAAGTGGGCAATGTCACTTTTACATAACGTTACATGTATAGGGGAGGGAAGCAAATAAAAAATTTTGGAGCTTTTTAATTTTTTCCTATAGTTTTATCATAGTTCCTATCAGTATGCCAAAACCCAGCCCTCTAGCGTTTCTGGAAGTGGGCAATGTTAATGTTACATAACTTTACCTGTATTTCATAATTTTAAATGTATAGGGGAGGGTTGTAAATGAAAATTTTGGAGTTTTTTTAGTCTGCCAAACTTCAGCTTTGTAGCATGTCTGGAAGTACAGCAGAATTTTGATGATCTATACATGAGTGAGTGAGTGGCAAATTCGACGTTTTTTTAAAATTCCGTATTTACTTTACTGCTTTATGGAAGTGCAGATAACTTGTTGTTGTTAACTCTATCAAGGTCTACGACTGAGCAAAGTTTGAGTTTCGTAGTTCACTCCGAAGTAGAATTATATATAGGTCAAATATGAGCGGAAATGTTTCAAGAAAAGGTGGTACAGCAGTTAGCACGAACTTGGCGGGGCACTGCCGTACGGTGTAACAATTTTTTTTAACCCGATAGCAAGTAACGTTTTTAACAAAAAAAATTAAAATACAAATAAAAATAAATCAAAGAAATATCCACATAAAAAAAAGGCAGTATCGTCGAGGGAGCGATCCTCCGTGGTCCGCTTGTCGTGGATTTTCCTTTGTCGCCTTGTCCACTAGACCACGGTACTTCGTGATAAAATTTGTTTCAACAAGCGTTGTCTAGAGTCGCTGTACGGCGCGGTTCCCCATTCAAGGCTTTCGTCGTCGCGCGGCTGTATTCAGACTGATCCAAGCTGCTTTGTTCGGTCAGGGAAACCCGCCGTCTCTTTTCAAATGCACGTAGCCGAGAGAGTCAGTTACATCCGGATTCTCGAAGCAGTTTAACTTCTATATGGTAACCGAACTACCTTAGTTTTTGCTATAGAGTGTACTCGGTTTATCGCAGATTTTTGCGTGTTTCAGAGAGCATTTTAACACCGTTATAATATGTGCTAATAAAATCTATTAAAAACTTATTTTAACCAAGCATTACTGCTACTCAAAATGTTGTAAAACTTACAGAAATTGTAGTGTTTTGTAACAGAGTTAGTTTCGTGAAAAATGCTGGTGTGATTAAAAAGGTAGACCAGTGTTCATTACTGGTGAGTTTGCCTAATTTTTTTTATTAGACTTTTTGCTGAAAACATAAACTTTTAATTCTATAGAAATATAAAATACTATTCTGAAAATTGATTAAACTTAAGAAACATAAAATACTATTCTGAAAATTGATTAAACTTAAACGCACTTCTAAAACAACAATGACCTTTTTAGGCCATTTTATGGAGCTCGTTTTCGTGGATCCGTATATGTTTTGAAGCCCGTACATCACACATACTTTGAGCAGAAGCCCGTAATTGTTTACTGAAGTAAAAGCCATTTTGCACTAGCCGATGTTAATGCTTTCTTTTTTTTTTGCTGTCCCGTTTTGAAATCTGTTTTGTTGAGGTACCGACCACTCTACCTACTCAAATCTTTTGAGGACTCAACCTCCAGCGTGGGATTTGGCAGATAAGATTTAATACTTATTTTTACTAACCATTTTATTTAACTGTGATATATTTCTGGTTATTATTTGTTAATATTTTTGGTAAACCTATTTGCCCTTGTTAAGATCTGGCAACAATGCACCCTTATTGAGTAGATGCGCATTTACCCTCCCAAGGTATTATTTTTCTTAGGTCCCAAAAATATATTATATTTTTTTTTGTTTTTAGCCAAATAGGTGTATGCCCGCAATTAGAAAAACGATAAACATATATTTTAATTAATGAAAGCGCGAACAAACATAAATATATTGATACGAAATCACGAAATAATCAAAAGGTCCATAGTTAATTGCTGGTACCACACAACGGAAATCAGAAACAAAGCACTCACCAGTTTGCAGCCAATTTCTCCAAATTCCAGGGGCCCCTTTCTGGATCTAATGATGGCACCACGTAGCTGAAGGGCTGAAGTTTCTAGTTCTATGCTTCAGTACACCAAAATCGAGCACTTTCAAGTGTAGAAATTTGTAATAGTTGGAGAAAGAAATTAACACGCCATTTTCTCGAGGCGGTAGAAAAGGATCTCACTGATTGTTGGTGCGCATGTCGAAATGCGTGAAAATGTACTCTGTCCGTCATCCAATTGTGTGGTTTTAAAATTAAAAACAACCGCGAAATTTAGCGGGAGCTAACATAACTGCCCTCCAATACACACAATTTTAGAATCTCAACCGGACAGATATAGATATAAGAAAAATGATCGACCGATAAATATAAATGAATGAAAACAGATAAGTATCGTAAGTTTATTTAGAGATAACGAAACCCGAAAAAGGCAAACAAACAAAAATAAAAATAAAGTAAAACCTATTGTAATACCCGGTAATAGGTAGAAAAATGAAAATTAGTTTTACAACTGGCCGCTTGTAAACACCGGTAGCCGTTCGTACCGTCGCAACACGCACTTGACAGTCTCCGCCGGGATGCAGTTCGATGACCCGACCGACTGGCCATTTCAAAGTGATCACTCGTTATGATAACCAAATCATTTAATTTGATATTTGGGGACGAATCAGCCCACTTGTGTCACTGTTGTAGCGTATGCAAATACTCTACAGAATACCGTTTCCAAAAATCATTATGTCGTTTTTGGATTAGTTGCCATCTCGAGAGCCGATTTAGGGGAACCTCGGACAAATCTGACTCCGGAATTTCTGAATTAAGGGGTTCAAGGGTCAAAAAATGCCCAGGGGTAAGAGGTTGAAGATCGTGTGGGTCTGAAGAGGCAGGAGATAAAGGGCGACTATTAAGTACAGCTTCTATGCGACATGTAAGGGTGGACATTTCCATGATGGACAACTTGTGGTCGCCGACAACTCGAACAAAGTGAGTTTTAAAACTTTTGACGCCAGCTTCTGCCAGGCCATTGAAATGTGGACTAAGAGGAGGTCCCAGATGCCAACGAATAGAAAGTCTGGTGGACGCACTTCTTGCGTAATCAAGTAATTGGTTACGAAACCCTAGAAAATTACTGCCCTGATCTGACCAGGATTGCGTCACGCTTCCACGTCTGGAAATGAATCGATGGAATGCACCTACAAACCCTTCTGTGGACAGTTCCATGATTAATTCCAAATGCACGCAATGTGTGGCCGTACAGACAAACACACAGACATACGATTTGAAAGCTTTACAACCACGGTAACGATGAGGAATCACAAAGAAAGGTCCACAAAAGTCGATAGCTACACTCGAAAAAGGTTTAAGTTGATTGATTCGATGAGCGGGAAGTGAACTCATTATGGGCGGTCTATAGGGTTTAGGGTTGATTCTAAAACATTGCAAGCACTTGGATATGGTTCTTTGAATTGCCCGTTTGGCAGATAATATCCAAAATTGCTGTAAAAGCAGATTATGTAATGTTTTAAACCCAGGATGAAGGTATTGTCGATGAGTGGACTCGATAAGAAGAGTAGTTAAACGATGGTTACTCGAAAGTAAGACGGGGTGTTTTGCTGAATAAGACAAAAGGTCAGATTTTTGTAATCTGCCACCGACTCTAATGATATTATTTTCATCAAGAAAAGGTGAAAGTTTTCGAAAAGGTTTCGGTATTGGTTTATCCTTAGATAACGCGGAAAAAAGCTCAGAAAAACAAGAACCTTGAACGGGTTTGATAAGAAGGTATAACGCACTTTGCATCTCACCGGTGGTAGGAAAAACAATATTTTCAAAAATAATTTTTTGGTCCGGTAGATTAGTGGGTTTTTGATAGGAATGGTTTTGAAAAAGGTTAACTATTCGAAGGACATAACAAATGATACGTTGAATTTTTGATATAGATGAATATTTGATAAGAAGCTGATCTAAGAAGTTAACGTCAATTATCGCATTGCAACAGGCTTTTCCTCCAGATTAATATCTCCGAAATCAATCGGCATTTTTGATTTATGAAAATCGGGCCATTCGTTTTCAGGAGACCACAAAAACGACGGTGCGTTCCACCACATGTCATGTGAAATGAGCTGTGAGGGGGTGGCCCCTCGTGACGCAATATCGGCTGCATTTAAAGCAGAAGGAATGTAGCGCCATGAGTTTGAGGGAATGATTTCTTGGATTCTACTGACTCGATTTCCAACAAAGGTTTGCCAGCGATTAGGAGGGGATGAAAGCCAGTGCAATACGGCTTGCGAATCGCAGAAAGTAACGATATTTGTAAAAGTTATTTTTCCTTCATAGCTAGATAAGACGAAGTCAATTAATTCGCTTAAAAGAAATGCGCCTAGGAGTTCTAGCCTAGCCAAAGTTTGTGATTTTATAGGCCCGACCCTAGATTTTGCAGATATGAGAGAAACAGATATATTGTTTTCCTCTTCTACACGAAAATATACGACGCCTGCGTAGCCTCGAATTGAAGCGTCACAGAAGCCGATGATTTGACAGGTATTGGTTTTTGACAGTTTGATTTGTCGGAGTAATTGAAAATTGGAAAGAAGCGGGAATTCAGAACGAAGTTTGTTCCAAGAGTCGAAGATAGAAGAATCTGGTTCTTCGTCCCAGCCTATTTTCGATATCCACAACTGTTGCAAAATAAATTTTGCTTGTAGCAACAAGGGACAAAGAAAACCTAAGGGATCGAAGATTGTTCCTATGATAGATAAAATAGAACATTTAGTTGGGGGTTTGTCCTTCATTCGGCATTGATAAGAAAAAATGTCGTTTTTTGGATGCCATTGAAGGCCTAAAACTTTGATAAAGTGTGGTTCATCCTTGTCAAAAGAGAGAGGCATTTGACGATCGGATTCTGGCAATGTTGCCAATAACTCAGGACAATTGCTTGCCCATTTTTTAAGTTCAAATCCTCCCGACTTTAACAAATCATTGAGTTCCATCTGTAGGAAAATGGCTTTTAGTGGGTTTTTGATAGGAATGGTTTTGAAAAAGGTTAACTATTCGAAGGACATAACAAATGATACGTTGAATTTTTGATATAGATGAATATTTGATAAGAAGCTGATCTAAGAAGTTAACGTCAATTATCGCATTGCAACACGCTTTTCCTCCAGATTAATATCTCCGAAATCAATCGGCATTTTTGATTTATGAAAATCGGGCCATTCGTTTTCAGGAGACCACAAAAACGACGGTGCGTTCCACCACATGTCATGTGAAATGAGCTGTGAGGGGGTGGCCCCTCGTGACGCAATATCGGCTGCATTTAAAGCAGAAGGAATGTAGCGCCATGAGTTTGAGGGAATGATTTCTTGGATTTTACTGACTCGATTTCCAACAAAGGTTTGCCAGCGATTAGGAGGGGCTGAAAGCCAGTGCAATACGACTTGCGAATCGCAGAAAGTAACGATATTTGTAAAAGTTATTTTTCCTTCATAGCTAGATAAGACGAAGTCAATTAATTCGCTTAAAAGAAATGCGCCTAGGAGTTCTAGCCTAGCCAAAGTTTGTGACTTTATAGGCCCGACCCTAGATTTTGCAGATATGAGAGAAACAGATATATTGTTTTCCTCTTCTACACGAAAATATACGACGCCTGCGTAGCCTCGAATTGAAGCGTCACAGAAACCGATGATTTGACAGGTATTGGTTTTTGACAGTTTGATTTGTCGGAGTAATTGAAAATTGGAAAGAAGCGGGAATTCAGAACGAAGTTTGTTCCAAGAGTCGAAGATAGAAGAATCTGGTTCTTCGTCCCAGCCTATTTTCGATATCCACAACTGTTGCAAAATAAATTTTGCTTGTAGCAACAAGGGACAAAGAAAACCTAAGGGATCGAAGATTGTTCCTATGATAGATAAAATAGAACGTTTAGTTGGGGGTTTGTCCTTCATTCGGCATTGATAAGAAAAAATGTCGTTTTTTGGATGCCATTGAAGGCCTAAAACTTTGATAAAGTGTGGTTCATCCTTGTCAAAAGAGAGACGCATTTGACGATCGGATTCTGGCAATGTTGCCAATAACTCAGGACAATTGCTTGCCCATTTTTTAAGTTCAAATCCTCCCGACTTTAACAAATCATTGAGTTCCATCTGTAGGGAAATGGCTTCAGAAAGCGAAGGGCTAGTTCCCAAGATATCATCGATGTAAATTGACGTTTTTAGAACAGTACTAGCCCTAGGAAAACGTTCCTTTTCTCTCTCTGCCAGCTCATTTAAGGTACGCATGGCTAGAAAAGGTGAGCATGTCATGCCAAAAGTGACAGTAGAAATTTCCCACACTGAAAGTGGGTCCTGTGGAGAAAACCTCCACAATATCCTTTGATAAGGACGGTGATAAGGATTGATAAGGACTTGACGGAACATCTGTTTGATATCAGCAATGTAGGCAATAGGATTAAGAGGAAACGTAAGGAGTAAAGAAGCAATATTCTTTTGAAGTTTCGGTCCAGATAACAACGTGTCATTGAGACTAATATTCTTTGGGGTGACTGCCGAGCAATCCCAGGCTAGCCTTAATTTTGTACTTAAGCTTTCCGGCTTTAGTACGCAATGATGTGCCAAAAAACATGATACGTCGACTTTTGGTTGACTAGATAAAACTAGACTCATATAGAATCGATATAGTCTTGCATGAAACTAGAATAGGCAGTGTACAGATCAGGATTTTTGAGTAATCTATTTTCTAGAAGTAAAAATCTACGATAAGCTTGCGGATAAGTATTTCCTAGGTCAGGGTTTATTTTATCTTTAAACGGAAGATCTACCATGAATCTACCGCTCGGTTGTCGTACGACACTCGCAGTAAAAATTGATTCCGCTTGTTTTTCTTCCTTTGATAAGATTTGTTTTTTAGGCAAATGTTCGGTTCGGTTCCCAAAACCTAGGGATAATGACCTCTAAAGGAGGTGAATGACTCGTTAAAAAACAACTGGTTCGTTCCATAAGACTACCTACTTCGTCCACTTTTCCCATGACGACCCAGCCAAAGATGGTTTCAAGGGCTGAAGGTTGCCCTATTTGTCCAAGAACCCTGCCCTCCTTGAATATCTGTGCGAATAGCTCGCAACCAATAACTAGGTCCACAGGTCTTGATTTGAAATAAGATGGGTCGGCAAGTTTAGGGTTTTCCAAGTGTTTCCACTGATTATCGTTCAAAGTGAATGTAGGCATATTGGAACATAGTTGTGGAACAACAATTGCTTCGAAATTAAGTAAAAAATTGTCGAAAATATGCACTAATTTATCGCAATTGATGAAAATTGTTTTAAATATCGAAATGATATGGAACACATCTAATCACAGAAATGTCGGTAAATACACAATTAACGCTAAATGAATGCTTCTGAAATAGAAAAATGACGAATTGTCGAAAATATGCACTAATTTATCGCAATTGATGAAAATTGTTTTAAATATCGAAATGATATGGAACACACCTAATCACAGAAATGAGAAATGTTGTTTGTTTTGATTGATTCTCGATTTTTGTTTACTGAAGTGACCACGCGGTAGACCCTGCGTTACCATAGCAGCGGACCGAAAACAGGTGAATCGCGCCGAAACCGAAGGTCGAACGATTGGCAAATTCAAGGCCGTGTGGTTGCCGTGTGAAAATGTGAAATGAAATGGCCGACTTATTAATACCGTCGTATGGAGTAAATTTAAATAATTCGGGTCGAAGGAACACTTATGTATGCCCGCAATTAGAAAAACGATAACTGCAGTGGACTGTATATATTTTAATTAATGAAAGCGCGAACAAACATAAATATATTGATACGAAATCACGAAATAATCAAAAGGTCCATAGTTAATTGCTGGTACCACACAACGGAAATCAGAAACAAAGCACTCACCAGTTTGCAGCCAATTTCTCCACGTTCCAGGGGCCCCTTTCTGGATCTAATGATGGCACCACGTAGCTGAAGGGCTGTAGTATGCGTCAGTACACCAAAATCGAGCACTTTCAAGTGTAGAAATTTGTAATAGTTGGAGAAAGAAATTAACACGCCATTTTCTCGAGGCGGTAGAAAAGGATCTCACTGATTGTTGGTGCGCATGTCGAAATGCGCGAAAATGTACTCTGTCCGTCATCCAATTGTGTGGTTTTAAAATTAAAAACAACCGCGAAATTTAGCGGGAGCTAACAATAGGTACATACTTTTTATTTAGATACTTCGATAATTTTTTTGTAGTGGTTTGATTTTATCGTCCGTGTATTTTCTTACTTTTTATTAACATAAAATAATATGGTAATTTCTTTTATTAAAATAAAAAACAAACTCTTTAATTAAAATTAAATTAAATTCTTAAAATAATAAAACTAAATAGTAACGAACATTCTGTGATAAGAAACAAGGATAAAAATTAAGATTTTTAGTCGATAGCTATATGATTAAGTATTTAGGTTAAAGATCCTTACATATTTATTTATTTGTAAATTCCCTTTTTGCCAGTCGTTTGCTGGTAAAAAAAAAATTAGAGACTAATTTTTTTGTAAACCTTTTGCGTTTTATTCAAACATTCACCATCTTTATTTCTAATTAGTAAATAATACAGGGTTCACTAAGATTCCTATACATTCTTTCTATTTTACTTTTAAACCTGTATTGGCGCCCTTTAGGTAAAAGAAAGTTAATTTATTTCACATGAATATTGTTGAGTTTTTTGAGGTGAACACCACGACCTCAGTCCCAACTGAGCTACCGAGAGCATTTTAGTTTGTAACAAAAAACCGTTACAACCCCCAGACTCACTTGTGATTTATGGTTTATAACTCAAAAGTGTGTTCTTTGGCAGTTTACGTATAGTCTAAAATGACATAAATAATGACTGTTATAACTGTCATGTGTCAGATAAACCTACCGTAAAACAGGGTTGTATTGAATTCCAGGGTAACATTGAACAATTTTGCAATGAAAATTACCTTATTTTTCTACAAGTTGGACTGAAATTTTTTTGGGACCAATCTATTTTTTTGAGGGTTGCAATTATATTCCTGTTGAAATTTGTTCTCAGGTTGCGGATGCGGCTGGTCCACACAACCAAATACTGATATCCTTTAATGTCTAGTTTTACACGACATTAGTATAGTTTTTGCAAAGTCACCTGAAATGCTCCTAATACGGGGTTCTATCGATTTCATGAAATTTTGCTTCAATCTGCCCTTCAAAAGTTATCCAAATTCATATAAGATCTTCCTGGTATAATTTCAACCCTACCGACAGAGAAAAGGCGCGGCTATTTGCGGTCCGAGCACAAAGTATTTGTTTTCTGACCGACACAGCACAGGTGGATAGACGGCACCTGATTGGCAGATTTTTTTGAGATGCGCTTTTAATTGCTTTCGGGTGTGCTTTTCGGGACCCCTTTAGTCGGTATGCAGAGTTAGAAAATAAATCAGTGTCGTTTCTGTAGGTGTAGAAATATAAAGTTTTATTATCTATTTTTATTTCTTTAGTTTACGCCATAATTAAATGAAATAATTTTCATGAGTATATCTACCGCCGCCCATGTCACTTTCTTTAAAGGATATGCCGATGGTCGGTTTTAACCTTTGTTCAACTGACTTTGCAAAAACTATAACTATTTAACGACGTCTCAATCGTAAGTCTTTCGTATTTTTAAAGACTTCTGCCAGCTCAAGCTGAAGACCGCCCCGTAAAAGTGGTTTTTTAGATCAAATTCGACGGATATTCCGTTATTTTTTGTTATTTTACTTGCGAATTACCAATTTACTTAGTCTAGGATAGGATTTTATTACACTGTATTTTGTCAACCAATACCACCAAACCACCACCTTGACGTATCACTAATTTGTACCGCGGTTCAATGGTGAGGTTGAATAGGGTGTTTCACAGTAGTAAAAAATAAATATATATTTATTTTTAGATATCTCTTTAGGTCTTGGTAATGGTAAAAACAAACTTTTTTGTTTAATTTTTTGTCAAATTCATAAATCTTATAATTAAATAAATTCATTGAATTAAAACAATTAGCCACATGATTCAAAACAGGCGGTCTACCAATCAGTGACGTCACAAAACAGTAAACGCCTCGAACGAACCTATTTTCTGTGTTATTTTCATATGGATGGTAATGTTTGCTTTGGTTTAAAGTGCGAATTATCGTCCTAAATTAGATTTTATTTTGTGTTTTGCTTATAAAAAATATTTTCAATGGAAAATGGATTCTCCAAAGCCGATAGCTCCAACTTGCCAATGCTGCGTTCCTTTATGGTGGCAGGCTTCTTTGCCAACAACAGTGATATTTGTTCTGCGGAATTTAAAAACGTTAAAATGTTGATGTAAGTCTTCGCCTGCTTTTACTCATTTAGATTTTGAGGTTAGATTATGTTTTGCTTTTTTGTTTAATATGCCACTTACAATAGATTCAATTAAATAACCAATCATTATTAATTTAAGCAATAAGAAACAATCAAAAATTGCAGGACAGGGAGGCATAAATTAGTGATTTTTATTTTTCTAGGAGAAACGCAGTGGTTTTTTATAATTTTTTAAAGTAATTTTTCCTTACTAGTGGCGTAATACCCAGAAAAAGTTGTGTTTGTAAAATGAATCCGCCACAAACATATAGATTTTATTTAGGGAGGCATAGGTTACACTGCATAGTTCTGCGTAGGTACTGCCTAGTCCTGCCTATGCACTGCCTAGTCTTGCATATGCACTGCTCAGTCCTATATTTAGCCTGCATGTGCACTGCCTAATCCTGCATTTAGGGTACTCCCTAGTCCTGCCTAATAACTGCCTAGCACCGCCTAAAAATTTGTACACCTTTCTGCTTCACCTTCACCCCTTGTCAAAAACATAACCTCAAAAATTTCATCGTCATTTACGAAATAGTTATATATATATATTATAGAAAACTAGAGAAAAATTAATAGAAACAATTTAGTTATACTCACATCAAAGTGATCTTCACAAATGTAAAGTGAAGATGCATTAGATAAGGCCCTTGGGTCTCTTCGAGCAAGTTCTAGCCACTTTTTCCGTTCTCTTACTGCTGTAGGCACATGAATAAATAGTTTTTTGGTGTTTTTATGCTAGTATTCGAACACTGAGGTACTACACACCACTTATATAACATTTTTTACATAAAAAACAGTAAAAACACAGACCAAAAACAAATAAACACTTGAATGCCGTGTATCTGTCCGCGAGTTTACTGCGCTGTGACGTCATTGCAACGCCATGCTAGAAATAAGCGTTTTAGCGGCAAATTCAAATCGGAAATTAGAAAACTTGATTTTAAATGTAGTCATGATAAAATATACTATTTTAATAATTTTGCCTAGCAAATTAGGGACTTATAGTCTAAATTATACGCATTTGTAATGACGTCACCAGCTGATAAAAAAACGTATGGCGTGGATATTTTTGTCAATCAATGTTTTTTGATTGATAGTGACGGATACTTCACATAACTTATTACCTACCTATTTAAATCATAGACACTACTTTTTTTAAAAGTTTATTGTCACCGCTGTTTATAATATACTAAACAAAGATAAACAAAAATGACGTCATTACAAATGGGTATAATTTGAACTATATGTATCATTCTAAACACTTTTCTAAAATTTGTCAAATACCCTATTAAACGAATAAGTAAACGGTGGGCACGTATACACCTATTTATACCCCGATCACAGCGTATAATGGAATAGCAACTTTTCTAAAGCTCTCTACATAGCTACATACAATTTATAATCAAGTATGTAAAGTCATAGTTCTATAGTGACCCATAAGTGGTATTTTTTGTTTCGATTGAACTTCATGTGGAAAAGTGATTATTTTACGGTATTCATATCTCTTATACCTGTTCATCTGTCATTCCAGCCATAGGATCCGGATGCGGCTGTTCCACACAACCTAATACTGGATTTATAAGATGTTTTTGTTCGGCATACTCTTCAGTCTCGCTGTCTTCACTGTCCGAGCTGAAATCGGCCTCGCCCTCATCTTTCCGACCTCCCAACAGGCCCCTTTGAGCGAAGAGCCCAGCAGCGTTGCCGTAGCCCGTGTATTTGATCATTCGGTTAACTAAAAAGTTCAAGTAAAGGTCTTACTTACATATATTTTTATCAAATACCAAATTGCAAGGACCTAAAACTATAAACAACAAGTGAAATTAAAGAAAGAAAAATAAGAAAAAAGTTTTTGCTTCGGCCGGGACTCGAACCCGGGCTCTTTTGCTGTGTACGCAAACATTCTAAACATTGAACTACCGAAGCCATACATAAATTTTCGGTTCGGTTCACACAGACACCGCAGCCTGCATAGATGAAAGTTTTCCGAAAATTTATGTATGGCTTCGGTAGTTTAATGTTTAGAATGTTTGCGAACAGAGCAAGAGATCCAGGGTTCGAGTCCCGGCCGAAGCAAAAACCTTTTTCTTATTTTTTATTCTTTAATTTCACTTGTTGTTTATATATTTTTACCTTAGCTCAGCGGCGGCTCGTGTCAATACAACATAGTAGTGCAAGAATTTTGAGTCAGTAAAAAAACAAACAACAAAAGTAAAGGATGTCAGAGGAGAAGTAGCAAAATTAAAATAGAAATTTGCCGATCATAATATCAGACAGAAAGACGATCGATCGATGGAACAAATATATTGTAACCTGGAGACCTTGGGAAAATAAAAGAGGTAGGAGATGACCCCACATGAGATGGGCGGACGAGAGGAAAGAAAAAATCCCCGCCCCAAGCACCTGTTTTTTTTTCAGTTTTATTTAATTTTCTCGAAAACTAACCTTTTTATCGAAAATTACAAAGAACAGTTTGTTGTGGAGAACATAATTTCCTTTCAAACGATGTATGGGTTGATAAGGTCCGGAAAAGCAAGTAGCTCTTCAGTGGCGTCCGTAAATTGAGGTTATTTCGAAAAAATATTTAATAAATTTTCTCAAAAAATACACTTCTTGGGAAAAAATATGTAGTATACTTTATAATATATGTGTTTTTTACTACTACTACTACTATGTTGGTTTAGAACGTTTTTCTACGTTGTCCGACGCCTATTCTCCACCTCTTCGATCCTGACAATCATCTATATATATATATATATATATATATATATATATAATATATATATATATATATATATATATATATATATATATATATATATATATATATATGTATATATATTTTTAAAGCTGTAATATAATGTGGAGTTTATGTCACAATAAAGTCTACAAGGGCGTACTTATAATAAAAATAACCAAAATAATCAATTTTTGTTACATATTTTATGTATTTTTAAAGCTTCTTAGAAAAAGAATTACTTTTTAAGTTATTCTATCATATAGACCTTCGTTTGTAAGAAAAGTTTACAAAAATGTTTTTTTGGTAATTTTTGAATGAGTGACCCTAATATACCGACGTGCCTGGAGAGTTAGTCATATTTTCTATCACATTTTGTGATACATCGCTTAAAAGGAAATTTCATTATCTACCAAAAAGTTCGAAAGACATTTTGTCGTAAAAACCTTAGTTTTCCAGAAAATTGGATAAAACCTATAAAAAAATAAATAAATAAAAAAGGTGATTTTAAATAATTACTTTAAATTAAGGACACTATGAAATAACGTTCACTTACTTTGTTATACATCGTTCCAAAGGAAATGTATTGTCTATGACGAAGTGTAGAACACATTTTTTAATAAAGAGCTTGGTTTTTAAGAAAATTGAATAAAACGCCTGAAAAACATGTATTTTTTAATGATTTTTTTAAAATCACCCCCATTTACGGACGTCGCTGGAGAGTTTCTTACAAATCAAACCCCACCGAGGTTCACATTTTTGAAAAGGCAATTTCACTGTCTACAACAAAATATGGTACTATTTTTTTCACATTAAGCTTAGCTTCTGAGAAAATTAAATTAAACTTGGAACAAAAATGGTTTATTTTCTGTGTTTTTTAAATTGATTTAATTATTAAACCAATCCGATCATGAAACCAATCTGATCATGTTATACATCGTTTTAAAGCAAATTTTATTGACTATAATAAGATATAACACATATTTTCCTGTAGACATTAAAAAAAAACGAATACATCGTGGGAAAAACATGGTTATTTTTTCAACTTTTTTAAATTACTTCAATTAACGGAAGCCGCTGAAGTGTTTGTTATTAGTCTAAATCCATTGAATTATGTTTTGTTAAAAAGAAAAGGAAGTTTTATTGTCTACGACAAAGTATATTATAAATTTGTCTCTTAGAAGCTTAGTTTAAAAAAAAAATTGAAAAACCCTTAAACTTTCAGATTTTGAGGGGTATGGTTTTTGTAGGTTTTTGCAGTCATTTAAAAATAACTAATATGATATTATTCTTTAATTATATAAATATATATTTTGAATGTACAGCTGTCAATTTGGGCTTTACAGCGGTAATTTAAAATTTCGCCGCCATGTTGGCCGCCATCTTGAATATCTGAGCCCCTATTAACATTTCGAGGTGGCAAGAGGGATATTCGGATTCAGCGGGGTCAAAATAGGGAGAATTCACCATTTACCAAAAAGTAATATAAAATGCTTCTAGAAAGTGCATTTTTAAAAATCTATTTGTAGTGTTCTGGCACCGTGGCACTACCTCACGAGCCGCCACTGTCTTAGATATTGTTTTTGATAAAAAAAATGAGATAACGCTGAAAATATTTTATTTCAGTGTACTGCACTGACTGTTGGACAAAGTATATTATAATTTGAACAAAATTATAAGTGGAAAATCCCAAATGGTTGCCGTCCGTCCAAGTGCTTGTCAACCGTTGTTCTTGTTTCTGCCAGTTATTTGGGATACAACCTATCTATCAAAAACTGTTCAGGCTCTTAAACCATAACTTTTTTATTTATAATAGGGAAAGTCCGAGAATTTCTTTATTTTCCAACAAAAATAACAACAACTGACAGTCTCCGCCATTTTGACAAGGCAATTTTCAGCTTTTTCAATGATCATGTCAAACCACCACCTTCTCGCCATAGGCCTGGTATCGAATTCAAGATGGCGGCCGATGAGGGCAATTCCGCCACACGTTCGGTTATGTATAATTTGTTGAAATTGATGAATTTATAGGACTGAAACTGCAAATAAATACAAATAATGTATTTTGCAGTTGCAAGAATATTTAAACGATTGACATTTGATGGATTTTTGGTAATTACTATATCTATATATGTAGCTATTCATAAATAATATATTATTTATTAATGGACACAGACATTTTTTCTCTTAAAACCAGGAGAAGGGAAAAAAGACGGAGGTGGAATTAAAGGCGAGGGTTATTATACTTTTAAAAAAGAAATAAATTTCTAGTATGCTGTATGAATCCTTAAAAAAAAATTTCAGACTTAAGAAAATAATATACATAATATATATGCACTAAGCACTAACAATTTTGAAAAAAACGACATTTTATTAAAAAGTTAATGGATCCATGACGGATCTGATACCTTCCTAGATAGCCTCTAGATTAGCACACGTCAAGCGAACTCCATGATATATCAGCCTTGAAAATTGTTTTTTTGTTAATATCTCAAAACCGAAAGCTCATACGAAGCTTTTAGACAAATTATTGAGAAAAATGGTCTACTACATTCCGAAAACCGCATATTGATGTGATGCTCCGTTAAAAAGTTTTAGGAGCATAGTTTTAATTATCTAATTATCAAAAACCTGTCATTAGCATCAATGGATTTTTCCCAAAATCTAATCAGCTCGTTACAGTATCGAACACTATTATATCTAAAATTTTTATGAAAATCGGTTCTGCGGTTTAGGAGCTGTCGTGTTACGCACAGACGTACACACAGACAGACATCACGACGATATTGTTAAGATAGGTCAAAATACACCCAGTGGCGAATCCAGATTTCCCGGGGAAAGGAGCCAAAGTAGCAGCAAATACCAAGCTATTTATTTTTGTAGTTTTTCGTACGTCTGATATGCAAAATTTAGCGTCAAAAACTTGCTCAAATGCGCCGCCGGCGAAAAATGTTGAAAACAACAGTAGATTTTGTTAATAAATTTAAATAAGTGATGCGGCAGAACTAAAAAATAATCTTTGTCTGGAGGGAGGGGTGCCCGAGCCCCTATGGTAACCCCTGGATCCGTTACTGAATACACCCAAATAACATATTTTCCGCGTCAAAAAAAAATTACATCGACAATAATACCTTCTCTAGCCATTGCTGCTCGGGCTAGGAAGGTAAAAACACACAATCTGATATATTTATACCATTGACCACTTGATCGGGACAAAATTTTCCCGCTTGATAGCATGTATCCATTTCTTAACAAGTTCTCCATCTTTAGGAAATTTAAAAATTGAGTATCTATTTCCTTCATTACTATAATTGGTTTTGCAATTTGGAACGGCGCAACGACCTGGCATCTCTAAAAAAATAGGAACACAATTTTCTAAGCCTAATATAAAATAACCTCAATTACAATTTACAATACAACGATTTAAAAAAAATAGAACCACTGGATAACTTAAAATCCACTTAAGGTCGGTTCAGTCTCGCAATTTAGATTAGATAAAATTAAATTAACTTACATTAAAATAAAATTAAAATTGGACTATAACTTTCTCGATTTTCACAGTTTTTTCGAAGTTTGTCTGTAAAGATCATATTTTATGCCTTTAGGAACATTCCTACGTAAAAAACAACACATTTTTCATAAATAATTCTCTTAAATTAGTCTAATTTGGCTTTTGGTAAGTTCATTTTTAAGTTATTTGCTAGGATAAACCAAACTTTTAGAGTTGCCAGAATTGGGTTTTCGGGATAACATAACTAAAGACACAGAGGTTCAAATGCGGGAAAATCGCGAAAAATCGGGACGTCTGAACACCCTAAACCCACTATTCCCCTGGCTATTGTATCACCACAGAAGAGTCACACTCTTCTGAGGTCACACTCTTCTGAGGTATCACTACACAATGTGATTACCCGATAATACCCCAAGAATCCCAAGATTTACTATAAATGCATCGTAAAAGTGATCAAATGGTTCTTTACAACCCCTATGACTAAGCACTGAAAAATCACAAAAATTGATAAGGAAAGTAATCACCATTACCTGAAAATGTTTTTAATCAACGACGCAAGCTCTTGGGTACATATTTCTTTTAAAAAATGAATATAAAATCCAATCGAAAACACTTTTTCACTTCAAAAATGTCAACGACATCAAATGTAAACAAACAATCAATTGCCCTAAGGAGCCGCCATATTGAATTTTACTTCAGAAGTTGCTACGCCTTCTATTCATTACAGGTCGTGGTGGTCAAACGCATGGTGTACCCATGTCTGTCCGTGTGTGGGTTTGTATGTCTGTCCAGCCCACGATAGCTCCGGAACCACTGTGTACCAATTTTCATGAGATGTTCATGAAAAATAGTGTTGAACACAGTAACGAACTGATTAGATTTGGTCAAAATCTATTAATGCTAATGAGCATCGCGATTTTTGGAATATAGTAGAACACATTTTTCTCAATAATTTGTGTTAGAACCGAGCCTTTGTTTCTGAGATATTTACAAAAACTGTTTCAGTTTATTTTGTATGCCGACACTTCACTTGGCGTAGCGTATTATTTGCTTTATTTGCCCAAGAACAGCGATGTGTAGAGAAGATATTCGCTATATTTGCTTTCAGCGTTGCCACCTCTACCGATTTTTCGGTAGATCTACCGATTTAGCTTTTACTTTACGATATACCGAATTACCATAGTTTTCTACCGATTTTTTTTTCGATATAAACTTTTTTTTTTGATACGCCTCGTAATCGCGATTAAAAAAAACACCATAAATAAAATATTCTTTTTATGTAGATCCTTTGTAGAATAAAAATTTTATTTCAAGCCATTGTTTTCAATAGTGTATTTATGGCGCCATCTCTTGGATTTTGCGATATACTCAGCCGGCAGCCGCAAGCGGCATTAAAGATCACGCTATTATAAACCCTGAGGTTTTTTTTCTAATATTATCTACCTAATCTGTACCTAATTTTTTTATTTAATTCTTAATTTTGGTATTTTGTCAGTAAAAACAAATCGTAGAAATACAATTTACCTACTAAATCAATCCAAACTATCGATAGTTCTCCAGCACTGCTTGCTAAGATGATTAAAAAATCTACCGAAATTTTTCTCGAAGCCTTCTACCGAAGACCTCAGGGTCGAGGGTGGCAACACTGTTTGCTTTATTTGTCCAAATACGGCAAATAACGCTAACATCAAATACTCGTTTTTATTGACTTTTTAATCAACATCAAAGGAGTCAAATAAGCCAAGTATGTATGCCAAATATTCGCGTTTACCGTCCTGACTTGGTTTCATCATTTAGCAATTCACCCGAAAAAAAGTGATTTTTATTGACAAAATAGACTGCACAACGGAAACGAATATGACCTTGTTAACTATTTTGCGAATAAGCAAATATTTGGCCAAATTCAGCGAATCCGCTAACGAATACGCTACGCCAAGTGAAGTGCCGCCATTAGGAGTGTCATTTTTCCTTTCTGAGAGTACCATATTTGTGTAGCGATTTGAAACAGATTCAAAGCCATTTGGCGACATTAATTGTGATGTAAAAAATTCGCTTAAAATAAATCTAGATGGAGGTAAGTGATTTTTATGCGCGTACATTTTAATTCCAATTTTGATTAGAGAGGTCAGAAGAAAAGAGTTTTTGTGTGGCATGTCTGAAATTCTATAAAAACTACGTCCGGATAAAGCCGGACAAGTCTGGCTTTTTGAGCAAAATGAAAATGTCCGGCCGGCTTTTTCTTCGTCCGGCTTTTTGGCGATCCAACTGAGACCTTAGGAGGGAGGAATGTAGATTTAGCGCTCCAAGCTTAAAATTTGTTCCCCTAAACGAAATTTATCACGAACCTCAGGAACGAACGATTGAAGGCACCTAAAAATTTCCAGTGTGGCGCTTATACTTCTAAAACTTACCAAAACTTTTGCATTTTGGTAATATTTTTCTCTACATTTTTGGCACCATTTATTTTTTAAATTATTTTATTTTTTTTAATTTTCGCTAGCTGCATCATTATTTTCTGTTTTAACCAAAAATTATTTTTCTGCGGTTTTATGAAATATACTTGTGCGGTGTAATTTTTTTCGCCCCGGCGCATTTTTTAAAAATATTCTAGTAGTTTTTAATGGCAATTTTTTCCTAACAAATTGCTTTTAAGTGCGATTTAATCTGAATTTCTCCCGAAATTTTTGCCTGCTCCTGTGGCGCAATTCATTTCACTTCTTCAGTATTTTTTTTAATGTTGCAGAAACTGTCTTCTACGGTGGCACTTTTTGGTGCTTTTAGTGCCTAATATTTTAAATTTTCGCCTGCGGTGCCATTCTTTTTCTAAAAACATTCTTTCTAGCGCAATTTTTCCCGAAAGGTCCCTACTTATTTTTATTTGATTTTCTAGTACCTACATAGTTAGATTTTTTCTAGATTGCAACTTTTTATGTATCTTGTGTGTTGAGCCTTTCTTTTAGGCCTTTCGGTCCCAAGATACGTTTTTTTTTTTTCGATTTTTTAAAATGATCCGTTTTGTCCGGCTTTTATCAACAGTGACTAAACTTTGCTGTCGTTACCGGTTGTCATTTTGAGCGTCATTTAAAAAAAAAATATTTGTCATTGTCACTGTTTATACATGGTGTTAACGCAACAATACATTATTTGTAACTTTTCTTTCAATTCTATTTTATTCAACTTTTCAATTCAAATTTCGCGCGCTTTACACACAGAGTGCACTGTAACACCTGCCGAGCGCAGCGAAAAACGTAGACAACAACATGGCGTGTTAGAAAGAACACACATTTTCATAATCGTGATTTTATACCTATTTTTCTACAAAGGATTAGTGCCGATTCTTTTAAAAGGACTCGATCTTGGTGATGCTGAAGGCTGGGCACACAGAAGCTGAGTAAAGAACTGACTTCGGGGATCCCCTAAACGAGCTGCAGGAGAAAACCAGGTTAGTGGTGCATTTTGTGTGTCAATTTTAATTTGACGGACGATCCTAATTTCTTTCAAATCCTCTTTCTTCCCATATGTAGCGCAGCGTAACAGCTTCGTTACAGTCCACGAGAAATTTACTTCCACGTTGCGTATACATTTTGCTCATTCGAACCGGATACCAAAAACCTGTGTCGAAAATCAAATTAAAATATTTCTATTCGCCAGCCATATTATTGTCTCACACTTGAGTTGACCTTGAGCTACGCTCTTATCTCTAAGGCGGTTTTTTGCGCTAATTCCTTTCCTGCTTCGCTTGGCGCATCGCCCGCGAAGGCAGATTTCAAATTTCACAGCGAAATACATTCATTCATTCATTGGTCGGTCCAAACCTGCGACGCTGCTGCGACGTCGGGATTATACAATTGCGTAGTACTTTTTAGTACGAGAGCTCGGGAACAGTTTTCCCTAAATTAATTTTAAATTTTTGCTAAAACAATTTTACTATTCTTTCAAAAATGTCTGTTTCGGAAATTAAAAGGCTAGAAACCAAACGCAGCGTTTATGCTTCTCGAATTACGGAAGTTTATCGCATTGCCGTTCAGGCAAAAACAGATAAAACTTATTTACAGCAATTCAAAGCGAGATTTCAGGATCTCAAGTCCAATTACGAGGACTTCGGAGACAAGCATAATGACGTTATTATGGTTGTTTCTGATGATGACGATTTTGAAGCCCAAGATAAAGTTAGAAAAGACGTTGATAACTTTTACTACGAGGCAACTTCCATTTACAATACACTTTTTCCGCCTGCCTCGACATCTTAAGTTAAGGTAGGTCAAACCAGTTACGCTATGTCTTCTATAAAGCTCCCAGAAATTAATCTCCCTATTTTCAAGGGGGATCAAAAGCTTTGGCCGCAATTCTTTGATTTATACAAAAAGCTCATTCATGAAAATACTTCCTTGTCTGATTGCCAAAAACTGCAATACCTTTTTGCTTATTTAGACGATGAACCTTAAAACTTCTTACTGGTGTTCAAGTTACAAACGATAACTACTCCATTACTTTTGCAAAGCTAACTAAGCGGTATCAAAATAAACGCCCTTTGGCATCAAATGCGCTAAATTCGATTATGACCGCTACGTTAAAAAATGATACGGCTAAAGACCTAAGGTCACTAATAAATATTTTCTCGGAGTCTTTGGCTTCTTTACAGGCTCTTAACTTTCCCACTGACCAATGGGACTTCATTATGTTTACGATGTTGTTGGAAAAATTAGACAATAATACACGCACTTCTTTCGAGTTGCAATTCAGCAACGTTGAAAATCCAACATATGAAAACTTAAGTAACTTTCTTGAAAATAAGTGTAAGGCTTTGGAATCTTTAAAACTTTCTTCCAATAAGTTAACAAAACCTAGTAACACTTCTTCTTTCAATAACAAAAATCAAAACTTCCAGAAAAAACCTACTTCGCCATTTTCCCTTTACAATAAGGTTTCTTCCAGTTCTCAAAGTTCCAATATAAAATGTTATTTGTGCCAAGACAGACATACGCTCTCGAAGTGTTCCAAATTTCTAGAAAAATCTGTAACTGACAGAAATAATTTCGTTAAACATAATAAACTTTGTTCCAATTGTTTATATTATGGCCACAACCTACAACATTATACTTCTAATTACCGGTGTAGGTCGTGCCGTCTTAAACACCATACCGTTCTACATGGTAATAATTTGCCCCACATGTCTACGGAAAATGTGTCGAACAGCACCCGGACTATTGGCGACGTCAATGTGCACGCAAACCAACCGTCCGCGCCTTGCGCGACGGCGACGCCGACGTCGACTTGTTCGCAGGATCAGCCACCCGCTATAACACATGCAGGTAACGTGCTAAGCGGGCAAAAATACAACGACACCACAGTTCTGCTAGCAACGGCAGTTATTGAACTTCAAGATGGGGACGGAGGTTTTCAACCTGTACGAGCTCTAATCGACAACGGCAGTCAATGCCATTTTATTAGCGAAAAATGTCTTCGACGTTTGGGGTCATTCAGGCGTCACTTTGTCACCTCTATTTTCGGTCTTAACCAGATGTCATCTTTTTCGTCTAAGGGACTTGCAAAGTGCGTTATCCGACCACGCAATCACTCTGACACTTTCTTTACTTTCGATGCGGTTGTAGTTCCACAATTATGTTCAAATATGCCGACTTTCAACTTGCCCTGTAAGGAGTGGAAACATTTACAAGGGTTGGATTTAGCCGATGAAAACTTTTCTATTTCTAGTCCCGTAGATTTGCTTGTAGGCGCGGAGCTTTTCACGCAAATTCTGGGTCATGGTAAAGTCGTGGGAAAAACAGGACAACCCACAGCCATCCAAACTGTCTTCGGATGGATTTTAATGGGTAAAGTACACAACTTACCAAGTCACCCCACTTCTCCTAGTACTTTTTTTAAATAAATTGCGATGTTCCGCTTGACGTGACTTTATGCAAATTGTGGGAAATCGAACAAGTGTGAGGATATTTTCAAATCCACTACTACCCGCGATTCGACGGGTCGATTCATTGTATCCCTACCATTCAAAAATTCTGAACCTGATTTAGGTGATACATATTCACAAGCTTTTCGAAGATTTTCTCTGCTAGAAAGCAGGCTTTTAAAAAACCATTCCTTATATTCTGCTTACTCAGATTTTCTCAGAAAATACGTAGAAACTGGTCAGATGTCTCTAGTTCCTCCAGACTCAGTCAAACCAACTTTGTCGTGTTATTTACCCCACCACTGTGTATTAAAACCTGATAGTTCAAACGACAAAATTAAGGGTTGTCTGGGATGGTGGGGCGAAAGGACCAACAGGTCTAAGTCTGAACGATACGCGTCTTTCAGGTCCTAAATTACAAAAGGATATTTTTTCCCTTC
The DNA here is from genome assembly GCA_963576565.1 of Aspidapion aeneum. Taxonomy (NCBI): domain Eukaryota; kingdom Metazoa; phylum Arthropoda; class Insecta; order Coleoptera; family Brentidae; genus Aspidapion; species Aspidapion aeneum. Next base: position 121,941,143 of record OY755039.1, read on the forward strand.
TTTTAACTTTCCGACTTCATCCCGTGGTTTTTATTGCTGACATTAAACAAATGTTTAGGCAAGTTCTTATTTCTCCTTCACATAGGAACTTTCAGAGAATTCTTTAGCGATTTTCACCCAACGAAACTTTGTCTGAATGGACCCTTAATACAGTCACTTTTGGCTTAAATTGTAGTCCTTATTTGGCCATGCGAACTCTTCAAGAACTTGCTACCATTGAAGAAGTCAATTTTCCTGGGGCAAGCAAACTACTAAAAAATCAAATCTATATCGATGATTTATTGGGGACCTGTTCTTCTGTTTCTTCCGCCCTTATGCTACAAAAGCAGCTAATTGATTTACTCAAATTAGGGGGTTTCGAGTTAAGAAAATGGGCGTCTAACTCACCAGAACTTCTGGCGGCTGTTCCAAATTCGGAACGCCAAATGCCTTTCTTTTAATAAAGACGAACCACACTTTCTTAAAGTTCTTGGCCTCCAATGGCAACCTTTTTCCGATAGTTTTTCTTATGAATGTCAGTTAAATGACAAAGTGTGCTCCAAACGTACAATTCTTTCCAACATTGGGCGAATATTCGATCCGCTTGGGTTTTTCCAATTTTGCTTTCTGCTAAGATTTTAATGCAATGCTTGTGGAAATCTAAAGTAGACTGGGATGAAACTCCGCCACAAAGTATTGTTCATTCTTGGCAAAAAATTGCTTCTGAAATTCCTAAACTTTCAAAACTTACACTTCCTCGTAGAATTTTAGAAAACAATTTTAGACGTTGCGAACTCCACGGTTTCTGTGACGGGTCCAATTCGGGCTACGGCGTCGTCGTATACTTTCGTGTTGAGACTATAGCGAGTATTTCTGTTTTCCTTGTGTGCGCTAAAAGTCGAGTGGCACCTTTAAAATCACTAACCATTCCACGCTTAGAGCTGGTTGGAGCAAAACTTCTTTCTGACTTAATACAAGTCGTAAAAGATACCTATTCAGAGCAACTTACCATAGATGAAATTTTTGCTTGGTGCGATTCGCAAGTGGTTTTATCCTGGCTTGTCTCCCCTCCTAGTCGTTGGGAAACCTTTGTGGCAAACAGGATAAATTACATTCAAGAAAGAGTTCCCTATATCTCATGGAAATACGTACCATCTGCCCTTAATGCAGCAGACTGCGCATCTCGGGGGATGTCTCCTTCTACTTTGCTCAACCATGAAATGTGGTGGAATGGCCCTTCATTTCTTTCATTACCGAGGAATCAGTGTATGAGAATGATCTTCTTACCCCTTCTAGCGATGACACTGATGTCATTTTGGAGGAAAGAAAGGTAATTTTAACCACAGAGGTAAAAGAACCTCATTTTCTAGACCTAATTCTTACAAATTACAGTTCTTTGTCAAAAATTCAACGAATAATTTCGTTCTGCTTTCGTTTTGCTTACAATAGTAAACTTTCTTCTACTAAACTTCTGGGTCCGCTCACACCAGACGAATTGCATAAAGCTCTGATGTCCCTAATTAAACACGTTCAACAAGAGGTTTTTTCGGAAATTATTTCTAAAATCGAAAATAATTTACTTCTACCAAAACCATTTCGAAAGCTTGCTGCCTTTCTCGATTACGAAGGCTTTCTTAGGGTCGGAGGACGCTTAAAAAATTCGGACCTGTCATTTTCTGTTAAGCATCCGTTATTGTTGCCTAGTTCACACAGACTAACAACCCTTATTATTCAACATGTTCATAATATTTACTGCCATCCAGGGTTTAAAACTTTACATCATTTACTTCTACAACAATATTGGATCTTATCGGCAAAAAAAATCATACAAAAAACCCTTTCAAACTGTTTCCGTTGTTTCAAAGTTCGTCCTAAGTTCTATGCCCCACCAGAATTTCTCACTTAAAACCTTTTTCACATGTCGCTATTGACTTTTGTGGTCCCTTTCTTATAAGGGGTAATTTAGTCGCATGTTTCAGCGACAACGGTATCAACCTAGTTGGCACGAATAACTTGTTTCTTGAGTACGCTAGACAAGCTAGCAAAATACTTTCCTTACGTTGGCACTTCAGTCCTCCTTCCGGACCACACTTTAACGGTTTGGCTGAAGCCAGAGTGAAAATGGTCAAACAACATCTATTGCGTGTAGTAGGTGATCAACGTCTTACTTACGAAGAGTTTTCCACCCTAATATGTCAAATAGAAAGTTTACTTAACTCGCGCCCTTTCTGCGCACAAAGCGAAGATCCAAACGATCTTTTGCCGCTTACTCCGGGTCACTTTCTAACCCTGGAGCCACTAAATTCGGTGGTTCCAGAGGTCGACCTTACTAACATTAACATCGGTAGGCTGTCCAGGTGGCAACTAATTCAACGCCTCCATCGCGATTTTTGGAAGCGTTACTTTAAAGAATACGTTGCAGCAGCGTCAGAGGTGGTCTGAGTCGGGTTCAAATGTTAAATTGAACGACCTGGTTTTGATAAGCAATGAAAATGCTTCGCCTTTGAAATGGCCTATCGGTCGAGTTATTACTATCCACCCCGGAAAAGACAATAACGTACGCGTCGCCACGGTCAGAACGGCTGTGGGACGTACAAACGGCCAGTTATCAAACTGTGCCCCCTTCCGCTTAATTAATAATTAAACTTAATTATTAGTTAATTAAATTTCATTATCCTTTTAGAATAGTTTTTTTTTCATTTCTTTCCTTAATTTAAGCTATATTTTTCCTAAAAAATATAGACGTATATTTTTTTTTCTTTCTTAAGCTAGTTAAAACACAGGTGTTTTGGCTGGGGCTAATGTTAACGCAACAATACATTATTTGTAACTTTTCTTTCAATTCTATTTTATTCAACTTTTCAATTCAAATTTCGCGCGCTTTACACACAGAGTGCACTGTGACACCTGCCGAGCGCAGCGAAAAACGTAGACAACAACATGGCGTGTTAGAAAGAACACACATTTTCATAATCGTGATTTTATACCTATTTTTCTACAAAGGATTAGTGCCGATTCTTTTAAAAGGACTCGATCTTGGTGATGCTGAAGGCTGGGCACACAGAAGCTGAGTAAAGAACTGACTTCGGGGATCCCCTAAACGAGCTGCAGGAGAAAACCAGGTTAGTGGTGCATTTTGTGTGTGTCAATTTTAATTTGACGGACGATCCTAATTTCTTTCAAATCCTCTTTCTTCCCATATGTAGCGCAGCGTAACAGCTTCGTTACAGTCCACGAGAAATTTCCTTCCACGTTGCGTATACACATGGGGACTAACATAGTTCGAAATAAGGACACTGAAAGTAACACAAAAGTGGTAATGGTATTTTTTTATCATTTAAAAAATTATCGCTAATATTTCAAAAACTATTTATCAAAATTGCGACATATGGGGTATTTTTGGAAAGTATATTCCAAGCCTAATCTATTAATTAAATAATATAAGGAGCATCCAATTTACAAAAACTATAAATATGAGCGCTTGTCAAATACGGTAAGCATCAGGAATAAAGTCAAGATTTATTACTATAAAAATTAATATCTAAAGTGGACATATTGTTATGAGGCATCTTATTTATGTAGCATGTTTATTATAAAAACGTGGACACAACTTTTCGCCCTTTCAAGCTGCAATGTTTGATATTGATGAACATTGTTACATTATTTATCTCTTAAACAGTGGTGGCGCGTGGAGTAAAACTTTAGGGGTGCACACCAAAAAATTATTGCAGCCACACATAACGCCAAGTTGTCTCAGTGCACTAATTTAAGCTGCATCTTTCACAGCGAACGGCAACGGTGAAGCGGGTGGCATCACGGGGGTGCGGACGTTATCGATCGCCGCAATTGATTCACAAGAGCATGAACCGAACTAAGGCCCAGATTCTCTGCACTGTAATATTCTATATTTCGTAATTAGAATGCGACATAACATCCACGATGCACAGAATTTGGATCCAGTTAAGCGCAACACCGGCGGTAGCCGACCTACGCATCCTCGTTTTGCATTTGCATTATGAAAATCAAAGGTGACAAGGTCCAAACCATTGGTTGATTTGATATGAACTTACCCAGCAGTGAAAGTACAAAGGATTAATTAATAAAATATATTGAACTTACCATTACATTTACACATTATAAATAGCAACTCAGCAGCTAAATTTTTAACCTGAGTTATGGGAGTGGTCAGCAACTTGCATAACTGTCCCCTTAACGTGTCGTTTTCCTCCGGTCTTTTTTCAACGTCTTTTAGAGGAGGTAAAATTTGTTGTCTCAGGTACTTTCGGATCGATCTGTTGGTGTTTGCCCCCTTGTGAAGGACGGTTAAAATTGGAGACAAAACTTCTAACTGACTTGATAATGTCTGAAATAGAAGAGAAATTTATTGTCAGACATTTCCGTGCCTATTTTTCTAAAATGTTGTTTAACTTGTATTAAACGGTTTCAAACTTTTCCAGACTTTTTAGAACTAGTCCATGACGACTCCAGACTTCCAGAAAGTTTATAATACGAGATTTTCTAGAATATTCTGTAAAAACTCCCGCCTTTCAGTGTTCAAACAGGTAACAAAATCCCTAATTCAAAGCCTTAGTACAGCCTTGATAAACGTGATAAATCAAAAGGGTCAAATTATGGAAAATCCTATTTACGTTTATAAAGAAAAAATTTAAATAAAAATTAGTTTTCGTTGAATTTTTATTTTATCCAAAAACAGATGTGCGCATTCTCAACTCTTTCATTCTTTTCTACAGATAGAAGATACGGGAATGAAGAATGGATACAGAGAGCCCACGGCACCGTGACGTTCCCAAATATTTTCTTCGGGAGAGTGTTTATTGATAAGTAAACTTTAAATTATAGGTACCCTGTCCTTTTGAGAAGGCTAAATCGGTGATAACTTAATCTTGGTCAATTAGTCGAAAACCTATTCTAACCTGAGCGTGTATGGACAGATTAGGATATGTTTGCGATCTTTTATAGGTTAGACTAACATAGATTTCAACCTCACAGAAAAGATATCGAAAAAAAAATTACTTTCAAAAAACAATTTTTCAAAAAAAACTTTCCAATATTTTGTTTTATGTACCGCAGACACTGCTACACTTTTCTAGCACTTAGAACATGTATATTAATTTTATTTTGCAGCGAAAGCTAGAGGAGAAATGTTTTTAGGTCTTGAAATCCTTTGCAACCACGTACGTAAATATATCTGTACTGCTAAAGCGTATTAAAACCATTGTAGAAAAATGACTGCTACAAGCGTTCCACCATATTGGCATACACAGCCTTTTGAGCGGGGACGTTGGTCAGCAAATTGATAACGGCGTTGCGCAGTTGCCATGTGTTTTCAATGCTGGCCGCGGCGGCAAGGAGATAATCTTTTAAAACTGTGACTTATACTCAAATAGTTTAATACTAAACTATTTTTCAGTTGTGGAGAATTAGACTAGACAGGACAAGACAGAACTAGACACAAATTCTAAAATAAACCCAAAGATTGACATTTTAATCCGCCAATTTTATCTTTAAAAATTTGAGCGACTTAATTTTTTTTGGAGGCACAATTTTATAGTCTTTCAAAGGGGTCATAAGCTCCTCGTATAACTAAGCGTTGTATTAGTCTAAGAGCCCAGTAGGATTTTGGGCTTGAATTGCAAACCGATACTCATATATTTTAATCGATTCGTCATAAGATCATGTCCCAAAAAAATTGTAGATATCTGCGAAAATCCTGCATAAACAACCTGCCATCTTTGTTTAAAAATGGCGAAAATGAGTTTGAATCAACTTTTTTATTATTACATCGATTTTACTCAAACATATTGGGATTAGCTTCTATTATAATGGCCTTTCCTAAACACTATCAATACTTTGTTTTTTATTTGTCTTTATACTGTAAATTCTGTAATTTCTTCAAATACACTGGTTTTTTTAGGTTTTTTAAATTTTTAAAGAGAACTACTACTAAAAAAACATAAAAAATATGCAGATTGTTAAGATGTAGTTATGGTGGGAATAATATTTGCTGTAGGTTAAGCGGTTCTCGAGTTACACTCAAAAAACCATCAAATTGGCCTATACCTACCCCTGGGTACGCCAAAGTCATGAAAGTTAGTAAAAAACTATACAGATCGAAAAAGGATGTCAAGCTAAATAAGAAACGGCTATTAGTTTCAAACAAAAACTGATACTGAGGTTGATATGGCGGGTTAAACATGGCCGAAGCGTAATTTACACTTTTATTTTTGAGGGTAATTTTTTTTATGTAAGACGAACCTCTACGGGGTCAAAATGTACCCCCGCTAAAAGACCATTTAATTATTTTCAAAAAAGGATGGTACACTTTTTGTCGTAAAATTAATAGTTTTCTTGAAAATTCGATAAATTAATTATGCACAGATAAGCGAACCCGCAGTTACACATTAAAACTCAGCGTCAAAAATCATACTAAAAACATATTTGATACTTTTCTATAACTATTGACGATAACTGAACCATATTTGGCAGTGATCGATGACATCGAGAGACTTATAGTAAAGGGAAAATCTGTAAAAAACCTAACTTTTTCAGTTTTTGTCAAAATTGACAAGTTTGTTGTTTCAACATAAACCCGAATGAGAGATATCTTGTTTCAAAGGAATTAGAAAAACCAAAATTGTGTCAAAATATTTCGTTTGGCAAACTTATTCTTTTACCATTTTTGAAGTTTTATCTAATAATAGCTTATTCGAAAGTGACAATTACGTTAACATGTTAGTTTTTGAAAGAACTCTCGAATAGACTATAAGCTGCAAATATGAAACACTTCCCCCATCGTGGGAATTTCCAAGACATATTTCATTTTATTGATATTGTCATCTACTTTAAGGAAGAAAAAGAAGCACGGAAATATTTATAAAATTACTTACAGACTCTGTGTGTCTAAAGGGTCTATACAATAGCCTACGAAATATTCCTGAGCTCAAAGTAAGCCGATTTAAAGTTACTTACCTTAATCCGATATTGCTCCGTTTTCGAGATACAGGGTGCTAAAGTTAAAAATTAAAAATGGAATTTTTGAAATATTTTTAAAATTTTTCTAAAGTCTTTTGAGATCCGAAACTCGACGATTGACACATTTTTACTGTAGCCGTTAGAGGGCGCTTCACACTGCACTTCTGATTGCTTAAAAGTACACCGAGAAAAATTTCGGTGTACTTTTTTACATTTTTTGTTAAGAAAGTAATTCTTTGATCAATTCCAAGCCAAAAAGGTCCTCTTGCTAAAATCCGCTAAAGTATTCAGAATAATTTAAATATTTTGGTGCGACATCAAACACTAAAACCTAAATCTCTCGAAAACGGAATACTTTAACGAATTACAACATTTTTTTTAACAAAAAATATTTTTATAAAAAACTAAGACAAAAGTTATGGCCAGTCTAAACCATTAGAAGTGCAGCTATAGTGAAAAGGTAATTCATATTTGGCTTTTGCATCCTAAAAAACCCCTGGGTACCAACTTTGAAGGTAATACGTTCAAAAATGTTTAAAATATTTATATTTTAGCTAGTTGTTCGAATTTTATTTTCTAAATTTAACACCCTGTATCTCGAAAACGAAACAATTTCGGACTAAATTAAGTGGCTTTTGATTGACTTATTTTGACCTCAGAAATATATCCTAGACTGTTGTACTGACCTTTCATAGACACAGACTTTATAAGTAATTTTATCCATATTTTCGTGCTTTTCAATGTTTTTCCCCGGTATGCTGTAATTAACCAGAAGCAACCAACTAAAACCTTATGGCAAGACGAACAAAAAAATATGTGTGTCACAAATTCCCACGTATGGATAGCTATGGTTAAAAATTTGTAAAAAATGGTAAATGAATAAGTTTGACAGTCAATAGATTTTGACACGTTTTTTGTCATAGCCAAACAAGATATCTCTCAATAGGGTTTTTGTTTAAAACAACAAACCTGTGAATTTTAACAAAAACTAAAAAAATTAGTTTTGACAGTCCATATTTTGACAGACTTGATGTAGACGAAAAAACCACTCCGAGATATCAATCGATAAGGGTTCCTAATTAAAATTTTTAAGTTGGTCACCCCTATGCTGCTTACTAATGCAGGTGCGGCACAACCGCCCCTTCATAAAATAGATCTCTTGATGTTATCGATCACTTATTTTCGCTCACTCACCTGGCATCTTCTTCTCACTCTCTTGGCTAATTTTAGTGCCAGGAATAGCAGAAATAATACGAAAAAAAAGGAATAATCTTAGTAACCAGCTAAGGAAAGGAAAGACCTCGGACAAGACTGCATTCCCGGCCGTTTTAACAAGCAATAAAAATAAAGAGCCCTTAAAAAGTTGGCGGCAAATTCAGTTAAATGGTACACTAGAAGATTTCAAATCAACTTATTGGCTGCTAATAAAAATCTAAAAGGCATTTGCACAATAATTTTGACATATTTAAATTCAGATAAAACATAAGAAGTTACAATGCTTTATATATTATGTCTGTGGAGGTGATTTCAAACATAGTGACGTTTAACTTTAGGTTGACGTAAAAGGTTTTTTACTAGATAACTGCCTCCCGTAACTCAGTGTCTCAGTACCTTATAAGGGTGTGTCCATAGATAAAGGATTTTTGCTTCGGTTCAGTCAATTTTTGGTGTTTTGGTGCGTGTCTTTACTCCATTGAGAGTACTCGAGGCAGTCGCATCATTTTTTCGGATAGCGGTATCGCATACCAGCTTACACCGTAACTGTTTTACTATTCTTAAAGTTGCAATCTTTCACAACTGAGGACCGTCTTCTATGCATACAGATGACCCAAAATTTAAATCTTGGTGTCTTCAGCAGTTAAAAGAAGAAGTGGGTGAATTTCTGAAAAAGTGTAAATATGGAGCCACAAATTTTGGTTTGAATTTTATCAATTTTTTTTTAAAGATATATTTTTTTTGTAAATACACTTAGGCCACTTATTAAAACACCGACATGGGCAGCGCGGTATCTCAGCCAGGGAATAAAAAAATAAATAAAATAAAACTTGATCTCCAGGGGAATGTGAAATGCAACTAACAGGGGAATGTGAAATTAGTGGCTGCTGAATATATAGGTAGGTACAGGTAGGATCTTGCTTAATTTTTTTGTAGCCCTCTCTCTCAGCCAACCTCCTTTTTAAGAGAACAGCTTCTTTCTTAAGCTTAGCCATTTTCTGAAAGAAAGTATAAAAATTCTTAACTCTTATACAGCATAATGCGTTTGCCTACGCAACACTATTAAGCCTCCATATACTTTAGTAGTGACCTTAAACTATACCACCATCAATAAAAAGATTTAAAAGTCAAAATTATGCCAAAATTTGTCAATGACGTTTTCTTCTTAGTCAGTTTGAGACAGATACTTATTAAAATGAATTTTACTGAAGTAAGATGGGCAATAATAGCTATAGAATAATTGCCGACCACTTTGCTGCTGCGTTCCCAGACCAATTCCATATGCATCAACAGTCATGCATGCGGATTGTTTACAAGTTCGAAGAAACTGGCAGCGTCGGAAACAGATTTCTATAATTTTAGAAGAACTAAAGAATGCCATCTCTATTGCTTGCCAAGCGATTTCTCCAGAGGTACTTACAAATAATGTATTGTAAGAGTTGTCTGAAAGATTTGAACGTTTACTTTAATTTTACCGAATCTTTTATACACCGGTTTTTTATCAAATAGTTATATAATAAACATTATATCATTTTTTATCATAGAAGTCTAGAAATCGAAAGTACGCAAAGATTGTATCAGAACCGATTAGATGAAAAATTAATAAACACAAATCACTCATTTGAAGAGATATATACAAACATAATAAAAAGCTTAAAGGAAGCAAGCAACGAAGCTGGTGGGTACCAAGATAATAGAAATAACAGGAAGATGTGGTGGACGGACAAAATACAGGAAATGGTCAAAGAGAAAAAACGCACATACTTGAAATGGCTCAGTACTAAGGAGCAAAGAGACCTAGAAATCTACAGGGAAACCAGAAGACAGCTAAGAAATTTGATACGCACAGAAAAAACGAAATGTTCGAGCGCAAGTGCCACGACATAAACACACACACATGTAGGAGGTAGGCAGAGTTCTGAAGTATGGAAATTCATTTCTACAGTAAAAAACCCAACAAAAGAAAAAGTAAACATCCAGATAATCAAACCAGAACAATGGACTGAACACTATAAGGGACTGCTGCAGGAGACGAGACCCGAATATCTGGCAGCTTCTCCGAGAAGAGACATAGAAGTACATGGAGTATCATCGAAAAAGAAATGATAAAAAATAATATTAAAAAACTTAAATCCGGAAAAGCTAGCGGACCTGAGTGATTATATGCTGAAATGCTCAAATATGGATCAGAGAAACTACTCGAAAATCTCACATATATTATTAATCAATGCATAAACGGACATCCAGTACCTAATAATTGGAAAATTGCATTCATATCCTCAATACATAAAAAAGGAAACAAACTGGATTGCAACAATTACAGAGGAATTTCAGTAACCAGTACTCTAAGTAGATTGTACGGTAGGATTCTTAGAGATCTAATAGAGAATGATTTTCATAAACAAGAAGAAGACGAGCAAAGTGGGTTTCGCGCAGGCAGATCTTGTAGTGATAATGTTTTTTGTATTAAACAAGTAATTGAGAAAAGGAGCGCCAGAAATATAGAGACTCATGTTACCTTTGTGGACCTACAAAAAGCATATGATACCGTTCCAGTAGAAAAATTATGGACAGTTTTAGAGCAAACTAATATCAATCATACATACATAAAAGCGATAAAAGAACTATACAAAGGGTCACAATCTAAAATAAAAATGGGAAAATCGACTCAATAGAATTCCTGGTAACAAAAGGCTTAAGACAGGGATGTTGTATCTCTCCAACTCTTTTTAAAATATATATCGCAGTAGCTCTAAAAAACTGGAAACGTAAAGTGCACGGAATGGGAATACAACTTAACGACCGATTTACCATATACACACTACAGTTTTCTGACGACCAAGTAATTGTGGCTAATGATAAAGAAGACATGGAGTATATGATGAGAAAGTTAACAGAAGAATGCCAAAAGTGGGGTCTAACAGTGAACGTGGACAAGACACAGTACTTATGTATTGGAAACGAATCCAGTGAGTTAGTACTAGAAAATGGTCAAACAATATCTCCATGGAATGAGTATGTATACTTGGGTGTCACATTTGATAAGACAGGAACAGACTGTAAAGAATTGGAAAAAAGAATAGTAAAAGCAAAAAAAAGTTACTGGATGTCTTAACAGTATTTTATGGAGCAGAGATAAAAAATAATGTAAAATTTAACATATATGAAACAATGGTCAAAAGCACGCTGTTGTATGGAATAGAGACTTGTCGCGTAACAGAAAAATACAAAACAAAAATGGAAAGTGTCGAAATGGATGCAATAAGAAGATCAATGAGAATATCTAGAATAGATCGGATGACATCACTAAAAGGCAACTGATATGGTACGGCCATGTACAACGGATGAACGACGAAATATTACCAAAGCAGGTCCTAGAATGGCAACCAATAGGGCGCAGAAAAAGAGGGCGTCCTAAACTAGAATGGCAACAGTCAATCCAAAGATAAATGAGTCAAAAAATCTGACAGAGGATGATTGTCAGGATCGAAGGAGGTGGAGAATAGGCGTCGGACAACGTAGAAAAACGTTCTAAACCGACATAGTAGTAGTAGTAGTATCATTTTTATGCATTTATTTTTAACACTCTTAAACACATCAGACTGCATATGTTTCAGTGGGCTGAGATTTTTTCTGGTTTCACCGGTACATAATATTTACAACAGTACCTTCATACAGGGTCACAATATAATATTTCTTCTCTATGTTGCAAAGGCAAAACGTATCACCCTGTATTAAGTTAAAAATTAGGAAAATGCGAAAGTTTGTGTTTTTATGTGTATGTTCCTCAATCAAGCAAAAACAGCCGAACCTATTTAAATGACAGGTGTCAACTTACAATATTTTTTAAACGAGCAAAGCGCGAGTTGGCAGCTATAGCATATTTAATTTAATTATTAATTATATCTGTCTATCTTCCTCTAAAATACTCTCTTCAACACACTTAAATATTTTAGTTTTACAAGGTGAAACGGTACCATAACTTTACTATAGTCCAAATTATACGCATTTGTAATGACGTCATTTTTGTTTATCTTTGTTTAGTATATTATAAACAGCGGTGAAAATAAACTTTTTAAAAAAAGTAGTGTCTATGATTAATTTTTTTTATAAATAGGTAGGTAATTGGTTATGTGAAGTATCCGTCACTCTCAATCAAAAACATGAGTTTGTCAACTTGTCGGAAATTATTTTAAAAAGTTGTAAAATACCGAGAAACAAATATAATAGGTATAATGAACAATCGCAGCTGATAATTTTAAATATATTGGCTTTTTTTACCTTAAATAGTTGGTGGAATAATGGCAAACGGGCAAACGGCCATATATCATCATTTGTTAATTTCTGAAAGAATAAAAATACACTATTAATTTCTGAACGCGATAGTAAATTTTCTAATAGTCCGGAGCCTAAGCCATTTTTGTCTGCATTTTTGCGTACCGTAATGAAACTTGCCACGAATATAGCACGACACTATAGTATTATTTCACGAAGTGGTGCTTATCCCGAACCCAGTGCAGAGCAAAGTTTTATTTTTAATTGTGTCTATCTAATTAGAATTCTGTATAAAATTGAAATGTCAATTATAAGGACCTATACACTTTTATTTTAAGTGATAAAAAATATATATGGCTTTATTTTCTTCCAAGAAATAAAAAATAATAAAAAAAAAATTTAAGAAATTTATGGTGTGGGTATTCAGTAGAAAAAAAATTCCAAGAGCTTAGTTATGCAAGATAAGGTGTTAAAATCTAATGAGGACATAAACAAATTATTTATCTTTAAAACAAAAATTGCTGGACGAGTGTGACATATAAAGGGTCAGAGTACAAGGGGGTTTTATTTAATAATTCTAAATTAAAAAAATCTAAAAAGATGGACAAGTATGTGGATTTCTTAGACGTAAGGATATTTTCAAAAAATATATACCAAATAAAAGATATTTAGCTTTTATTTATATTTTAAGAAAATAAAATAAAAACTAGTTTGAACTGTTAAAAATACAGGCTGTTTTAAAAAAAAAAAAGTAGTTTTTTTATGACGACATTACAAATCACTATCGAAAACCCAAAGTACGCACTTTACAACAATACTAGTACAGCTTTTATTTTCTTAAATAAAAGATTTTATACAAATTGTTAATAAGTAACTAGACAATAAACTTTTTTCGTAATTTTTTATTTTAGTGCTGAAAATTCAAATAATTCTAGATTTGTCAAATAAACATTTCATTGCAATCACTATATTCTCATTTATAAACCATTTATCGGACTCTAGTTTTGTAATAAGTGCTACATTATTTCCATTTTCTGAACGTATATACGGGGTGACAACAACTTTGCTGTCATTTTTACTGTTTGTTTACATTATTTATTGTAGTTACTGCGTTAATAAGAATTTTGCAACGAAACTTGGCACAATTTGTCGGCTTATTACAGGCTACGACACAAAAATTTAAGTTAGTTTAATTTTGTAATATGCTGAAAGATACAAGGTGATATTATAAAAATCATTTAAAAAGTAATAGTCTCAAACTTTTGGTTATACCGGTTATGAAGTTTAAGATACATTCTTAATTTAACTACTTGTTATAACTAGAAGAATGCCCCTTTTACACGGTGTACATTGTTTACTTACCTTGGTAATTGTAAGAAAATAAAGGGTGTTCCTTGTGTCAATATAATTTTTTTTTAAATACGTTGAACGTTATTCCCAGCACTTATAACATTAGAAAATATACAGTAGAAAGTTAAAATATTAATCACCTATGTAGCTGTGAGTTAGAGACTTTAAAACATACAGGGTATTCAAATTAAAGTCGGTAATGTTGTTAACTTTGTTATTACCAAAACTGCAAGGTCGGTTAATTAGACAAAATTTTAGTATTTTTCTGCTAACTAGATTGGTGCAACAAGAACAAAATGAAGCAACGCGTAGGTGAGTTATAGTAAAAAAATAATTTTTAAAAGATACGCATAGTCCTATACAGTACCAGCAATCCATAAAAAAATTGGTATATAAATAAAAACTGTCTTATGACTGTTTCTTCTTAAGTAAAAAGTTATTAATAAAATACAGTAAATTTAATTGTATAACAAATTTTTTCTATATAACGTGTGTTATCATTATTTCTCAAATATCTATTTAATTATCACTTCTGACAACCAATCTTAAACAGGATGTAATTATGTAATTTTACTAAAAGTGTATGCTTTGGTACCCAAGAATTGGCAGATTTGTTGTTGTTTTTGTTGTTGAATTATATTAAAAATTAAAAATACTAGAAATTTAGTTCCACTTTTACTTTTACTACACAACACTAAGTTATCAAATTTTATTCAGTTAGGCTTGGTCAGGTATTTTTAATAATCCCTGGCAGATTAAGGTGTCACATGATATTTATTTTGGTTTAGAATACTAAATTACCTAGAAATCGATACCTCACATGACCACTTTAGACGAAATAAGATTTTAACCATTTATCTTCCCTATTTTTGCTCCCTCTCCCCCTTAAAAAAATAAACCTTATTTCCAACCTTAAACTTTTATAGATTTTTTGAATTTATAGGCTACAAAGCTATAAAGTTAATGAAACAAAAATTGTACGCGAAACTAGTTTTATATTTAATTTATCAATTTTTCCTGTCCCACCTCAAGGACGCCCCTGTATCTTGGCCCTGCGCTGGGTTTCATCGATGCACCACTTCTAAAATGGCATCTCTAGGTGTCATACATCTGTGCCAAATTTCGTCACGGTACGCGAAAATGCAGACAAGCCCCTAAATTTCCCTCTTAGGCCCCGAACTATAACCAAATATTGATTGGCAAAAATATCTACGCGATACGTTTTTTTATCACCTGGTGACGTCATTACAAATGCGTATAATTTAGACTATATCCTAAGCAATGTCTAATTAGTAAAATTGAGCACTTCATAATTATATAACAATTAGTCTCCAGGGGAATGTGAATCACGAGAATGTGATTTTTTTAAAGTAATTAAAATAATATCTTGATTTTCATTTACAGTAAGTGGAACACCTATTAGTTTTGTTCCTCCCCTGATTGTACATTAGCTAATATAAATCAAAATAAAATAAATTGAAACACTTGACGTATACTTATATCCAGGGGAATGTAAAAAGTTAAAATACGCCTCCAATTTGATACACTAATAACTGGCCCTAAAAAAACTTTGTACTTTTTAATAATAAGATGACAAAGTCGTGACAGATAACCACCATCTTGAATCTCAATTGTCGTTCTCCACGCCTACTTCGATTAGTAATTTCTCATTAAAGCCGTATACAGGGGAATGTGAAAAATATTGAGGACAAACTTTCAAGGAAAATTGCAATATACTTAACTATTTTAAAACAAATTACGATTTTGTTTTTGTGTAATACAAACATTAATATAAACAAACAAGTAAATATAACTTAGTTAGGAAAAAAATAAGTAGCAAAAATTGCTGCCAATAAAATACTTACATGCACTGGGACAGGCCAAATAGCTTAGTTTTAAGTCTTCTTTGGCCGTGTAACTTTTAGCACAAAGGAGCTAATTTGAATTTTTCTACGGGTCGTATAGGCAGGAGGTTAAAGTTGATCTATTTGTATTACTCATAGCACTAATGTTATACTACGGGCGGTAGTAAATATTAGTATTAAAGGGACACACTTTTGCACTTTTCCAGAAATTTACCCATATGTTAATGAGCGATAATAAAGGGAGTCATATCTCAGAAAGTGAGCACGAAACTAAAACAAAACAATGTACCGAGCAAGATAAAGTGAGATCTAGTTCCGAAGATAAAAATTGGTGGCATGACATTTTCTTACTTTACTGACGGGAAAAAAGTAATCGCACGCCACTGTCCAGTATAAATAAAAATTGAAGCGCAAAGCATTTTATTAATGTGATATTTAAAAAAAAAATTGAAAATTGTATCAATAATTCCAAAAAATGAATTTGGTGCATTTTTTATATTTTGTGCAGCATATTATGCTATTTAAGTTTTGTATATTTTTTAAATATTTTTTAAAGTTTGGATTTTTAATAAACCAAAACTTATTAAAAAGACTTATTTTATAATATTTTTTAATGGGTTCAAAAAAACGTCATATAGAAATTACACTAAATTACACTACACTACATAACGCTGTTACCGGTAAATGATACCGGTAACATAACAGCGTTAGTGTAAATTTTTTTCATTACATTACTTAAATGTTAACTTACATTATATATATACAGGGTGTCTTAATTGCCTTGGGTCACTATTGCTATCTTGGTAAATATAAGAACTACAAGGTTGTTCAAATTAGTTAAAATGA
Source organism: Aspidapion aeneum (assembly GCA_963576565.1). Classification (NCBI taxonomy): domain Eukaryota; kingdom Metazoa; phylum Arthropoda; class Insecta; order Coleoptera; family Brentidae; genus Aspidapion; species Aspidapion aeneum. Next base: position 121,957,666 of record OY755039.1, read on the forward strand.
GCAGTTTTTGGGGGAGATTAAAAATCTGGTAATAAAATATATTTGAATACTTTAAGGGTTATACATTTTAAAAAAATATATTATATCTCGAGCTACGGGGGTTTTTCGACAAATCGCTCAAATCTATTTTATTAAATATCTCAAAAAGTATAGTTTTTACAAAAGAATCGTAAAGGCATTTTTGATGTTCTTCAATTTAGTAATTTTTAAGAAAATTTACTACAACTAGTTTTCGAGATTATAAACAACAAGTGAAATTAAAGAAAGAAACATACATACATAAATTTTCGGAAAACTTCTATCTATGCAGGCTGCGGTGTCTCAATGCAACACACCGCAGCCTGCATAGATAGAAGTTTTCCGAAAATTTATGTATGGCTTCGGTGGTTCAGTGGTAGAATGTTTGCCTAGATAGCAAGAGATTCCGGGTTCGATCCGCGGCCGAAGCAGAAAACTTTTTTCTTATTTTTCTTTCTTTAATTTCGCTTGTTGTTTATAGTTTTAGGTCCTTGTATTATGTGCAATTTGGTATTTGATAGTTTTCGAGATATTACCATTAACTTACTTTTTTTTGATACGGACCTGTATTTTTTATTCTATTTTTTAAAATAACTTTTTTTTATTATTTTTACGATCTATCACATGTCCATATTTGTTTGTATTTTAATGCCAAAAAAGTGGTAATTTAGTTTTTTGGCACTTTTACCGTTTTATTATAGGTGGCTTGGACAGCAAAAAAAATAAGTGCTTATAAAAACCTATGATGCGTAATACTAAATTTAGTTTAAACCAACATGACAGCATATTTCAATAATGAAAAATTAGATTTAAGACCAAAAGAACAATTGACTGTGTTATAAACAAACAGACTGATGCTGCGTTTAATGAAAAAAACTGTTTATTTTAACACGTTTCTCAAAATAAAAATACGCTGCCCTAAACTAAATTTAACAGATGTTTTACGCATCATAAGTTTTTATAAGCAATTGTTTTTTTTGTTGTCCAAGCCACCTATCATAAAAGGTAAAAGTGCCAAACAATTTAAATACCATTTTTTTAGCATTAAAATACAAACAAATATAGACATGTGAAACATCATTGACATCACAAAAAAAAGTTCTTTTAAAAAATAGAATAAAAAATACAGGTCCGTATTGTAAAAAAAGTAAATTAATGGTAATATCTCGAAAACTAGACTCATTACATTTTCTTAAAAAATACCAGATTGAAGAACGTCAAAAATTCAAACAGAAATTCCTTTACTATTTTTTTGTAAGAACTATACTTTTTGAGATATATATTTGAGGAATATATTTGAGCAATTTTTCAAAGAACCCCCGTAGCTCGGGATAGAATAGTTTTTTTTAAAATGTGAAACCAGATTTTTAATGTCCCCTAAAAACTGATAATTTTATCTAATTTGACAAACCTTGTAGTTCTTATAGTTAACGAGCAATAGTGACCCATGGCAATTAAGACACCCTGTATATATATATATATATATATATATATATATATATTTATATATATATATATATATATATATATATATATGTCTAGCGGGGCTTATGGGGACACAAAAATTTTGCACTTTTCTGGATATATATTTGTTATATATTTTATATAGAACCTATATATACACGAATTTTTGAAAAATATTGGTTGGTTCATTATATATACATTTTTGGTAATTTGTGGTTTATGAGGACACAACATATTTTGAATCTGAGGCCGTGATAATTTTTACGCAAATTCAAATTCTTTTAAAATAATGAAGTTAGGAAAGCAACGTCGATTATGTCACCTAAAATATTGTTAAAAAAGTGGTGATAATACGATTTCAATTTAGTTATGGTGGCTAGGAGGAGGCAAGTTGACCCGACGGCCAATCGGCCGCGACAAATTGGCCGCGGTGAGTCGGCGCGACAAATTTTCCCATTGATCTTAAAAACGACGAAAAATTAAATTTTTACTCATTTTATATGATTTTGGGTATTATATACCTAAATTTGCGGGAAATTTCTAAAAACTGAAGTCTTTTATTATTATGACCGTAAAAGTTATATTACTTTTTTAACTTGAGCCAGTTTTTTTATGGTCGGTTCACCCTCACAAATTATATTAAATTAAATCAAATTTGTAAAAAAAAATGTTTTTTTACTTGAGAAGGTTCTTAAAGGCCTAAAATATAATGTTTATAAAAAATACAAGTGAAGGACTTCGGAATAACTGTAAAAATCGAGAAAATGTCCTCTTAATTTCGTATAATTTGGCTCAAGATCAGTTAGTTTAAGTTTAATCTAATCTAATTTGCGAGGCTAAACGGACCTTAATTTTACTTGTGGCGTAAATGTTTTTTTATTTTCAGTAATTTTTGGCTGTAATGTCCGTTTTTCTCAAAATAATTTATTTCGTACCTACTTTTCGCCTGTTGCACGAGTTTTTACATTTTTTGCGGACCTAGGTAGGTACTTATTGCAACATGTAAACTCCCTCTAGAGTTACGCTTCTTAAGATCTGGCTAAAACGTATTTGTGCAGTGGCGTACCCAGAAATATCTTGGGGGTGGCCGAGGCCTGTGTGCGGGGAGGGGGGGGGGAGTGGCAAAGTTTTATGATGTCGTATTTAATGCTATTTTTTTTTATTCTTAAAATATATATATATATGGAAAATTAGGTTTGAAGGGCTCGGATCCCGAGCACCCCTTCCCTTTGGGTGGGTGCGCCCATGTTTGTGTATGACTTATTTTTAAAAAAAGGATGGAAAAGGTATCACACCTCTATAATCTAGCATTGTGTAGATGCAAATACCATCCATGTGTTTATCCAGTAGCGTAGCGACCTAGCCCCGGGCCCGTCTTCCAAAACTTCCAACCAAAATTTTTCTGTATTATTTTTACCTGGCAACTCTGCGATGCCTGGCCCGTGTTCCTCGAAGACACGGAACACTGCTGGCTACGCCACTGTTTATCCATACGTATCCGAAGTAGGTACAGAATTAGAAAGTCTAATCAAAGCCTTCTAGTATACAAAGGCCTAAATTTGAAAGAAGACAGCTGTTCTTATAATGTGAAATTGTCAGAATAGTGGCCGGCACTATATTACTGCCTGGCTTTATTGCAATAAGTCCCTATTAAGTCCTATGCTGTTTTACCCTCAAAACTAACAAATAAGTCAACCTCTGAGCTACAGTGCTGCGATGATTTCAAAAAGAGCACAATGATTAACTGTCAGGATCGGATGGTTTAATTAGATCATAACACCTCGTGATGTTAGGGTTCTTTGTTTTTTTAATCATGTTTACCACATAACTAATACAAGAGAAACGAAATACTTTTTTCGCTAGTTATAAATTCCATTTATATGTAGGGGAAATTCGGGTATAATTGCATCCTAATTTGATGGTCCTCTGGGGAAATCCCAATATTGAGGAGCTTGCAACATTGTTCCGGTCAGTGTTATTTGTTTTGGAGACGTGGTCGGTGCTATAATCCCATTTTTAATAATATTCAATAGTTATTTGGGGAAACATAATTGATTTTCTATTTTCGTGGATCTTGAATATTCATAGATGGAAAGGTAAAAAGATTTTTTCATAAAACGTTTTAAACGTTTTTATGGTTTTTTTAGTTTAGTAATGGGTCTAACCTACAAACACATAATATGAGCCAAATTTACTAAGTAGGATTTTTACGACAAAAAATAGGGTTATACTGTTGGTATATATGCAAAAAAGCTTTATTAATAATTTACACTACCAAATTGTTTACATTAGTATATGTTTATTGCCTGACAAAATGGGGGACCAACAAGCCTTTATAGGCCCGTGATGGCCCCGTTGCTATATTATATTTTAAAAATTAACTATTTTAAAAATCATTTTCCAAATCCATTAAATGTTTTCATAACAGTAAAGAACATAAATCTGTCTTAACTTGTTTAAAAATACCATTTTATGTTAAAGTACGAAAAGGGGGCCATCCCGAATTCCCCCTATGTTATAACTAACTAAACTTTTTAAGATTAATTTTTGCCTTGATATTTTTAAGTAAATTTTAGACAAGGTTTTATAGCCATGCTGGGGCAAAGTGGTCAGGTTATGTGACCACTTTGCGCCACAAGGCTTTTCAAAAAATAAAACACATTTTTAAGGTGATTTGTATTCCCTTAGAGTAATCTCTAAGATTAAACCTAATGCTACTTCACATTTCCATTAGTTCCTTGGACTAGGTATATGCAATTCGTCTTAGTGAAGACTAATAATAATAAAAAATAAGTAAAGTTATAAACTAAAAAAAAACAGTAGTTACCTTAGATTAGAGTACCAAAAAATTGAAAAATCGCGATAACTGTTTAGTAGGCCAAAAAAGTTACTATAACCGGGCTTATGCTATTGCTAAAGCACAGTAAAAATTAAAGGAGCCCAGAAAAAATTAAAAATTTAAAAAATATGGTAACAACGGTAAGGTAAGTAAGTAAGATAAACAAACTGTTGTTTAGAACACGGGCCCGGGGCTTTGTCGCTACGCCACTGAGATAAAGTAGCGACTGCGCAGCCTCATAAATAACCATAACAATAACAATCTGTCAAATAAGCGTCAAAATATTAAGGGGTTTGCCAAGGGTGACAAATTTCCGACTCCGTCCCTGAACATATTTTAAAACTTTAAAAAGTTTATTATACATATATGCAGTGAGGACATATTTAAATAGAAGAGATTATTACATATATGCAACGATGTTAGTGAGGACATTTGTAAAGGATGTTACTGTATACAGTGCTGGATTAAGCCCACTGTGCATGATATGTAACACTAACAAACTATTACATTGCCTCGTTTTAAATTGTGTTACATTAGTAAAACACAATAATAATAATAATAAAAATACTATTGTCACATTCAATATAGTTCGGGGCCTAAGAGGGAAATTTTGGGGTTTGTCTGCATTTTCGCGTACCGTAATGAAATTTGGTACAGAAGTAGTAGACACCTAGAGATGCCATTTTAGAAGTGGTGCTCCGATGGAGCCCAGTGCAGGGCTCAGATACAGGGGCGTACTTAAGGTGGGACAGAAAAGTTTTATAAATTAAATATGAAACCCATTTCGCATACAGTTTTTTGTTTGTTTTACCTATAGCTTGTAAATCCAAAATAAAGTTAAGAAAACGGTTTTTTGGAGGTGGGGAGCAAAAGGAAGGAGGACAGACATTGTTAAAATCTTATTTCATTTAAAGTGGTCGTGTGGGGTATCGATTTCTAGGTAATTTCGTATTCTAAACGAAAATAGATATAAATGAAGTCAATACGTCAAACTGTTCACATGATATGTCAAAAACTGACACCTTAAGTGTACCTGTTCTGAGGTCTACGCCGGAGAATATTAAAAACACCTAACCAAGCCTAACCTAATAAAATTTGATAAATTAAGTAAAAGTGGAGTGGTAGAATTTTTGAATTTTAATATACAGGGTGTTCAGAGTTAAGTCGGCACTATTACGTACTTCTTTAATATTAGAGCTACAGGGGTCGGTTAAATAGACAAAGTTGTGGTATTTTTTCCTCTGATTACGATGGTGAACGAAAAGAAAATCAGATGACGAGTAGGTGAGTTATGATAAAAAACCACATTTTTTAAATGGAACACCCTGTGTACAGTTAAACCAATAGAAAGAACAATTGGCTTTAAACAAAAGTTATTTATTGATTTTTCTCTTAAAGTCAAAAATAACGAAGTTATTAACAACTTTCCTAATCATAGGGGATATGGGCTGTGGTATTTAAATCCATCGAACACTGTCTTTGTTTAGCAAATCGTTAATATTTTTTGTATTTTTGCCTTTAGGAGAAAAAGTTCAAGGACAATTTTGTTTAAAATTAATTTTTCTATTGATTAAAGGTACTGTGTAACGGGTGTTAAAGTGATTTTTTTTTAATTTTACTTTTTACTGTAACTCATGAACGCGTTTTTCGACTTTTCTTTTATTTCCAAAATTTTATGCCTTAGTGCAATAAAAATTTTTTCATGTTTCAGTGCACTTAAATGGTGCCAAAGAAAAAAATATATAAATTTTACGTGTTTAAAATTTTTTATATATTGACAAAACAAACACCCTGTATATTCTTACCATTACAAAATTATGTAACACAGTGCACACCATTTTAAAAACACGTGTCTTTAGTTATAACACGTAGTAAAATTAGGAAGGTAACTTAAACTGCATTACCGGTATGAACAAAAATTTGAGACTGTTTACATGTTTTTTTGAATATCACCCTGTATCTTATAACGTATTAAAAAATTACGCAAGCTTAATTTTTTGTGTTATAGCCTGTAATAAGTCGACAAATAGTGCCAAGTTTCATTGCAAAATTCCTATTTACGCAGTAGCTACAGTAGATAATGTAAAAAAAAAACAGTAGAAATGACAGCAAAGTAGTTGTGGTCCATACAAAAATAGAGTCCGATAAATGATTTATAAAGGAGAATATAGTGATTTCAATGACACGTTTATTTGACATATCTAGAGTTTTTTGAATTTTTACCACTAAAATAAAAAATTCCGAAAAACTTTATTTTGTAGTTACTTTCTAACACTCTGTAGAAAAATTTTTATTTAAGAAAATAAAAGCTGTACTAGTGTTGTTGTAATGTGCTGACTCTGAGTTTTCTATAGTGATTGGTAACGTCGGTCGTCATAAAACAAAACTACTTAAAATGATCATAAAAATTATACTTATTTTTAGAAATCACCCTGTATTTTTAACAGTTCAACCTAGCTCTTTTTTCTTTCCATAAAATATACATAAGAGCTAAGTATCTTTTATTCGGTATATATTTTTTTACAATATCATTACGTCTAACAAATCTACATACTTTTCCATCTTTTTATGTTTTTTTAAATTTAGAATTAGTAAATAAAACCACCCTGTACTTCGACCGTGTGTATGTCACACCCGTCCAGCAATTTTTGTTTTAAAGGGAAACAAATTGTTTATACCCACATTAAATTTTATTGCCGGATCCCGCATAACTAATCTCTTCTAATTTTTTTTTTCTACTCAACACCCACACCATAAATTTCTCAAAAAAAAATTATTTTTTATTTTTTGAAAGAAAATAAATTAATAGAACTTTTTTATCGCTTAAAATAAAAACGTATATGTCCTTATAATCGGTGCCAAGTTTCATTGCTCTAGCTTTACATTTGAATTTTATACAGAATTTTAATGAGATAGATGCAATTAAAAATAAAACACTCTGTATCTTTGCTCTGCACTGGGTTCGGGATGAGCACCACTTCGTAAAATAATACCATAGTGTTAAAAAATCCTTTAAGCAATTTTCTTGAAATTTGGTTTTGTTAAGTAGAGTTAAAGCTCGCCCTTGACTAATCCAACCCTGTACACAGTACACTGCTTTACAAATGTCCTCACTAACATCGCTGCATGTATGTAATTATCTCTTCCTACTTTAATATGTCCTTACTAACATCGCTGCATATATGTAATAATATCATCTTTTATTTTAAAATATGTACAGGAACGGAATCAGAAAATTTGTCACCTGTGGCAAACCCTCAATATTTTATACATTACATTTTGTCATAACGTTATATGCGCGGCAATACTCTCTGTATATAGTAGTAACTAGTAGCCTGCGTTATTCAAATACAAGTAAGGTCAAACATTATCCTTTAGTAAGAGGTAAAGTTCGAACCAGGTAATTGCGCATGCCTCAAATATAGGATAATTGAGGACCAACTCACCAAAATGCATTAAATCCAAAATATGTTGTTTTGAGAAAAACTTAAAAAAATAACAAAGTAAGTTGGAACCAAAATTAAGATGATGTTCATGTTTGCCTATGGCTATTCTGAATGGATTTAATGCGCTTTGATTGAATTGGGTTGTTTTTATAGATTGACAAAAAAGCAAAACATTTTTATAATTAGCCCGAAAATCACAAAAAGTGGATTAAATGCATTTTGGTCAGTTGCTCCTCAATTGAAAAATGGGACAAGCATAAGGCCAGAATGAAACAACTGGGCCCCACCAATTTGGCGCCTCTAAGTAGGCGCCGGGCCAACTCGGCGCTGCCAACTGGGTGCCGGGCCAACTTGGCGCCGGACTAAAAAAATTTTTTTTGGTAAAATGTGCAGATGAAAAACAAAATAGATAGGTCTATTCATTATACAATTACATCATCTTTAAAAAATCCTTTACGCAATCTTCTTGAAATTTGGTTTTGTTAAGTAGAGTTAAATCTATTAAGTCGAGTGTTAAAATTTGGTAGGTGTAGTGTTTGGTAACCGGGTAGCACTACAATTTACGTTTTTTATTACAACAATGGCGGATCCAAAATGGCGGATTTCTTTAATTTTAAACCCATTTTTTTCAAACTTGAAAGTTTGCAGTGCCTGAGATCACTTAATACAGATTTATGCTCAAACTAGGTAATAAAAGATAAAGAACAAAATAGATAAGTATATTATTTATACAAAAACATCTTTAAAAAATCCTTTACGCAATTTTCTTGAACGTTGGTTTTGTTAAGTAGAGTTAAATCCACTAAGTCGAGTGTTGAAATTTGATAGGTGTAGTGTTTGGTAACCTGGTAACACTACAATTTACGTTTACAAATTACAAAATGGGGGATTTTCTAATTTACAAACCGATTTGTCTCAAACTTGAAATATTTACATTGCTTAAGGTCATTTAATACAATTTTTTACTCAAAACTTAAAAAAATCCAAGTAGCCGATCCAAAATGGCGGACTTTCTTATTTATGAACCGATGTGTATCAAATATAGAAATTGTCGCTGATTATGATTTCTGATTTAAACTTATAAAAAATTCAAAATGGCGGACTTTCTTATTTACTAACCGATTTTCGGAATATAGTAGACTGCATTTTGCTCAATAATTTGTGTTTTTACCAAAAACTTCGTAGGAGCTTTAGTTTCTTAGCTTTTTACAAAAAACTGTTTTCAAGGCTGATATATCATGGCTTCACTTGAAGTGTGCTAATAGGTCAGCTAGGAAAGTATCTGATCCGTCATGGATGCACATTTATTTTTAGATATTTTCCACATTGAATTGAATTTTGTTTTAATATTTTTTCGCAATAGAATGTTTGTAATTTTTAGAATATACTGCAACTTGAAAGCAGGAAGAAGAAGAATTTTTTTTATATATTTTTTTTATAGATATGGAGTTACTTTTTAAAATTATTCCTGCCATTTCTCCAGAAGCTTAACTCTTTCCATTAAGAAAAAATAAAATATTTTAACTAAGAGTAACTATTACTTAGCAGAGAAAAAATGAGAACTTGGCTAAAAAGTTTTATTTAATATTTTTAATATAACAATCTTTTTAAATGAGTCAAAAATCATATTCAACGACGTTAAACACTACAAAGTTCTAAATTTAATAAAAATCGATTTCTAAATGAAATGCCATTTTTTATTAAGTTTAAGTTAAAAATTGTATTAAGTTACCTTAAGCACTGCAATCTTTCAAGTTTGAGACAAATCGGTTAGTAAATAAGAAACTCTTTCATTTTGGATCCATTTTGATTTTTTTAAGTTTTAATAAAAAATTGTATTAAATGATATTAAGCAATGTAATATTTCAAGTTTGAGACAAATCAGTTAGTAAATAAGGAAGTCTGCCATTTTGGATTCGTCATTTTGCATTTTTTATAGGTTTAGGTCAAAAATTATAATCAGCGACTTGAAACACCGCCAATTTCTATATTTGATAGACATTGGTTCATAAATAAGAAAGTGCGCCATTTTGGATCCACCATTTTGATTTTTTTAAGTTTGTACAAAAAATTGTATTAAATGACCTTAAGCAATGTAATATTTCAAGTTTGAGACAAATCGGTTAGTAACTAAGAAAATCCGCCATTTTGGATTCGCCATTTTAAATTTTTTAGAGGTTTAAGTCAAAATCAGAATCAGCGACTTGAAATACCGCCAATTTTTATATTTGATACACATCGGCTTATAAATAAGAAAGTTCGCCATTTTGGATTATCCATTTTGATTTTTTTAGTTTGAGTAAAAAGTTGTGCTAAATGATCTTAAGTAATGTAATAGTTCAAGTTTGAGACAAATCGGTTAGTAAATAAGAAAATCGGCCATTTTGGACTTGCCTGTTTGAACTTTTTTATAAGTTTAAGTAAAAATCATAATCAGCGACTTGAAACACCACCAATTTTTATATTTGATACAGATCGGTTTATAAATAAGAAAGTCCGTCATTTTGGATCGGCCATTTTGAAAGTTAAAGTCAACAATTATAATCAGCGACATGAAACACCGCCAATTTCTATATGTGATACACATTGGTTCATAAATAAAAAAGTCCGAGATTTGGATTGGTCATTTTGATTTTTTAAGGTTTAATTAAAAAATTGTGTTAAATGACCTAAAGCAATGTAATATTTTAAGTTTGAGAGAAATTGGTTAGTAAATAAGAAATTCCGCTATTTTCGATTCGCCATTTCGAATTTTTTATAAGTTTAAGTCAAATTCATAATCAGCGACTTGAAACACCGCCAATTTTTATATTTGATACACATCGGTTCATAAATAAGAAAGTCCGCCATTTTGATTTTTTTCAGATTGAAGAAAAAATTGTATTTCTATTAAATGACCTTAACCAATGTAATATTTCAAGTTGGAGACAAATCGGTTTGTAAATTAGAAAATCCGCCATTTTGGATTCGCCATGGTTGTAATAAAAAACGTAAATTGTAGTGTTACCAGGTTATCAAACACTACACCTATCAAATTTCAACACTCGACTTAATGGATTTAACTCTACTTAACAAAACCAAATTTCAAGAAAATTGCGCAAAGAATATTTTAAAGATGTTTTTGTATAAATAATATACTTATCTATTTTGTTATCTTTCTTTTATTATCTAGTTTAAGGATAAATCTGTATTAAGTGATCTCAGGCACCGTAAACTTTCTAGTTTGAGAAAAATCGGTTTGAAATTAAAGAAATCCGCCATTTTGGATCTGCCATTGTTGTAATAAAAAACGTAAATTGTAGTGTTACCCGGTTGCCAAACACTACACCTACCAAATTTTAACACTTGACTTAATGGATTTAACTCTACTTAATAAAACCAAATTTCAAGAAGATTGCGTAAAGGATTTTTTAAAGATGATGTATTTGTATAATTAATAGACCTATCTATTTTGTTTTTCATCTGCACATTTAATCGAAAAATTTTTTTTTAGTCCGGCGCCGAATTGGCGGCGCCCAGTTGTCCCATTCCGACCTTATGCATGTCCCATTTTTCAATTGAGGAGCAACTGACCAAAATGCATTAAATCCACTTTTTGTGATTTTCGGGCTAATTATAAAAATGTTTTGCTTTTTTGTCAATCTATAATAAAAACAATCCAATAGGCAAACCTGAACATCATCTTAATTTTGGCTCCAACTTACTTTGCTCTTTTTTTAAGTTTTCGCAAAACAACATATTTTGGACTTAATGCATTTTGGTCAGTTGCTCCTCAATTATCCTTTATTTGAGGCATGCGCAATTACCTGGTGCGAACTTTATCTCTTACTAAAGGATAATGTTTGACCTTACTTGTGTTCGAATAACGCAGGCTACTAGTTACTACTATTTACAGACAGTATTGCCGCGCATATAACGTTATGACAAAATGTAATGTATAAAATATTGAGGGTTTGCCACAGGGGACAAATTTTCTGATTCCGTTCCTGTACATATTTTAAAATAAAAGATGATATTATTACATATATGCAGCGATGTTAGTGAGGACATATTTAAGTAGAAAGAGATAATTACATACATGCAGCGATGTTAGTGAGGACATTTGTAAAGCAGTGTACTGTGTCCAGGGTTGGATTAGGCAAGGGCGGGCTTTAACTCTACTTAACAAAACCAAATTTCAAGAAAATTGCGTAAAGGATTTTTTAAAGATGTTTTTGTATAATTAATAGACTTATCTATTTTGGTTTTTATCTGCACATTTTATCGAAAAAAAATTTTTTAGTCCGGCGCCAAGTTGGCCCGGCTCTCAGTTGGCGGCGCCCAGTTGTCCTATTCCGACTTTATGCATGTCCCATTTTTCAATAAATATCCTTTATTTGAGGCATGCGCAATTACCTGGTTCGAACTTTACCTCTTACTAAAGGATAATGTTTGACCTTACTTACTTATGTTCGAATATCGCAGGCTACTGGTTACTACTATTTACAGAAAGTGTTGCCGCGCATATAACGTTATGACAAAATTTTGGATCGGCCATTTTGATTCTTTTAAGTTTGAGTAAAAATTTTTGTTAAATGACCTTAAGTAATGTAATATTTCAAGTTTATTTGTAGTAAATAAGAAAATCCGCCATTTTGGATTTGCTATTTTGAATTTTTTATAAGTTTAAATCAAAATCACAATCAGCGACTTGAAACACCGGCAATTTTTATATTTGATACACATCCTTTCATAAATAAGAAAGTCCGCCATTTTGGATCCGCCATTTTGATTTTTTTAAATGTTTTCCAATCGCCCCTAAAATAGTTGTTCTCCAACTAATAAGGGAACATTCTTAAATTACATAACACAAAACTTCAGGATTTTTGACCCTTTCTCCTTCGTAACGTATTTTCAAGAAAAGACACATTACAAAAACATTCGCGAAACCCCTCTTCCCCCCCTTGAGCGTTACGTAATTTGAAAATGCTGCCTTACACCCTGTATATATTACAGGAGCAATGCAACTTGAAGACAGGTATCTTTTAAGTTCGATAAAAGCACTGTCTACACATAGAAGATGGAGAGACCCTGTATATGTGATATATTTTTTAAAAATTTCATTCATATAGGATCTTTGGTAGGTATAGCATGTGTGTTTGCATTATTTCTTAAAAATTTAATAAAATATTAAAATCAAGCATTATAGACCATAGTTTTTTTAGTGGTGGTGATAACTAAGGTTGCGGATGGGTATAGTTCAAATTATACCCATTTGTAATGACGTAATTTTTGTTTATCTTTGTTTAGTATATTATAAACAGCGGTGACAATAAACTTTTTAAAAAAAGTAGTGTCTATGATTTAAATAGGTAGGTGATTGGTTATGTGAAGTATCCGTCACTGTCAATCAAAAAACATTGATTGGCAAAAATATCTACGCCATACGTTTTCTTCTCATCTGGTGACGTCATTACAAATGCGTATAATTTAGACTATACGTAGATTTTCACAATATATTTTTAGAATATTTAAGTGACATAAGCGACGTTGCTTTTTTTGTAAACTTCATCGTATTAAAAGAATTTGCTATTATATTTGCATAGAAAACCTATGCAAAGCATGTGTATGAAAACCAAAAGTCCTCATAAACATCAAAAAGTAGTACACTCAAAAGTCCCCACAAACACCAAATCGCCAAATTGGGTTTTATAAGGACAGTCCTGATAAACTACGTTAGGAATAAAAACCTTATGAGGACAGTCCTCGTAAGCCCCATGTGTCCCCATAAGCATCGTTCTGTACTAGAAAATGTCCTCACAAACCCCGATAGGAATATATATATATATATATATATATATATATATATATTGATAAAGGGTACTTAGCCACCTCAAAACAAAGTATATAAACTATGGTGTCACCTCATATATAATTTTAGTACCTCACTTTTTTGAGGTGACAACGTTTTTCAATAAAAATTTCAGGGACGATTCCTAACACTCAGCAAGCTGTCTGCAAAATTTTGTTCTGAGGTCACAAAATGTTATATACAGCTACTTTTTGGCCGTGTAGTTCACGTATCTACCGGTGGCGCTAGCGTCGCTTTTACTGTAACTAAACGGTCCACTGAGTCACCTCGGTGGTTTAACACGTATTCTGCGTATTAAAACCGCGTCGCAGCGGCCTCAGAAATTTGGCAGCATTGCAGATTAGATTTTAGACGCTACGGGTTTCTATGTTATATGTAATTTGTACCTGTTTTTTTACCCTTCGAATATCTAATAGAATTCTCAGAAACGAGTGCCTGCGTCTGATATTTCAAGAGGGGCTTTGTAAAGGATTATTATTGTATTTTTTATCTTATTGAAATAAATTGACTAATTTTGCTAGTCTTCTTACATTTTTTTGCTTATTCTGGCTGGTAGTTTTTAACGGTTTTACTTAACTTGACTTGATTGATTTTGTAATATAATAAATTTTTGCGACAGCTATTCAGACACTTTCCTATGGGCAAGACTTGAGATTAGTTAAGTAGTTTAACCACATAATATGACGTTTTGGTGCAAAAGGTCCGAAGCTTGGCACAATTATAGAGCGATGCCTGCTCTCGCCGCTTTTTTAAAAAAATGGCGCACGAATTCTCTTTTTTTAAAATAACTTGGTTTTTGTACAAAGTGTGAAACAAAAATTATAGCCAACAAAATTTCATACGAAAATGCTAAACTGTGTTTTTTGTTAGACTAAAAACAAGGTTCGAGGTATGATATTCCATTTTTTCATTTTGGAATTTGTCCAATTTGTTTTTTTGGTGGCCTTTAAATTAAAAGTTACTCATTTTTGAGAATGATTGAAATGACATGAAATAAAGATAGATAAATATTCTACAAAAAATATTAATCAGTTGCATGGGTAATATTCTTGGTAAGATACAAACCATAAAGTTTTAGGTCTACCCACATATATGTATTTCTATATTATATGCAAAATAAACTGAAATAATTAGGTTTTATCTAATTTTCTAAAAACTAAGTACCTAAGACTTCATGGGCTATTTAAAAAAAAACCTGTATTATTTTTATAGGTTTTGTTTATTAGGTTCGCGCGCCGTATACCATCTTTTCTTGAAACATTTCAGCCGATATTTGACCTATCTAAAACTCTACTTCGGAATGAGCTACGAATCTTAAACTGCACAGTCGTAGATCTTCATGGAGTTAACAACCCCTCCAAGTTTCATGGAATTCCATAAAGTAGTAAAGTAGTTACGAAATTTCAAAAAATGTCGAAATTGCCACTCACTCACTCATGTATAGATCATCAATATTCTACTGTACTTCTAGACATGCTACAAAGCTGAAATTTGGCAGACTTATAGAAATTATGACCAAACCTCTGGAAAAAATCAAAAAACGCCAAAATTCTAATTTACTCCCCTCCCCCACACATGTAAAGTTATGTAAAAGTAACATTGCCCACTTCCAGAAATGGCAGACTGATAGGAACTATGATGAAACTATAGAAAAAAAATTAAAAACCTCAAAATTATAATTTACTTTCCTCCCCTATAAATGTAAAGTAATGTAAAAGTAACATTGACCACTTCCGGACACGCTAGAGAGCTGAGCTTTGGAAGGCCGATAGTAACATTGATAAGACTATAGAAAAAAATTAAAACACCCCAAAATTCTAATTTACTTCCCTCCCCTATAAATGTAAAAGTGTGTAAAAGTAACATTGCCCACTTCCAGACAGCTCGAGAGCTGAGCATTGGAAGGCTGATAGGAACTATGATAAAACTATAAAAGAAAATTAAAAAACCCCAAAGTTTAATTAACTTCCCTCCCCTATAAATGTAAAGTTATGTAAATTAGCATTGACCACTTCTAGAAACGCTAGAGAGCTGAGCTTTGGAAGGCTATAGGAAAAAATTTAAAAACACCAAAATTTTAATTTACTTTCATCCCCTATAAATGTAAAGTTATGTAAAATTAACTTTGCCTACTTCCAGGGACACTAGAGAGCTGAGCTTTAGGAGGCTGATAGGAACTATGATAAAACCATAGGAAAATATAAAAAACCTCAACATTTTTAATATGCATTTCAAAAGTTTTGAACAATATTCCGCATATTTTACTACTTTAAAACTTAAATATTATCCAAATCCTTTAAACAAGCAGTAATCATTTAAAAAAAGGTATGTTGAAAATATGAGATATACTTTTTGTATCTCTTTTTTGGTCCAGAACACACATTTTAATTTGAATGTTTAATATAACGTCCTATTAAATTTTTAAAAACCAGAAGGATCTTTTAACAATAATTCTGCATATTTGCAACCAATTTCTTGCATAAAGTACAAAAGCGCTTAAATTGAAAAAACAACTTTTTTAAAAAAATTTACAAGAAAAATCACATTTCAAATATTGATCGAAGTAGTCTTTTACATTTCAGTGTATGCAAGTAAAATAAATGGATCCATGACGGATCTGATACCTTCCTAGCTAGCCTATTAGCACACTTTAAGTGAAGCCATGATATATCAGCCCTGAAAACAGTTTTTTGTAAATAACTCAGAAACTAAAGCTCCTATGAAGTTTTTGGTTATTACACAAATTATTAAGCAAAATGTAGCCTACTATAAACCGCATATTGATACGACGCTCCATTAGAAAGTTTTTAAATTTTTTAATTGTCAAAAAACTATCTAGCATTAATGGATTTTGACCAAAAACTAATCAGCTCTTTAGAGTGGCGAACACTATTTTATCTGAAAATTATATGAAAATCAGTTCAGCGGTTTGGGAGCTATCGCGTCACGGACAGAAATAATATATACATACACACACACACACACACATATACACCCACACACACACACACCTACACACACACACACAGACAGACATAATGACGATATTGCTAAGATAGGTCACAATACACCCAAATATATTTGGATAAAAATGATTTCATGTGTCAAATTACGTATGTTTTGCTTTACATCATAATAGCACCCATTTAAAAAAAATTGAATATTTCAAAGAAATGAATCCGGTTTTACCGTTTTACTTAGAAGTATGAATGGGCGTACCCAGAGGGGGGGGAGGGTCTCGGGGGCCGGGCCCCCCCATGCCTAAGGTTTGTTTAGAGATTTTCCACATATTTCCTGAATAAAAAGATTAAAGAGTATAAAATTCGCCATCATGAGGCTTCGGGCCCACCCCAGAGGCCTCGCGCCCCTCCCAAGAACTATCCCTGGATGCGCCACTGGAGTAGGTAGGTACTACAAACTTGACATACCAAAGTTGAATTTAAAAGTAAGTCGTCGATCAGCTGTCATCGTTTAATGTAAAATTGTCAAAATATTGCTTGGTACTATTACTGCCTGGCAAGCGCGAATTTTGACCTAAATTTAGGGGGGGTAATGGTCGACGGAAAAAATATTTGTGCATTTATTTTTTTAGAGGGGGCAATTACCCCGTTATCCTTCTCAAATTCGCGGTTTCTGCATTGCTTTACTCCAATAAGTCCCTAATGTATTTTGTGACAAATTTAAACATGACTTGTACAGGTTGGGCCAATTTCGATGTTTTTTGGGGATTTTAGGTATTTCTAGCAGAGATAGATAAAAGCAAGTGGACTGAGCTCATTTGTAACGTGTCATTTTTACGTTTAAGGCAACGTTACATATTTGTTTGTTTAGGTGGATAATCAAGGCTCTTCGACTCGTCTTTTCGTACACAAATTAAGGGTATTTTATAGAGCTAGGTTTGGAGGTTATATAGTGTCCAAAAAGTTACCTTATAAAGGAGACATTCCATCGAATTACTGTGGACACTACGCACACCGTATTATCTGGACATCGTGGTTGGAATTCGGGATCACAGGTTTCGGGAAAATCACATAAAAACTTTTTGATTGTTTTGTTTACCTGTGAAATTTCATAGTTTTCGTTGACGGTCATGACAATAAACAGCGATTCTGCTGGGGAATGGCGGCGTTGCCGCATCAAAAATGGTTTCAGTAACAGGAAGGAAACATTTAGATGAACATTTCATTCCCTTACGTTTATTTTCGAGGATATTGGGACAATCCGAACCTCATAGCTAGTTGTGATAGCACGAAAACATATTTAGGTCCACGGTTTGACCAGTAACAACCGAGGCTCCGCCCCTTTGATATCTTTATTAATTTGATGAGGAGAAGATAAAATAAATACGAGTTATGCACTTTTGTAAATGGGAGATAAACGAGGGATAAAAACCAAGACTAAAAGAATAAACGAAATCGTGTGAGTTAACATCTGAACACTCTTGTGCCGAGTTTAAGCAGTAGTTTAGTGTGTATTTTTAGGTTCAGGTTCAGAAACAACTTTATTAATGTAGAAATGTTTTACAAAAATGGCGTCAAACCATATGAATCTTAGAGAAAACATTTATAAAGAGCAAAGGAAACTTTTGACTAAAACTATAACTAAAATACAACTAAATTCTACACTTAGTATAGCTTTACTTATATGGGGGTTGGTTGAGTGTCCGAATGTTCCTGGGTTTGATGCAAGCTCTGATCTCCAGTAATTGAATTTACAATTGATGGTTTCAATGCTGAGCTTCTTATAGTCCGGCTGGTTATTTTCCTCCTACTTGCTATGTTGGCAGGGGTCCGGTAGGCAAATGTTCGGTCTATGTATGGAGGGTGTCTCGACGTCCTTGTTATAAAAATTCCAACCGTGGAAATAGATCCGACAACACCTCAATGCGCGTTTTACGTATTTTCTATTCCCTTGGTCGGTGCTGCCCCCTATATACCGGTATGGAAATATTGGTGTATTTCCTCATTGGTTAGTTTGAAAACCGCGGGTTTTTCCTCCAGTTTCGGAAACCGCATTTAGGGTTTCTTTTGGTGAGAGCGTTTTTTTTAAATAGGTTTGCATCCTTATTTGAATCTAACCGGGAAAATTAGGTTGGTATTGCGTTTTACTGTCCCCCCACCACATTTACAAAACGGTTTCCGGCCACTTCATTTTTTTGTGTTCTCGACAAAGTGCTTTGTCTCTTCCTAACGAATTTTGGCTGGGTCGACAACAGTTTCTGGGATCGCCTTTGTTTTTGGTTATTGGCACTGCAGCGATTGCAGGAGATATCCCAGAAACTGTAGAAGTGAGTCCGTCGTATTTAGGCGAATCCTGGAGTGACGCTCATACCCTCTGAGGGGGATTTAAGTCGGCCTACGCCATTTGTACGGGAAATAAGAGCAGTGGTAAGTTCGATTTTTTTTTATTATTTTTTTGAGTTCTTCAAGACAATATTTGACATGGGGTTCTCGATTTAAATTACTCGGTGTAGGGGAACTTCGTGCAAAATAGACGAATTCCAGGAAACTGAAACATTTCATTTTCCACAGGGTTTTACGCTCGGGCAAGGATCCCACAACCTTCTCACGACCATATGCTACCCTAGCACCATGTGCTAAGAGATATTCAGGGTGGGCGTAAGCAGGACACGGGACCCGGTGCAGCAGTGAGGAAATGTCTGGGACAACAGAACTTCCAGGTTTAAAATCAAACTAAGTAACTAGAAAAAAATAAAAGGACCAAGGTAGGGGTTTTTCTTCAAGTTTATGCAAGCAAGGATATTTTAGATATTTTTTTTTTCCAATATAATTTTTACAGTATAATTTAACATCTCTTGTAAACGCAAGGTAAAGGTATGACGTTATAACCAAAATTTTGCGGAGTATCTACTAAGTTGACTTGTTTTCCTTCATTTCATTTATTTAAGACAATTTCTCTTGTGAAATTTGGGGTGTCTTGCTACTTAGGCCCTGACTTGTTCCACTACATTTCATTCATTTTTTTTCCTATTTCATGTTTTTGGTAATACTTTCCAGTTTTACCTTTTAAAATAAACAAGATGAACTAATTTTTCTTGTGTTATTTGTACAGCCCAATGACCAACTTTGCAGAGACAAAAGAGAGGTGAGGTTATATTTTTTTAGCGGTTTTCTTACATTGTTCTACCTCATGGGGTGGATCTCGGACTGGGTTGCTGTCTGTCTCATTCTACCCAACGTAGAATGATGACAGCAGATATTTGGTCTAGATCTCCCCTATGATGGAACGATTTTGGAAGTGTATTTTTTTTGACAATCATTTATATAACTGAGTCTCACACTACTGACTCAGATGTAGGTGCACTATGACCTGTTAAAGGAGTCCATCTACCTGTAAAGTGCTTCTAGTTTTGTCATCTTAATTCAATCTTGTAGAATTTTATTTTGTCTATTAGTCAATTTTTTTTTGTTTTTTTTAATTACACAAATACTCTAGAAGCCTCGGAAGTAGGTAGGATTTCATTGTTTGGCTACAACGTTTGGGTTGAACTGTATTTTAATCAAGATCTTCTTTGTAAAACATTGATATTAAAACACTGTGGCGCACGTAAAATTTTCTTATTTCTGAACCCCCCCTTCTCCACTGTATAAAAGTTACCGGGCATATCAATGTTTTACCTAGCTGGAAAATACAGTTCTGCTTCCAGATATTTGTTTAATTATTCAGTGGTTTTGTTGTGTGACAAGCTGGCAAATTGTTATTATTCTAGTTACAGTGTCACAAAATGGCAGCAACGTCTTTAAGCTGCCACAAATGTCACCCAACGCTTTTTAATAGGCCACACATTGAGTTGTATAAAGCCCTAAAAGGGCTTTAGAGACGGAAAGACAAGGCATTTTTTATTGACCCTATCCAATTTGGTTTCTAAGGGCAGGTATTTCTTTTACAATAAAAACAGAGATAGACATTATTGAACATGTGAAACGGACAAAGATAGGCTGATTTTGCATGCTAATAATACCCTAGATAATATATGGTAACTTTTATCTCTTTCACACTGACGGCATAAGTGCGACAGAAAAGCAGCTGGCTACCTTTAATCCACCTGCCGTATTTTGAGTGATTCTACCTGCTAGTCGGATGATACAGGGAAAACTGATAGACAATGTTGCCTAAGTACGGAAATGAATTTTGTGCGGGAATATTACAAAAAGAAATCTTAAAACGTTTAAAAACAAGTTTAGAAGTAACTATTTGAGTTCAAACATGGTCCGAAATTGTTTGTGGAAAAGAAAAAAAATCATAAAAAAACAACATTTCATGGGTAAGTCGTCTTGACGGATAGTTTTTGCTAAAACACGAGAAAGTTCAGTAGCGTCACGATAGATAGTTTTTTCTGCGACCGTGCGATTTTACCCTCACACATTTTGATTCAGAAAGTGTCACTTCCCCGCACTTATAAGATTATTTTTTAATAACAATTTGTCCTGAAATGGGTTCTGGTACGTTTTGCCACCCTACTCAAAACTTATTACAACAAGGTTTTTTTGTATTGCATGAAAATTAACAAAAAGTATTTGATTTTCTTAAAAATGATTTTTTTTTAAATGCTTACATACCGATTTTTATTCAGTTGTTTTTGTTTTTTCGAACCAAACTTTTGACATGTCACGGTCGAGTTTCATACATCTTGATGAATTGTTACACACACTGATCTATGTTTTTATAAATTTCGATAAATTTAATGTTTTTTTGCGGACTTTACAGTAATTTTAAGTTAAATTTTGGTCTTTCATCGCGAAAGTATATATTTATTATTATATGACGCCACCGCGACCGGTCTACAGGCCGGTATCATATGTGTATGTCCTTCTAATGTCATTTGACCATCATGCTGTCTTACTTAATAAGGTCACTTAGTTTAATTAATATTTTTGTCCTACATAATATAAAAGAAGATAGAAACCAACAAAAAATTTGTGACACTTCGATTACCGATTTTCTTTGATTGCGATGGATTAGGGTAACCAGATTACGGTTTATTAGGGTGCCCAGAGTGCGTAAAAAAAGATTTTGAAAAATTTCCCTAAAAAAATTTTGAAGACCAAACACTCACGCGACACTCAATGTTTATGGTCGCATACACTAATCCTAACTCGATTTCCGACGATTATGGACAATGGTTACCCCCTGGACATAAACCTAACAACTTTTACTATATTTATTAACAACTAGGTAGGTTAGGTTTGGTTAGGTTGGGTTAGGTTGGGTTAGGTTGGGTTAGGTTGGGTTAGGCTAGGTTAGGTTGGGTTAGGTTGGGTTAGGTTGGGTTAGGTTGGGTTAGGTTGGGTTAGGTTGGGTTAGGTTGGGTTAGGTTGGGTTAGGTTGGGTTAGGTTGGGTTAGGTTGGGTTAGGTTGGGTTAGGTTGGGTTAGGTTGGGTTAGGTTGGGTTAGGTTGGGTTAGGTTGGGTTAGGTTGGGTTAGGTTGGGTTAGGTTGGGTTAGGTTGGGTTAGGTTGGGTTAGGTTGGGTTAGGTTGGGTTGGGTTAGGTTGGTTCAGTTTGATTATGTTCGGTTAGGTTCCGTTAGGATTGTTTAGGTAAGTTTAGCTACATTCGGTTAGGTTCGGTTTAGTTTAACCAAATCGAACCGAACCAAACCGAATCTAACGGTTCGGTTTGGTTTGGTTGGTTCGACTCGGTTCGGTTCGGTTTGGTTCGGGTAGGTTTGGTTCAGTTTGATTATGTTTGGTTAGGTTCGGCTAGGTTTAATTTGTTTTGGTTAGGTTCAGCCAGATTCGGTCTGGTTTGGTTCGGTTTGTTTCGAATCGGTTCGGTTAGGTTCAGTTTTCTTCGGCTAGGTTTGGTTCAGTTTGATTATATTTGGTTAGGTTCCGCTAGGTTCAGTTTGTTTCGGTTAGGTTTAGCTACATTCAGTTAGGTACGGTTTAGTTTAACCAAATCGAACCAAACCAAACCGAACCGTTAGATTCGGTTTGATTTGGTTCATTTCGATACGGATCGGTTCAGTTTGGTTTTGTTCGGTTAGACCTTCGATAAATTTTAAAAAAGTAGATAATTATTAATTTTTAGTGTTTTAAGGAATAAAAATTGATATAATGTTCAATTAAACGAATTTTTAATTGTAAAAATGTAGGAATCATAATTTTCTTGATTTTGTTTTGAATTTCATGCTTCTTTAAAAATTGTGCATTTTCATAAAAGGACCAAAAAAACTTATCCGATTTCGATCAGTGACCATAGTTATTTCAAGTTTTTGTTAACAGCTGAAAGACGTCAGGGACCGTTTTGTTTCAGTTTGACATGAGAAAATGCTTCTTTTGTAGCAATTTGTATGGGTTTTAATGGGGTTTTAAGAATTTTTCAATTTCAATTTTTTTATCAAAATATACGATTTTCCGCATTTTTTTTTTAGAAATCACTATAAAATGGTCTAAAATTATCATTTTTTAAAAAACTTCGTAGTTTTAAGAAAGGTGGTAAAACGTACCAGACCCCTGAAATGTGTTGCAGTCTAGGACAACTGGGCGCCGCCAACTCGGGGCCACCAAGTGGGCGGCGGGCCAACTGGGCGGCAGGCCAACTGGGCGCCGGGCCAACTGGACGCCGAGCCAACTGGGCGCCGGACTAAAATATTTTTTCTTGATAAAATGTGCACATGAAAAACAAACTAAAAAAAATTAAAATGGCGGATCCAAAATGGCGGACTTTCTTATTTATACATCGATATGTATCGAATATGGAACTTGGCGGTGTTTCAAGTCGCAGAAAACGACACCTACCAAATTTCAACACTCGACTTAATAGATGTTGAAATTTTTGTATAAATAACATATTTATTTTGTTTTTTATCTGCACTTTTTATCGAAAAAAAAAATAGTCCGGCGCTGAGTTGGCCCGGCGCCCATTAGGCCCGGCATGGCGCCCTGTTGGCGGCGCCGAGTTGGCCGGCGCAAAGTTGTCCCATTCCGAATTGAAATTTTTAGTTCCGAAATTTCATCTGACTTGAGCATAACTTGTAGTCCACCCAAGAAGAGAAGAGTTGAAGAAGACCCTTGTTCAAAGAAAGAAAATATTTTACCTGGAAGGTACATTTGTAAAGTTCTAAGACGAAAACAATAATTTTAATACATCCACTGCACTTAGCATGCTTAGAAATTCTTTTTACTCTTTTTTTTTTACTGAAGGGAATTTTGTAAACACAGTATATACAAGTAAGTATTCATGAATTATTTATTATTCAAACAGAAAATTGTTGATAAAAAAATTTTAGTGGAATTCAAAATTTTTATTTTGCGCCGCCACGGCCCTTTTTTATCCAAGACAAGCAAAGAGAATATGTTTGCGATGTTGCATGTATTCGGACTTACCAAACCGAAATTCTATTTTCATCCCTGTCTTGCTCATTAAATTCTTACTTGTATTTGGTCAATTGCGATAAAAGCTTGATATAATGGCAATTAAGGCCCATGCCGGATTTACCCGTAGGGTATAGAAGTCAATGACTGAGCTTGATTTTCGAGACGTTTTTAAATATCAAAGCCGGTTTTTAATACATATGGCCGCGTTTGAACTACGAGGGGTTTAACTTTTTAATTTACGAAAATTTAAATTTAACACGCTATAAAGTTGAAATTTGGCATACTGATTGAAATTGTGACCAAACCATTGGAAAAAATCAAAAAACCCGAAAATTCTAATTCACTCCTCTCCCCCATACATGTAAAGTCATGTAAAAGTAACACTGCCCACTTCCAGAGGCGCTAGAGAGCTGAGCTATGTCAGACTGATAGGAAATATGACAAAACTATAGGAAAAAACTTAAAAACCCCAAAATTTTAATTTACTTCCCTACCCTATAAATGTAAAATTATGTAAAAGTAACATTGCCCACTTCCAGATACGCTAGAGAGCTGAGCTTCGGAAGGCCGATAGGAACTATGATAAAACTATAAAATAAAATTAAAAACCCCAAATTATAATTAACTTCCCTCCCCTTTAAATGTAAAGTTATGTAAAAGTAACATTCTCCTCTTCCAGAAACGCTAGAGAGCTGAGCTTTGGAAGACTGATAGGAACTATGATAAAACTAAGTATAGTAAAAAATTTAAAAGCACCAAAATTTTAATATACTTTCCTCCCCTATAAATGTAAAGTTATGTAAAATTAGCATTGCCTATTTCGAGGAACACTAGAGAGCTGAGCTTTAGAATGCTGATAGGAACTATGATAAGACCATAGGAAAATATAAAAAAAAACCTCAAACTTTTTAATAAGGCATTGCAAAACTTTTGAATAATATTCCTCACATTTTACTACTTTAAAACTTAAATATTATCCAAATCCTTTAAAAAAGGAGTGAAATCATAACAAAAACATTTCATGTAAAAAAAGCCAAGTACGCGAGAGTGGTGTTCCGTTAAAAGAATTGATATAAAAGTAAAGCCAAGTTCTCCAATACAAATTTTAAAATTAAAGATTCTCACTAGTTTGGAAATGTTTTTGTAAACTTCGCTATTACGGCTGCAAATGACTCTTAGGCACAGTGCTAAATTGAACATAAAGATATTATAATTTTGATATGACTTGGAAATTAAATAATAAAGAATGTCAAAGCTGCAAATTGACAGTTGGTCTCTCCTCAGTAAACACCATATTTCCTATTTCTTTTTCAGATACCGACATGATCATTTAATTTCATGTTTATGCTCGGGCTGAATGAGGCGTAATGAGGCCGAAACGCTTCCCCGAGCTACCTTTGCCTTTGAGGACTTGCCCGTAAAACTTTTTTGTTAAGACTTTTTACCTCGTGAAATTCCTTCAAATTTAAAAAAATCCAGGACTTAGGCTGTCTTCTGGGAGCCGAAACGCGTCCCCAAGCTAATTTACCTCTGAGGATTCGCCCGTGAAACTTTTTTGATAAAGAATGTCATTTACAAATTCTGACATCACGTCAACATTTGAGCCTTGTGATTACTGGTGGTTATTATTAGATTAATAATATTCGCGCACAATTTATTTTTTATTAATTTTTTTGTTACGGATAAATAATTTTTTTTTTAAATTCTGTCATATCAATCATGTCATAAACATTGCAAACCCAAAAATATATAAATTAAGATAATGTATTAATTTTTTTTGCATTCCATAGAGTGTATTTTTGACAATTTTCTTTTAATGTTTATCGGATCTATGTGTAGAATTTTTGACAGTAAGTAAACCATTTTTCAACAAAAATTGTATTTAGGACTTTCAAGCTATGCAACTTTTCAGAGATCACAACCTCAAAATGTGTTTTCCAAAAAAATAACAGCAAGTTTTTCTATAATGAAAGTATAAATGTTCGGTTTTTTATTTAAAGACAGTACGTTGTCACCATTAATCTTCTTTTACAAACTTTTGCAACCTTTTAAAGTTATTATATTTCCTAAAGTGTCCCTAAATAAAAGTAAAACCTTATATTTAATATTTAAATTTAATTAGATAAAGCTATTGTTGCTTATAGACTTACGCCATACGTTATCACCTTAATAAAACCGGCAACAGTGCCTGAGGTGGCAGAAAATAGCACATATCCAAAGGTTGTATATCGGTCTGAGGTCCGAACGTATTCCACGTATTTATCAAATATTTGAAAAAAAATTATTTACCCCTCTTTTGAAATTCTGGTAAAGGAACTTTCCCTCATGTCATATATGTACCTATATATGGGCTAACACTACTAGAAATAGGTGAGGTCAGGTCGTCAGATCCTTAACGCTGAGGTGACAACGCCGAGTGCATCAATATATATATATATATATATATATATATATATATATATATATATATATATATATATATATATATATAGATAAAGGGTACGTAGCCACCTCAAAATAAAGTATATAAACTACGCTGTCACCTCATATATAACGTTGTCACCTCACTTTTTTGAGGTGTCAACGTTTTTCAATAAAAATTTCAGGGATGACTCCTGACACACTCAGCAAGCTGTGTACAAAATTTTGTTCTGAGGTCACAAAATGGTATATATAGCTACTTTTTGGCCGTGTAGTTCACGTATCACCGACCTCAGAAATTTGGCAACCTTGTGGTTTAGATTTTAGAGACAGGTTTCTTTGTTGTATGTAATTTCAGATATTACCTGCTTTTTACCCTTGGAATGTTTAATCGAATTCTTGGAAACGTCTCGGGTCTGATATTTTAGAAGGGGCTTTGTAGACGATTATTATTGTATTTTTTATCTTATTGAAATAATTGAACTAATTTTGTTAGTCTTCCTACATTTCTTTGATTATTCTGGTAGTTTTGGACGGTTGATTGATTGCTTTTGTAATACATTAAGTATTTGCGATAGCTATTCAACCCTGTGCTATGGGCTTTAGACTTAAAATTAGTTAAGTAGTTTAATCATTAGAGTCATAAAATGCGGTTTTGGTGCAAAAGGTCCGAAACTTGGCACAATTATAGGGTTGACTGTCCATAATATTCAAGGAAGTTTTTAAAAAAAAATGGCGCACAAATTCTGTTTTTCTAAAATCCCTTGGTGTTTGTAAAAGTGTTTGAAACTAAATTTTATACGAAAATGCTAAAAAGTGTTTTTGTTAGAGTAATAGTTTTATATCAACCATTTTGTCGTCATTTTTGAATTTGCACAATTTACTTTTTTTGGTGGCCTTTAACTTAAAAACGACTCATTTTTGAGAATGAGTGTAATGACATTAAACAAAGATTGATAGATATTCTACAAAAAGTATCAATTAGTTGCATGTGTAATATTCTTGCTAGGATACAAACCACAAAGTGTTAAAGATATCCCCTCCATATATTTCTTTCTATATTATAAGCAAAATAAACTGAAATTATTAGGTTTTATCCAATTTTCTAAATACTTTAGAGAAAATGCATAATAAAGTTTATTGTAGAAAACTCCATTGACGTCCCAATTATGGGGCTATTTTTAAAGATCACAAAAAAAAATCCGTATTATTTTATGTTTTATTCAAACCTATCCCATACACAAAGGATGTTTATTTTGCTTGGGGCAAAGATTTATAATGAATTTCCTAAAGCAATAAAGATGCTATGTTTTAAATCATTTGTCAAAAAATCAAAAGAGTTTGTATTTTCCGATTTTAATCTTTCTATTTTTTTAAAACCCTTTATTATGCCTACTTATACAGTGTGTCCGTAAAGTGTAGAATCACGAATTTTTTTAAAAAGTTGCAAGCTTTTTAGAAAAAAGCTTGGATATCAAATAAAGATTTAAAATACGAGTTAGAAAAGGCTATGGTTAATTATACAGGATGTTCCAGAAAAAGCTATGACATAAACTTATGTTTCTTTAAATAGGACACCCGGTATATTTTTTCACATTTGACTTTGATAGGTCATTACAAATGTGGTACATTTTTGTTAAGGTATCTCCATACCTAAACACTTAATAAAAGACATTTGTATGAAATACGTTTTTTTTAGCACCCTGATTGGTCAAATAGAGTTAAAAGTAATCATGAAGTACGTCATTTATTTAATAACAAACATGTCATCCAATCAACGCAAGCAATAATGGGTGATTCCAGACTTTACGGACCTACTGTACAGGTTGTCCCAAATTGGGCACTTTTAGGGGGTTTAAGGTAAACGCATTGCGAGGCTCAAATTTCAAGGGAAGACTTATAGTGAAAACCGCATTTTGAAATATCGTCTCATCTTTGAGCTACGGGGGTTTTTTAAAAGTCTGCATTTTTGAAGGGGGTCTATAACTTCGTTATTAGTGGAATTTTTGATTTAGAGTAAATTGCAGTTTTATAGACTTTGTCACGAGGAAGGAGCTTTTTCACTTATTTCTAGTGCGCTATGATTTCCTGCTGAGGCAGTATTTTTATTATTTTACACAGTCAAAAATATAGTAAGCCTGGTTTGGAAAAATTATAATTCAGCTGACGGCCCTCAAAGCCTAGTTATAAAAAGTAACAAAAATGATACATATTTCAAAATAAAATTAAAACGCTTTTGTGCAAAATAATTTCATATCAAAGCGTAATGTC
Organism: Aspidapion aeneum; assembly: GCA_963576565.1. Classification (NCBI taxonomy): domain Eukaryota; kingdom Metazoa; phylum Arthropoda; class Insecta; order Coleoptera; family Brentidae; genus Aspidapion; species Aspidapion aeneum. The sequence goes on from OY755039.1 coordinate 121,986,317, forward strand.
AAATTGTTTAAACAATTGAAAACAATGACAAAACGCCAAGACGCAAGGCCAACTTGATTTGCATAGTATAAGCATGGGCGCACCCAGGGGGGGGGGCGGCCCCCCCAAGCCTTAGATTTTTTTACATATTTTCTACATATTTCATGATAAAACACAAAAAATAGCTTAAAATTTGAAATCATGAGGCTTCGGGCTCCCCCCAAGAGTCCTCGGGCCCCCTCCAAGACACATTCCTGGGTGCGCCACTGGTATAAGACAACAAAACTATAGGAGCATTGAGGTAGCATTTGACCGCAAGGCTTTCACGTTAATGGCGCATGACGTCATTCAACGCACACTAGACAAAAATAAAAACTTTAAACCGAAACCGCTCAATCAAACTATGACATATGATACATCATTTTGAAAAGAATTCAATGACGAATTCGAAAATTAATTAAAATATAGGCCATTCCATAAGAAAAAATGCAACTTTATGTCATATCTCAAAAACTAAAAGTGACAGTTAAAATTTAATTTAGCGGGTGAATTCCTCGTGACAGTCTATAAAATTGCGATTTACTCTAAATCAATATTTCAAATAATAACGAAGTTATAGACTCCCCTCCAAAATGCAGACTTTTCAAAAAGCCCCCGTAGCTCAAAGACGAGACGATATTTCAAAATGCGGTTTTCACTATAAGTCTTCTCTTGAAATTTGAGCCTCGGAATGCGTGGTCAGTTTTTCTCTGTCTCCCGTAGAAGTACCTTAAACCCTGTAAAAGTGCCCAATTTGGGACACCCTGTACATAAGAACCTATTATATAATTAAACCACTGTCCACTAGTTATCAAAGTAATTTGACCTGTACCTATACCTATAGCATATGGGTTTATGTGAATGCATGTGTGTGTGTGTGTATGTGTCTGTAAAAAAAATTAAAGATTTATTTCTTTATTTATAGTATATGTAAAGAGTTTGTTTTTGACAGGAAAAGTTTAGTATTATAATTAAAATTATTAGTTTAAAAATTAAGTAATAAACAGTAGTTACTTAGTCAATGTTCTTAAAGTTTTTAAAATTTTAATAAGCTATTTTTAGTTACTTAATTTTTTTCTTGTATTCTATCTTTTGTTTGTAGGTAAAAGCACTACAGGATTAAATTTTTCGCTTTTTGCACTAATAAAAGAATTAAAAAATTTATTATAAAAATGTTAGAATTTCTGTATTTACATTTAAAATGTGTGGAATAAATCTTGAAACTTAAATCATATATAAGAAATTTAATGAAGAATATAAAAAGTTACGGTTTATGAGATAAACGCAGAAAATCGTCGTGAGGTTCAGTTTGGTGAGGAGGTTAATCCTAGGGTAGAGGGGGTTTCCTTAAGGACACCTATCGTAAATGCAAGCTTTATAGGAAGCAAAGCCTGACATTGATTTTCTATTTTTTGGTTATTATTTTTGACATTTTTTCCTCGGTTTTGCACCTTAGGTTTCCTACTAGGAGTTCACAACCAAAATATCAAATCCTTATAAATTTGTTCATCTAGTCGTCATTTTTACGCCTAATTTGCTAGGACTATAAAATACGATGTCCAAAAAAAGTGTTATAAATAAAAGAAAATTGAAGCCAACATTTACCGTTGTGTAGGTATGAAGGGCTGCAATTTATAAGTAATTCTTTTTGTGGTGGCAAAGAACGTTTTATAGATATGTGTGTCAATTTAAAAACTTTTAAAAATGCCTCAGATTTTAAAAAATTTTTATTAAGAAAATCCGGTTTTTAATAATGATAAATCTTTGACTAACTTACTTAGCCAATTTTAAATTAAAAAAATGAGTCAACAAACATGTTAAAAAGATACTTTACTATTTCCAGTTTTTTACTTAAAAATACCTCCGTAAGTTTGAACCAAAACGGATTTAGCAAAAAAAACAAATGTCATATTACTAGGGTTTTATTCGAATTTGAAAGAATAAGGACTTTTTTACTTAATTTGCGCCAACATAGCCAATTCTTAAAACACTTGACTAATTTAAAATATTAATAATGCCAGGAAAAAGAATTAACGTTAAATTAATCGGATAAAAATGCGCGTTTTTAGTGTTTTTAACCTGGTCGGCTAGCATAAACAAAAAAATCACTTTCATTTAATTTGCGATGTTTTGTCACGCGCTATTTAGCTTTTTCCTTCAATAAGAAGAACCACTATAGCAGCTACGTCCCTGGCCGTAACTTATATTCAATGTCTTTGGAGGAATTCAGCTATTTCAAGAGAAGAAAAAAACTTACTCCTACTAAGCTTTGCTTTTTAAGCGACAAAACAATAGTGAAAATCGCAGCAAAGCAAGTTGTTTTGAAAATAGATTTTTTTTAGAAAAAAAAATTGAGATAACGCCGAAACTACGTTATTTGGGTGTGTTTGAAGCTATCTGAGCAATATCGTTGTGACGTCTGTCTGCGTGTATCTCTGTCCGTAACACGATAGCTCCTAAACCGCTGAACCCATTTTCATGAAATGTTTAGGTGAAATAGTGTTTGACATTGTAACGAGCTGAATAGATTTTGGTCCAAATCCACTAATGCTTGATAGTTTTTTGACAATTAATTTTTTTTTTAAATGCGAACTTTCTAACGGAGCATCTTAACAATATGCGGCTTTGGAAATATAATGGAGCACTTTTATCTTAATAATTTGTGTAATACCTTGAAACTTCATAAAAGCCTTCGTTTCTAAGATATGTACAAAAAAACTGAAAACGGGAAGTGTTCTAATAGGCTAGCTAGAAAGGTATCAGATCCGTCATGGATCTGTTTATTTTATTTCAGAAAATTGCATTTAAATACAGTCAATTTTTACGTTTCCGTGGCATTTTTCAGGGGATAATGTAAAGTTGCATAATATTTTTCATATTATCTTTTGAACTATAGGTCGTTTTTGAGTTATATTGGTTTTAAATTCCTGTTGGAGTGCACTAATAATACGAGTCGAACCAGGATTATGTATAAGTAATCCTGGGCCAACTCGGAAATTATTAGTATACTTAAATAGGAATTTAATACTTTGGTACAAATTTAAATAACCTAAAACGAACTCAGAGAAATTCGTTTTGAAAAAATATGTAACTACAAATACTATAAACTGAAGAAAGTTGCTGTCAAGATTTGGCAATTTTGCAAAGCAGGATAATAGGAAACTATGCAAATTTTTCATTACATTAACCTCTCACAAGGTGCAGGAAAATATTAGTAATAAGCTGTATATACAGGGTGATGCATTTGCAATATAGCGAATAAAAATTATAATTTTATTATGACTTTCTTGGAAATTAAATGATAAAGAATGTAATTTACAAATTCTGACATCACGTGACATTTGAGCCTTTTGGTTGCTGGTGGTTATTACTAGATTTATAATATGCGCGTTGGGCTGTGGCGTGGGCAAACCCAATATCCTGCATATGTTTTTTTCTGTTTTAAACGGCTTAACTAACTATTACAACTCCTTTTTTATTCAATTTACTTTCACGGATAAATTAAAAAATATTCAAAATTCTGTCATATCCATCATGTCATAATCATTGCAAACCAAAAAATATACAAATTAATATAAACTATTAAATTTATTACCATTCCAAAAACTGTATTTTTGACACTTCCCTTTTATTTGTTTATCGGATCTATGTGTAGAATTTTTGACAGTAAGTAAACCATTTCCCAACAAAAATTGTATTTAGGACTTTCAAGCTATGCAACATTTCTGAGATCACAAGCCTCAAAATGAGTATTTCAAAAAAAAATAACAGCCCGTTTTTCTATAATGAAAGTATAAAGGTACGGTTTTTTATATTGTCAGGATAGAAAATAATGTCCTATTAAGTTGATGTTTATACAGGAAACAAAACACATCTCGATATCCTATCAATGGCAAACGGTTTGTAATAAAAGCATCTCCAAAAGAGTTTAGCAGTTAGTTGTACGCTGAGAACCTAACGCCCAGGCAGTTAATAGTGAACAAGTAGTACTTTAGTCAAGTATAAGAAGTTAAGCCTATCAAAGAAGATTTGTAGACAAGATGTATTTAAGTACAATGTAAGTAGTAAATATAAGTATTATAATAAAACCATTACACCTAACTTAAACTGTGTTCGTCACGATAAAACCCCCTCGTGACAATATAAAGACAGTACGTTGCCACCATTAATCTTGTCTTACAAACTTTTGCAACGTTTTAAAGTTGTAATATTTCCTAAAGTGTCCCTAAATAAACGTAAAACGTTGTTACCTTGTATGTAATATATAAATTTAGTCAGATAAAGCTAATACGTTGCTTATAGTTTAGGGTAGATATACGCCATACGTTATCACCTCAATAAAACCGGCAACAGTGCCTGAGGTGGCAGGACATAGCACATATCCAAAGGTTGTATATTGGCCTGAGGTCCGAACGTATTCCACGTATTTATCAAATATTATTAAAAAAAATCTTTACCCCTCTTTTGAAATTCTGGTAAAGGATGATCCCCTCATCTCATATATGTACCTATATATGTGGTAACACCACTAGAAATAGGTGAGGTCAGGTCGTCATATCCTTAACGCTGAGGTGACAACGGCGCGTGCATCAATATATATATATATATATATATATATATATATATATATATATATATATATATATATTTATATATATATTTATATATATATTTATATATATATTTATATATATATTTATATATATATTTATATATATATTTATATATATATATTTATATATATATTTATATATATATATAGATATCCGCTGATCGTTGTGACATCCTGGCGTAAAAATTTTAGATATCTTGTGACATCCTTCGACGCCGTGACATCCAAATTCGGATGTCACAACGTTTTTCCATGTTTTTGGTACAGTCCCGATGGGGAGGGCCCGGGTGTACCTAAATTAAATGGATGTCATAGCATACCAAGTGTCTAATGAAGATACAGCAAAATTTTTAAAAAATTTTGACGCCAAAATTTCCGTGTATATTGACGCGAGTATATTCAAGAATCGATCCAATTGATATTCATCACTCTGTGACATCCAATGTATATTTTCATCTTAATTGCACGCACTTGTAACATCCGTCAAAGCGACAACCTTGCATTATGCCTATTTAATTAATTAAATTTGGTTTATTTTTTATTTTGGGGCGGCTGTTGCTATGTGGTCCAGCCATTCACTTGACTTGCATCTTTGTAAAAATATTTTAAAATGTTAGGATAATAAATAATGTTAGCTAGCTTATTGGGAACATAAATATAAAATATAAATAAATATTTCTTCATGTACCTCAGAGCAAAGGTGAATTAACTAACGAACTTGGATAGGGACTTGATACTATTTGTGAATTGCTATCTTCGTCCTCCTTTTTACCACGTAGTTAAAGTCAGATGAGTATAGTAGAGTTAAAAGCCGCTTCTATCGTGTCACCCCGTGTGCACTTCATTGCTAAAATGTAAGACACAATTTAAATCATTTCTTACACCCTAAGAATGCAAAATCGACTGGTCGTCCAAAAATCGTCGTGTGCAGGGGGTGGTGGGAATAGTTTTTGCAAAAATTTTGAAAAAAATTTTTTTGCATTTTTTGAATCTATAAAGTGTGCTCATGACTCCACCAAAAGCATATAGTAATATTACTATCAGAAACATTTATTTTTCAATGTTGAAGATATCGTTCCCAATGTTTTTATATGGAGTTCCCTATTAAACAAGTGCTCGCCCTGAAAACGCGTATTTATAATAATGTATAACTTGTTATAACTCGAGAACCCTTTGCTTAATCAAAAAAACACCTTCTGTAATCTTTGTATATCAAAGATCAGGGATCACAATGATTTTAAAAAAATGTCAATCGGACGCATAGTTTTTTTTTAAAGTAGCAAAGAGTGAAGCCATGAGGCGACAAACGCGGCAGACACTGACATGCGACGAAGGGTCAGATATTTTACAAATGCACAGCGGGCCAGGCGAAATGCGACTCTATGTCTTGAGACAAGTCGAGACACACATAAGTTCGTTTTTCGTTTAACTCTCGCGGTTACAGATGTTTAAGTTATTTACTTGGTTTTTTGCTTGTGAATTGCGTTATGTATAAATGTTGTGCTTGTGTGATTTGGCCGTGAAGGGCCAAATATGAAAGGCTAGGCGTGAAAAAAAGGGAAATTTAGTTCTATATAAGAATGTGATTCTCGGCCCTACGGGCCTCCGGGAGTCTATATTCACTATATTAGTATGTAACTCTTGGCCATACAGTCCTCCAGTCGTCCATATTCACTTTATTAGTATGTGACTCTCGGCCCTACGGGCCTCCAGGAATCCATATTTAAAAGGGAAACTACCCGCGTCGAGTTTAATTCTATATTATAATGAGCCCTACGGGCCTCCAATTTATGTCTATATTAGTATGTGATTCTCGGCCCTACGGGCCTCCGGGAATCCATATTTGAAATTGAAACTACGCGCCTCCCGTTAAATTTGATATTGGAATGTGACTCTCGGGGGCAGTGGCGGGTCCAGTGGGGGGCACTAGGGGCACTTGCCCCCCCCGACAATTTTTTGAATATAAAAAAAAAATGAGTAAAAAGTAAGGTTTTTGCTAGTAAAAATTTAAAATTTTTGCTTGCGGCGCATGAAAGTGTGTATTGTTATTATCATCAAAATTACAACCACTTTTATTAATAAATTATCCTGAATTTGTAGCCTAAGCTTGCAAAATATTTTGTAAAGATATGTGTAAGATATTGTACTTTGTAGTTCTGACTAATTTAATAAAATGCTGCTTAAAAAAATATATACCGGTTTTTATCAACACCTGTCTGTCACCTAAAGTGCCCCCCCCCCCGAGAAGCACCTCTGGATCCGCCCTTGCTCGGGGGCCTCCAATTTATTTCTATATTAGTATGTGACCCTCGGCCCTACGGGACTCCAATTTATTTCTATATTAGTATTTGACTCTCGGCCCTACAGGCCTACGGGAGTCCATATTCACTATATTAGTATGTGACTCGGCCCCACGGGCCTCCGGGAATCCATATTTGAAAGGGAAACTACGCGCCTCCCGTTAAATTCTATATTGGAATCGAGACTTTTGATTTGAGCCCCCCACTCCCTGCTATAGGCATAATATGTAAAAACTGAAAATTTGACATGGTGTAATTACTTTACACCTGGAAGACAATTTTAACGGTAATAAACTATCTATTTTTTTTTGCAAGCCTACACAATAGCGCATCTGTCGCCGTCGAGATAATTAAAATAAATTGTCGGCGTCTTAAAATATGACTCTTCAAAGAAGCACCACTTTTTGGCAAATTTTGATGGTTTTTTGACGAAAACTCAAAAAGTACCAAACTAATCTAAAAATTTTTCTCTGATGTTTATAGGTCTTGGTAGGCCCTATCGTTAAAATTATTATAAATTTTTCATTTTGACGTCTCTGTTTAGAGGCAAATAATTGAAATTTAAAAAAATTCTGTTTTTGAAAAACACAGGGACCTATTGCGCGTCAATACACTAAGTGGGTGACATCTAAAGGTGCGTACTGACTTGCAACCAATCACTCCAGACGCGCAAAACACTACGAACATTCCGATCTTTTTCCTCCGAATGCAACAAACATTCGCGCGCAAAAGATCGTCGTGTTTGCAAGGTCATTTGAAATACCTCCTAATACGGGGTTCTAACGATTTCGTGAAATTTTGCTTGATTCTGCCCTTCAAAAGTTATCCAAATTCATATAAAATCTTCCTGGTATAATTTCAACCCTACCGACACAAACAGCCGCGGCTCTTTTCGGGTCCGACCAAAGTATCTGTAGGCCGCGACGTCACTAAAAAGAAATGAAAACAAGATTTCCAACACTTCCCTCGCGGAAATCACATAAACTACAGGTAAATATAAATCGAACAGAAATTCCAGGATCCTTGTATGTGGGCATATCCTCAAAAGGTGGGCTTCTGTAGAATATGAAATGATGATTTACATAAAGTTAATCTTTAATAAACTTTTTTCGATATGATTTTTGAAATTGCGTAAAATTTAAAAAAATAATTTTTCGCACTTTGATATTTTTTAATTTTTAGCTCACATGTATGCATACAGACAGACATACAGACATACACATATACAGACATACAGACAGACAGACAGACAGACAGACAGACAGACAGACAGACAGACAGACATACAGACAGACAGACAGACAGACATACAGACATACAGAAATACAGACATATATATATATTATATATATATATATATCTATATATCTAAATTAAGTAAGTTTATTCAATATTTAGAGTCATTTAGAATAAAACTGTAGGTATTGGTAAAAGGATAATAACAATATTAAATAATAAAGATAACACAACAACTGCAAAATAAAAAGACGGACGGACGGACGGACATATGGACAGACGGACGGTCAGACGGACAGACGGACAGATGGACAGACAGACACCATAGCTCACCCTACTTATAGTATACGTGTGAGCTAAAACATTATACTTGGTATTACACTGGTCCACTGGTCGGGTCCCCGGGTGTCGCAAAGAGGTTTTTTTTGTGGACCAAAATTAGTTAAAATTACCTATATTATACATACATTAATTGTGTTAGCTTAGGTGCCCAAAAATTGGGAGAGTATTTTATTTGCAAATTATTTTTGATTATTTTTCTTTATTTACTATTTTTAAAATTCTCATTATAATCGGATTAGTAGTTTACTTTTCTTAAATGACATGGTGGCAAACAATATTTCAACTTACCCACACACCGATTGATTTTTAACGCTGCACAAGTCAAATTTAGTGGAAATTAGGAAATGTGATTATTAATCAATTCAACACTTCCCTAATAGCAAGTAGGTTATCGTAGTCCACGTGGAGTGAAAATCTGCAATGCACCAGGTGTACAGATGCAATGTGATTGGCTCATTTTTCTGAAATTACGGTTTTAATTGGTATATAGCATTTGCTCTGCGTCCTGTATTCTCGCTATTTTAAGTCAGTATCACCGTCAACCGTGATGGACGATGACGACGCGGTTGTAGCGGCCGGCGCTCTTCTGATTATTGAGAGTTTGAGAAGAAAAAAATAAAAAAGAGCAGCGAAAAGAATGGTCCAGACGTCTGTATTTACAAAGACAAAATTTAAGTTTACTGAGAGATATGGACTAATTACGTTTCAAAAACTTTACCAGAATATCTGCAGAGGATTTTGAAAACTTAATTTGTCTAGTGGGTCCTAAAATATTCAAGAAAGATACCCAACTTCGACATGCTATACCTGTTCAAGATCGCTTAGCTATTGCTCTACGTTTTTTAGCAACAGGGGACTCTTTCACTAGTCTACACTACCTATTTAAAGTATCAAAACAACGAGTTGGTTTTATAGTTATAGAGACCTGCAATGCCCTTATTGAAAAATTGAAACATGAAATAAAGGTAAATATACCGGGTGGCCCAAAAAAAAGGCATGAAATGATTTTTATTATCACTTTTGAACGAATTGGTCTGGGTTTTGACCAAAAATATTTTTTGTCCGCTATCAAATTCCAAGATGGCACACAGAATCAAAGGTAGGGTAGACCAGGTACTGCCCACTTTTTATAAATGTGCTACTAAAAAATCTTGAGCTGATTCAATTGTTTTCTTTTTTGTTCTGTCAATAGCTACAACTTTAGACATACAAAAACAATATGACACAAATCCCTAAAATTAAAAAAACTTTTGGTTGTTTGTAAACGGCACTTTTTACATATATATGAGGTACATATTTTGTCACATGATGTAGGAGTTAAGGCATACAAAATTTGCTGTAATTACTTTGTAGTCCTCCCTGGTCCTAGCTAGAGACCCTGTATGTATGACATATTTTAAATATGTCATACATACAGGGTCTCTATTTAAAATATGTCATGTCCTAGCCATCTCGCCGCCTGTCATTCCCCCTCACCCTCTTCAAAAACCATATTCGCATAACTTTCACAAATATGGAGCGATTTCAAAACTTCTTTCTGCACACGGTTTAAGAATTTTTCAACAGCATTTTACTACTTCCCTCTCCCTCTCCCTCCCCCACCTTGACTCAATGTTTGTAGAAACGCACCTATCTACGAGTAATGCATGTGGGCATATCCTCAAAAGGTGGGCTTCTGTAGAATATGAAATGATGATTTACATAAAGTTAATCTTTAATAAACTTTTTTCGATATGATTTTTGAAATTGCGTAAAATTTAAAAAAATAATTTTTCGCACTTTGATATTTTTTAATTTTTAGCTCACATGTATGCATACAGACAGACATACAGACATACACATATACAGACATACAGACAGACAGACAGACAGACAGACAGACAGACAGACAGACAGACAGACATACAGACAGACAGACAGACAGACATACAGACATACAGAAATACAGACATATATATATATTATATATATATATATATATCTATATATCTAAATTAAGTAAGTTTATTCAATATTTAGAGTCATTTAGAATAAAACTGTAGGTATTGGTAAAAGGATAATAACAATATTAAATAATAAAGATAACACAACAACTGCAAAATAAAAAGACGGACGGACGGACGGACATATGGACAGACGGACGGTCAGACGGACAGACGGACAGATGGACAGACAGACACCATAGCTCACCCTACTTATAGTATACGTGTGAGCTAAAACATTATACTTGGTATTACACTGGTCCACTGGTCGGGTCCCCGGGTGTCGCAAAGAGGTTTTTTTTGTGGACCAAAATTAGTTAAAATTACCTATATTATACATACATTAATTGTGTTAGCTTAGGTGCCCAAAAATTGGGAGAGTATTTTATTTGCAAATTATTTTTGATTATTTTTCTTTATTTACTATTTTTAAAATTCTCATTATAATCGGATTAGTAGTTTACTTTTCTTAAATGACATGGTGGCAAACAATATTTCAACTTACCCACACACCGATTGATTTTTAACGCTGCACAAGTCAAATTTAGTGGAAATTAGGAAATGTGATTATTAATCAATTCAACACTTCCCTAATAGCAAGTAGGTTATCGTAGTCCACGTGGAGTGAAAATCTGCAATGCACCAGGTGTACAGATGCAATGTGATTGGCTCATTTTTCTGAAATTACGGTTTTAATTGGTATATAGCATTTGCTCTGCGTCCTGTATTCTCGCTATTTTAAGTCAGTATCACCGTCAACCGTGATGGACGATGACGACGCGGTTGTAGCGGCCGGCGCTCTTCTGATTATTGAGAGTTTGAGAAGAAAAAAATAAAAAAGAGCAGCGAAAAGAATGGTCCAGACGTCTGTATTTACAAAGACAAAATTTAAGTTTACTGAGAGATATGGACTAATTACGTTTCAAAAACTTTACCAGAATATCTGCAGAGGATTTTGAAAACTTAATTTGTCTAGTGGGTCCTAAAATATTCAAGAAAGATACCCAACTTCGACATGCTATACCTGTTCAAGATCGCTTAGCTATTGCTCTACGTTTTTTAGCAACAGGGGACTCTTTCACTAGTCTACACTACCTATTTAAAGTATCAAAACAACGAGTTGGTTTTATAGTTATAGAGACCTGCAATGCCCTTATTGAAAAATTGAAACATGAAATAAAGGTAAATATACCGGGTGGCCCAAAAAAAAGGCATGAAATGATTTTTATTATCACTTTTGAACGAATTGGTCTGGGTTTTGACCAAAAATATTTTTTGTCCGCTATCAAATTCCAAGATGGCACACAGAATCAAAGGTAGGGTAGACCAGGTACTGCCCACTTTTTATAAATGTGCTACTAAAAAATCTTGAGCTGATTCAATTGTTTTCTTTTTTGTTCTGTCAATAGCTACAACTTTAGACATACAAAAACAATATGACACAAATCCCTAAAATTAAAAAAACTTTTGGTTGTTTGTAAACGGCACTTTTTACATATATATGAGGTACATATTTTGTCACATGATGTAGGAGTTAAGGCATACAAAATTTGCTGTAATTACTTTGTAGTCCTCCCTGGTCCTAGCTAGAGACCCTGTATGTATGACATATTTTAAATATGTCATACATACAGGGTCTCTATTTAAAATATGTCATGTCCTAGCCATCTCGCCGCCTGTCATTCCCCCTCACCCTCTTCAAAAACCATATTCGCATAACTTTCACAAATATGGAGCGATTTCAAAACTTCTTTCTGCACACGGTTTAAGAATTTTTCAACAGCATTTTACTACTTCCCTCTCCCTCTCCCTCCCCCACCTTGACTCAATGTTTGTAGAAACGCACCTATCTACGAGTAATGCTAAATTAATGAAAAATGCATTCTTTCTATAAGGCTGAATAAGAATTAAAAAATGGATGTAAAAAATAAATTAACAAAAAACACCCAACTGCTAAATCTACTTGCTAAAATTACCCAAAAACCTAATTCATGAAAATACAAAACTGTATAATTTTGTAAGTGCGCTTTGGGCATCAAAAGTAACTAAAGATTGAAGCATATCGTACATTATAAGTATATCTATTACAGTTTGTGATACCTATCAATTTTATACTCAACTGCGACTATAGTAGGCACAAGTAGAACTAGCAGTTTGGTGTTTTTTTTATTTATTTTTTTTTATAAATAAGTTTAATATTTATTTATTATTATTCAAACATATTAACTAGTGGTATAGTTTTTTTTTACTTAGTAACTAAACTAAATGAACCGAACCGCATAAATTAATTTAAAAAATTTTCCTCAATGTCGTAGTTTACATATGTTTTGTCAGCTGAATAATCAGATGCGTATTGAAATTAAGGATATGAAGGTTCAATACTTTTTGAGCGTTGTGCGGGAGAAGGATGGTCCATTCAATTTTTTAATTGCCAAGTAAAAAAAAAACGACTGCACCCACTGAACAAACAAGAAGGAATAAATCTCTTTGTGGTATTCCGATTTACCGACAAGCCTCGGAAAATGTTTTGCACGTTCGCCGTGACGTATTGACTTGCAAAATTTGTTGCAGTGCGGTCTGTGCTTTTGAAGTACACGTATTCACTCACACACACTCCGCGCATTTTCGCCGAAAATGTTTGTCCTGTTTGTAGTGTTTGATGCGCGCTGTGTTCCCAGATTGCAAAATTACATAAGCATTGCATAGACACGTACTCACTGAGCGAACATTTTCGGCGAAAATGTTTGGAGTGTTTGTAGTGTTTTGTTGCAAGTCAATACCCACTTTAAAGCAAAATAAATTTATTTTGTTATCGTAGAAATAGGTTCAATCAACGGCTATCAAGTCAAAATATAAAATATAACCAAGTTAAGGTTTTTTATATTTAAGGAGCCCTGGAGAGGAGGGGTGCGACCTACAAAAAAATTTATTTGAAGTTTTTTGTTAATTTGACAGTAAAAATAATTTCTGTTATTAAAAAATTAAAATTTGTATTTTTTTTTGGCCTGATGACGTCACTTACATAAACGGTGCCAGCGAGTGCTTTTATTCGAGATTCAAACTTATCGTAGAGCTCTGAAATTTGGCACACTAATAGGCATCGACAAACTAAATCGAAATGGATTCTTGCATTTTTTCGATTTGACCCTATACGGGCTTTTGGGAATCCATATTTGAAAGGGAAACTACGCGCCTCCCGTTAAATTCTATATTAGAATCGAGACTTTTGATTTGAGCCCCCACTCCCCGCTATAGGCATAATATGTCAAAACAGAAAATTTGACATAGCGTAATTAGTTTACACCTGGAAGACACAATTTTAACGGACGCATCTGTCGCCGTCGAGATAATGAAAATGAATTGTTGGCGTCTTAAAATATGACACTTTAAAGTAGCACCACTTTTTGGCAAATTTTGATGGTTCTTTGGCAAAAACTCAAAAAGTACCAAACTAATCAAAATTTTTTTCTCTGATGTTTATAGATCTTCGTAGGCCATATCAATAAATTTATTATAAATTTTTAATTTTGACGTCTCGAGATATAGGCAAATAATTAAAATTTAAAATAATGCTGTTTTTTAAAAACGCAGGGACCTATTGCGCGTCAATGCACTAAGTGGGTGACATCTAAAGCCACAAATTAAAAAGTTCAGTCAAGGGCTGTCAAGTCACCGGCAGTTGAGATATGACCCTTCAAAGTTTTACATACAAACGCTGCTATCTCAAAAACAACTAAACCGATTCCGATTTGGTTTTGGTTTTCTCAATAAAACCAACATTGCTATGATTCTTATAGAAAAAATTTTCGTTTTTTCCAACTTTGAAAAAAGTGGAGGGAGGAGGTACCCTAAAAGCTTGATAAAAAAAATAGTCCACTTCGGGGGGAGGGGGGGTGGTGCGAGAGACACATACTAATATAGAAATAAATTGGAGGCCCGTAGGGCCGAGAGTTACATTCTAATATAGAACTAAATTTCCCTTTTCTTCACGCCTAGCCTTTGATATTTGGCCCTTCACGGCCAAATCACACAAGCACAACTTTTATACATAACGCAATTCACAAGCAAAAAACCAAGTAAGTAACTTAAACATCTGTAACCGAGAGAGTTAAACGAAAAACGAACTTATGTGTGTCTCGACTTGTCTCAAGACATAGAGTTGCGTTTCGCCTGGCCCGCCGTGCATTTGTAAAATATCTGACCCTTCGTCGCATGTCAGTGTCTGCCGCGTTCGTCGCGTCATGGCTTCACTCTTTGCTACTTTAAAAAAAAACTATGCGTCCGATTGACATGTTTTAAAAATCATTGTGATCCCTGATCTTTGATATACAAAGATTACAGAAGGTGTTTTTTTGATTAAGCAAAGGGTTCTCGAGTTATAACAAGTTATACATTATTATAAATACGCGTTTTCAGGGCGAGCACTTGTTTAATAGGGAACTCCATATAAAAGCATTGGGAACGATATTTTCAACATTGAAAAATAAATGTTTCTAATAGTAATATTACTATATGCTTTTGGTGGAGTCATGAGCACACTATATAGATTCAAAAAATGCAAAAAAAATTTTTGGAAAAACTACCCCCACCTGCACACGACGATTTTTGGACGACCAGTCGATTTTGCATTCTTAGGGTGTAAGAAATGATTTAAATTGTGTCTTACATTTTAGCAATGAAGTGCACACGAAAATCGGTTCTAGAAGCCTTTTACGCGCTTTTAAACTCTACTAGTAAAAAGAGCGCTAAATTTTAATCTAGCTACGTCAAAACGTACTGATTTATAATAGTATCTTTTTAACTCTATTCAGTGATTTTTTTACAAAAAAAATCTGCTGAATTAAATTACAGAATTCTTATAAATCAATCAATACATATATACCGGGTAGGGCAAAAAAAACCAGACAATTTTTTTTCCTTATAACTTTTGAACTATACTATCGATTTTAATGGGACAAACTGCGCTTGGCAGATAATTAATCAGAGTTTTGACTAATTATAATTATCTGTCAGCGATCTCAAAATCCAAAATGGCGGACAATATTACAATGTACCACATTGTACAATGTACCCTTTAAAGATGCTGGTTTATTCTTATGTTGCGAATACGTTTGAATTATTTTTTTAAATCAGTAGAAAAAATGCGTTCTTGCCACGCACAAGGTATGAATCAGCAAAATCGGTTTGATGGTTCTAAAAAAATATTTTTGTTTCAACCATTGTTTTGAAAATTATACGATTGCCTTGCCAATCATGTCTGAATTTATTTCCTTACAAATTTATTACTACTGAACCTTTGACTTTGATGAAATAAAAAACATCCTGGTGAGAATTGATTGTTTTTTAAAGATCATTATCAAAATTTATCGCCATCTTAAAATTTAAGATGGCGGACAGAATCATACTTGATTCTTAAAAATGGTGGGTTTATTTTTCTGGAAATATTTTAGATTTTTTTTTTAATTTATAGAAAAGCACTACTTTTCCTGCCCACAACGAGGTACAAATTTGCAAAATCGGTGTATTGGTTCTCAAAAAACCTATTTCGTGTTACAGATTATACGATTGCATTGCCAACCCAGTCTGCATTCATTTCCTTATAAACTCATTATTACCAAACCGATTTTAGTGAAATAAGAAAAATGATGGTGAGAATTGATTGTTCTTTCAAGGTATAATCGAAATTTGCCGCCATCCTAAAAGTTAAAATGTTGGACAGAACCATACTTGATCCTTCAAAGAGGCACTTTTATTCTTATTTTTCGAAAATGTTTTAGTTTTTTTATTAATTTATTGGAAAGTACTACTTTTCTCCCGCTTAATAAAGTACAATTTAATAAAATCGGCGAAGTGGTTCTCACAAAATCTGATTTTGTACAATTGTTTTACAAGTTATGCGATTGCATTGGCAATTTCTGTCCGACATTTTAAATTCTAAGATGGCAGCAAATTTCGATTATAATCTTTAAAGAGCAATCAATTCTTACCACGATTTTTTGTGTTTCACTGAAATCGGTAGAATTTATAAGAAAATTAATGCAGACAGGATTGGCAATACAATCGTATAATCTCTAAAACAATGGTTGAAACAAAAATAGATATTTTGAGAACCACCACACTGATTTTAATAATTCTTACCTTGTTGTGTGGGGTAAAAGTAGTGCTTTTTCATAGATTAAAAAAAATCTAAAACATTTTCGGAAAATAAGAATAAACACGCCATTTTAAAGAATCAAGAATAATTCTATCCGCCATCTTAAAATTTAAGATGGCGATAACTTTGATCATGATCTTAAAAAAGCAATCAATTCTCACCAGGATGTTGTTAATTTCACTAACATCGGTTCAGTAGTAATGAATTTATAAGTAAATAAATGCAGACATGATTGGCAAGCAATCGTATAATATGCAAAACAATGGTTGAACAAAAATATTTTTTATAGAACCACTGAACCAATTTTGCTGAATCGTACGTTGTCGTGCCTGGCAAGAACGCAGCTTTCTTACTAATTTAAAAAATAATTAGAACATATTCGCAACACAAGAATAAACGAGCATCTTTGAAAAGTACATTTTAATTTCGTCCGCCATCTTGGATTTTGCGACGGCAGACAAAAAATGATAATTAGTCAAAACTCTGATTAATTCTTTGGCAAGTGCAGTTTGTCCCATTAATATCGATTGAATAGCTCAAAAGTTATAATAAAAAAAATGTCCGGGTTTTTTTGGCCCACTGACGAAGCCAGTTATTACTTGGCTAGTTATTTATAAAATAGCTTTTAATTTTGGTATGTTTGCTTAAATGTATTTTAAATGTATTATGACTCTTAAAAAACATAAAAATATTTAAAGTAAAGAAAAATCATGAACGCTGGCAAAAATAAAGATATGATATGTAGGTATTAAATATCTAAAAGAATGTCACATGACGAGCTTTTAGCCATTGACATAAAATTTATTTTGTTTTAAATTAAATTAAAAATTAATTAATTAACAATTTGTCAAAAAAATCGTTCAAAATGTTTTGCTTCGGTCCAAACTACCCATTTTTGTTTACAAAATTGTATTCTTACTAAATCAAATGATACATCTGAAACCCGCAAGTTTTTATCTGTTTTTATAACAAAGTTCTGTTTTTATAACAAAGTTCGGAATTTACCATCTCCTTTACCTCCTTACCTACCCCCCGTTTTTGTTCATAAAATTTTATTGTCAATAGTTCAAATGATAAATCTAAAAACCGCATGTTCGTATCTATTTTGGTTCCAAAGTTATGAATTTATCCCCTTTACACCCCTCATCCATCCCCTATCCCCCAATTTTTTTGTATATTGTATTGTCATCGGACCTTCATCACTGTGCCAAATTTCGTTAAAATCGATTTATACCCCCCCCCCTAATTGCGCCTCTAATATATTTATTTATTTATTTCCAAGGAGTAGCACATATAAGAAAAATTCAGAAGATAATTTAGGTACCTAAAAAAAAGTAACATATGGGTTAGCCGATTTGGAAAAAAAATATAAATATAAAAGAAAAGAAAATGGGAATAAATTGCTAGACTGAATAATGAAAATCTTATATTTTTATTTTATATTATTTGCATAATAATTAAGGGTCTTAATTCTGCCAAAGTGGCGCCCGCGTTAGTAAATAAAACATATCCAGCTAGGTATAGAGCTACATAATTTATCAAAAATTCGCTGAACATAGGTAAGTACCTAGTCCAGATTATCTAGATTTTTTTAAAAAAATCTAGGTACTGTAGTCATAGATTTTACTGGAATATCGGCCATTTTTTGTGTACCGAGCAAAGCCGATTAGTAATCAGTTTCTATGTGACTATGCTTGGGGGTGCTTCGCACCTCCCTGTTTACGTCTTGGAGGTGCCCTAGCCCCTTACTACCCCCGTAGTCGGCGCCCCTGTAGGTATTCTATTTTTGCAAACGGCCGGTCCGCAATCGGCCAGCCCTGGGGTGAGTTGAGTATGTATACTTCGATTTAAATTCGTCTCTCTGTGACATCCACACTTAAATAATTATGTTTTCGTTTTATTTGTGACCCCGCGTAGAAATCGAGCAAAAGCTGTTGCGGCAAAGTGTTTTTTTGTTTTTAATCAAAGTTTATTGAATTTAAAGGTAAGTAGATCTGAGGGCACGGCAGTGCCTCGCCAAGTTCGCGCGCCGTAACCATCTTTTCTTAAAACATTTCAGCCGATATTTGACCTACCTAAAACTTTACATCGGAATGAGCTACGAATCTCAAACTTTGTACAGTCGTAGATCTCTATGAAGTTAACAACCCGTCCAAGTTTCATGGAATTCCATAAAGTAGTTACGAAATGTCAAAAAAACGTCGAAATTGCCACTCACTGACTCACTCACTCACTCATGTATAGATCATCAATATTCTACTGTACTTCCAGACATGCTACAAAGCTGAAATTTGGCAGACTGATAGAAATTATGACCAAACCCCTGGAAAAAATCAAAAAACCCCAAAATTTTAATTTACTCTCCTCCCCTATACATTTAAAGTTATGTAAAAGTAGCATTGCTCACTTCCAGAAATGCTATAGAGTTGAGCTTTGGCAGACTGATAGGAACTTTGATAAAACTATAGGAAAAAATTAAAACACCCCAAAATGCTAATTCCCTCCCCTATAAATGTAAAGTTAAGTAAAAGTAACATTGCCTACTTCCAGACATGCTAGAGAGCTGAGCTTTGGAAGACCGATAGTAACTATGATAAAGTTATAGAAAAAATTTAAAACACCCCAAAATTCTAATTTACTTCCTTCCCCTATAAATGTAAAATTATGTAAAATTAACACAGCCCACTTCCAGAAACGCTAGAGAGCTGAACATTTTAAGACTGAAAGACAATATCACAAGACAATTTATATAAAACTAACATTGCCCACTTCCAGAAACGCTAGAGAGCTGAGCATTGGAATGCTGATAGAAATTATGATAAAACCATGGGAAAAAATTTAAAAAGTCCAATATTTTCATTTACTCTCCTCCCCTATAAATGTAAAGTTATGTAAAAGTAACATTACCCACTTCCAGAAACGCTACAGAGCTGAGCATTGAAAGACTGATAGGAACTATAATAAAACTTTGGGACAAAATTTAAAAACACGACAATTTTAATTTATTTCCGTCCCCTATACATGTAAAAGTAACATTGTGCATTTTCAGAAACGCTAGAAAGCTGAGCTTTGGAAGGGTGATGGAAAAAATGAAAAAACCTCAAAAATGTAAGTAAGGCATTGCAAAAATTTTGAACAATATTCCGCATATTTTACTACTTTGAAAATTAAGTATCATCCAATTCCTTTAAAAAAGAAGTGAAATCATAACAAAAACATTTCATGTAAAAAAAAAGCCAAGTACGCGAAAATGGCATTCCGTAAAAAGAATTAAGATAAAAGTAAAGCCAAGTTCTCCAATACAAATTTCAAAATGAAAGGTTAATATATAGTTAAAAAAACTAAAAAACACGCTTTTAAAGTACATCAAACTAAAAAGTGAAAAATAATTCTTAATATTAGTCGAAAACAATAATAAACAAAACATACTAGTATTATTGTAAAAATACTCTGCCAATATATGGGCACCTAAGCTCACACTAGGTACAATAGTTATAGAGTACGTGTGAGCTGATATAACTTAAAACTTAAATGTATTTTATTCAAGTCCAGACTCAATTACCTTTCGTTTGATACCACACAAGCCATGTTTTGGCTTAAACTCTAATTTTTGAAATCTACCCCCACCCCTTTTTTTAAACTAAAATATATTTTTGTTAACTCCAGACTCAATTATCTTTCGTTTGATATCACACACGCCATATTTTCATTAAACTCTAGATTTTTAAATCTACCCCCACCCCGTTTTTTAAACTAAAATTTATATTGTTTAGGTATAGACTAAATTGCCTTTCGTTTGATACCACACAAGCCATATTTTCATTAAACTCTAATTTTTGAAATGAACCCCTTTTTTTAAACTAAAATATATTTTTTTAAACTCCAGACCAATTATTTTTCGTTTGATATCACACAAGCCATGTTTTGACTTAAACACTAATTTTTGAAATCTACCCCCACCCTTTTATTTGGCTTAAGTTCGGTGGATTTTGTTCATTTTTAAATGGGACCATCTCGACCCAAGACCCAACCTAGGTACCAAATTTGATTAAAATCGGGCAAGCGGTTTTTGAGTTATGCGCGTTGGTCGTTACAGACAGACAGACATACAGACATACAGATAGACAGACAGACGGCGCAACAAAAAAGTTTCAAAATCATCTGAAACGCAAAGATATATAAAAATTTTTGAAATCGGAGCAACTTTTTTTTTCTCGAAAAAATTAGGATCACCATACTATAGTATTGTAGTAGTGTGAGCTAAAATCGTGGGGCGCTTTGTGCTATATTTTCTTTGTATATCGGGAGCCCGACGTTATAATACTAGTATTTTTCGTTCATTATTGTTTTCAACTAATATTAAGAATTATTTTTAACTTTTTAGTTTGAAGCGTGTTTTTTAGTTTAATGTGCTGTGAAATCGTGTTTTTTAATTAACTATATTACGTCGGTATACTGGCAAAATACACTCAGTCATTTTTTTTAGTTTTTGAGCCATGGTGAATCCTGGCCGTTACAATCAAATTTAAAAAATACATTAAATCACAGACTTCACAAAATCTATAAAATATTACTAAATTTTTAAAAAAATAATAGGTAGGTACTTCATGTTCTCCAATATTCAATGCATAAATCATGTAAAATTCAGTCAAATCAAATGTCTCAAATGTTCGGTTCGGTTCGGTTCCTAATTTCAAAACTTCTTAAAATGCGATTTTCTCAAAACTAAATTTTTGCCTTAGTGTATGCTGCCAGTATACCGACGATTTATTTTCACAATAATACTAGTAATAATAAAAAGAAATTATCCTGATCAGGATAATGAGAAAAACTTAATAAGGAATATTTCTTGTAGGGAGGGGGGCGAGACCTCATTAAGCCGTATTTTAACCTATTTTATTGTTTTATTCCTGAAATATATGAAAAATGTCTGCGAAATTATTAATCTTGGCGTTGTCACCGGTTCTTGATAAGTGTATACAAAGTCTAAATTAAATTTGTTCGTTTTTGCAAAATTCTTAGGCTTGAGGGGGCGGGTCCCCGAAGTACCCACAAGGGTGCGCCTGGAAAATTATTGTATTGACACCGGTTCTTGATAAGTGTACAAAGTTTAAATTAAATCTGTTCGTTTAAAGTAAGTCAAAATCTAATCCAAAGGAGTCAGTTACAAACATACATACCTACCTACAAACATGCAGGTGAAGCTAATAAAAGCGTGTCAAAAATAAGAAATTACAAAATACGAAAAATTTTATTTAGAACTTGTTATTTCCCCCCAATTTTTATTCTGGTAACGTAGTTTTCAGAAATTGATTAAAAATCTGATTTGGAAAAAAAAGCGACCTAAATACCCAGAACGACTGCGTTTTTCAGATGGCTGTACGTAAGTTAAAAAATTAATCTATTAAGGTAAAAGGCAGAAAAGCCCTTTCGATATAGTAAGCTGATTTTAATGTGCAGCTACAGGTTTTTCAAGTCCGAAGAACCGAATCGAACCGGATAAACATACACACAAACAAACAAATGTCACAAAATATTTCTAAGTTATCTTTAAAAAAAATCCGTCGAACATAATACCTTTCCTAGGTTTTGCTGCACGAACTAGGAAAGTAAAAATTGGTACTGATAAAAACTGAAGAGTCCAAAAAGATAATGGGAGTTACATACAAAAACGGACAACTTTTATCTAATTTGACCTACAAACTGTGAATATAGGGTACAATAATTAATAATAGGCTCATTATTTTTCAACTAAATTTAACTAAAGTTAAGTTGAATAGATAAGGAATTTTTAAATCTAGTCAGTTAAAATTTAATCTGACGAGTTTTTTTAACGTCAAATTGCCCGATATGAATGAAATTTGGTACCTAGGCTGGGTCTTGGGTCGAGATGGTCCCATTTAAAAATCAACAAAATCCACCGAACGCAAGCCAAATAAAAGGGTGGGGGTAGATTTTAAAAATTGGAGTTTATGTGAAAATATGGCGTGTGTGATATCGAACGAAAGGTAATTAAGTCTGCAGTTAAACAAAATACATTTTAGTTTATTTCAAAAAAAGGGTGGGGGTAAATGTCAAAAATTAGAGTTTAAATGAAAATAGGGCTTGTGTGGTATTAAACGAAAGGTAATTGAGTCTGTAGGTAAACAAAATACATTTTAGTTAAAAAAAAAAGGTTCATTAATGATCCGAATTTAAACTTATTTATGACAATATAACTAAAAACTGTAATATATTTTATTCAACTCCAGACTCAAATACCTTTCGTTTGATACCACACAAACCATGTTTTGACCTAAACTCTAATTTTTTTAATTTACCCCCACCTTTTTTTTAAACTAAAATGTATTTGTTTAACTCCAGACTCAATTACCTTTCGTTTAATACCACACAAGCCATATTTTCATTTAAACTCTAATTTTTGACATTTACCCCCACCCTGTTTTTAAAATAAACTAAAATGTATTTTGTTTAACTGCAGACTGAATTACCTTTCGTTCGATATCACACACGCCATATTTTCACATAAACTCCAATTTTTAAAATCTACCCCCACCCTTTTATTTGGCTTGCGTTAGGTGGATTTTGTTCATTTTTAAATGGGACCTTCTCGATCCAAGACCCAGCCTAGGTACCAAATTTCATTCAAATCGGGCAATTTGACGTTAAAAAAACTCGTCAGATTAAATTTTATGACTAGATTTAAATAGTTATTTAAACAACAAGGTCTGGAAAAGACTCTTTGCACACGATCGAGACAGTTCTACAAGTCGAGGGAGTGTGCAAAGAGGTTTTCAAACGAGTTTTTTACAATATTTTTTATACGACTGCTAATAAAGAAAGAAAAATCAAATTTTAATTTAACTTGTTTTCATTTCCGACATTTTTACAACAAAACTTTAAAAATTCAACAATTTTTTGACGTATCTAATCAACAAAACATACGAGCAGTGACTGTTGCTACGGAACTAAGCCAACTTATATTGATGGGTGACAACAACAAAAATCACAATGACGGGAGACCCGTATGCAGAAATGACAGGCGTGCGCAAAAATGACATAAGCGTGTGCAAAACGTTTTGCACACAGCGTCCGCAAAATGCCATTTTCAGATCGTGTTCTCCGTGCGCAAATTCCCTTTTACAAGACAGTCGTATAAAAAATTCCTTATCTATTCAACTTAACTTTAGTTAAATTTAGTTGAAAAATAATGGGCCTATTATTAATTATTGTACCCTATATTCACAGTTTGTAGGTCAAATTAGATAAAAGTTACAGCCATCTGAAAAATGCAGTCGTTATGGGTGTTTAGGTCGCTTTATTTTTTTTTCAAATCAGATTTAATTAATTTCTGAAAACTCCGTTACCAGAATAAAAATTGTGGGGAAATAACAAGTTTTAAATAAAAGTGTTCGTATTTTGTAATTTCTTATTTTTGACACGCTTTTATTAGCTTCACCTGTATGTTTGTAGGTCTAGATTTTGACCTAATTTAAACGAACAGATTTAATTTAAACATTGTACACTTATCATGAACCGGTGACAATACAATAATTTTCCAGGCGCACCCTTGGGGGTACTTCGGGGACCCGCCCCCCCCCCAGCCTAAGAATTTTGCAAAAACGAACAACTTTAATTTAGACTTTGTATACACTTATCAAGAACCGGTGACAACGCCAAGAAGAATTTCGCAGACATTTTTCATATATTTCAGGAATAAAACAATAAAATAGGTTGAAATACAGCTTAATGAGGTCTCGCTCCCCTGCCCACAAGAAATATTCCTTATTAAGTTTTTCTTATTATCCTGATCAGGATAATTTATTTTTATTATTACTAGTAATATTGTGAAAATAAATCATCGGTATACTGGCAACATACACTAAATCAAAAATTTAGTTGTGAGAAAATCGCATTTTAAGAAGTTTTGAAATTAGGAACAACATTTCAGACATTTGATTTCATTGAGAAACTCCTGAATTTTACATTGTTTATGCATTGAATATTGGAGAACGTATGTAAGTACCTATGTAAAAAAAGTTATTTTTTGAAATTTCAGTAATATTTTATAGTTTTTGTGAAGTCGGTGATTTAATGTATTTTTTAAATTTGGTTGTAACGGCCAGTTTCACCATGGCTCAAAAACTAAAAAAAATGACTTTGAGTGTATTTTGCCAGTATACCGACGTAATATAGTTAATTAAAAAACACGATTTCACAGCACATTAAACTAAAAAGTAAAAAATAAATATAGTTAAAAAACTAAAATACACGCTTCAAACTAAACAGTTAAAAATAATTCTTAATATTAGTTGAAAACAATAATGAACGAAAAATACTAGTATTATTGTGAAAAAGACGTCGGGCTCTCGATATACAAAAAAGAAATGGCACAAAGCGCCCCACGATTTTAACTCACACGACTACTATACTATAGTATTGTGTGAGCTTATATATCTTTGCGTTTCAGATGATTTTGAAACTTTTTTGTTGCGCCGTCTGTCTGTCTGTCTGTCTGTCTGAATTTTGAAATTTGTATTGGAGTGGAGAACTTGGCTTTACTTTTATCTTAATTCTTTTTACGGAATGCCATTTTCGCGTACTTGGCTTTTTTTTACATGAAATGTTTTTGTTATGATTTCACTTCTTTTTTAAAGGAATTGGATAATACTTAATTTTTAAAGTAGTAAAATATGCGGAATATTGTTCAAAATTTTTGCAATGCCTTACTTAAATTTTTGAGGTTTTTATATTTTTTTCCATGGTTTTATTGTAGTTCCCATCAGTCTTCCAACGCTCAGCTCTCTAGCGTTTCTGGAAGTGGGTAATCTTACTTTTACATAACTTTACAGTTATAGGGGAGGAGAGTAAATTAAAATATTGGACTTTTTAAATTTTTCCCATGGTTTTATCATAATTTCTATCCGCATTCCAATGCTCAGCACTCTAGCGTTTGCCCACTATGTTTTTTAATATAAATTGACATTTATAGGAAAGGAAAGTAAATTAAAATGTTGGAGTTTTTAATTTTTTTTTTATAGTTTTATCATATTGTCTTTCAGTCTTAAAAAGTTTAGCTCTCTAGCGTTTCTGGAAGTGGGCAGTGTCACTTTTACATAATTTTACATTTATAGGGGAAGGAAGTAAATTAGAATTTTGGGGTGTTTTAATTTTTTTCTATAACTTTATCATAGTTACTATCGGTCTTCCAAAGCTCAGCTCTCTAGCATGTCTGGAAGTAGGCAATGTTACTTTTACTTAACTTTACATTTATAGGGGAGGGAAGTAAATTAGAATTTTGGGGTGTTTTAATTTTTTCCTATAGTTTTATCATAGTTCCTATCAGTCTGCCAAAGCTCAACTCTCTAGCATTTCTGGAAGTGGACAATGCTACTTTTACATAACTTTAAATGTATAGGGGAGGGGAGGAAATTAAAATTTTGGGGTTTTTTGATTTTCTCCTATAGTTTTATCATAGGTCCTATCAGTCTGCCAAAGCTCAACTCTCTAGCATTTCTGGAAGTGGGCGATGCTACTTTTACATAACTTTAAATGTATAGGAGAGGGGAGTAAATTAAAATTTTGAGGTTTTATGATTTTTTCCAGGGGTTTGGTCATAATTTCTATCAGTCTGCCAAATTTCAGCATTGTAGCATGTCTGGAAGTACAGTAGAATATTGATGATCTATACATGAGTGAGTGAGTGAGTCAGTGAGTGGCAATTTCGACGTTTTTTGAAATTCCGTAACTACTTTACTACTTTATGGAGGGGTTGTTAACTCCATGGAGATCTACGACTGTGCAAAGTTTGAGAGTCGTAGCTCATTCCGAAGTAGAGTTTTAGGTAGGTCAAATATCAGCTGAAATGTTTTAAGAAAAGATGGTTACGGCGCGCGAACTTGGCAAGGCACTGCCGTGTCCTCAGATCTACTTACCTTTAAATTCAATAAACTTTGATTAAAAACAAAAAAACACTTTGCCGGAACAGCTTTTGCTCGATTTCTACGCGGGGTCACAAATAAAACGTCACAGAGAGACGAATTTAAATCGAAGTATACATACTCAACTCAGCCCAGGGCTGGCCGATTGCGGACCGGCCGTTTGCAAAAATAGAATACCTACAGGGGCGCCCCCTACGGGGGTAGTAAGGGGCTAGGGCTAAGGTCACTCATCGTCAAGCAAGCTTTACAGGTAGCGAAGCCTAACTCTGATTTTATATTTTTTGGTTATAATTTTTGACATGTTTTCCTCGGTTTCGCATTGGCGGCTCGTTGTTATTTTAAAAATGTGGTTTTAACACAGTCTACAGATCTATTTAATAATGATACAGTTTCACGATAGTTTGCAGCATAACTTTTTAATTACATAAATATATATAGTTTAGGTACCTTCATACTGTGTAAAACAACATCTTCAAAAACAGAACCGCCAATGCGAAACCGAGGAAAACATGTCAAAAATAATAACCAAAAAATAGAAAGCTTGACGTTAGCTTCTCTTCCTATAAAGCTTGCCTTTACGATGAGTGTCCTTAGCTAGGGCACCTCCAAGACGTAAACACGGAGGTGCGAAGCACCCCCAGGCATAGTCACATAGAAACTGATTACTAATCGGCTTTGCTCGGTACACAAAAAATGGCCGATATTCCAGTAAAGTCTATGACCACAGTACCTAGATTTAAAAAAAAATCTAGATAATCTGGTCTAGGTACTTACCTATGTTCAGCGAATTTTTGATAAATTATGTAGCTCTATACCTAGCTGGATATGTTTTATTTACTGACGCTGGCGCCACTTTGGCAGAATTAAGGCCCTTAATTATTATGCAAATAATATAAAATAAATTTATATCCATCTATATTTTTTTTCCAAATCGGCTAACCCATATGTAACTTTTTTTTAGGTACCTAAATTATTCTTCTGAATTTTTCTTATATGTGCTACTCCTTGGAAATAAATAAATAAATATATTAGAGGCGCAATTAGGGGGGGGGGGGGGGTTCTATAAAATCGGTTAAGCAGTTTCTGAACTCGTTTCCTTTACAGGGTGGGCCAAAAAAACTGGACATTTTTTTATTATAACTTTTGAACTATACAATCGATATTAATGGGACAAACTGCACTTGCCAAAGAATTAATCAGAGTTTTGACTAATTTCTCATTTTTTGTCTGCCATCTTAAAATCCAAGATGGCGGACGAAATTAAAATGTACCTTTCAAAGATGCTCGTTTATTCTTGTGTGGCGAATATGTTCTAATTATTTTTTTAAATTAGTAATAAAGCTGCGTTCTTGCGAGGCACGACAAGGTACGATTCAGCAAAATTGGTTCAGTCGTTCTATAAAAAATATTTTTGTTCAACCATTGTTTTGCATATTATACGATTGCTTGCCAATCATGTCTGCATTTATTTACTTATAAATTCATTACTACTGAACCGATGTTAGTGGAAATAAACAACATCCTGGTGAGAATTGATTGCTTTTTTAAGATCATGATCAAAGTTATCGCCATCTTAAATTTTAAGATGGCGGGTAGAATTATTCTTGATTCTTTAAAATGGCGTGTTTATTCTTATTTTCCGAAAATGTTTTAGATTTTTTTTAATCTATGGAAAAGCACTACTTTTTCCCCACACAACGAGAAAAAAATTATTAAAATCAGTGTGATGGTTCTCAAAATATCTATTTTTGTTTCAACCATTGTTTTAGAGATTATACGATTGTATTGCCAATCCTGTCTGCATTAATTTTCTTATAAATTCTACCAATTTTAGTGAAACACAAAAAATCGTGGTAAGAATTGATTGCTCTTTAAAGATTATAATCGAAATTTGCCGCCATCTTAGAATTTAAGATGTTGGACAGAAATTGCCAATGCAATCGCATAACTTGTAAAACAATTGTATAAAATCAGATTTTGTGAGAACCACTTCGCCGATTTTATTAAATTGTACTTTATTAAACGGGAGAAAAGTAGTACTTTCCAATAAATTAATAAAAAAAACTAAAACATTTTCGAAAAATAAGAATAGAAGTGCCTCTTTGAAGTATCAAGTATGGTTCTATCCAACATCTTAACTTTTAGGATGGCGGCAAATTTCGATTATAAGCTTGAAAGAACAATCAATTCTCCCCATCATTTTTCTTATTTCACTAAAATCGGTTTGGTAACAATGATTTATAAGGAAATGAATGCAGACAGGGTTGGCAATGCAATCGTATAATCTGTAACACAATAACGAAAACAGAAATAGGTTTTTTGAGAACCAATACACCGATTTTGCTAATTTGTACCTTTTTGTGCGCGGGAAAAGTAGTGCTTTTCTATAAATTAAAAAAAAATCTAAAATATTTCCAGAAAATAAAAATAAACCCACCATTTTTAAGAATCAAGTATGATTCTGTAAATTTTGATCATGATCTTTAAAAAACAATCAATTCTCACCAGGATGTTTTTTATTTCATCAACGTCAAATGTTCAGTAGTAATAAATTTGTAAAGAAATAAATGCAGACATGATTGGCAAGGCAATCGTATAATTTTCAAAACAATGGTTGAAAAAAAAAAGTTTTTTTAGAACCATCAAACCGATTTTGCTGATTCATACCTTGTGCGTGGCAAGAACGCAGCTTTTCTACTGATTTAAAAAAATAATTCAAACGTATTCGCAACATAAGAATAAACCAGCATCTTTAAAGGGTACATTGTACAATGTGGTACATTGTAATATTGTCCGCCATTTTGGATTTTGAGATCGCTGACAAATAATTATAATTAGTCAAAACTTTGATTAATTATCTGCCAAGCGCAGTTTGTCCCATTAAAATCGATGGTATAATTCAAAAGTTATAATGAAAAAAAATTGTGCGGTTTTTCTTTGGCCCACCCGGTATATATGTATTGATTGATTTATAAGAATTCTAATTTAATTCAGCAGATTTGTTTTTGTAAAAAAATCACTGAATAGAGTTAAAAATATACTATTATAAATCAGTACGTTTTGACGTAGCTAGATTAAAATTTAGCGCTCTTTTTACTCATCTGACTTTAACTACGTGGTAAAAAGGAGGACGGAGATAGCAATTCACAAATAGTATCAAGTCCCTATCCAAGTCCGTTAGTTAATTCACTTTTGCTCTGAGGTACATGAAGAAATATTTATTTATATTTTATATTTATGTTCCCAATAAGCTAGCTAACATTATTTATTATGCTAACATTTTTAAATATTTTTACAAAGATGCAAGTCAAGTGAATCGCTGGACCACATAGCAACCGCCGCCCCAAAATAAAAAATAAACCAAATTTAATTAATAAAATAGGCATAATGCAAGGTTGTCGCTTTGACGGATGTTACAAGTGCGTGCAATTAATATGAAAATATACATTGGATGTCACAGAGTGATGAATATCAATTGGATCGATTCTTGAATATACTCGCGCCAATATACACGGAAATTTTGGCGTCAAAATTTTGCTGTATTCTTTATCAGACTCATGGTATGCTATGACATCCATTTAATTTAGGTACACCCGGGCCCTCCCCATCAGGACTGTACCAAAAACATGGAAAAACGTTGTGACATCCGAATTTGGATGTCACGGCGTCGAAGGATGTCACAAGATATCTAAAAATTTTACGCCTGGATGTCACACATATATATATATATATATATATATATATATATATATATCAGGGATAAAAAGTGACAGATCAGGGCTAAAAAAAGTACAAAAAGTAGCGTATAAAGCATTTTTTTTTGGCGAATTGTACAGGGTGAAACCAGTTTTAAATAAAAATTTCACTTCAGGAATATTACCCCAAGAACAGAGGTAAATATACCAATATCAACATTTTAATCAGAAAATTTAAAAAAATTAATTTGCAAAGGTGTAAGATAAGGTTAACTGATCAGCGCTTTTGGCATCGAGCATGTCGAAAAAGCTGAATTTCGCCTTTTTCACAATTGTCTTTTTTGTAAAATAAACATTTGTACCTATAATGTAAGTTTTATTTCTAAATTGTGAAATAAAGACATTAATTATTATTATTATTATTATTATATTTTAATTATGAATGAATAGCTTTTTATATACGTTATAACATTTCCATGATATTTGGGGTCAGTTTCAAATTCCCTGACATTTCCCGGTTTTCCAGTGCAAAAGTAATCCTGTCAAAGGCAGTTAAAATATCGAAATGCGGATTCGACCAGTAATAAAATATGTTTTGGGCGCCAGGCGGCACCGTATTCATAATTAATTTTTTCCCTTAATGGACCCATCCCATTGTCTTACTTATATGGAACGAAAACATCGAATTATGTATGCCGCATATTTTTTATTTTTTTCAGGAAAAGTATTAACTTTACGACAAAAAGTGTACTACCCCTTTTGGAAGATTAAATGGTCTTTTAGCCGGGGTATATTTTGACCCCGTAGGGGTTCTTCTTACATAAAAAATTACCCTCAAAAATAAAACTGTAAATTACGCTTCGGCCATGTTTAAGCCGCCATATCTACCTCAGTATCAGTTTCTGTTTAAAACTAATAGCCGTTTCTTATTTAGCTTGACATCCTTTTTCGATCTGTATAGTTTTTTAGTAACTTTCATGATTTTAATGAAAACATGAAAATTTTGTACCCAGGCCAGGGGTAGGTATAGGCAATTTAGTGGTTTTTTAGTGTAACTTAACCATAAATACATCTTAACAATCTGCATATTTTTTATATTTTTTTTGTAAACCCAGTAGTTTTCTTTAAAAAATCAGAAAACCTAAAAAAAGCAATGTATTTGAGGAAATTACCGAATTTAGAGTATAGAGATAAATAAAAAACAAAGTATTGATAGTGTTTTGGAAAGGCCATTATAGTAGAAGCTAATCACAATTTGTTTAAGTAAAATCGATGTAATAATAAAAATTCAGAAAAAAAAATTGTGTGCTTATTATTGCAATACCTACGGTACCTTACGATGCAGAATGCAAACATATTTAAAATAGGAATATTAATGGGTATAAGTCTATCCTCTTAGCGGTCCTTAAGACAAAATGTCCTGATTGGTTATACATACTTTTACGCATGAATATTATTTTATTCTTGTATTCGTTACGTCAAATCATCGGCGTACAGTTGACAAAATCTCTATCTATGTAAATTTGGTATCTGTGCATTTGTTGTACCTTTATTTCTGAATGTTTGCATCAAACGTAAATAGGTAACAGGGAGTATTGGAATATTACGTATATGGTAATAACACGTAATAAATTGTAATAATGTTAATAGTTACGTACTAAATGGTAATAGGTGTACAACTTTTGATGGGTGGTTGACCTCTTGATACTGTCAGCTGATTCTACTATAGAGTAAAGTTCCATTATATGTTACGTCGAATACACACTGTATTTTTTACTTTTTTCGACGAATCATATGTATTCATAAGTACCGGAACGGTCCCGGGAGTTTTCCTAAAAAAAGTGGTCCCGGGACTCAGCGGCGTAGCGTGCCTGCAGGAGCGGGGGGGTCGACAGATAAAAAGGGCGCCCATTAAAAATCTTGCGACCAAGAAAAAACAGGTCATCATGTCTCTAGTTTTCTAGCGACAGCTTTGTCGCCCTCTTAATTTGCCGTTGCCGGCCCTGCTACTTAATAAAGCATAGGGCGCTTAAGGCACCCATGGGGCGCCAGTATCCTCGGAGCGGGGCGACAAACCCCCCCGCGCCCCCCCCCCCCACGCTACGCTACTGCCGGGACTCAGTGAAGGTCCCGGGACCTCAACTTGGTCCCGAAACCGCTAAATTATACCAGACACATGCATAATAAGCGTAACGCAGCGCCGTCTATTGCATGGACGCGAAAGGATCGCAAAAGCAGGGATATAATCTCTCAGAACTGTGAATTAGAAAACTAGAAACAAATTGTAAGATTTAGCCGAGGACTTACCTTTTGATCCGCCAATTTCATCCTAAAAAACATAAGCAGTTCATATATAACAATCATATTCTTGTCTTCAAACATTAATTTTTTCGGAGGGACAGCCTTACAGCCCTTTAAAGGGGTCATAAGCTCCTCATAACATTGAGCGGGGACGTTGGTCAGCAAATTGACAACGTCGTTGCGCAGTTGCCAAGTTTTTTCAATGCTGGCCGCGGAGGCAAGGAGATAATCTCTTAGGACTGTTACTAGATCGTTGAATTGAACCAAGGATTTTTCGTCTTCATCGCAGTCTAAGGTTATGTTGAACAGGGCCTTTAGGGTTTCGCTAGCTACGTCGGCTTTTTTGTCCTAAAAATAGCACAGTTAGTTTAGTTTATAGTTTACACAGTGTTTTATTGCATAAAATGGTAATATTGTCATGTATGTAATTTGGGCATGCTATTCGGAACTTGGTTGGTTGACCTGATGTAAAAGTATTAGGACGTCAACCTAGGAAGTATGTGGTGCAAACGATTTATGTTTGAGATTAAAACACGTTTGTAATCACATGCTTCTATAAAACCAATCAAGAACGGATAGTCGGGGTTCAGTTCAGTGAGTACGCTAAGTAACTAAGTTCTCAATAGTTAAGTAGAAAAGCAGTAAAGAGATTCTGATCGAGAGCTGAACCCGACCTACACTTGAATAATATTTGTAACAGACAACTGCGCCAGACAGTAGTGATTAGTAAGTATCTTTGTACTTAGTATTAATAAACCCTTGAACTATCTCACGAGCCTCTTTATTTGTGCACAACACGTACACAAATAGTCACGAAAACCCCCTCGTGACATATGGTGGAGGCGCCGTTTTCTTTTTCGAAAGATACTTTATCTCTTTTTGTAATTTTTTTAAAAGTTATTTTTATAACGGGTAACGGGTAGACCTCGTCAGATGTCTATCAGGGGAAATGAATCGACCCCTGCCCTCCGTAGATTCCAGGTACTCTCCGACTCGGAGAGTTAGCACCTGTATAGGGTCCCTTTCCCAGGGTTACGGGAGAAGACCACATCGATATGAAAGGCGGAGAGAATGGACCTCGGTACGGTGATCATAGCGTAGGTGGCAACTCTTTCTTTTAGGGATAGTATAAAAGACCACAGCTGTTGCCTTACAGTATGGCGTTGGCTCGTCAAAGGCTAGAGGAGAAAAACCTTGATTAAAAATCCTGGCCCTCCAAGTAGGGGGTTGAGGCATTAGACTGGTTCTCTAATACGTGTAAAACAAAGCAATTACCAAAAAGCCTAAACAAAGCCTCGGAGCAATGGATAGAAACTCTCGAAGACGAAAAAAGCAAAGACAAAGGAATATGAATATAGCTACATGGAACGTACAGGGAGTGAATCAAAAGTTGGACATTATTGCAACTGAAGTGCAGAATTGTAAGATCGATATTATTGCACTCACAGAGACAAAAAAGAAAGGAACAGATACGAATAGTGTCGGCAATTTTGTCCATATATTCACTGGAGTCCCAAAAGAAAACAGAGCAGCCAGAGGGGTATCCTTGTTAATAAAGAAAAATCTAAAGAATAAAATTACAGACTACGATTGCATTAGTGAAAACATACTTCGAGTGAACATGAAGATGCTTGGACATAATATAAGCATAATAGCAGTCTACGCACCATCAGATGACGAAAGAGTAGCTACAAAACAAATGTTCTTTGACCAACTGGATGAGACTATCACCAAAATCGGTAATACCAGAGAAATAATTATGCTTGGCGATTTTAATAGCCGAACTGGTAGACAAACCCAGAGCAAAGTGATAGGACCATTTGGAGAGGAAGTAACAAATGATGACTGATGCAATTGTGTGAAACCCACAACCTAAAAATAAATAATGGTTTTTTTAAACATAAGGATATTCATCGATATACCTGGATTCAGCCAACAAGAAATCTTAAATCAATCATTGATTATGCTATAGGTGGACAACACTCGCAATTAAAGTGGTATGATGTGCGAGCACTTCGTGGTGTTACCTGTGGATCTGACCACCATCTGGTAAAAGCAAAAATATTATTCCCTTTAAGAAAAACAAATAAGGACGAAAGTATTAGAAAAAATGAAAACCTAGAGTGCATCGAAGACAATCAAAAATACAACTTAGAAGTCTAGAAATCGAAAGTACTCAAAGATTGTATCAGAACCGATTAGATCAAAAATTAATAAACACAAATCACTCATTTGAAGAGATATATACAAACATAATAAAAAGCTTGAAGGAAGCAAGCAACGAAGCTGTTGGATACCAAGATAATAGAAATAACAGGAAGATGTGGTGGACGGAGAAAATACAGGAAATGGTCAAAGAGAAAAAACGCACATACTTGAAATGGCTCAGTACTAAAAAGTAAAGAGACCTAGAAATATACAGGGAAACCAGAAGACAGCTAAGAAGTTTGATACGCACAGAAAAAATTAAATGTTCAACCGCAAATGCCACGATAAAAATACACACGTAGGAGGTAGGCAGAGCTCTGAAGTATGGAAATTCATTTCTACAGTAAAAAACCCAACAAAAGAAAAAGTAAACATCCAGATCATCAAACCAGAACAATGGACAGAACACTACAAGGGACTGCTGCAGGAGACGAGACCCGAATATCTAACAGCCTCTCCGAGGAGAGACATAGAAGTACATGGAGAGGAAGTAATCATCGAAAAAGAAATGATAAAGAATAGTATAAAAAAGCTTAAATCCGGAAAAGCTAGCGGACCTGGGGGAATATATGCTGAAATGCTCAAATATGGATCAGAGAAACTACTCGAAAATCTCACATATATTATCAATCGATGCATAAACGGACATCCAGTACCTAATGATTGGAAAATTGCATTCATATCCTCAATACATAAAAAAGGAAACAAGCTGGATTGTAAAAATTACAGAGGAATTTCAGTCACCAGCACTCTAAGTAGATTGTACGGTAGGATTCTTAGAGATCTAATAGAGAATGATTTTCATGAACAAGAAGAGCAAAGTGGGTTTCGTGGAGGCAGAACTTGTAGTGATAATGTTTTTTGTCTTAAAAAAGTAATTGAGAAAAGAAGCGCCAGAAATATAGAGACTCATGTTACCTTTGTGGACCTACAAAAAGCATATGATACCGTTCCAGTAGAAAAATTATGGACGATGTTGGAACAAACTAATATCAATCATACATACATAAAAGCGATAAAAGAACTATACAAAGAGTCAAAATCTAAAATTAAAATTGGAAATCGACTTTCAAACGAATTCCTGGTAACAAAAGGCTTAAGACAGGGATCTTGTATCTCTCCAACTCTTTTTAAAATATATATCGCAGTGGCTCTAAAAAACTGGAAACGTAAAGTGCACGGCATGGGAATACAACTTAACGACCGATTTACTATATACACACTACAGTTTGCTGACGACCAAGTAATTGTAGCTAATGATAAAGAAGACATGGAGTATATGATGAGAAAGTTAACGGAAGAATACCAAAAGTGGGGACTAACAGTGAACGTGGACAAGACACAGTACTTATGTATTGGAAACGAATCCAGTGAGTTAGAACTAGACAATGGACAAACAATATCTCCATGGAATGAGTATGTATACTTGGGTGTCACATTTGATAAGACAGGAACAGACTGTAAAGAATTGGAAAAAAGAATAGTAAACGCAAAAAAGGTTATTGGATGTCTTAACAGTATTTTATGGAGCAGAGAGATAAGAAATAATGTAAAATTTAACATATATGAAACAATGGTAAAAAGCACGCTGTTGTATGGAATAGAGACTTGTCGCGTAACAGAAAAATACAAAACAAAAATGGAAAGTGTCGAAATGGATGCAATAAGAAGATCAATGAGAATATCTAGATTAGATCACATAAGAAATGAGATCATAAAAGAAAGAATGGGAATCGAGGGAAGCATTACGGATGACATCACTAAAAGGCAACTGATATGGTACGGCCATGTACAACGGATGAACGACGAAAGATTACCAAAACAGGTCCTAGAGTGGCAACCAGTAGGCCGCAGAAAAAGAGGACGTCCTAAACTAGATCAATGAGTCAAAAGAATCTGACAGAAGATGATTGTCAGGATCGAAGGAGGTGGAGAATAGGCGTCGGACAACGTAGAACCGTTCTAAACCGACATAATAGTAGTAGAATAGTATTAGTATTTTTATAGAGATTTTAGCATTTCTTAAGGGTTTTCGAATATTAGTAGGTCGTTAATTTTGCTGGGCAGTACATTTTGTAGGCCTCTAAGACAAACAAGTTTATCTTATTTTATTTTTTTCTCTTCAGATATTTTTTGTTTTTATTGTTTTAAATATGGAACCACTTTGCAACACACTTAATATGACTCCAATCGTGCCTCAATTTACAGAACCACCCACGTTTGATCCGATTTGCAGTTGCCCCGTTAATTTTATAAATGAATACGACAGAATATGTGACAAAAATTTTTGGCCGAACACATTTAAAATGAGATGTTTAAAGTCCTATTTGGAAAAGCCGGAAAATTTTTGGTACACAAGCTACACACAGACAAACTCAAACAAAAATAAGACATGGGATGACGTCAAAACATATTTTATAAACTATTTCGGTGGCAAATTTGCATATAAAACTTTCAAAAAACAGTTTAGGCAAAGAAAACAATTACCCAATGAAAGCATTAAAAGCTACTATTTTTCACTATTATCTTTGTCAAATTTAATCAGTCCTAAAATAGATTTTGTTGATTTCTTAGAGACATTTGAAGATGAAATTTTAAGGGAATTTTATGAAAATTTTAGAATTTTATGTACAAATAACATCACACAAGACAAACTTAAAGACATTGTACTTTTGTTACAGCATATAGCGGAAACAAAATTGCAAAATTCATACAAATCGGATCAAAATTTTGAGGAGGATATAAACTTGTCGTGTTTTAGTTCAAATTCAAATATCTTGCAAATCAAAGGTTCCATAAATCACCGAAAAAATTTAAATATTTTATTAGATAGCGGATCTTCACAAAACATAATACATAAAAGTTTAGCTGGGAAAATTTTGAAAATTCAAGGGAATAGTAGATTATCTACAGCAGGTGGTCATTTTGTTAACCCATTAGGAAAAACAAACATAGAAATCCAATTTGGCCATTTAAAACACAGGGTTTCTGCCCTTGTAGTGGAAGAACTACCAGTACCTCTAATTTTGGGTACTTCTTTTCTTAAAGAAAGTAAAGTCATTATTGACTATTGCAATAGTAAGGTGACAATAGGGGAGGACTTTTCAGTTAATTTTTATAATTCGTATTCTGGTCCTTTAGACTCTTGCCTCTCCGTCACAGATAAATTAACTAAACGCAAATATGACAAGATTTTTTTGAAATCGCCAAAAATATTTTATTTATAGGTCCAAATGAGACACTAAATATAAAAATTCCATGTGAATTTACAAGTCAGATTTTAAATAATTTTCCGAACTTTTAGTTTACTAAAGGCCTTAAAGCTAAGCATCTGGAGTTAGTCTCACAGCCAACAATTTTAAAAGATGTTGTCCATTTTCAAATTTTATCCAGGCACCATAAGTTAGTAAAAATTTATAGGGGTGTAAATTTAGGCTTTTTTACCAAAAGTAATAATCAAAATCTGTATTTTAAAAATGAAAAATCAAAGTCTAAAATTAATAGAAATGTTTATATCAACAATCATAATAATTTTCAAATAGGTAAAACATCAGCCAGTGACATTGGCCTCGAAAGAAAAACAAAACATTCACGAAATTTTTATCGCAATAACAAGTAGGAAATTTCACATTGTAAACAAAAATGCAGTGAAAATCCGATGTTAAATATACACAAGCAAAATGACCATTACCTGTCTCAAAATACTTTAAATAATTTGGAATTTTCAGTTCAAAGGTTGTTTTCGGATTTTCAGAATAGTTCCTCAGAAAACTTATGTAAAATGATTACTCAAGATGGCTATATTTATAATGATAATGATAGCGATAGGAATATTCATACGGCCAATATTCAGTGTGTCTTAACTAATTGTTTTTGCCCTGCGTCTCTAAAGTAATCTCATTAAATAATATTAAATCTGGCATCTGGAAGACAAGTTTCTATCACATTTTTTTCGCAACGACTGAAGCTAAATTAACTCTTAGTTTACCTCCATACATCAATTTTTTTTAGTTTTAATTAGTTATCTTTTATTGATTCTTCAAACAATTATATATTTTTTTTACACTATATAGCAATGCTCTTATTAGGCCACCACCTTCTGAAAATAATACAAGATGAATTTCCATATGGCAACACATTTTCTTAGAAACCCGAATCAATGAGATAATAATTAGGCAATTGTATTTTATCTCTATAACTTTAGCCTTCACTCTTATCTAACATTTTAAAGAATTTTAAGGATGCATTATTTTAAAGCAGTGACAATTGGATCTATTGTGGACCACTGTATGGCACAAATGTTTTATTACTAAAGTTGGAAATAAAAATTAGTACTTTTTCTTTGCTGTGGTTATATATAAATATACATATTTTTAAAATTTTAAAAGAAATAGCTTAGCTCTATACTGAAGCATTCTATGTATTTTATTTTTCTACCATAAGTACCCAATTTTCGAGTACATTAAATAACATTTCTATCTTTTAAACTTATAAATATGATTTGCAATATCTGGTATACATACACTCACTACTTTTTGCTACTTATTTGCCGAATCTACATTTTTATTATTTTTTTCCAGAATTATCTGGATAAATATTTCTACTCTTCTCGAATAAACTTTTTAGGAAAACAGTAACTCTTATCATTTGGCTATGTTATGGTCATCTATGTAAAATTAAATTAAACTAATTTGCCTATCGAAGTAAGTTTATATATGTCAATTCAGACTAAAACTTAATCTCAGTTTGAGCCTCCAGGGCCTTTAACCTAAGCTCTAAAGACGTTCTTTGGAATAATTTTTTTATAAGTTCGACTAATAAGGACCTGCTTGTATTTTTTACTTCAATGATTCTAGATGTCTTCAAAATTTGAAGAACATTTTAACTTAAAAATGCACCAGAACGCGACTTTCTAATAGTAATATCGGTATCTAGATGCCAGGATAGGATACACATATCGATAGGGCACACATACTATCAGTCTTTCTTTTTTACAGTATAATTAGGTACGCATTTTAATTTTCAGTACTGTGGTTTGTTAATCCACACATCCATATCATGTTAAATACCTGAATAATAACATATTTTCTGAGTTTTAGGTAATTTTTAGCAAAAATAATAAGTAAGACTGAGGCTAAGAAATACAAAACGGGCCTCTTTTGAAAAATAGCATGAGAAAATGTTCCCTATTGAAAGTGAAGTTCAAGGCCTAAACAAAAATAACTTTGTCAATAATAATTTTTGTCATGAACATGGATTTATGGTAAAATAATTTGCCAATGAGGTAACAAAAGTTGTACAGGTATTATCCGTAAGTATGCAAACTGGTCTTAGCAAAAGACTTAACGCCTAGATAGGTTATTTAGTTTTACGATAGTAAAAATTCAGTTTATATGGGCTTTCAGAAGCTTCTTGTTTAAAAAAAAAACACATCAGATCTCCGTTCTTTAAAAGAAATAAGCTAGAAAAAGTTGATTTTAGTATAGACATATTATGTGAATTTTGACGGTATTACCCAATGACGTCATTACTTTCCAGGGATCCCAATGGAATTACCGTGTTCGCTCTTCTCGGGCATTACTCCGCGCTTATGTATTTAAAGGTAAAATATAGTAAATTAGTAAAATACTGTTATGAACTGGCTAGCCAAGTAGTAAGAATGCATATATGGATAAGAATGTAGTTGGTGTAAGACAGTATATTACAATATAAAGCAAACATAATTTTATTAAGTTTAACAGATATAGTTTACAAGTTATACCTAGTCTTTTAGCATAGGAGTTTTAGTTGATTTTTTTAAGAGTGATCACAAAACTTTAATTTATCTTTTTGTTTACGCCAATGTCAGGGCCCAACAAAGGCATTGGATAAATATTAAGGTAAAGCATTAAGTCGACTTAAAATTTATAAAGGTACATGTAACTATTAAAGCATGGATTTAAAAGTAGTGTTTAATACAGTAATTTTTTTGATGTATGAATAAAGGCAAATAGAAGTAGATTTAAGATGAAGTTATAAGATGTAGTATGTAGGTAAAAATGAAATTATGGCTTTAATTTGAAGTTTATGTGAATGAGCTGGAAATGTTTGTTAAAAAATGTAGGGTGTAAGCTAAACAAGATATTTGGAGTATGCGCATTTTAATTATATTATACCACAGGATTTATTCTTTTGTCATCCGATAAGGTTGTTTTTGTACCATATGATATTTTGAAAAATATGTATTTTTTTTTAGTTAAATATTTATATCTATTACATGTAGGATATACATACTAAAATTCCAAAATTCTGCTTGATAATAGAAACTTGTAAAAAAAAACTGTAATTTCATTATTAAATGGGTCAACCCATAAATAAAACAATCAAACGTTAAAGCAGTAAATAGTAAAGATGTTAAATGCATTTTTGTTAACTTTTTTGTTGTTTTAGCTTTTCTTTATCATTTTACTAAAAATGTTTTTTTTACTCTAAATTACACTTGATCTTTATACAATTTATGTAAGAAATAAATATCTAAATCTAAACTAGTACTTTTTTGAATAAGTTTAAATAGATTGAACTTTGAATATATTTTCTTAACTTTTATTAAACTGGACTCAATTGTAATTAATATTTTTAATTTATTGTATTCACTTAAAAAAAATGATTTGTAAACATCTAACTGTTTAAATGAAAATAGTCCTTTATACATATTGTACTTATGATAAAATTTAGATTATTTATGGTATTTTTTTATACCCATATATTTTGCCTAAAATTTGTTACCTTTGTTGACTCTTATATAAATTACTTAGGTATATCATTTTTTAATTATTGTGGCAAAAAGCCCAGATTTTTCTAATATTTTTAAATGAAATTAAATGTTTATTGAAATTAATAATTTTTGTCTAATGAGCTCTCGTAATGTATGTTTTAGATTCGCCAGCCTAACTTGCTCCGAATCCAGAAGAGAAGAATCTAATGAAGACTGTATGTGTATGATGTCTAAGCAATATCCCTAAAGGTCAAGCAAAGCGGCCTATGTTTAACCAAAGTTATGCAATCGACGGATAAGCGGGTGAGCAAAGCTGACCGGATAGCATCATGCTCAAGCACAGATAGGCAATCGTCAACCTATCGCAAGCTCATAACAAACCATATACACCAGACCAGCAACGTATCTAGCGGGGGGAGTCAACGTCAACCCTCCAATTTGTCGTGTACCTAATCAATACGACAACCTAGCAAGCCGAAGCAAAATCTTCCAATGAAACTAATTTGAGATGAAGAGTATTTATGGCGATAAGCAAATAATAAATGGGCAATGGCTACAGAGCGATCTGCAAACGTCGAGGAAGAATAAGGCAGCATGCAACCCGCAATCTCCGTTGACATAGCAAGACTGCGGTAACATTAACCAGTAACTAGTCATGAAGAAGAAAGAAGATCCAAGAGCAAGTAAAGCTGCGCGAATCAGAGTATTATTTGGTGAATTTATTAATTTGTCGATTGGATTGTTAAATTGTTAATTTTTATTCTTTTCTTTTTGCTTAAATCAGATTTTAAATTATTTTGTTTAAAACTGTGGGTCCAGTTTTCTTCGAAGAGGGGCATATGTCATGTATGTAATTTGGGCATGCTATTCGGAACTTGGTTGGTTGACCTGATGTAAAAGTATTAGGACGTCAACCTAGGAAGTATGTGGTGCAAACGATTTATGTTTGAGATTAAAACACATTTGTAATCACATGCTTCTATAAAACCAATCAAGAACGGATAGTCGGGTTCAGTTGAGTACGCTAAGTAACTAAGTTCTTAATAGTTAAGTAGAGAAGCAGTAAAGAGAGTCTGATCGAGAGCTGAACCCGACCTACACTTGAATAATATTTGTATCAGACAACTGGGCCAGACAGTAGTGATTCGTGAGTAACTATCTTTTGTACTTAGTATTAATAAACCCTTAAACTATCTCACGATCCTCTTTATTTGTGCGCAACACGTACACAAATAGTGACGACAACCCCCTCGTGACAATATTTAAGAAATAATTCTTGGGTTCATTTTGACAAAAAAAAACTTTATATAAACATTTATCCTAAACGTCTTAAATTTTGAGATAGATCAAAAAAATTCCTTTTTTATTAAAATCTGTGATACTGCTCTAGATAATTTTGTGAAATTTAGTGCAGACTTTTTATTCGTCAAAAGGAATTTTCTGATATAACATGCTCTTTTTTTATTTCGTCCGGTGACGTTGGTGCGGGAAATGCATTCCTTGCTGAGAAATTGTGTCGCTTGATTTTTTTCGTTTGACGTACAGTATTCGTATAAAAATTTTAATTAATTTATTATCATCTTGGTAGGCTCCTTACAAGAAAAAACAGTTTATCTAAAATACTGAGACCGATTCCCGCGCGAATGCCACTGGACGAAATAAAACACATGTTATACATCAGTAAAAAAATCGTGATGAATAGAAAGTGTGCACCAAATTTCACAGAAATATCTAGAGCAGTATCACAGATAGTGACAAATCCCACCCACCATATTTTACTTCCCGTAAACAGTGTAAAATTTTGCACCATTTTTGTCCATACACTAACACAAACGCCCCCCTCCCTTTTCGATTACTTCAACATTTTCAAGGGTATACAGGGTGTCCCAGATAAAAGCAACTACATGGGAATTTTGGAAACGGTAAGAGATACGAGTTTGATTAAATGAGAAAAAAAAATTGTGTGTGCTTAAGACCACACGGCAGTGTAAACTTGAACAAGGCAAAATTAATCATACTGGCCTTCATCTGCATCATCATATCGCTCGCTGAATGTTCCTCTCACAGTTAGTCGACTCGAGTCGACTTCACCCGAATGAGCGTTACATAGCCCAGACTAACGGCTCAGTTCAATTCATTACCCACAAAAACTGCTAAACGCGCCTAAAGAAGTTTACACTTAAAAATTGCGCTATTCTAAGCCCAATCAGGTGCTGTATCAATATTAAAGATATCTATAGGGGTTACTAAAATATCGAGCAAAAACTAAAAATTGTTTTTTCAAAAATTGAAATATCGCCGCCATCTTGCAAAAAAATTTAATGAAATCTGGTAGTTTTGTATAACCAACTACAGCCAATCGAATGACGTTAACAAATTTTTTTAGACCTAGTTTTTTTAAACTCATAGCTGGAATAATCTGATTTCTTAACATTGTTTCGTACTTTCTGCAGTCAAATTGCCTTCAATAAAGAATGGACCAATTATCTTATTATCAGTAATCCCTGTCCAAACATTTATCTTTTGAGGATGCTTTGTACGAGCCTCATAAATTCAGTGAGGATTTTCATTATTCCAGTAGCGACAATTATGCATATTGACGACCGAAGAACCCGAATTCGAACCTTTGAAGCTAAAGGAAACTAAAGTTCCTACTGAAGAAAAAATCAAAGCTGCACAACAAAAAGGAAACCAAAACGATACTCCCAAAAACACAAACAAAAATAAAATAGGAAACAAGGCTTTACCTAACTTGGTACAAGCGGAAAAAAAGAAGTTACGCTCTACTTCACCCAGCAGTCAAAAATAAAAATTTCTAGTCTAGGAAAAATCAATTTAGTAATTTAGTCTTAAATAATTAAAAATTGATAGCAATGAATTTTGTCAGAGATTTTAATTACGAATTTATAGAAACAAAAGAATTTGAACTATTTTCCGATTATACAAAATATTTAAACAAAGATACGCATTCAAACATATTTAAAATTTTTCATAAGAATATTAGAAGCATAAATAAGAATTTAAATGAACTTTTGGTTAATCTTTCAGAACTACATAGTCCTCTCGATTGCATTATTTTAACAGAAACATTCAGGGTGTCTGATAAAGCACAGTTTAATCTAGAAAACTACGATTTGTTATACAATGAAGGGAATATCAATAAAAATGATGGGGTTATTTTTTATATAAATAATAAATTAAGTTATTCCGCTAGGACTGTGTTGTTGGATGGATGCAAAGCTCTTCATGTTGAAATTACAACATATGACCAAAAGAAAATTATAATAACTGCCATATACAAGCCTCCATCCCAGGATGCAA
Organism: Aspidapion aeneum; assembly: GCA_963576565.1. Lineage (NCBI taxonomy): Eukaryota > Metazoa > Arthropoda > Insecta > Coleoptera > Brentidae > Aspidapion > Aspidapion aeneum. Next base: position 122,031,181 of record OY755039.1, read on the forward strand.
ATAGCTTTGTTAGTGCTTTAAACGATTATTTAGAGACAGTAAAAAATATAGTTTCTGATACACACTTTATCATAGGCGACTTAAACATTGATCTTTTGGGGGGGGGTTCGGTTCGGTTCGGTTTGGTTCGGTTTGGTTCGGTTCGGTTCGGTTCGGTTTGGTTCGGTTTGGTTCGGTTTTGGGGGAGGGGGGGGTGAAGATACTGTATGCGCAAAACTTTGAATCATTAATTAATAAAATCACCCGACCTGATTCTGGAACGTGTATTGACCATATACATGCCAAGTGTCGAAGTCAATATCTTAAAGAAAAACTTTATCCAGCCATTATAAAGACAAACATAACAGATCATCATTCAACAATTGTAAATATGCATCTTAAAGTACAAAACAATTATTTAGACTCTTACTCCTCATACGATATAATTAATGAAAATAAATTAAAACAGGATATGGCACAAACAAACTGGAATTATTTTTATGAGATCAAAAATGTAAACGACCAAGCACAGTATTTTCTTGATTTAATAACAACAAAAATTAAACAAAACATAACAACAATGAAAATTACAAAAAAAATCTTTTAAACGAAAGCCCTGGATATCACAAGCGCTAGTGAAATCAGTAAATAAAAAAATATACTATACAAATTATACAAAAAAAATACAAATGAACAAACTAAATTAAATGTTACGAGGTACAGAACAATACTTAATATACTATTAAAAAAAGCAAAGATTAAATATTACGAAGCGCAAATTAATAATAATAAAGATTGTTCAAAAAATCTATGGAATACAGTAAAAAATATTTATTCAAATTCTAAAACCTCAGAAATAAACCAAATATACAACAATAATCAGCTTCTAACTAATCCTAAAGAAATTGCAGATACATTTAACAATTTTTTTGCAAACGTCGGAAATAAATAATAAATACTTCTTTTAAAACTGGAGTCGTCCCTGACCTATTTAAAATAACAACCATAAAACCCATTTATAAAAACAAAGATAAAAATTTAATGTCGAACTATAGACCAATCTCCTTAATAACACAATTTACCAAAATATATGAAAAAGTTTTAAATGAAAGGTTGCAAAAATATTTGAAAAAACATTCTACTATTTCAAAAAACCAATATGGGTTCCAAAAAGGTAAAAATACACAAGATGCAATAACGGCTTTAACTGCAAAAATATATGGTGCTTTAGACAAAGGAAAACCATCACTGTGTGTGTTCTTGGATCTTGCAAAGGCCTTCGACACTGTGAGTCACTCGCAGATGTTGGAGACTTTGCAGGATGCGGGTGTACGAGGTGTGCCGTTTAGACTATTCGAGTCATATTTAAACGAAAGGAAGCAATATACTAAAATTAAAAACCAAACAAGTAAAGAAGAAACCGTTGTCTTTGGCATACCTCAAGGTACAGTGATTGGTCCTACTCTTTTCACCCTCTATATAAATAATATTCTCGAACATCGGCTTCAAGGAACGATCTTTAGTTTCTGTGACGATACCGTTATTTTCTTTGAGGCAGACTCTTGGCAGGAGTTAAAAATTATTGCGGAGAGAAACTTAAATGAAATCTTTGACATCTTTAATTACAAATTACTAACAATAAATTTTGATAAGACATATTTTATGCCGTTCTCTTGCAATAAAAGGAATTTACCAAATTATGATTGTCTTTTGGTAAATAATGTAACAATAAATTCTACAGATTCTGTTAAATACTTAGGAGTCCAGATTGACAAACATTTAAAATGGAATATCCACGTAAAACAAGTCACAAACACTATAAGAATAATGCTATTTAGATTTAAATATCTTAGGCAAATTTTAAACATAAACCATCTTCAAACACTCTACTATGGCTTAGTCGAAAGTAGACTACAGTACGGCATCTTGGCATGGGGGGGGGGGCGTATATGATTCACATCTAAAAAAACTAAATATTACACAAAAAGCTATTTTAAAAACCATGTATTTTAGACATTTTCTATATCCTACAAATCGATTATTCCAAGAATCAAAAGTATTGGATATTAGACAAATTTATTACTATCACTTGAGCTTATTTTGCTTTAAAAATAGGAGTAATTTAAAATTACACTCGCATGAAAAAAATACGAGATCTACCACTCAGTACAACATAGAAGAGCAAAAAGCTTCCAAAAATATAGTGAGAGATATCACATGTATTTATTTCCAAAAGTCTTTAATCACTTTCCAACAGAGTTGAAAAAATCTGTACTACAAAATACAGTTAATTTAAAATCGTTTAAAACATTAGTGAAAACAAGACTCTTTATGCTTTCTAGTGAAGAAATCAATAAAATAATAAATCTTTGATATAATAAATAATTATAATTAATCTTTACAAAAAATATTTTGTGCATGTATCAATAAAGTAAACTATTAACTGATTTATAATTAGTAAAAAAATTCAAATATTGGTATTAAACTGAACTAAAATTTTGTGTTAAGTGTTCAAAAAATAATTATAAAATTAGTGTGATTTATCATATTAGATTTGCTTGTGTAACTATACAAAAATGCCTAGCGCGACGTTTGTCTTTAGGATTGTGATGTTTCTAGGAGCATAATTTTTGTTATGATAAGTTGTACTAAAACCAAAAAAAAAAAAAAATGTATCTTAGAAATAAATTGAAATTGAAATTGAATTGACATGTCCATTTAAGCAAAATGTTGCTTCATTGGAAAAAACGATTTTCGAAATAAAATCATTGTCATTATTTATTTTTTCCATCATTAGCTCACAAAAATTCTAAGCGTCTGTCGAAATCGTCTTCATTTTGTTCTTGAACTAAATGGAGCTTGTAGAACTAAAATTTTGATTGTTTTAATATTTTCAGAACGGATTTTTGATCTATTCGGTTTTTTGTCATCCCGATTTGGGTCTAGCTTTAACTGTTCCGGTTTCAGTAAACCTCCTGATTGATTACACTGAGTGACTCATTTAATGGCACATTGGTGCAGAGACTTTCTACATCAAAACTTACAAATCCATCGCCGGGATCTAATTCGATACTTTTTAAAACCTCGACAAAATGTTCCGAGTTTTTGACAAAAGATTCGGACTTACCCTGTAGTGGTTGAATTATGTCCAACAAAAACCTCGACAAAGTGCTGGTCGGTGAGTCCCTGGAGCTGGTAATTGGTCGCAGTGGTATATCCTTCTTATGGATCTTTGGTAATCCATAAAAATGTGATGCCTTACTGTGATGTGGAGTCAGGCGGGATCTAACAGCGTCCGGGATATTTTCAGCATACTTCTTCAAAGTCCTGTAGATGCGTCCTTCTATGGTGGTGGTTGGATCTTTGGGTAGTTGCTTGTAGTCTCCTTTCTCCAGAACTTCTTGGATCTTTTTGTCGGAAGTCTCGACATCCATGATCACCGTCGCGTTTCCTTTGTCGGCCGGTAGAATCTTGATTGATTTGTCAGCCTGCAGGTTCTTGATTGCCCGTTGTTCTTGACTGGTGATGTTTGTCTTTTGTTGCTTCTTTCTGTCCAAGGTTGTTCGTACTTTATGGCGAAACCCATCAGCTTCGGGTTGAGGTAGACTAACGGTCTCTATTGCCGCAATAATTTCCAGTGTCGGTGTCTGTGCCGGTGCAATGGCCAACTTAAGTCCCTTACTGAGTACGAATTCTTCGTTGGTGCTCAGAGTCCTTTTGGAGATGTTCACTATAGTGCTTGGTGTTGTTGTTGAACACCAAGATAACGGTTAGAGATACTTACTAACCGAAACGTCGTGTTTTAAAAATAAATAAAGACAATGGAAGTCCGAAATTTTATTTCTAAATTATTTCTTGTGCTGTAAGGTGAAACATTTAAAAAATAGAAATCTTTTAAAGAAATAATAAACAATTTGCGAATTGAGTTGACGCAATAATAGGTATAGACATAAAAGTCCACACACACATCTGAGTACTCTGCTCTCTGTTTTCAAGATAACACTTAAACCACTGCAATACTTTGCCACGGAAACCATAGAACTCCATTTTCTGCAGCAATGCACAATGGTCGACGTTATCGAATGCTTTTGCGAGGTCGCACTGAAAGTTAAAAACAGCATCTCTGGTATTCTTTTTACACTTGAAGCCAAATTGTTTGGGAGAAGGAATATTAACTTTCTTTAATTCTAGATTTAACTAATTTTTCAAAAACTTTAGATATTATTGGCAAAAGCGAAATAGGACGATAATTTTTTGGATTTGTTTATTGTTTTAACTCCACCTTTGTGTAAGTGTATGACTATCGAAGTTTTTAAACCGTTTGGGATATAACCCTCGTTAAAAGGATCATTTATAATATTACTTAGAGCTTCACAACAGTTCTGAGGAAACTCTTTTATAACTTTAATAGATACGCCAGCAATACCACCGGAGTTTTTGTTTTTATTGTTCTTGAGACTTCTGCGACCGAAGTTGGCAAAAAAAACAAAACTAGTAAGTTCCCTGTTCCTCTTTGTTTTTAGTAAATCGATTGAGTTAGTGTTTGACTTTAAACTTTTGGTAAAATAGTCTGCTACTGTACAGAAATGTGTATTTAATTGGTCTGCAACTGCCGGTGGATATTTAATAGTTACAGAATCTATTTTAAGTTCAATTTTTTTGTTTTTTTTGCCTACCTGATAATTTATTTATAATGTTCCAAGTTTCTTTTTTGTCATTTTTGGAGGATTCATGTTGTTTTTGTAGAATAGAGATATAGGTTCTAGTATGGTTTCTTTTAAAATATATCTGAGGGCACGGCAGTGCCTCGCCAAGTTCGCGCGCCGTAACCATCTTTTCTTGAAACATTTCAGCCGATATTTGACCTACCTAAAACTCTACTTCGGAATGAGCTACGAATCTCTTTGCACAGTCGTAGATCTCCATGGAGTTAACAACCCCTCCAAGTTTCCATAAGGTAGTAAAGTAGTTACAAAATTTCAAAAAACGTCGAAATTGCCACTCACTCACTGACTCACTCACTCACTCATGTATAGATCATCAATATTCTACTGTACTTCCAGACATGCTACAAAGCTAAAATTTGGCAGACTGATAGAAATTATGACCAAACCCCTGGAAAAAATCAAAAAACCCCAAAATTTTAATTTACTCCCCTCCCCTATACATTTAAAGTTATGTAAAAGTAGCATTGCCCACTTCCCGAAATGCTAGAGAGTTGAGCTTTGGCAGACTGATAGGAACTATGATAAAGTTATAGGAAAAAATTAAAACACCCCAAAATTCTAATTTACTTCCTTCCCCTATAAATGTAAAGTTATGTAAAAGTAACACTGCCCACTTCCAGAAACGCCAGAGAGCTGAACTTTTTAAGACTGAAAGACAATATAAATTTAAATTTATATAAAACTAACATTGCCCACTTCCAGAAACGCTAGAGAGCCGAGCATTGGAATGCTGATAGAAATTATGATAAAACCATGGGAAAAAAATTAAAAAGTCCAATATTTTCATTTACTCTCCTCCCCTATAAATGTAAAGTAATGTAAAAGTAACATTACCCATTTCCAGAAACGCTAGAGAGCTGAGCATTGGAAGACTGATAGGAAATATGATAAAACCATAGGACAAAATTTAAAAACATTTCCAAACTAGTAAGAACCTTTCATTTTGAAATTTGTATTGGAGAACTTGGCTTTACTTTTACATTTTGTTTTTGTAGAATAGAGATATAGGTTCTAGTATGGTTTCTTTTAAAATATATCTGACGGCACAGCAGTGCCTCGCCAAGTTCGCGCGCCGTAACAGAAGCGACAAAGCGCCCTGTGGTGGGGATGGACAACATATCACACTGAGAGAAAGTGCGTGCGAGGTGTTAAGTACACTAAAAAAAACAGCGTAAATCTGCTTATGTGGGAAAAAGTTTTACATTTTTCTTTAAATGATGAACATGGGCAAATAAACAGATGTACTAATGTAAACTTTTGCACGCAAAATAAGTTCTTTTAAGGTGCAAAATTCCCGTATGTAAGCAGCAAAATGTTTTTATTGAATTTGACAGAATAAATCATAGAGAATATTATTAAATGCAACAATAAAAGTTTTCGGAGAGGTCGGGGCTGTACTTAAGCATTTTTATTGGAGACAAAATTGTTTCGAGCCAATAAAAACGCTCTATTTTGAAAAGGGCACCATGACCATCATATATTGACGTTATTAAAACTCCGCGACGTCCAAGGGCCTTTTTAAGAACATTTACAAAAAAAAAAATTTTGCGGGTTATGCGGTATTTTTAAAAAAAAATTGAAAAAAAGTCCTATAAAATGAGCTGTTTAACCTCACTTTTTTCAAGAACATTCAATAACAACTAACTTCAAAAAGCATGGCTGCCAACCAAAATGGACCTGAAATATGTTTCAAAAAGGCACTGTTGCCAGATCGCCACAAAAGTCGTCAAAATTAGGGAAAAAATAAACTTTTACTGTGTGGATAAGATTTATTTAAAAACATTATTCAAACATCAAAACTGCATAAAAACTTAAACACTTTTTAACTAAACTTAACCTAAGCAAAAAAGCATATTTGAACCAGAACTTGAATAAATCAAACCTAACCTAACCTAATCAAACATAATTTATTGTAACGAAACCTAACCTAACCGGATCAAACACAATTTATTGTAATGAAACCTAACCTAAACGGATCAAACATAATTTATTGTAATGAAACCTAACCTAACCTAACCGGATCAAACATATTTTATTGTAATGAAAGCTAACCTAACCGGATCAAATATAATTTATTGTAATGAAACCTAACCTAACCTAACCGAACCGGATCAAACTTAATTTATTGTAATGAAACCTAACCTAACCTAACCGGTTCAAACATAATTTATTGTAATGAAACCTAACCTAACCGGATCAAACATAATTTATTGTAATGAAACCTAACCTAACCGGATCAAACATAATTTATTGTAATGAAACCTAACCTAACCTAACCGAACCGGATCAAACTTAATTTATTGTAATGAAACCTAACCTAACCTAACCGAACCGGTTCAAACATAATTTATTGTAATGAAACCTAACCTAACTGGATCAAACATAATTTATTGTAATGAAACCTAACCTGACCTAACCGGATCAAACATAATTTATTGTAATAAAACCTAACCTAACCTAACCGAACCGGATCAAACATAATTTATTGTAATGAAACCTAACCTAACCTAACCGGATCAAACATAATTTATTGTAATTAAACCTAACCTAACCTAACCGAACGGGATCAAACATAATTTATTGTAATGAAACCTAACCTAACCGGATCAAACATAATTTATTGTAATGAAACCTAACCTAACCTAACCGAACTGGATCAAACATAATTTATTGTAATGAAACTTAACCTAACCTAACCTAACCTAACCGGATCAAACATAATTTATTGTAATGAAACCTAACCTAACCAAACCCGAGCTAATCCAACAATTCCAAACGCAACTGAACCGAAATTAATATCTTTCACCAATTTGTGGTGTTAGATTTCGGATGCGTTCATGAGCAGTTTGGCAACAGCGCACAATTTTTGTTTTTCTTTTTTCCAACCAAAAATTTATTCCAGGGTAATGTCACCTATAATGTAAACAAAATTAAATACAAGTTTTTGCACGCGATTTTCCGTATAGTTTAGATTTTACCAAAACCTAATAAAAAATTTATGTTTTTTGATGTTATCCGCATCTAAATATGCTTAAAAATATCTAAATTAGTGTTTGCAATTGAAATCGCGATAGAAAAATGTTTAGTTTTTGTGTCTCTAAAGTCGACAAGAACCCAATTGCCTTTCAAGCACTTTATTTTAGTACAAAACAATTCAATTTACTGCGAAAATAAAATATTTACAAAAAAACATTTTGATAACATTTTGAAGAAGGTACTCTTAAGTACATTTAATTTATTATTAAAAGTTTAAAAGTTTTACTGCAAAATTAATATAACAGTGAAAAAACATTTTAAAAGTATTTTTAAACAGTTGCTTTTAAAGCACTTTATTTTAGTACAAAAATATTAGATGTTTTACTGTGAAAATAAAATATTTACAAAAAAACTGACAAGTTGATGTTTGCCGTCCTTGCTTATTAAGAAAAGTTGTTTATAATTAAAAGTTACGACAGATTCTTCTTTTTCACACTTTTGCATCTGAACAACTTTTTTTAATAACATTTTCCGATATCTTTTAAAAAAGGGTATTTTACTCTTAACACTTTTTATCAAATCAGCCTACTAACCGCCCTGTAGATATCCATTTTTTAACATCTTAGTTTCCGATCAAGCAGGTGCAATTTCCAGAAAATCCAAATCTAAATCGAACAATTTTTGTCATTTATACCTTACATCATCAAATCAGCATACTAAACCACCCTGTGTATTAATTGATTTGGCTAATTTTCTTAACATCTTAGTTTGAGACCAACCAGGCGCAATTCCCAGAAAATCAGAATCTGAATCGAAATTTTTTGATCATTTATACCTTACCCGAACTCAATCTGTGGACATTAATTTTTATATTAATAGATATTATATTAGTTTAAAAAGATGTAATTTTATATATAATAGGTATGTATTATTTAAAAAAATGCATTTTTTGTATTTACATATGCGTGTACATAAGAATTTGGGGACGCCCTGTACATATTCTAATATTAAAAACTGAAATAAATTAGTCGTGACAAATAATAACTTTATAATGCATTTTTTTTAATCAACATAATTTTATAAGAGTTATTTTGTATATTAGGACTTTTCGGACACCATGTATGTAATTATTTAAGTATCAAATATAATAAAGCATAAAAACTGCTAGTATGACGTAATTATTATAGCTTTTTAACTTTTTACGTCTTTTAAGCCAATTTTAATTTGTTTTTATGTATCAAAAATTTTAAAATCCTCTGTATATATTCTTAGATTAATATTATAATAAAGCATACATATGATATAACTAGTCGTTTCGTTTCAAATTAAATAATTTACGACTTTCTTGTCTTACGAGGTAAATATAATTTTTTTTCCGTGTAAAGTTTCGTGCTTCTTCTCTCAGTGTAAAATGTTGGGTTAGTGTCAAGTGACGTCACGAATTCGATACCCATAAAAGCAATGCTTTATCTGTCATGTTGTCGCTTCTGGGGTAACTCTTCTGAGCCGTAACCATCTTTTCTTGAAACATTTCAGGCGATATTTGACCTACCTAAAACTCTACTTCGGAATGAGCTACGAATCTTAAACTTGGCACAGTCGTAGATCTCCATGTATACATACATAACAACCCCTCCAAGTTTCATGGAATTCCATAAAGTAGTAAAGTAGTTACGAAATTTCAAAAAACGTCGAAATTGCCACTCACTGACTCACTCACTCACTCTGTTTTTCCAGACATGCTACAAAGGTGAAATTTGGCAGACTGATAGAAATTATGACCAAACCCCTGGAAAAAATCACAAAACCCCAAAATTTTAATTTACTCCCCTCCCCTATACATTTAAAGTTATGTAAAAGTAGCATCGCCTACTTCCAGAAATGCTAGAGAGTTGAACTTTGGCAGACTGATAGGAACTATGATAAAGTTATAGAAAAAAAGACCCCAAAATTCTAATTTACTTCCTTCCCCTATAAATGTAAAGTTATGTAAAAGTAACACTGCCCACTTCCAGAAACGCTAGAGAGCTGAACTTTTTAAGACTGAAAGACAATATGATAAAACTATATGAAAAGATTTAAAAACACCAACATTTTAATTTACTTCCCTCTCCTATAAATTTAAATTTATATAAAACTAAAATTGCCCACTTCCAGAAACGCTAGAGAGCTGAGCATTGGAATGATGATAGAAATTATGATAAAACCATGGGAAAAAATTTAAAAACTCCAATATTTTCATTTACTCTCCTCCCCTATAAATGTAAAGTTATGTAAAAGTAACATTACCCATTTCCAGAAACGCTAGAGAGCTGAGCATTGGAAGACTGATAGGAAATATGATAAAACTACAGGACAAAATTTAAAAACATAACTAGTAAGAACCTTTTATTTTGAAATTTGTATTGGAGAACTTGGCTTTACTTTTTTCTCAATTCTTTTTACGGAATGCCATTTTCGCGTACTTGGCTTTTTTTACATGAAATGTTTTTGTTATGATTAATATTTTTTTAAATAGTTTAGATAGCTTATGTTAGATGTGAATTTAGCAATGTAAGCTAGTGATCTTTTATTACGACTAGAAATTTTTATTGCCTTTGTAATGAATTCTTTTGATTGAATTTTTTTTTTTTTTAAAGGGGACGCATGTTTGGATCACATCGTCTATGGTGTTTTGAAACAGTTTCTGTTGTTATGAACCAATCGATAGCTGCTAAGCTTTTTTTAAACATAACTTTGTTTCTTTCAGAAAAGATGCTGAAAGACTAAGGTGGCATATTTTTTTGTCACCCAGTACATAGAAAAACAGACTACAAGAAAAAATAATTTAGGCTTAATAATTTGGCCTAAAGATATAGGGCAAGCTGTTGTATATTGGGACAATTTTTTTCTAATTGATATTACAGATAAAGCTGATTGATTTGGTAAGTGATTTTTCTCGAGATCCATGCATTAGCATCAAGTGCAGCTATAGTAAACATAAAATGCAAACAAAAAAGAAGAATGACGGAATAATGAGCTAGTCCCAGTATACATCAGATTCCCACTATACAACCACCCCATGTTGCATAGTGGGAATAGGCCTAGTGCATACTGGGACAACAGGGAAAAAAATCTGTTTTTCTTACTAAAAATACTATAAAACAACAATAATAAAACATATTTCATAAATGAAAATAATCTTTATTGGTGAAAATAAAAACAAACAAAACAAAACTCTAAAACTAGGTTATTAAAGATCGTAAATGGTCAATACAAACAACAATTTCAACAACTAACACATTCATATGACCTATTCCATATTATAGGCTGTTGGATCAAAATTAAAAACGCATTGCCTGGCAGCTTTCCTCATATCTGTTAGCGTTTTTTCGGAGTCTTTTTTTGGTACTATTAGGGTTATTCATTTTCTCAAAATAAAAATAAAATCGTAAATAACGTTTTAGCAAAAGGGTCCCACTATACACCCTTTTTTTTAAAAAAAAAGATAAAATTGTAACTAAACTTTTAATTAAACTAAAACCTCACTCATTGCAATATTTAATCAAGTTCTTATTTATTTGAAACTTTATCTTGCATGAATAATAAAATAATAGCATTAGCAAAATAGTCCCACTATACACCCTTTAAAGCTACTTTAAAACTATGTCCCACTATACAACATGTTTAAAATTCCCACTGTACATCAGGGTATGCCATTAAAATTAGGTTCAATTTTTTTTAGCACCGTAGAAATTAACACTACTATTACATAAACTTACCCTCTATACACCTTAAGTAACAAGTTGAACCACTATTTACTAAAAAAATCACATGTATAAATGCGTTATAGCGTCGGACACGTGGAGTCAGAAAAAAAAATTGACATATGTTGTACTTGCTATGGACGATATTAAACAGAAGCAATACTTCAAGGCGCTGTAATTGCGGTTTTTAATAGATGTCGCTACACGTAGATGACGCTGTAATTTATTCAAAATTTTAACGGGGAACCGTGGTGTGAAATTTGATTTGTCCCACTATTAAACATGTCCCAGTATACAACAATTTCCTCTACCGCTAAAAGCCTAAATTACCACCTCCATTCCTATAGTAGACAGTCTATCTTGACAGATCCACGGTTCCTGGATTGGAGCTACATCAATTTCGCTCTCTCTTAGAAGCAGTGTCAGGGTATGTGAAAGCCACAATGGTATACTTACATCCAAAACAGCTGGCAAGTATTCGGACTGAGCCAAATTTTCAGCTACATCTTTTAGAATTTGCCTTAAAACCATCACAAAATGAGGAAAAGTATCTAGTTCTTGTAGCTTCTCTCTGACTTTTGTTGATATAGCAGAGACTAGGAATAATAGCTTCATGTCATAGAATTTTATGGTGTCCGGTACATGTACTTTGCTAAAAAATTCCACAAAAATTTAAAGATAAATAAACTTAGAGTAATAAAATATAAAGAGAAGTAGTAGCCCCGTTTTCGGCGGTCATTCATTCATTTGTTGGTAAACAATGTAGCTTTTTCGCTGTTGCCGCCTCCTCTGCCTCTGTAAATTTTTATAAATAATAAGTAAGGTTCAACTTCTTACCTTACCAAAATATATAGTGCTTTAAGTTGGTTAGACTATTCAAACCGTGCGATAATTTGTCATGCGCTTATTAGCCCGCGTCGCGTTGTTTTATGCCGTGTATTTCTAATTACATCCTGCGATAAAAACTCATTTAGACAACATAATTTATGAACGGCCCCTTTTCCCACAATTTTTTCAGGACGTGGCAACAGGTGTACGACATCATATTACGGATTTCGTGTTAGCAGGGCCGGGTTTCAGCTACTTGGACTATACCCCAGGTAAAAACGGAATCCTATTGTAGAGAACGATTAGTCATTGTTCCAACAGTTTTAACCGGTATTAAGGATATTCTATTTTATTATTTTAAAATGCGGCTTTTCTGTTTGGAGAAAATTAATAGGATTGTTTTAATTTTCTCTAAGTATTTAGTAGTTTTGTAGTTTTTCTGTGTGAAACCACACCTTAAGGAAAACGAAGCGTCTTAGAATTAAATAAATGGATCCATGACGGATCTGATACCTTCCTAGCCCATTAGCACACTCCACGTTATATCAACCTTGAAAACAGGTTTTTGTAAATATCTCCGAAATGAAAGCTCCTACGAACTTTTCGGTTAATTTTTTTTAAATAATTTTTTTTAAAAAACGCGCGCTACTGTACTCCGAAAACCGCATATTGATGCGACGCTCCGTTAAAAAGTTAGCATTTTTTAAACTTTTTAACTGTCAAAAAACTGTCATTAGCATTGATGAATTTTGACTAAAATCTAATCAGCTCGTTGCAGAGTCGAGTGCTATTTTACCTGAAAATTTGTATTTTTTCCAGGAGTTTGGTCATAATTTCTATCAGTCTGCCAAATTTCAGCTCTTTTGCAAGTCTGGAAGTACAGTAGAATTTTGATGATCTATACATGAATGAGTGAGTCAGTGAGTGTAACTACTTTACTACTTTATGGAAGTCCATGAAACTTGGAGGGGTTGTTAACACTATGAGATTTGTAGCTCTTTCCGAAGTAGAGTTTTAGACAGGTCAAATATGGGCTGAAATGTTTCAAGAAAAGATGGTACAGCAGCGCGAACTTGGCCAGGCACTGCCGTGCCTTCAGATAAAGACAATGGAAGTCCAAAGTTTTATTTCTACTCAATCATTGTCTACGAGTTTCAAACAAAAGATTATTTTTTCACTTATATAATGGTCATGAACGGTTAGCCCAGATTTTCCTAACCTCTAAGGTCGACACTGACAGTTACATGTGTGTCTGCCCGCAGTTAGAAAAACGATAACTGCAGTGGACTGTATATATTTTATTAAATGAAAGCGCGAACAAACATAAATATATTGATACGAAATCACGAAATAATTAAGGTCCATAGGTTAATTGCTGTTACCCACAGAACGGAAATCAGAAACAAAGTACTCACCAGTTTGCAGCCAATTTCTCCACGTTCCAGGGGCCCCTGATTGGATCTAATGATGGCACCACGTAGCTGAAGGGCTGAAGTTTCCAGTTCTATGCTTCAGTACACCAAAATCGAGCACTTTCAAGTGTAGAAATTTGTAATAGTTGGAGAAAGTAATTAACACGCCATTTTTCTCGAGGCGGTAGAAAGGATCTCTCTGATTCTTGGTGCGCATGTCAAATGCGCGAAAAATGTACTCTGTCCTTCATCCAATTGTGTGGTTTTAAAAACAACCGCGAAATTTAGCGGGAGCTAACATAACCTCCAAAACACACAATTTTAGAATATCAGCCGGACAGATATAGATATAAGAAAAATGATCGACCGATAAATATAAATGAATGAAAAACAGATAAGTAGCGCAAGTTTATTTAGAGATAACGAAAACCCGAAAAAGGCAAAACAAACAAACAAAAATTCAAAAAAAAATAATAAAGAATTACCTATTGTAATACCCGGTAATAGGTAGAAAAATGAAAATTAGTTTTAATTCGGCAAGAGGCACATTTTGACAACTGGCCGCTTGTAAACACCGGCAGCCGTTCGTACCGTCGCTACACGCACTTGAACGTCTCCGCCGGGATGCAATTCGAGAACCCGACCGACTGGCCATTTCAAAGGTGATTGGATGTGATCACTCGATATGATAACCAAATCATTTAATTTGATATTTGGGAACGAATCAGCCCACATGTGTCGCTGTTGTAGCGTATGCAAATACTCTACAGAATACCTTTTCCAAAAATCATTATGTAGTTTTTGGATTAGTTGCCATCGCGAGAGCCGATTTAGGGGAACCTCGGACAAATCTGACTCCGGAATTTCTGAATTAAGGGGTTCAAGGGTCAAAAAATGCCCAGGGGTAAGAGGTTGAAGAGCGTGTGGATCTGAAGAGGCAGGAAATAAAGGGCGACTATTAAGCACAGCTTCTATGCGACATGTAAGGGTGGACATTTCCATGATGGACAACTTCTGGTCGCCGACAACTCGAACAAAGTGAGTTTTAAAACTTTTGACGCCAGCTTATGCCAGGCCATTGAAATGTGGACTGAGAGGGGGTCCCAGATGACCAGCATTGCGTCACTCTTCCACGTCTGGAAATGAATCGATGGAATGCACCTACAAACCCTTCGGTGGACAGTTCCATGGTTAATTCCAAATGCACGCAATGTGTGGCCGTACAGACAAACACACAGACATACGATTTGAAAGCTTTACAACCACGGTAACGATGAGGAATCACAAAGAAAGGTCCACAAAAGTCGATAGCTACACTCGAAAAAGGTTTAAGTTGATTGATTCGATGAGCGGGAAGTGAACTCATTATGGGCGGTCTATAGGGTTTAGGGTTGATTCTAAAACATTGCAAACACTTGGATATGGTTCTTTGAATTGCCCGTCTGGCAGATAATATCCAAAATTGCTGTAAAAGCAGATTATGTAATGTCTTAAACCCAGGATGAAGGTATTGTCTATGAGTGGACTCGATAAGAAGAGTAGTTAAACGATGGTTACTTGAAAGTAAGACGGGGTGTTTTGCAGAATAAGCAAAAGGTCAGATTTTTGTAATCTGCCACCGACTCTAATGATATTATTTTCATCAAGAAAAGGTGAAAGTTTTTGAAAAGGTTTCGATATTGGTTTATCCTTAGATAACGCGGAAAAAAGCTCAGAAAAGCAAGAACCTTGAACGCGTTTGATAAGAAGGTATAACGCACTTTGCATCTCACCGGTGGTAGGAAAAACAATATTTTCAAAAATAATTTTTTGGTCCGGTGGATTAGTGGGTTTTTGATAGGAATGGTTTTGAAAAAGGTTAACTATTCGAAGGACATAACAAATGATACGTTGAATTTTTGATATAGATGAATATTTGATAAGAAGCTGATCTAAGAAGTTAACGTCAATTATCGCATTGCAACAGACATTTGGCTTTTCCTCCAGATTAATATCTCCGAAATCAATCGGCATTTTTGATTTATGAAAATCGAGCCATTCGTTTTCGGGAGACCACAAAAACGACGGTGCATTCCACCACATGTCATGTGAAATGAGCTGTGAAGGGGTGGCCCCTCGTGACGCAATATCGGCTGCATTTAAAGCAGAAGGAATGTAGCGCCATGAGTTTGAGGGAATGATTTCTTGGATTCTACTGACTCGATTCCAACAAAGGTTTGCCAGCGATTAGGAGGGGATGAAAGCCAGTGCAATACGACTTGCGAATCGCAGAAAGTAACGATATTTGTAAAAGTTATTTTTAATTCATAGCTAGATAAGACGAAATCAATTAATTCGCTTAAAAGAAATGCGCCTAGGAGTTCTAGCCTAGCCAAAGTTGTGACTTTATAGGCGCGACCCTAGATTTTGCAGATATGAGAGAAACAGATATATTGCTTTCTCTTCTACACGAAAATATACGACGCCTGCGTAACCTTGAATTGAAGCGTCACAGAAGCCGATGATTTGACAGGTATTGGTTTTTGACAGTTTGATTTGTCGGGGTAATTGAAAATTGGAAAGAAGCGGGAATTCAGAACGAAGTTTTGTTCCAAGAGTCGATGATGGAAGAATCTGGTTCTTCGTCCCAGCCTATTTTCGATATCCACAACTGTTGGCAAAATAAATTTTGCTTGTAGCAACAAGGGACAAAGAAAACCTAAGGGATCGAAGATTGTTCCTATGATAGATAAAACAGAACGTTAGTTGGGGGTTTGTCCTTCATTCGACATTGATAAGAAAAATGTCGTTTTTTGGATGCCATTGAAGGCCTAAAACTTTGATAAAGTGTGGTTCATCCTTGTCAAAAGTGAGAGGCATTTGACGATCGGATTCTGGCAATGTTGCCAATAACTCAGGACAATTGCTTGCCAATTTTTTAAGTTCAAATCCTCCCGACTTCAACAAATCATTGAGTTCCGTCTGAAGGGAAAGGGCTTAGAAAGCGAAGGCTAGTTCCCAAGATATCGTCGATGTATATTGACGTTTTAGAACACTACTAGCCATAGGAAAACGTTCCTTTTCTCTCTCTGCCAGCTCATTTAATGTACGCATGGCTAGAAAGGTGAGCATGTCATGCCAAAAGTGACAGTAGAAAGTTCCCACACTGAAAGTGGGTCCTGTGGAGGAAAACCTCCACAATATCCTTTGATAAGGACGGTGATAAGGATTGATAAGGACTTGACGGAACATCTGTTTGATATCAGCAATGTAGGCAATAGGATTAAGACGAAACGTAAGGAGTAAAGAAGCAATATCCTTTTGAAGTTTCGGTCCAGATAACAACGTGTCATTGAGACTAATATTCTTTGGGGTGACTGCCGAACAATCCCAGACTACCCTTAATTTTGTCACTTAAGCTTTCCGGCTTTAGTACGCAATGATGTGCCAAAAAACATGATACGTCGACTTTTGGTTGACTAGATAAAACTAGACTCATGTGATTAGAATCGATATAGTCTTGCATGAAACTTGAATAGGCAGTGTACAGATCAGGATTTTTGAGTAATCTATTTTCTTAGAAGTAAAAAATCTACGATAAACTTGCGGATAAGTATTTCCTAGGTCAGAGTATAATTTTATCTTTAAACGGAAGATCTACCATGAATCTACCGCTCGGTTGTCACTCGCAGTAAAAATTGATTCCGCTTGTTTTTCTTCCTTTGATAAGATTTGTTTTTTAGGCAAATGTTCGATTTCCCAAAACCTAGGGATAATGACCTCCAAGGAGGTGAATGAATCGTAAAAAACAACTGGTTCGTTCCGTAAGACTAACCTACTTCGTCCACTTTTCCCATGACGACCCAGCCAAAGATGGTTTCAAGGGCTGAAGGTTGCCCTATTTGTCCAAGAACCCTGCCCTCCTTGAATATCTGTGAGAATAGCTCGCAACCAATAACTAGGTCCACAGGTCTAGATTTGAAATAAGATGGGTCGGCAAGTTTAAGGTTTTCCAAGTGTTTCACTGATTATCGTTCAAAGTGAATGTAGGCATATTGGAACATAGTTGTGGAACAACAATTGCTTCGAAATTAAGTAAAGGAGTGACCTGTCCTTGTGGCTTAATGTGACATTGAACGAGCCCTTTGGAAGTAAGAGAAGACATTTGATTTAATCCGAATATTTCAGTGGTGTAACTTCGCCTAGGAAGATTAAGACGCTGAATAAACTTTTCACTGATGAATCCTGTCTGTGATCCAGAATCAAGCAGTGCCCTTATAGGTTGAAAATTTCCGCAACCGTCCATAACATCTATTATGGCGGTGCATAAAAGAAAGGTACCTGAAGGTCCTGAGGTATTTAATGACACATGAAGATTATGACAGGTGGTGTGTGAATGACAGGACTAGTATCTTGGCTTCGACTCTTTATTAGTTTCTAGATATGAATTAAAGTGTTGTGCCTTTTACTATTGCAAGTCCTGCATGAATATTTTGATTTGCACGTGTCTACCCCATGCGAGGGATGAAAACACGCTAGACATAATTTTTTCTGCTTGACGAAAGATAGGCGCTCGATAGGCGAGAGGACAAGAAATGTTTGACATTTAGAAAGCACGTGACCTTGATTACACCGGAAACATTTTATTCCGTACTTGAATTAGTTGAGGTGCCAGCCAGTCCTATAAAAGGCGAATTGGATGATTTATAGGTAGGAGTAGTAGGCTTAAGCGGGTGCTGGACCACTTTTGAGGAGAGAATGACCTTGAATGAACTTGACGTCGTTGCCTTGTTTTATGTAGAGACGAATAGTTTGAGTAGTATATTTGACCTTGAAAAGTTGTGAAGGTCATTATGTTGACCTTGAATGACCTTGACGGTCGTTGCGTTTTTATATGTAGAGACGAATAGTTCGAGTAGTATGTTTGACCCTGAACAATCTTGACCTTGTCTGACCTTAAGCACAAAAAATACCTCTATCTTTGACTCTGATTTGTTTTACACTTTTGAAAGATTTACATTATCCCCACCCTAATAATTGTATTTAAACATATAAAAAGGAAAAACAAACCCACTTGAAGTATTAGTAGATTTCTGTATCTCAACGTGTCAAATCACTCTCTAAAATAAAAATAAAGAAAAAATAGTTTAATTTGTGGAAAAACAATAATTTAAAGGTAATAATATGGATATTTCAAAAACCAAACTTGAACAAATAAATTTCGAAATAAACAATGAAGCAAAACTTCAATTAAAATCTTTAGATTCATTAAAAGTTAATACCACATATGTTATTAAAGAAATGTGCATCATTGATACCCGTTATGGAAAATCTGTTTTAATAACATTGGCTGAAGATGCTGATGTATTTAAAACGTTTTTACCAAAACGTGTGCTTAAATCAATAGATGATGATTTTATCGATCTAGTTAATAAAAGTAATCAAAAATATACTTCAACCTATCTGGGGCAAAGTGAACCCACATACATCGGTGCAAAACGTAAATCCATATTTGAATTTGGAATATACTAAATTACCTTAAAATTATTGTGTGTTAAAATATTATTCTTAAAGTATTAAAAATATGAATCGTTTGGAAGAACAAATTCACGATTTACGATTCTGGTTGTTTGAGAAGTCGGACGAACTGATGGAGGGTGACCCTTTACTAAAAGATGTAGCTAGAGCAAATAATTTTATGGATGGTGTCATTCAATGCCAAATGTTTTTTATGGGTAATCAAACACTTCAAGAGTTTTGTAAAAATATGAGATGGCTGAATTTATTGTATCTTCTGAGGCCATTGGAAGACATTCCACTGGAGTTACTCTTTCCACCGCTCGATGAAGATGAAGATGAAGATAGTGGATTCAGTGAGAACGAAATTAAATATCAGACATTTACAAAAAATTTGTATTTATAATTAGTTTATGGATTGTAGTATGGATGTAGTTTTAAATTGATAAAAGCTGTAATAAAATATATTATAATAAGAAATGAAAAACTATTTTTTAATTGGATTTGTTTTATTGCAATATTATTTTTATCTTATTTTTTTACAAAATTTTATAATAAAGTAACAATATTAGCATAAAACACAAAATAAATATATTATAAAAATTAAGGAAGTGTAAAAAACCTATATTGATTTTCATTTGATGTGAATTTTAAAAAATATATTAAAATTCAAATATTTTTTAAACGATATCCGATTTATTTATCCATGAATTATGTCTATCTGTAAAACCTAACCACTTAACAAAGTATTGCTCCAGTCCTTTTCTTAATAATTTTCTCCACTAAATATATTGATGGCACGCTGGTTTTCTGTAGCTCCATTTCATAAAAAGCACCAAGTATAGGTTCTCCGTCAAAACTTTCTATTTCATAAGTGGGTGGATTCGTTATATTTACTTTTACAATTTTAAATTGTTCCGCTGACCACGATGGTGTGTACAGCGTGTCCCATTTTCGATGGGATTAAATGGGAAACTCGGTTATTATTAAAGATATTGATTTTCTGATTGCACCTTATCGTGCTCTTTTTTTGAGCCGTTAAAAATGGCGTAATCAGATTTTTGCTATACCCCGTAGTTTCGCTAATACAGGGAGTTTTTGAAAAAATTGTATTTTTAATAATCCCTTGTATCTCGCTTATTTTGCAAGATACTTTTATTCCGTAAGAACATTTTTATGGCAACTTTTTTAGAAGAAAATAATGACGTTATCAATTTTTTAAAATATTGTTTAGTTTTTGAGATATGGTATTTATCATAAAAAAATTAAATACGGACCTGGATTTTTTTATTACTATTTTAATTGGTTTCATGCTAGTATTATCATAAAATAATAAAAATTTAAAAAAATTTTGTTTTAAGGTAAAAAAAAAATATTTAATATTAAAAAAAAAAATTAGTCCGAACCTGGATATTTCCAACATAAATATAAACTAAAAATTGCTAGTTAAACAATTTTTAGTTTAACTGTTTTGATACTTAGCATATTAAAATCGTTTTACGTTAATTTACACAGATTTATTTGAAACAAAGTCTACGAAAAAAACAAATTATAAAAAATAACTAATTTTTCTGATTACCATTATGTGTAAGACATTGTTGGCATTTTTGAGTAATTTTTCTTAACGCATTTTGCATAAAAATATTTCTGCCATTTAAATATTGGGATTTTGTTGCTTGAATGAAGCAGTCAAACATATCACATTTTTCAAAATCTGGATATGGTCGATTTCTAGCCAGTTTAAAATAATTGTAAGCCATTCACAAAAATGACAAGTAAAATGACAATGTCAATTCCACGCTTTTGTTTTGTAAATTTCACGACGTGCTGTTCGGTTATCAAATAATTAGTATGATATTATTTTTGTAACTTTTTAACGTTTTTTACTTTATTTATAAATTTTTTAATTATCATTTCAAAACAGATAAAGTAAAAATCGTTCAACTAGCAATTTTTTATTTATAATTACGTTGGAAATTTCCAGGTTCGGACTATAATTTTTTTTTCAAATATTAAATAGCTTTTTTTAACCTTAAATCTAAAAAATATTAAAGTTTTATCATTTTAAGATAATAATAGCATGGAACTAATCAAAGTAGTAATAAAAAAAATCCAGGTCCGTATTTAATTTTTTTATGATAAATACCATATCTCAAAAACTAAACAATATTTAAAAAAATTGACGTCATTATTTTGCTCTAAAAAAGTTGCCATAGAAAGGTTTTTACAGAATAAAAATATCTTGCAAAATAAGCGAGATACAAGGAATTAATTAAAATGCAATTTTTTCAAAAACTCCCTGTATTAGCGAAACCACGGGGTATAGCAAAAATCTGATTACACCATTTTTAAGGGCTCCAAAAAAGAGCACGGTAAGGTGCAATCAGAAAATCGATATCTTTAATAATAACCGAGTTTCCCATTTAATCCCATCGAAAATGGGACACGCTGTACCCTTTTTCAAAAATTGACTTATATTTGCTTATCCGAACTACGTCTTCAACTTTGAATTTAATTTTTTTAGGTACAATTTTTATATTTTCAAATGCGGTAATTCTAGTGGTGGGTTTCACATCAATTGGTCTCATTTTAATAGTTGTGTGAATTGTTTTATTATATTTATCAACAACATCCTGTAAAATATGAAACCACTTATAGCTTCCTAATGTAGAGAATTCTTTATAAAGATTTGTTTTTAAAGTTTTGATTACTCTTTCCACAATGGCTGCCTTCTTTACACTATATGTGTGGTAGTGATTTACAGACTTCTTTTTCATAAGTGCTTGGAAGTGTTTATTAAAAAATTCCGTTCCTTGATCAGATTGTATGTTATGGGGGTAGTAACCAGCTTGCTTAAAAACATCCCGCATTGCTGCACATATTTCAAGTCCTGTTTTATTTTTTATTGGTCTAGCCCAGACAAATTTAGAAAAGCAATTTATGCATACTAAAATGTATCTATACCCTAAATTATATTTTGATAATTGTTGTATTTCAGATAAATCAATCTGCCATAGATCCTTAAAACCTTTTATTAAGGTTTTTCTTCGCAGGAAATTTTTCCTTGCAGGTTTATATAGCTCATTAACCACTTGAACTTTTTGCTCACTAGCCATCGTTAAAATAAATACTTTATTTTTCCAATTCAAATGGGTGTATGATATTCTATGCGTCCATCTGACCAAATTATTGGTTACAAAGCGGATTCAAGTGGCTGATGTTTCAAAACTTTTCTTTCTATGGCACTCAATCTCCCATGTAAATTTAACAATAGTTTACCACTTGTCGATTGTTGCGTTTTTATTTTTTCTAAATTGGTTCTTACTGCATCAACAGATTCTGCTATAGCTAGCTTTAGTTCTTCAACTAGTTTGTTTATACGATTTTCCAGAAATTCTAGATTGATAGCGTCTTTATGATCTACAGCATCTGCTATATTACATAAACGTTTGTTCTCAATGTCAAAATCATTTTTAGTGGTCAACTTAAAACAATTACCCTTCAATCCTTTTATATATGTAATTTTGGAAGTTTTTTTTATACGACCAAACTTGTCAATCGTGTTCTTTACACCTCCCATGTTAGATAGTAACTGAACAATATATGCTACAATCAAAAAGTGTATCCTAATATATAACCCCTTCTTCTCTTAATTCTTCAATTATAGACAAAATTTCACCATCATGACCAGTATGCCCAGCCATTTTTGAGCTCCATAATAATCGCAAGCGACTAACTAATTCTTTAGCAGTATTCCAATATACATAGTTTACTTTATTATTATTGAATTTTTTGAGATTTGAAATTTTATTTCTGGTAATACCAGAACCTTCTTTACTTCTACCATGTTTCGGTGTTAGAAGTGCTTTTATAAAATTTGTAAATTTTACAGATCGGCTGGTATTTACCCCATATATTTTATTATATTCATTGTAATAGGCATTTGACAAATTAAGTATTTGCTTATAATCGCTGAGTGCTTTTGGGCTAATGTCACCAATGTTTGACACACTTGGTTTTTTAAAAAATAGCAAATCGTATAAATCACGATTAGCAGAAAATGCGCCAATCAAATTTTTTTTACGCCAAAGAGTTATTAGTTTATCTGGAAATTTTATTTAGCATTACCTATCTGAAAATTATCATTGTTGGAATTGTACCTAACACCATATATGGTGTCATAGATAGATGGGTTTGATTTAAGCCCCTCCATATAGATTGTAGATATAGAATTTAAATCTTCCCCTATATCTTGTCTCAGTGATTCATCCATAGCTTCATTGTTGACACTCTTTTTAGGTGATAAATGAGAACTTGCATCTGCATTAAATGATTTTTGACTTTGATTAGAGTATGAAGATATTGGTGTATCCGGCAAGAGTGGTGAAGCTGAGAGGTAAGATCCATGATGAGATTTATTTCCACCATCACCATCTTCCGAATCATCAACCATAACATTGGCTGCAACTCTCTTTGCTTTTTTTGCTTCCACAGCTATCAAAGGTGTTGCTATATTACTACTTGTCCTTTTTACAATTGCTGCATTTTTAATGGTTTTGAGATGAGTTCATAAAATTTCTCAAGATTTGTTTGATTTTGCGACTCTTCATTTTTTAAAAATTTAAATTTTGTTCTTACTGCATCAGTCGTAGCAACAAGATCACGTTCTTGACATATTTACAAATAAGATATTTGCAGTTGTTCATTCTAAAAGCAACTAAAGTTGTTGCTACACATTTATTAAACATATATGTAACTATCAAATCCTTTTCTATATCTGCCATTGTTTAAATCTGCATCTTTAACAATAACTAGAAAACCATATTTATCGTCCCAACATTATCCACAGATTTCTTGAAACGTAGTAAAAGTAAAGTCTGGAGAAACGTGATCTGAAAAAATATGTCGCAGGTTCATTTCATCTTGTTTAAATACTATTATGAAATTTGAATTATCTCGAACTAGCTGTTTTGGTTCTCTAGAGTAAGTCTGTGCTAGGTAAAAACAATCTATATTTTTATGCCTCCCCATACTGTAGTATGATTTTATTACACTCTGACCATCCATTACATCATCGAAAATAAATATCGAATTTGGTTTTGCCTCAGATGGTGGTATAACGCAGGATGTATCATTAAATGTGTAGTATCCAAGCCCCTCAATTGGCGATAAAATTTGCTTTAAAATTCATATTTTGATTGAAACAATGATTTGGAATATATATATATATATATATATATATATATATATATATATATATATATATATATATATATATATATATATACATTTTCAAATTTTAATCGTAGTGGGTGTGTAATAAGAGTGATAAGCACATTGGTTTTACAATTTGATGGTCCAATTATTAATCCACGTATGGAATTGGGTAGTAAAGATCCATGACGTTGATATGTAATACCACAACCCGTCTTTTCATCTCAATTTATAATTGAGATTCTGTCTTGCTGCTGCACTATGCGCATTTTTATATGAACTATCTTTTAGTATTTAAGCTGACTTGTATTTATATCAAAATCAGTTCGATGTCATCTATCAACAGAAAAAGTTCAGTAAAAAAGGGGCGAGGCGTATTTAATTCACTTTTAAATAAACTTCCTGTAGAATTACACATCTAGGGTTATCAATATTGTGGTCCTGGAACTAAACTAAAGACAAGATTAGCGAGAGGTGATCCTGGAATAAATGCACTAGATAGAGCCTGCAAAAAACACGATATTAGTTACTCTATTAATTTGGATAATTTAGAAAAAAGACACAATCGCGAACTAGAAGAAAGTGCGTGGCAAGTTGTTAAATCAAAAGACGCTGGAATAAAAGAGAAGGCTGCTGCTTACTTTGTTACAAATTCAATGAAAGTTAAGCGAAGATTTGGAATGGGGTTAAAAAAGATAAAATCGAAAACTCGAAAGGTGGCTTTTGGGTCTGCGATATGTCGAAACGTTCAAACAAAAATTAAATCGATCTTGAATCAAAATAAGGGGAAATTTCAAGATATTTCAAAAATTGCTTTGATCGCAGCGCGTAAGCATTTAAAAGCTTCTGGTGGAAAAAAGAATATTAAAACCCCAAGAGTAATTCCCATTCCTAAAATGGGGGGTATTTTACCTCTTATACCAATTTTTGCGGGGTTATCCGCCCTAGGATCATTAGCGGGTGGCGCTGTTGGTATAGTTAAAGCAATAAAAACCGTTAATCATCTTAAAAATAGTGTTGCTGGTGTTAAAAACTCTCAAATGCTTGTAGAAAGTAAAAAAGGGGCAGGTTTATACTTAAAACTGTATCGAACTGGGTTAGGACTTTATTTAACAAATCCAAAAAACTAGTAAAGCCCTTACCAGCAAGGGCATTATCAAATATTGATTTGGAAAGATATGCAAAACAATATCAAATTGCAAATTTCGTTGGTGTATTTATGAGAGATAGTCTTCCTAAAAGTGGACCTCGCAAAACTGAATCGGCCATAATAAACTTAGACAGTGTAAATGAACCAGGAACACATTGGGTTGCCTACAGAAAGAAAGCTAGAAAAGTAATTTATTATGATAGTTTTGGAAACTTACCCCCACCTTTGGAATTCATAGAATACATGTATAAAGGATGTAATTATGCCACATAAATTTGGTATACATATAAAAACCAACAAAAATTTAATACAGTATATTGTGGTCAGCTGTGTCTACAGTTTCTCTTAAAAAATACCTTATTTTTGTAGTAATTTTAAAAAATTAATCGAAATAATTCCAATAGTGAGTATGCAAAACTAAAAAAAATGTATAAATCACTAAAAGCATTTAGCAATGCAAAAAGTTTGCTATGTGGTTTACCTAAAGAAGTAATGATAGCATGTGCACCAAACGAAATAGCTTTGGTGTGGGAGAAGTTGCCAGAAGAAGTTAAAGAAGACATTGATATTTTAAAATATCAGTATTGCTACGACCATTACTCTACAAACAACTCTAACGATTAAATTGATGGTCCACCACCAAAAAAAATATTTTGTTGTATATGTAATGCAAACGGCTCAAAAGTGTCTAAATTTGAGGAAATTGTAGATTGTGACATTATATCCAGTTGTTGTAAGACACAGTAAAAAAAATGTCTTATACTTTTACATTAAGTGGTTATTCAAGTATTTTAAGTGCCAACTTCTATCCTCCTATAGAGACAAACAACAGAGAAAAATATGGACTGGGTCTTATAGGATTTTATTCATATAATTCAATTTTTAACATAGATGAAACTAACAATTGGTTTGGATTTAGTAAGCCAAACTGGGGAGGGCCAGTAATGTTAAAAATACCTCCTGGTGCATACGAAATAACCCAAATACATGATGCAATGCTTAAAGCTCTTCAAAAAGGTGCAAAAGATCTAGATGAAAATATTTTTAGCTTACGTGCAAACAATAGCACTTTGAAATGCGAAATTAAGTCAAAGTATCTACTTCACTTTAAGCACTACAACTCAAATGGACAGTTGTTGGGATTTGCAAATGAAGGGCGACTAAAGCCCAATGAGATTCATGAATCTTCAACAATAGTTGATATTACAAAAGTTCGCATTATAAGAGTAGATTGCAATATAACAACCGGTGCATATTTAAATTCAGAACAGGCGCACTCTATTTATGAATTTGACATTGATGTGGAACCTGGGTATAAGCTAACTAAAGAACCAACAAATATCATTTATATGCCAATTCAACCAGAGTGTCGTCAGTTTATCGACAACATTACACTAAGGATCGTGGATGATAGAGGAAAGCTCATTAATTTTCAAGGAGAAAAAATAATTGTTAAATTAGAGCTTAAAAGGTTATAACGAAAATGGGTTATTGTTATCATCATCACAGCTATCCAGTGTCGCAAAAAAAAGATGTTAAGACTTATATTCCAAATAAAAACCGATGCAGAAGCAGTAGAAAAACCATTCATGTTAAAGACTTGTCAAGAGAAAGATCTAAATTGTCCACAGAAGAAAAAGTGTTTTTGAAATCACTTGGTTTACATTTAAAAAAAACTGTTTAAAATGATTTCAACTAGTGAAAAGTTAGAAGCATTTAATGAACCAATTTTTGAGAATTCAATTATAAGTCTGGAAGAGCATAGTTATAAACCCTATGGAACACCATCTTTTAAAAACTCAGATGAAATTCGTATCCCAATTCAATTTCAAGATCTAATTTTGGATGTTTCCGAAAGTTATATTTAAAGAAGGAAAGTTTACACCAAGTGATGCATCTAAAAGATGCTACTTATCAAATAATGCTCTTGCTTTTTTATTCGAAGAAATTCGGTATGAAATGGGTGGTGAACAAATTTGCGTTGTTCGAAAACCAGGAATTACTTCAGCACTAAAAACCATTGTTTCATTTGGAAGTAGTCAAGAAAAGCTTCTTTCAACATACGGTTGGGGTTTAACAGAAGCCAATCAATGCATATTGGACAAAACAAGTCATGTATTTATTGGAAGACTCCCATTAAAATACTTGATGGAATTTGCAGAGGACTATAGAAGGGGCATTGTTAATCAAAAACAAGAACTGATTCTCGTAATAGCTCACACCTTCAATAATTGTTATATTGGTGAAGTTGATGCGGAAATCTCCATAGATAAAATCGAATGGAAAATCCGGCACATAATTCCAGAGGATCGCCAAAGGATTAAAATTCTATCTAAAATTAATAAGGGTGGTAATAATGTTAATATCAAAGCTGCCTATCGCATGAGGGACCTATATGAACTGCCTCTTCTTCGGAGCACAGCTTCTGATACGTGGGCAGTAAGAAGTAGTACGAATTTGGAAAAACCACGATACATTATTATTGGATTTCAAAAGACTGAAAATTGCAATGCCAGAGACAAAGATGCCACAGAATTTATCTCTGCTGATTTGGCTGATATTAGATTATATATTAATTCGATAGTTTTCCCCTATGAGAGGTGGAGTCTCGATTTTTCAAAAAGATTATGCGGTCCTGCCTACTATGCATATCAAAATTTTTAAAGCAGTTACTATGGAAAAACATGTAATGAACCAATGCTTGATGTAAATAGTTTTATTCAAAACCCATTAATTGTTATTGATGCTTCGCATCAACAAGATTCAATAACCTCATCAACAGTGCATATTAAATTGGAATTTAACACCAGAAAATCTAAATTTCCAAATGATGTAAAAGTGTATGCTTTACTTATTCATGATTCCCTAATTTCCTATAATATTCTAAATGGTACTGTAACAAGGGGCAATGTAATTTTATTTATAATATTTTTGAATGTATTTTAATGATTTAAATGAAAATAAAAGTTTTGAATTTTGTATTTTAAAATGATTTAGATATAAATATATTTTTCTTAAATAAAGTTTAAATAAAACACATTTTATAGAATACTATTTGTTTTTATATTTTTATACTTATGATTAAGCTATAACAAATTTGAATACTCAATTGCACACCTATTCACATAATAAAACTGATAAAACACATATTTACTTGGAGAATAGATGGTAAATTATTCAATTAAAATAAGTGTAGTCTCCAAACTAATAAAGCTATTACAAAAATAATTCATTCCATCGATTCAACAAACATATCCAAACAAATTTTATCATATAAATCTTTTTGGAAAAGTTTAATTTTTGGAGATATTTACATAATAAAACAAATAAAAACACATTTTGTCAAGTGGGGTAGATGTCTAATCAGTTACAAATGGGTGTAGCTTCTAAACTAATAAGGCTATTACAAAAATAATTATTTCAATCGATTAATCAAGAATGCGTTGACAATTCTTATCATATAAAAATTTTTGCTGGACTTTAATTTTAGGAGATAATGACATAATAGCCCAATTAAAATTGTTACTATTTTAATTAAATTGATCATAACTGTTAAAATAATATTAATATCACAATAAAATTTTAACAGATCGAAAGCTAACCTATTTTTTCACAATTTTTATCTCCTAAAAATTTTCAATTAAGACGCTACTTTACAAGATATTAAGAAAAAACGTCTATTTTAAGACATGAAAAAAATTACAAGTCTCAATTTTAATTGATACTCGAATCGTAGAGAGGTTCATTTAGGTGTTTTTTTGTTTGAAACTTTTTTTTCTGTCTGTCTCTCTGTCTGTCTGTCTGTCTGTCTGTCTGTTTTGAATTTGATTGTTTTTTTCTCTCAGAAACTTTTTTTACCATGTCCTCCAGTTTTTTGAGGTCCTCAGAGAATTTGATTTGTTTGGCTTCTTCTTCTTCCGCTTGCTGATCCAACGTTTGAATTTCTGAAAACTTTCTTTTTTTATCAGCCTCAATTATTCTAAGAACCTCTTCCTCCCCCTGACTGGGTGGTGTCAATTCAATTCGCTCTTGACGTGGTGGTGTGGTCAATTCAATCTGCTCTTGACCTGGTGGTGTGGTCATCATATTTTCTTTTGGTGGTGGTGGCCTTGCTTTGGCTTGATTCGTTTTGACCACCTTCGGTTTCTTACCTTTCTTTGTGGGTATGATGTTTACCCTCGGTTTCTCAGATTTCACAATGGGTTTTGTTGGTTTTGTTAGTATCGATAGCAGTTCGGGGAATTGACTCGCCCGCTTCCGCCCTGCCATCGATACTCTTCCACGACGATTACTTAATTCCGGAGAAAGAGGTCTCTCTCCGGAAACACCCACGTTGAATGGAGATGTTGGGGCCAATACACCATCCTCACCTACAATGGCATTAAAAATGGTTGACTGTTGCTCCTCCACCAGATCCACCACCGAGTCACTCGCAACCGGCTGCAAATTATTAAGGACTTTATCTGCAGCTCCGGATTACCAAGCAGCGATGCTTGGTGATTCCAACAACTGTTGCATTTCACCGTCACTTAGTTTTTGATTAAAGTCAATCATGTACTCACGCATGGGCGCCAAATCGTTATCCGCAACCTCACTTGCACCTGCCACCACATTCACATTTGCCGCCATTTCCGCGTCCGCGGACACGTTACAGTTCGCGAACGCGTTAAAGTCCGCGACCATATCCCCGCTCGCGACCGCATCCGCGGACAAATTAAAGTTCGCGAGTGCGTCCGCGGACAAATTAAAGTTCGCGAGTGATTCCGCGGACAAATCAGGTAATGCATCCGCAATCATAACCACATTCGCGATCTTCACATAACTTTCACTTGAACTACTAAATGAGGCCATTTTCGAAAAAAATTACTTAAACTTTTTGAAAAAAAAGGAGGAGTTGTTGCTTCGACTAAGAGAAGAACGAGAAAGAACGCTTACCGCCACATCATGCATCCAAGTAAGCAATTTTACCCCCACTACCATTTACCCTATCAACATCAGCGCCACCTATTGATAAGATTTACAAAAACCCCTGGTGTTGAGATTTTCAGTTTTAAATTTAATAAGGTCACTAAGCAAACAATTATAGAATATTAGTATCCTTAAACTGTTTTAGAATTATGGTGCCCTTAATTTTGAAAAGCGCCATCTATCATAATTTTTTCAATTATTTAAATATATTCCGAAATAGCGCCAACTTGATGCACTAAATTATTGATAATTTTTTTAAAATCCTAATAATTCAACTATTCATCAGTTGGAACTCAATCAATAATAACTGCTCCATCATCGACTGTATAATTTGAGGGTGAATTCTTAGGATTTGGTTATATACATCTGTCACCATTTCACTTTCTGTAAATATTTTCATGTTCTGCCAAAGAATGCCATTTCTCACTCATAAAAAGGTTGTAGAAAAATGAAAAAAAAAACATTTTTGTATTTTAGAATACTTTTTATTTTTATATATTTTCGAAAACTTAAAATTAAGCCATACGCTTATTAAAACATAACTAATATTTCATTTTTCATATGACTTGATATGTGGGTGCCCCCAGGGTAGTGTGACTTGTGTTAGGTATAACAAACCTTTTATCATCATGGTAAGATAATGCAATTTTGTTTCTGGTTTCTGTGTATATATTGTGTAGATCACTTTTAAATGATTTCATTTTTCGAAATAAGTAACCACCTTTTTCGACAAGTTTTTTATAATCATTAATGGATAAATGCTTATCAATTACACTTTTTTTAACCCCCTTTGCTTTTTTTACCTCCGTTGAGACTGAGTTTATATAGTAGGCTTTAGCTCCTGTTCCATAGAAACTTAGAATTGGATCTTCAGGAAATTAATCCTTCATTCTACCCAAAACAGATTCGTTTTTACTTATATTAAACCTATTTACTCTATTATAATTAGATGTATCGAATTTCTCAGGGTTTTCAATCATAAATTTATAGAAATCATCAGTGTAAATTTTAAGTACTAGAGAATCTGTATCTGAACACATTAAACTTGCACTATTGTGAAACTCTTTTTTTATAGTATTATAAAAAAAGTCATACAAAACTGTTTTAGACAAATCCAGAATACAAAAACCCAAATATATTGGTTTATTGTATACAATTTTGAGTTTACTCATATGAACAGCAATTAATTCTTCGGTAAATATCGAGCAATTGTTAAAATTGGGTCTACTGATTAGAGCACGAGCACCGGCCCTTCTACGAATACTCTCCCAACTTGTAACTAATTTTATATCTTTATGATTCTCAACATTTTCCATAGTTTTTTTGAATACTGCATTATTAAAAAGCTTGTATAAATCTTTTTTAAATTTTGTATCAGCAGAGTTTCGAAGCTTTGTGTTAGTATCGATATACTTTTTTAACCAGGGTGATTGTTCAAATTTTAACATTCTATGAGTTTGAATGACTATTAACCCATTTCTTACTGCCTGATTTAAAGTTTTATAGTGTACAATATACCTTATTTTATCATGCAAATTTGGAATGAGTTTGGGGAATTTGGATGATGAATCTGGAGGGATATTTTCCACCAAAAATGGAAAATCAGCATGAGCTTCATGCAACTCATTTGGATAATACACATCTACTTCAAGAATGTATCCTATGGGACTGTCATCTGGTACATTATGAATATTTAAATTTATCATTTCTTCTTGTGAGAGCCATTTAAAACCTTTTGTGGGTAGTGGTTGTGACATACTATGCCCATATAAATTTGTTGCATCCAAATACATTATAAAGGATGACTTTATACTTGGATCATAATTTGGAAGGTACTTATTATTTGCTATATGCATTCTATCAACACATTGACTAACACCCCCTCGAATCCCTTTTTTAAAGAAATGAATCATGTCAATTTCAGTCAATAGCTCTAATTCTACTTCTGTCATTCTAAATGATAATGATGGCAACGTGTAATATTGAGCTGGATCTAGGTTATAAGTCTTTAAAGAATTTCTTCGAAATGCTTCAAAAACATCAGTTAAAACTAAAACATCAGTTTTCAAATATAAATCCGAATAGTCTCCTAAAGTTTTACAATTAAATAGACTCCATACTTTTTTCCCTCTATCATATTCTAAATCTGTAATATGCTGATCATTTAGATCATCGAAGAATTGGTTTTTAGTGGGTAAATTAGTAACGTCTAATTTGTCTAAGTCAGAGATAAATCCATATGGAAACATACCTTTTTGTCTCATTAAACTAAATTCTTCTTCAGATGTAAAATGTTTGTGTGTTTCTAAAAAGGAGTCTGAATCTAAACCTTTACTTAACTCATCCAGGGATGCAGCTAAAAATTTGTAGCTATCTATAAATCTTAGACGTAGATATTTTTTTATGATTTTTCCTTCAGAATTCATGTAATCATGTACATATATGGATTTTGTAAATGAAATATATTTTTCCCTGTTTTCTGCAATAACATCTATTTTATCGCCATGATGACACAATTCCTTAATAAACATGTGACAATCATAACCACTTAGATTGTGAAAAATTAGTGGAATGAAATTTGGTAATTGATGTTGTAAGTGACAAGTTGAATGTGCAGCTAAAAATCTTTTTTTCCCGTTATGTGACAATGATCGGTTACTTTTTTATCAAATAAGTTAAAAGGTTTACCACAAATTCCACATTTGTCACATGTTTCCACTATGTTTCTTTCTTCTGGTGTTAGTGGTGTCATTGGGACTATATCTCTTAAATAATTATTGTGAAGCTCTCTAAGATCACGTTCAATACATGCTACAAATTCTTCTGCTGCGCTTGAACCACGGAATAATTTAAATTTTGTTAAATCATCATTGAATGAACATTTAATTAGGTATGCAAATGAATATGGTTTATGTATGATATTTTTGACTGTGAAAGAATTTAATGGATCTGGTTCCCAACCTGCCATTGGTTGTAAAATTGATTCAAAGTCAGCATACACTACAAAGGGAACTGTTAGCTGTTTTTCATAACTTTCAAACTTTAACATGTTTTCTTGTGTTGTTTTTCCAAATCTATTAGTTTTTAAATCTGTAGATGGGGTTATCGCGTAAACTTGCCCACAGTCATATTTTTGATGAAATATTAGTTTTCTGCTGTTATAAAGTGTACTAAACAACCATCGCAAAAATAAAGTCTACGTTTCGACATTGATATTTGATTAGAAACCAAAGCTGAAAGATTTTTTATCCAACAATAATGTGTTCTATTACAATCGCTATTACATTCATGAGTTTCTTCTTTAATTTTACAATCTTCATGTATGATTAATAATTATGTGAGTGTCAAGTTTTCTCTTGGAATAGCGAAGTGGGCCAACAACTTCATATTGAATTTTTTTATTTTCAAATTTGGTTTCCAATGTATAAACATTAATTGAAATATTATTGTTTTGTTCAAACCTAGATATGTCAGTCAATTTAACCGGCATTTCCATACCTGCTGATTTAAAACTGTAGAATAATGGGGGTAGGAAGAAACTCTGTCTACATGAAGTGAAACTGGGTATAAAGCTGATGTAACAGCCCATGCAAAACATGCATTATCCTGATTTTTTTATATTCACTACAGCATGTTTAGATTCAATGAATTTGGGTAACTTGAAGTATGAATTGCCCCCAATAGGGCGAAACTTGTTGATGTTGATTTCCAAGTGTAATATATGTTGTAAAGTCCAACCTGTAAATAAATTAAAACATTATTAATTAAACAACCATATTTAAAAAATGTTTCACTGATTATTATTAAACAAAAATTATTTATTTTACTAATGAGTAATCTTACCAGAATCTCGCTCCATAAACTCGCTCGCTTGGGAAATTATTTTATCCATAAAAAACTCATAAATATTATCCAAATCAGAGGCATCACACACTATTTTATTATTTGTGTTAAATGATTTATCAGCTAGGGTTTCTTTTGATTGGTTCGGTTCGGTTCGGTTCGTTGCAAATAATTCCATATTAATTTTTATTGAGGTGTGTTTTGCTATATTTTCTTTTACTAATGTTAGACATTTGGGTTTTATCTCATAAAAAAAACCTTCTGTAGTCTTTTTGCTGAGTTTCTGAAGCAATTCTATAACTTGCTATTCTGCATTTAAGACCACTTCTTACCAAACATACACCATTGGAGTATGGTGCACATGAGTTATTTTTATGTTGAAGTGTTCTACAATGAGCAAAAAATTTATCTTTGGGTATGAAAATTTTGCATTCTCTATACATTTCCAATTGTTTATCACTATCTTTATCAACTTTTAAACTAGCTATTTTTCTTTTCTTTAATGGTTGCTCATTGATATTATCATCATTATGTTTATATTTGCAAGCTGTTTTATTATGTCTAACCATATTATCTTTTCTAGTAAAACTTTTGTCACATTTTGAACACTTCAACATGGTCACTTTACTTGTTACACCTTAAATTATTTATTTATTAGGTGTTTTCATCAACACCTCTGTTTTAACCACTATGCTTTTTTTTATGCCCGTTGTGGGTTTTATAACAGACACCCACTCCACCTCATTTTCTTCAGCTGTATCTGATAACTCTCAAATATATTTTTTTTGATCATAATTCACAGCAAAATCTAAATAGTTTGACCTTGAACAAAATTTACAGCCAAATGTATTATTTTTTAATTTATTTTTGGTTTTGCAAAATATTCTCAAGGTGACATTGACCTTCATTTAACCTTGAACAAGATTGATGAGCAATTACATCTTTGACCTTGGAAAAATTATATACTGACCTTCATTTAACCTTGAACAAGATTGATGAGCAATTACAAATTTAACCTTGGAAAAAATTGTCAACGATTCACACTGACCTTGATATAACCTTGTAATGGGTATATATATTTTACTCCTCATTTGGTAAACACTCATTCTTGCTCGATTTGTCTTCCTATAATGTCATCCACCGCTCGCCCTACCCTCACCGTTCGTCCGTTTTTGAAAAATGGGCATGTGCAGTGCAATTTTTGCAATGTCTGGAAACCAGTAGAGGTTTTTACAATTAATGGACGATGCGATGTCTGTAGTGAGCAATACCAAAGAATTATGGAGAGGCAGAGCAATCCTCCATATTCACCCGAATCACCTGTCTACATCTCAGACAGTGATGATTATGAGGTGGTGGAGAGTGATGATGATGATTCTGATACCAATTATGGTGTGTGGGAAGTAGCGAGAGTTGACTCTCCTCCTTCTGAGGAGATGTCTGATGTAGGAAGCGAAAGAGGTGACTCTCCTTTTGAGGAGGCTCAACGTTGGTAGTCTGGTTTAGTTTAATTGGGGTGTACAATAAAAATGGCTGGTACACACAGCTCAGTGCGAGGTTTGGGGCACTGTGGCACTAAACCAAACAATTAAAAATTTTCATCTAACAATTTTAAAATGAAACCATTTGTAAAAATCCTATCTTTTGAATCACATCAATATTCAATTTTTAAATTATAGTAACGCAAATTTTGTTCATTTATGCACAAACTAAAGTTAAAAATGGTAAAAAAAAAACGTTTTTAAGTTTCATTTTTATATGCTATTCCATGCAATCTTGCTCTCTTATAAACAAACCAAAGTTTAAAAATTCTTTTTAAAAGTTTGTTTTTTTTAAATTAGATCTTTTCTACAAATCGGTTTATTCTACACTATGAAATTTTACTCTTTTATAAACAAACTAAAGTTTAAAAATTATTTTTAATACTTTGTTTTTTGCATTAGCATAATATTCTTTTCTATATTAAAGTTTATTCTATAAAGTTCAACTATAAAATAGTAACCAAAATTAAAAAATTATACAAATTTTTTTGTTTGTTATTAAATTACCATAATGTTTTTTTTTTCTTAATATAGATTTATTATATTTTACATATTCAAATTGTTTTTTTTTGTTTCATAAAATTATATATTGGCTAACTAATAATTTTATATAAAAACTAAATATGTTACAATAAAAAAATGTTAAAAATTTAAAGAAAAGCATAAAAAAGATCCTTTAGCTTATTGTAGTCATTTAATTTTGCTTGGAATTCTTCCTCCACACCTTCGGTCTCTCTTTGTAGTCGTTGAATCTCTGCTTTGAGTAGATTCACTCTTTGTTTAAGCTGCTCCACGCAGCTTCTTTTCACCCGTAGGATTTGGACAGCCTGCTCTATCGTTTGGCTTTCTATTGTTGTGACATTTGCGGCTACGGTTTGCTGGACTAGCTGATCCCTCGATGTTGAGGGAATTGCTATTGGAATAGCTGTCGGAGTTGGAGCTGTTGATAAAATGCTTGTCTTCGTTTTTTTAATGTACTTTCTTTTACCAACTCTTCCATTTTTGATTTTATGTACGTCACGTTGTAGCT
This sequence comes from Aspidapion aeneum, assembly GCA_963576565.1. NCBI lineage: Eukaryota > Metazoa > Arthropoda > Insecta > Coleoptera > Brentidae > Aspidapion > Aspidapion aeneum. The sequence goes on from OY755039.1 coordinate 122,068,091, forward strand.
CCATTTGTAGCTGCGGCTGTGATTCTGGCTGTGGCTCTAGCTGTGGCTCTAGCTGTGGCTCTGGCTGCTGTTCGGCTTGAAACTCATTCCCAATATCTTTTAACAAATTGTCGATGTCTTGACTGGTGAAATCATCCAAATCAATAATTTGCTGCTTTGAATTCATTTTCTACTAATTTGAAATTCGCCGTTGAAGTAAAGAAACTTTAATAGTACTCTTCTGATATTTATTTTTCTTTAAATACTTGTTGGGTGTTAGTTTAGTGGGGGTAAAGTCTACAGAAAATAATATATCTAAAAAGCGGGCAAATAAAGCAATGTTAAAGATTCTGAAGGTTAAAAAATACACATCTTTACTATAATGTTGGATTATTTTTTTCAAGGTCAAAAATACTACTTGGACTATTCGTCTCTACATATAAAAACGCAACGATCGTCAAGGTCATTCAAGGTCAACATAATGACCTTCACAACTTTTCAAGGTCAAATATACTACTCAAACTATTCGTCTTTACATAAAGGCAACGACCGTCAAGGTCATTCCCTCCTCAAAAGTGGTCCAGCACCCGCTTAAGCCTACTACTGTTAGGCTTTTGCCCAAACTGATTTGGCATAGAATTTGATTTTTGATAGGTAGGCTTTTGCCCAAACTGATTTGGCATAGAATTTGTTTTTTGATAGGTAGGCACCTTTTTAAGTGCTGTTGATTGAGGAAGTAATTCCAAAACTTTACATCTTTTTTCTAGAAATTGAAAAAGTGACTGAAAAGTGGGAATTTTGGCATTAGTATTGGCGTGACTCATTTCGAAATTTGAACGCGTCGGAATATCCAATTTTTCTAACAGAATGAAAAAAATAATAAAGTCCCAACTGTCAACGTCAAAGCTAAGTGATTTTAAAATTTCTAGGGATTCTGAAAAGGTGTCAATTAAATTACGCAATTCTTTAGCTGAGTCGTTTTTTAATGTAGAGTTCATAATTGTGCTTAAAGCATCATTTGCGAGGTCTCGCTTGTTTTGATATCTATTGACTAATTTGTCGTAAGCAATTTTATAATTTTGATCAGATAAGCTAATCCCTGATATCAATTTTAAAGGCTCATCCTCGAGATATGAAAATAAATATTGAAGTTTTCGAACGTTACTTAGACTTTGATTTTGATCTACAAGTTATTAAAAAGATCGAAAAAGCTTGGCCATAATTTTTTATCACCTCGAAATATGGGAATACCTAACTCTTTGAGTTTTGGAGTTTCAGTTTCATCCAAATCGGAATACCTCACTTGAAACACATAACACTCGGTGATCGCAGATAAAAAACCCTTGCGTTTTTGCACGGCTTTGTTGATAGACATGATTTTACCTTTGAACTGACGAAATTGTCGGTAAATACAGTGTGTCCACGTAAGTTGGCGGCATATGGGAAACTTTTTTATTATTAGCTTTACGAAAAAAAGTTATTCTTCATAAAAAGTTCTGCATGGTCCAAAACCTAAAATGCAACCATCAGATGTTAAATTTTTTCAGTCATATTACGAGGTTTGTCAAAAAATTTGATTTTTGCTCCAGAGTAAAGTACCTTTCTTTTTGACAATATCGAAAATTGTTATAAAGAAAAGATGTTTAGAATTAAAAGTAGCTTTCAAATATTCAACATTGTTTATTTACATTAAAAAAATATTTTTTTCTACATTTTCTGCGATTACGTTGGAAATTTAAGTTTGCACATTAAAGCATAATTAATCTAGGATGCAAATAATAATAATGTAAATAAACAATGTTGAATATTTGAAAGCTATTTTTAATTCTAAACATCTTTTCTTTATAACAATTTTCGATATTGTCAAAAAGAAAGGTACTTTACTCAAGAGCAAAAATCACATTTTTTGACAAACCTCGTAATATGATGAAAAAATTTAACATCTGATGGTTGCATTTTAGGTTTTGGACCATGCAGAACTTTTTATGAAGAATAACTTTTTTTCGTAAAGCTAATAATAAAAAAGTTTCCCATATGCCGCCAACTTACGTGGACACACTGTATACAATTAACGCTAAATTAATGCTTCTCAAATAGAAAAATGACGAATTGTCGAAAATATGCACTAATTTATCGCAATTGATGAAAATTGTTTTAAATATCGAAATGGTATGGAACAAATCTAATCACAGAAATGTTGTTTGTTTGTTTTGATTGATTCTCGATTTTTGTTTACTGAAGTGACCACGCGGTAAACCCTGCGTTACCATAGCAGCGGACCGAAAACAGGTGAATTGCGCCGAAAAACCGAAGGTCGAACGAAAATCTACGGTTCAATACGATTGGCAAAATTCAAGGCCGTGTGGTCGCGGCGAAAATGTGAAAATGGCTGCGCTAAAATACCGTCGAATGGATTTAATTTATTTATTCGGTTCGAAGGAACACTTTATGTTTGCCCGCAGGTAGAAAAACGATAACTGCAGTGGACTGTATATATTTTATTCAATGAAAGCGCGAACAAACATAAATTAATTGATACGAAATCACGAAATAATTAAGGTCCATAGGTTAATTGCTGTGACCCACACAACGGAAATCAGAAACAAAGTACTCACCAGTTTGCAGCCAATTTCTCCACGTTCCAGGGGTCCCTGATTGGATCTAATGATGGCACCACGTAGCTGAAGGGCTGAAGTTTCCAGTTCTATGCTTCAGTACACCAAAATCGAGCACTTTCAAGTGTAGAAATTTGTAATAGTTCGAGAAAGTAATTAACACGCCATTTTTCTCGAGGCGGTAGAAAGGATCTCTCTGATTCTTGGTGCGCATGTCAAATGCGCGAAAAATGTACTCTGTCCTTCATCCAATTGTGTGGTTTTAAAAACAACCGCGAAATTTAGCGGGAGCTAACACATGTGTTTGTATTAAATGCAGTGTTCTCTTGGCCGTCGGACTCGGTGTATTGAATTTTTGGTGTTTTTTTTACTGTGTGTTGAGTTTTATTTTTGTAAAAAAGAACTTAGTTGGCCGCAAAAATAATCAAGAAGTGCTATGTTTATGAAAATATTGTGAAAATTCAGCCCACTTTGGTTTTAGCGAGATGTTTCCAGTGACGCAGCTATGTTGCCATTGCCGGGAATTCTGTAAATTCTAAGTTTTCAGATGTTACCGCCACGAATAGGGAAAATTTACACGGGGCCGCGGTTGATTACTTATCTTTATATTATTATTACTCTAAGTTAAAAAAGCACTCTGGATATGACTTCCAAATATGTATATTATAAGACAGGCTTTAAAAATACCGAGGGCAATTCCCGCTCGAGTGGAAACAAAAAAAATGTTACACATCAAAAAATGAGTGCACCAAATTTTACAAAAATATCTAGAGCAGTATCACATATATAAGAAAGGGAGGTTTTTTGAAAATTGTTAGCACCCTGTATCGCAAAACTTAAGACGTTTAGGACATATGTTCATCAATAGAGTGTTTGACAGTAGTAAAAAATACATATATATTTATTTTTAGATATCTCTTTAGGTCTTCGGAATGCTAAAAACAAACTTTTTTGTTTAATTTTTTCTCAAATTCATAGTTCTTTTAAATAAATAAATTTATTGAATTAAAACAATTAGCCACGTGATTCAAAGCAGGCGGTCTACCAATCAGCTGCGAGTGACGTCACAAAACAGTAAACGCCTCGAACGAACCTATTTTCTGTGTTATTTCCTTATGGATAGTAATGTTTGCTTTGGTTTAAAGTGCGAATTATCGTCCTAGATTGGATTTTATTTTGTGTTTCGCTTATAAAAAACATTTTCAATGGAAAACGGATTCTCCAAAGCCGATAGCTCCAACGTGCCAATGCTGAATTCCTTTACGGTGGCAGGCTTCTTTGCCAACAACAGTGATTTTTGTTATGCGGAATTTAGAAACGTTAAAATGTTGATGTATTCGATGAGTTGTTTTGTATATAACTGAAAGTTTTTTTACGATATTCTTCGCCTACTTTTACTCTTTTAGATTTTGAGGTTAGGTTATATGTTTTGCTTTTTTGTTTAATATGCCACTTAGATTCAATTAAATACCCAATCATTATTATTTTAAGCATTAAGAAACAATCAAAAATTGCATTTTTAAAACAAAATTAGGTAGGAACTGTCTAGTCCTGCCTAGTCTTGCATATGCACTGCTCAGTCCTACATTTAGCCTGCATGTGCACTGCCTAATCCTGCATTTAGAGGTACTCCCTAGTCTTGTCTAATAACTGCCTAGCACCGCCTAAAATTTTGTACACCTTTCTGCCTATTATAGTTGTTCACCCCTTGTAATAAACATAACCTCAAAAATTTCATTCTCATTTAAATAGTCATATATATATTATAGGCAACGTGAGAAAAATTAATAGAAACAATTTAGTTATACTCACATCAAAGTGATCTTCATAAATGTAAAGTGAAGATGTATTAGATAAGGCCCTTGGGTCTCTTCGATCAAATTCTAGCGACTTTTTTCGTTCGTTTACTGCTGTAGGCACATGAATAAATAGTTTTTCAGGTGTTTTTATGCTAGTATTCGTTAACACTGAGACACTACATACCACTTATAGGACATTTTTTTACATAAAAAACAGTAAAAACACAGACCAAAAACAAATAAACACTGTCTTGTATTTGTCCGCGAGTTTACTGCGCTGTGACGTCATTGCAACGCCATGCTAGAAATGAGCGTTTTAGCGGCAAATTCAAATCGGAAATTAGAAAACTTGATTTTAAATGTAGTCATGATATAATATAGTATTTTAATAATTTTGCGTAGCAAATTAGAGATCTATGTATCATTCTAAACTCTTTTCTAAAATTTGTCAAATACCCTATTGACCACGGTTGGGTTATACTTAATGTTATCACTGATTTCGACCTCCCAAAAGGAGGACAGGAGAGATAATTTAAAAAAACCCGAAATATATTTATTGTTTACATTGTATAATTTCACTAACACATACAACTTTCAAAAGAAAAGAGCTGTCCCTCTCCCCAGCGCTATGTCTTATTATACTTGACCAATTTTTTAATTTAACAGGCTGGGATAAAAAAAACGTGCTGAAACTGCTAGGCACATAATTTTACCATCTGTTACGTGCTGCCCTCGAAAAATTAACCTCCTCATTCATCTACTACCACTCAAAAACCAGTTTCAACCCTTATTTATCCCAGCCACCACCCTTACAGATTAATCTTCACGTAAATGATATTTTTGATTAATCAAAAAGGGTAGAAAATTCCAGGGCATTTCAGGGATATTCCCTAAAAATGCGGACATGATTAGAAAAATAAATAAATACATGTATATGGGGGCTTTCCATGTCAACCCGGCCACCTTTTGCACTTAAAAATTTTGATTTTAATAAAACATAATTTTTTGGTTCCTCTATAGATACCGATTACACTATGATAAAAAATTTGAAAAAATGTTGCGATTCCTTAAATCTACAGGGTGTTTTATCTTAATTGGCCAAAACATATCTATGGTTTATGATTTTTCCCCAAAAAAATACGAACTTTGCAAAAAAAATTTTTACTACTGTTTAGAAAATAAGAACAAGATGCTTTAAAAAAATATATTGAAAATGACAAATAATCGCATCAATGACGTTAGTACAAGACAATAAATGAAAGAAATCGCCATTTTGAAAATGTAACCCCTTCGATTTTTTATATTTTTTTGAAAAAAGATGCTCCAATATTTTGTCTGTTGCCTCTAAAAATTTTAGAGTGGACCGAGAAGTATAAATGCCAAAAAGAAAAATTCTTTTGTAAGTGCGCGGACGCCTTGGCCTTACTTATATGTATATGGGCAAGTGAGCAGTCATATTGAGGTACACGGGGTGTGAATCAATATACATTTTATTAAAAAAAGTTGTTTTGCTTTAAGGAAAAAATATATTGCCATTCCTTAAATCTATAGGGTGTTTTATCTACTAAACTGAAGAAAACACATCTATGATTTATGATTTTTCCTACAAAAATACGAACTTAAAAAAAATATATTTAACTACTGTTCAAAAATTAGGACAAAGGCTTCCAGAAAAAATATTTGCATCAGTGCAAGACAATACATTTAAAAAATCAAACCATTTTAAAAAGACAGACTGCTTCGATTTTTCAATTTTTTTTGTTAAAAGTTGCGCCAATATTCTATCTAACACTCTAAAATTTTTAAGATGCAAAAGGTGGCCGGATTGACATGGAAAGCCGCCCCATAAGGTGCTTTTTATAAGATTGTTAAAGATTTTTTAAATTAAAATAAAAAATATATACTACTACTACTATGTCGGTTTAGAACGTTTTTCTACCTTGTCCGACGCCTATTCTCCACCTCCTTCGATCCTGACAATCATCTCCCGTCAGGTTTTTTTGACTCATTGATCTTTGGATTGACTGTTGCCATTCCAGTTTAGGACGCCCTCTTTTTCTGCGCCCTATTGGTTGCCATTCTAGGACCTGCTTTGGTAATCTTTCGTTGTTCATCCGATGTACATGGCCGTACCATATCAGTTGTCTTTTAGTAATGTCATCCGTTATGCTTCCCTCGACTTCCATTATTTCTTTTATGATCTCATTTCTTATATGATCCGTTCTAGATATTCTCATTGATCTTCTTATTGCATCCATTTCGACACTTTCCATTTTTGCTTTGTATTTTTCTGTTACGCGACAAGTCTCTATTCCATACAGCAGCGTGCTTTTCACCATTGTTTCTGTTTAGTGCTGCCAGTTATTTTTGTTTTTGTTTTATTGTGAATTTTTGGGAAAACCTAACCTTAAATTTTGTTTTTATATTTTTGGGCTCTTTAGCCAAAATCTTTAAAAAAGAAACTCCTTGCTTGGGAAAAATTCCGATCAGGTGATAATTTTTCTCTTTGTTGAAAGTTATTTTCTTTTTGATCACCTGATCATTTTGGCAAAAATCATGCGCGCTTTGCACACGCTGGGAGTTTGAAGCGTCCCCCTGTATTTAACAGGGGAATGAAGAACAACTTCCGACAAGACACTGAAAGAAGTCACACGTGTTTTAAGATTAAGACCAAAATTCCAACCACAAGAGAATCCGCGGCGCCGCAAGTGAAATGTGGAGCTGCTGCTAAATGAAAGAAGGTAAGCTTCTAGCGTGTTGCCGATTTTTTTTCTTTGTTTTAGTTCAATAAACGTCTGTTTTCCCAGACGGGGTGAATTTAACTTCGGGGTAATTTTTTTTTGATATCTCTAGTTTTCTCCCCTTCGGGCACAGCCGTCTAGTTTCATATATGTTAAATTTTACA